>OX638382.1:51008472-51608472 GCA_951813785.1 Criorhina ranunculi
GGCGAGGAAGTTCTCCCTACAGACAGTAGGTGAGTTTAGTATCCGGATACTGGGAGGGAGGGTGGGTTTTCTCCCTACGGACGGTAGGAGAGATCAGTATGCGGATACTATTTAGATTTGCGTTTCATATAGAACATAGGTTTTAGGTTTATTTGAGCTACGTATATCAGGCAGGGCTTAGATTTAGTTACGCTCCGTATAGGAGATATGTGTTAGGTTGAGTTTAAACTCATGCGGTGCAGGCCCTCCCTACGGACGGTAGGCGAGGAAGTTCTCCCTACGGACGGTAGGAGAGATCAGTATGCGGATACTGTTAAGATATGCGTTTCATATAGAACATAGGTTTTAGGTTTATTTGAGCTACGTATATCAGGTAGGGCTTAGATTTAGTTGCGCTACGTATAGGAGATATGTGCTAGGTTGAGTTTAAACTCATGCGGTGTAGGCCCTCCCTACGGACGGTAGGCGAGGAAGTTCTCCCTACGGACAGTAGGTGAGTTTAGTATGCGGATACTGGGAGGGAGGGTGGGTTTTCTCCCTACGGACGGTAGGAGAGATCAGTATGCGCATACTGTTAAGATTTGCGTTTCATATAGAACATAGGTTTTAGGTTTATTTGAGCTACGTATATCAGGTAGGGCTTAGATTTAGTTGCGCTACGTATAGAAGATATGTGCTAGGTTGAGTTTAAACTCATGCGGTGTAGGCCCTCCCTACGGACGGTAGGCGAGGAAGTTCTCCCTACGTACAGTAGGTGAGTTTAGTATCCGGATACTGGGAGGGAGGGTGGGTTTTCTCCCTACGGACGGTAGGAGAGATCAGTATGCGGATACTATTTAGATTTGCGTTTCATATAGAACATAGGTTTTAGGTTTATTTGAGCTACGTATATCAGGTAGGGCTTTGATTTAGTTGCGCTACGTATAGGAGATATGTGTTAGGTTGAGTTTAAACTCATGCGGTGCAGGCCCTCCCTACGGACGGTAGGCGAGGAAGTTCTCCCTTCGGACGGTAGGAGAGATCAGTATGCGGATACTGTTTAGATTTGCGTTTCATATAGAACATAGGTTTTAGGTTTATTTGAGCTACGTATATCAGGCAGGGCTTAGATTTAGTTGCGCTCCGTATAGGAGATATGTGTTAGGTTGAGTTTAAACTCATGCGGTGCAGGCCCTCCCTACGGACGGTAGGCGAGGAAGTTCTCCCTACGGACGGTAGGAGAGATCAGTATGCGGATACTATTTAGATTTGCGTTTCATATAGAACATAGGTTTTAGGTTTATTTGAGCTACGTATATCAGGTAGGGCTTTGATTTAGTTGCGCTACGTATAGGAGATATGTGTTAGGTTGAGTTTAAACTCATGCGGTGCAGGCCCTCCCTACGGACGGTAGGCGAGGAAGTTCTCCCTACGGACGGTAGGAGAGATCAGTATGCGGATACTGGGAGGGAGGGTGGGTTTTCTCCCTACGGACGGTAGGAGAGATCAGTATGCGGATACTGTTAAGATTTGCGTTTCATATAGAACATAGGTTTTAGGTTTATTTGAGCTACGTATATCAGGTAGGGCTTTGATTTAGTTGCGCTACGTATAGGAGATATGTGTTAGGTTGAGTTTAAACTCATGCGGTGTAGGCCCTCCCTACGGACGGTAGGCGAGGACGTTCTCCCTACGGACAGTAGGTGAGTTTAGTATCCGGATACTGGGAGGGAGGGTGGGTTTTCTCCCTACGGACGGTAGGAGAGATCAGTATGCGGATACTGTTTAGATTTGCATTTCATATAGAACATAGGTTTTAGGTTTATTTGAGCTACGTATATCAGGTAGGGCTTTGATTTAGTTGCGCTACGTATAGGAGATATGTGTTAGGTTGAGTTTAAACTCATGCGGTGCAGGCCCTCCCTACGGACGGTAGGCGAGGAAGTTCTCCCTACGGACGGTAGGAGAGATCAGTATGCGGATACTGTTAAGATTTGCGTTTCATATAGAACATAGGTTTTAGGTTTATTTGAGCTACGTATATCAGGTAGGGCTTTGATTTAGTTGCGCTACGTATAGGAGATATGTGTTAGGTTGAGTTTAAACTCATGCGGTGCAGGCCCTCCCTACGGACGGTAGGCGAGGAAGTTCTCCCTACGGACGGTAGGAGAGATCAGTATGCGGATACTGTTTAGATTTGCGTTTCATATAGAACATAGGTTTTAGGTTTATTTGAGCTACGTATATCAGGCAGGGCTTAGATTTAGTTGCGCTCCGTATAGGAGATATGTGTTAGGTTGAGTTTAAACTCATGCGGTGCAGGCCCTCCCTACGGACGGTAGGCGAGGAAGTTCTCCCTACGGACGGTAGGAGAGATCAGTATGCGGATACTGTTAAGATTTGCGTTTCATATAGAACATAGGTTTTAGGTTTATTTGAGCTACGTATATCAGGTAGGGCTTTGATTTAGTTGCGCTACGTATAGGAGATATGTGTTAGGTTGAGTTTAAACTCATGCGGTGCAGGCCCTCCCTACGGACGGTAGGCGAGGAAGTTCTCCCTACGGACGGTAGGAGAGATCAGTATGCGGATACTGTTAAGATATGCGTTTCATATAGAACATAGGTTTTAGGTTTATTTGAGCTACGTATATCAGGTAGGGCTTAGATTTAGTTGCGCTACGTATAGGAGATATGTGCTAGGTTGAGTTTAAACTCATGCGGTGTAGGCCCTCCCTACGGACGGTAGGCGAGGAAGTTCTCCCTACGGACAGTAGGTGAGTTTAGTATCCGGATACTGGGAGGGAGGGTGGGTTTTCTCCCTACGGTCGGTAGGAGAGATCAGTATGCGGATACTATTTAGATTTGCGTTTCATATAGAACATAGGTTTTAGGTTTATTTGAGCTACGTATATCAGGTAGGGCTTTGATTTAGTTGCGCTACGTATAGGAGATATGTGTTAGGTTGAGTTTAAACTCATGCGGTGCAGGCCCTCCCTACGGACGGTAGGCGAGGAAGTTCTCCCTACGGACGGTAGGAGAGATCAGTATGCGGATACTGTTTAGATTTGCGTTTCATATAGAACATAGGTTTTAGGTTTATTTGAGCTACGTATATCAGGTAGGGCTTAGATTTAGTTGCGCTACGTATAGGAGATATGTGCTAATTTGAGTTTAAACTCATGCGGTGTAGGCCCTCCCTACGGACGGTAGGCGAGGAAGTTCTCCCTACGGACGGTAGGAGAGATCAGTATGCGGATACTGGGAGGGAGGGTGGGTTTTCTCCCTACGGACGGTAGGAGAGATCAGTATGCGGATACTGTTAAGATTTGCGTTTCATATAGAACATAGGTTTTAGGTTTATTTGAGCTACGTATATCAGGTAGGGCTTTGATTTAGTTGCGCTACGTATAGGAGATATGTGTTAGGTTGAGTTTAAACTCATGCGGTGCAGGCCCTCCCTACGGACGGTAGGCGAGGAAGTTCTCCCTACGGACGGTAGGAGAGATCAGTATGCGGATACTATTTAGATTTGCGTTTCATATAGAACATAGGTTTTAGGTTTATTTGAGCTACGTATATCAGGTAGGGCTTAGATTTAGTTGCGCTTCGTATAGGAGATATGTGTTAGGTTGAGTTTAAACTCATGCGGTGCAGGCCCTCCCTACGGACGGTAGGCGAGGAAGTTCTCCCTACGGACGGTAGGAGAGATCAGTATGCGGATACTGTTAAGATTTGCGTTTCATATAGAACATAGGTTTTAGGTTTATTTGAGCTACGTATATCAGGCAGGGCTTAGATTTAGTTGCGCTCCGTATAGGAGATATGTGCTAGGTTGAGTTTAAACTCATGCGGTGCAGGCCCTCCCTACGGACGGTAGGCGAGGAAGTTCTCCCTACGGACAGTAGGTGAGTTTAGTATCCGGATACTGGGAGGGAGGGTGGGTTTTCTCCCTACGGTCGGTAGGAGAGATCAGTATGCGGATACTATTTAGATTTGCGTTTCAAATAGAACATAGGTTTTAGGTTTATTTGAGCTACGTATATCAGGCAGGGCTTTGATTAAGTTGCGCTACGTATAGGAGATATGTGTTAGGTTGAGTTTAAACTCATGCGGTGCAGGCCCTCCCTACGGACGGTAGGCGAGGAAGTTCTCCCTACGGACGGTAGGAGAGATCAGTATGCGGATACTATTTAGATTTGCGTTTCATATAGAACATAGGTTTTAGGTTTATTTGAGCTACGTATATCAGGTAGGGCTTTGATTTAGTTGCGCTACGTATAGGAGATATGTGTTAGGTTGAGTTTAAACTCATGCGGTGTAGGCCCTCCCTACGGACGGTAGGCGAGGAAGTTCTCCCTACGGACAGTAGGTGAGATTAGTATCCGGATACTGGGAGGGAGGGTGGGTTTTCTCCCTACGGACGGTAGGAGAGATCAGTATGCGGATACTGTTTAGATTTGCATTTCATATAGAACATAGGTTTTAGGTTTATTTGAGCTACGTATATCAGGTAGGGCTTAGATTTAGTTGCGCTTCGTATAGGAGATATGTGTAAGGTTGAGTTTAAACTCATGCGGTGTAGGCCCTCCCTACGGACGGTAGGCGAGGAAGTTCTCCCTACGGACGGTAGGAGAGATCAGTATGCGGATACTATTTAGATTTGCGTTTCATATAGAACATAGGTTTTAGGTTTATTTGAGCTACGTATATCAGGTAGGGCTTAGATTTAGTTGCGCTACGTATAGGAGATATGTGTTAGGTTGAGTTTAAACTCATGCGGTGTAGGCCCTCCCTACGGACGGTAGGCGAGGAAGTTCTCCCTACGGACAGTAGGTGAGTTTAGTATCCGGATACTGGGAGGGAGGGTGGGTTTTCTCCCTACGGACGGTAGGAGAGATCAGTATGCGGATACTATTTAGATTTGCGTTTCATATAGAACATAGGTTTTAGGTTTATTTGAGCTACGTATATCAGGTAGGGCTTAGATTTAGTTGCGCTACGTATAGGAGATATGTGTTAGGTTGAGTTTAAACTCATGCGGTGTAGGCCCTCCCTACGGACGGTAGGCGAGGAAGTTCTCCCTACGGACAGTAGGTGAGTTTAGTATCCGGATACTGGGAGGGAGGGTGGGTTTTCTCCCTACGGACGGTAGGAGAGATCAGTATGCGGATACTATTTAGATTTGCGTTTCATATAGAACATAGGTTTTAGGTTTATTTGAGCTACGTATATCAGGTAGGGCTTTGATTTAGTTGCGCTACGTATAGGAGATATGTGTTAGGTTGAGTTTAAACTCATGCGGTGTAGGCCCTCCCTACGGACGGTAGGCGAGGAAGTTCTCCCTACGGACGGTATAAGAGATCAGTATGCGGATACTGTTTAGATTTGCGTTTCATAAAGAACATAGGTTTTAGGTTTATTTGAGCTACGTATATCAGGCAGGGCTTAGATTTAGTTGCGCTCCGTATAGGAGATATGTGTTAGGTTGAGTTTAAACTCATGCGGTGCAGGCCCTCCCTACGGACGGTAGGCGAGGAAGTTCTCCCTACGGACGGTAGGAGAGATCAGTATGCGGATACTGTTAAGATTTGCGTTTCATATAGAACATAGGTTTTAGGTTTATTTGAGCTACGTATATCAGGTAGGGCTTTGATTTAGTTGCGCTACGTATAGGAGATATGTGTTAGGTTGAGTTTAAACTCATGCGGTGCAGGCCCTCCCTACGGACGGTAGGCGAGGAAGTTCTCCCTACGGACGGTAGGAGAGATCAGTATGCGGATACTGGGAGGGAGGGTGGGTTTTCTCCCTACGGACGGTAGGAGAGATCAGTATGCGGATACTGTTAAGATTTGCGTTTCATATAGAACATAGGTTTTAGGTTTATTTGAGCTACGTATATCAGGTAGGGCTTTGATTTAGTTGCGCTACGTATAGGAGATATGTGTTAGGTTGAGTTTAAACTCATGCGGTGCAGGCCCTCCCTACGGACGGTAGGCGAGGAAGTTCTCCCTACGGACGGTAGGAGAGATCAGTATGCGGATACTGTTAAGATCTGCGTTTCATATAGAACATAGGTTTTAGGTTTATTTGAGCTACGTATATCAGGCAGGGCTTAGATTTAGTTGCGCTCCGTATAGGAGATATGTGCTAGGTTGAGTTTAAACTCATGCGGTGCAGGCCCTCCCTACGGACGGTAGGCGAGGAAGTTCTCCCTACGGACAGTAGGTGAGTTTAGTATCCGGATACTGGGAGGGAGGGTGGGTTTTCTCCCTACGGTCGGTAGGAGAGATCAGTATGCGGATACTATTTAGATTTGCGTTTCAAATAGAACATAGGTTTTAGGTTTATTTGAGCTACGTATATCAGGCAGGGCTTTGATTAAGTTGCGCTACGTATAGGAGATATGTGTTAGGTTGAGTTTAAACTCATGCGGTGCAGGCCCTCCCTACGGACGGTAGGCGAGGAAGTTCTCCCTACGGACGGTAGGAGAGATCAGTATGCGGATACTGTTTAGATTTGCGTTTCATATAGAACATAGGTTTTAGGTTTATTTGAGCTACGTATATCAGGCAGGGCTTAGATTTAGTTGCGCTCCGTATAGGAGATATGTGTTAGGTTGAGTTTAAACTCATGCGGTGCAGGCCCTCCCTACGGACGGTAGGCGAGGAAGTTCTCCCTACGGACGGTAGGAGAGATCAGTATGCGGATACTGTTAAGATTTGCGTTTCATATAGAACATAGGTTTTAGGTTTATTTGAGCTACGTATATCAGGTAGGGCTTTGATTTAGTTGCGCTACGTATAGGAGATATGTGTTAGGTTGAGTTTAAACTCATGCGGTGCAGGCCCTCCCTACGGACGGTAGGCGAGGAAGTTCTCCCTACGGACGGTAGGAGAGATCAGTATGCGGATACTGTTTAGATTTGCGTTTCATATAGAACATAGGTTTTAGGTTTATTTGAGCTACGTATATCAGGCAGGGCTTAGATTTAGTTGCGCTCCGTATAGGAGATATGTGTTAGGTTGAGTTTAAACTCATGCGGTGCAGGCCCTCCCTACGGACGGTAGGCGAGGAAGTTCTCCCTACGGACGGTAGGAGAGATCAGTATGCGGATACTGTTAAGATTTGCGTTTCATATAGAACATAGGTTTTAGGTTTATTTGAGCTACGTATATCAGGTAGGGCTTTGATTTAGTTGCGCTACGTATAGGAGATATGTGTTAGGTTGAGTTTAAACTCATGCGGTGCAGGCCCTCCCTACGGACGGTAGGCGAGGAAGTTCTCCCTACGGACGGTAGGAGAGATCAGTATGCGGATACTGTTAAGATATGCGTTTCATATAGAACATAGGTTTTAGGTTTATTTGAGCTACGTATATCAGGTAGGGCTTAGATTTAGTTGCGCTACGTATAGGAGATATGTGCTAGGTTGAGTTTAAACTCATGCGGTGTAGGCCCTCCCTACGGACGGTAGGCGAGGAAGTTCTCCCTACGGACAGTAGGTGAGTTTAGTATCCGGATACTGGGAGGGAGGGTGGGTTTTCTCCCTACGGTCGGTAGGAGAGATCAGTATGCGGATACTATTTAGATTTGCGTTTCATATAGAACATAGGTTTTAGGTTTATTTGAGCTACGTATATCAGGTAGGGCTTTGATTTAGTTGCGCTACGTATAGGAGATATGTGTTAGGTTGAGTTTAAACTCATGCGGTGCAGGCCCTCCCTACGGACGGTAGGCGAGGAAGTTCTCCCTACGGACGGTAGGAGAGATCAGTATGCGGATACTGTTTAGATTTGCGTTTCATATAGAACATAGGTTTTAGGTTTATTTGAGCTACGTATATCAGGTAGGGCTTAGATTTAGTTGCGCTACGTATAGGAGATATGTGCTAATTTGAGTTTAAACTCATGCGGTGTAGGCCCTCCCTACGGACGGTAGGCGAGGAAGTTCTCCCTACGGACGGTAGGAGAGATCAGTATGCGGATACTGGGAGGGAGGGTGGGTTTTCTCCCTACGGACGGTAGGAGAGATCAGTATGCGGATACTGTTAAGATTTGCGTTTCATATAGAACATAGGTTTTAGGTTTATTTGAGCTACGTATATCAGGTAGGGCTTTGATTTAGTTGCGCTACGTATAGGAGATATGTGTTAGGTTGAGTTTAAACTCATGCGATGCAGGCCCTCCCTACGGACGGTAGGCGAGGAAGTTCTCCCTACGGACAGTAGGAGAGATCAGTATGCGGATACTGTTTAGATTTGCGTTTCATATAGAACATAGGTTTTAGGTTTATTTGAGCTACGTATATGAGGCAGGGCTTAGATTTAGTTGCGCTACGTATAGGAGATATGTGTTAGGTTGAGTTTAAACTCATGCGGTGTAGGCCCTCCCTACGGACGGTAGGCGAGGAAGTTCTCTCTACGGACAGTAGGTGAGTTTAGTATCCGGATACTGGGAGGGCGGGAGGGTTTTCTCCCTACGGACGGTAGGAGAGATCAGTATGCGGATACTGTTAAGATTTGCGTTTCATATAGAACATAGGTTTTAGGTTTATTTGAGCTACGTATATCAGGCAGGGCTTAGATTTAGTTGCGCTACGTACAGGAGATATGTGTTAGGTTGGGTTTAAACTCATGCGGTGTAGGCCCTCCCTACGGACGGTAGGCGAGGAAGTTCTCCCTACGGACGGTAGGAGAGATCAGTATGCGGATACTGTTTAGATTTGCGTTTCATATAGAACATAGGTTTTAGGTTTATTTGAGCTACGTATATCAAGCAGGGCTTAGATTTACTTACGCTCCGTATAGGAGATATGTGTTAGGTTGAGTTTAAACTCATGCGTTGCAGGCCCTCCCTACGGACGGTAGGCGAGGAAGTTCTCCCTACGGACGGTAGGAGAGATCAGTATGCGGATACTGTTTAGATTTGCGTTTCATATAGAACATAGGTTTTAGGTTTATTTGAGCTACGTATATCAGGCAGGGCTTAGATTTAGTTGCGCTACGTTTAGGAGATATGTGTTAGGTTGAGTTTAAACTCATGCAGTGCAGGCCCTCCCTACGGACGGTAGGCGAGGAATTTCTCCCTACGGACAGTAGGTGAGTTTAGTATCCGGATACTGGGAGGGAGGGTGGGTTTTCTCCCTACGGACGGTAGGAGAGATCAGTATGCGGATACTGTTAAGATTTGCGTTTCATATAGAACATAGGTTTTAGGTTTATTTGAGCTACGTATATGAGGCAGGGCTTAGATTTAGTTGCGCTACGTATAGGAGATATGTGCTAGGTTGAGTTTAAACTCATGCGGTGTAGGCCCTCCCTACGGACGGTAGGCGAGGAAGTTCTCCCTACGGACAGTAGGTGAGTTTAGTATCCGGATACTGGGAGTAAGGGAGGGTGGGTTTTCTCCCTACGGACGGTAGGAGAGATCAGTATGCGGATACTGTTTAGATTTGCGTTTCATATAGAACATAGGTTTTAGGTTTATTTGAGCTACGTATATCAGGTAGGGCTTAGATTTAGTTGCGCTACGTATAGGAGATATGTGTTAGGTTGAGTTTAAACTCATGCGATGCAGGCCCTCCCTACGGACGGTAGGCGAGGAAGTTCTCTCTACGGACAGTAGGTGAGTTTAGTATGCGGATACTATTTAGATTTGCGTTTCATATAGAACATAGGTTTTAGGTTTATTTGAGCTACGTATATCAGGTAGGGCTTAGATTTAGTTGCGCTACGTATAGGAGACATGTGTTAGGTTGAGTTTAAACACATGCGGTGCAGGCCCTCCCTACGGACAGTAGGTGAGTTTAGTATCCGGATACTGGGAGTGAGGGAGGGTGGGTTTTCTCCCTACGGACGGTAGGAGAGATCAGTATGCGGATACTGTTTAGATTTGCGTTTCATCTAGAACATAGGTTTCAGGTTTATTTGAGCTACGTATATCAGGTAGGGCTTAGATTTAGTTGCGCTACGTATAGGAGACATGTGTTAGGTTGAGTTTAAACACATGCGGTGCAGGCCCTCCCTACGGACAGTAGGTGAGTTTAGTATCCGGATACTGGGAGTGAGGGAGGGTGGGTTTTCTCCCTACGGACGGTAGGAGAGATCAGTATGCGGATACTGTTTAGATTTGCGTTTCATATAGAACATAGGTTTAGTATTGTATATATATAATTTAACGCATGTGGAGCTGCGGGTAGAGCTAGTTTATAATATTAGTAGGATTAGTAGGGAAAGTAAACATTTACACTACTCACGTAATAAGAAAACAGATGAAATTACTTTCTCTTAAGCTTCGTATTTTGTCGTTTCTTTATTTCGTTAACACTTCTCCATGCGACTAACAGCAGCCTAATCGTTACATAAGTTAGTAATATCAAAACTGTCCATATAATCAGAAGACAATCTAAAGAATTCGCTTGGAAAATATTAAGTTTCTGTGCGGGCGATTTAAGATGATATGGATTCGGGTTCCGCAGCAAGTATTCCATCCACCAAACTGCAGTGTCCAATGGTTTCATAGGTCTATCTCGAAATTGTACAGCCTTCTCTTTGACACTTGCACGTATTTTTGAATCTTCTACAACTTTTTTGATCGTCTTACGTAAATCCTCACTTGTCATTGTGATAAAATCTAGCTTCTCTGCTGCACCAGCTAGCATAACTTGCCGTAGATTCTAAAAAGATGAGGTCTTATAGTTGAAGATTAAGAAATAGTCAAAGATTTACCCTATGTTGATCCAAATACAATGGAACACCGATCATAGGTACTCCACGCCAGATGGCCTCTTGTGCACTTAGCCCACCACAATGTGTTACGAATGCCTTAAGTTTTGGATGAGCTAATACGAATATGAACACATTTCAATGTAAATATAATCCAACTGAAAAGGATAAGACTTACCAAGAATATCCCTTTTTGGAAAGAATGATCTCACAAGGATATTTGTAGACACTTTCTCCTTCAAATACTTCACATCAAACTTCCACATGAAATTATACTCTGGCAACTGTGACATTGCGCTGACTATCACATGAACTTGTTCCTCGGTGAAGTCTTCACTTTTCATATTCGTCCCGAAGGAGACAAAAATCACTCCATTCTTGGATTTGTTCATAAACTCGTCTAAGTCCTTAGGCAGTGGTTTGGGGTCAAGAATCTGCATACCTCCAACTTCAATGACATTCGGCGGAAGTGGTTCCACGTAATTTATAGAAGGATGTGAATTCACCAACGATATGGCAGTGTGTTGTGCTATGTCACCGATGTATGGCATATCTTTAGAGAAATATGGCCGCATCAGGGCATCAAGCTTTGGCAGGAAAATAAGGCGACGGTATCTAAGCAAAAAATCAAGAACTGTCTGTTATCAAATTTCTTAAGGGTTTGCTCATACTTACAAAGTATCACCAATAAATATCAACGTGTTCTCAAACCTCTGACAGAAGTTCATTTCAGGAGCATGTGCCGTCGAATGATATGGCACATAGGCAGGAAAGTAATGATTTGACATAGCATCGATAGTATTGGGTGGATTGTGAAATGCACTGAGGCCAACCAGCGGTGGATACTTAAATTTATGCAAAAATCCCAAAAGGGCTGGTCCATAGGTATAATCATAAATTATCAAATCGACCTTAAAATCGTCTGGGTAATTAATAAGTGTCTGCAGACCCTTAGACTTGACGAAACTATTGACAATTGTTAATGCACCATCATAAAACATCGGAATCGATTTGAACGGACCGATACCCATGTAATGGGTAATATCCAATTTTACATCGCCCTTATACATGGAATAACCTTCCTCCAAGTGAATGTAATGCACAGTTGGTGGAAGTTTTTCACTTGGTTTCGGTATGTCAACCGACAGAATAGTAACATTGTGACCTAGTTCACCAAGTCTGTGCATTAGAACACTATTCCTGCAGAATTTGAATAACGTGAGCAATTAATGTGGTCAATCTTTAAAGCTTTCATACCAAATGTGATGACTAGGTGAAGGTATTCCCATTAATCCTAAGATATTAGCACCGTTTACAACAGCAACTTCATTATTTAAGAGAATGGAAAATAGCACGATTAAAAAAAACATGTTAATTAATAAACCCCGGCGGACTCGAGAGAAGAGATCTTTTCTAACTGAATACTGCGACTCAACTAAATTGGACGACAGTCTTCGTATGTGTAGTACGCCATTATACGACCGACCGACGACGTGAGTTGCTATTCTACCAAGCTCTGATTAATATGATTGCCTTCATTTTTCATACGCATTAATTTATTTTCTTGACATTGAAATGCAATTTTTCAATTAGTTTACGCGTAGTTAATACTGCACATGCTTTTGCTTGTAGTATCCATCTAGAATCACACAGTCAAAAGTAAATTGAAAAGTTACTAGTAAATTTAGGACAAAATCGAACCCCCTATTTTGTACTTCAAAGTAACTATCCGTTGGAACATTGGAAACAAGCAAGCGCACTTCAATGTTGATCTGATCTATAGATATGATTTTTCAAGGTCTTATCGGTTTTTTGACCAACCACATTTGTGTGTGTGTTGTTTTTCTGATACACTATTTTGACCGGATGCGGCATTTTTATATTCTTTAGCTGTGGCAAGACCTTTCGAAAATCCGATGATATCACCAAAATTTGTTATCTTCCAGCGCCACTCTCACAACATCCCATTGTTAGCGTACAATATACAAAACAAATGCAGTCTGATTCTATTTTTAAAATTGAACCCCTATAATCGACTATTGTCGGCCACTCGTGCATGTAATTTCAATGATAGACATGCACTTGGTAAGAAGTGCATCAGTACATTACGTCAGCTTTCAATGATTTGAAATCAGTTCGTCGCAGGCAGGCTGTTGAAACAGTTCTCGCAATCGGCTTTCAGAATTGCATTCGGTAACAAACTTGTTTGAGGCAACATGTCATCCAAAGTGTTTTACATATTCGCGAACGTTTTCCTAATACTGAGCTCTGTTGATGGAGCTAACATTCTCGGACTGCTGGGAATGACATCTCCAAGTATTCAGATATGGAACACTGTGCTTTTATATAAGCTTGCAGAATTGGGTCACAACGTTACTCTTCTTTCGGTAGACGTTCCGAAACCGAGCGAGAAAATTCCGCCCAACGTTTATTACATTCATTTGGAAAAAGCATATGCTATGTATGACAAGACTTCAAATGATTCGACCGGGAAACTAGATATAGCCTCATACATTAATCTCAGTCCCTTCGAATCGATTGTGCCATTCTATGAGTTTGGAGTGCAGACTTGTAAGGGTATTGTAGCGTCCCAAGGCCTACAGACACTCCTTAACTACCCGGATAACTTCCGGTTCGACTTGATCTTAAATGACTATACGCTGGGACCGTATTTATTGGGATTTCTACATAAATTCAATTATCCACCATTAGTGGGTTTGTCAGCATTTCACAATCCACCAAACACGATCGATGCGATGTTCAATCATTACTTCCCGGCTTATGTGCCATATCATTCGACTACGTTCAGCACCGAAATGGATTTCTGGGAAAGGCTTCAGAATACCTTGCTTTTCATTGCCGATACAGCGTAAGTCCATTGAAAATACTCTCAAAAACTGATTACATCATATGGTCTTTCCTTAGATATCGCCGTCTAGTGTACCTTCCAGCAATCGATGCCATAATGAGACCATATTTCGCCAAAGACATGCCCTATATGGGAGACTTATCGGCACACACTACTATATCGATGGTCAATTCACATCCAGCTATAGACTATGCTGAGCCATTGCCTCCGAATGTGATCGAAGTTGGAGGAATGCAAATTCTAGATGCTAAGCCCTTGCCAAAGGATTTAGATGAATTCATGAAAAAAAGCAGAAAGGGAGTAGTGTTCATCTCATTTGGGACCAACATGAAAAGTGAACACTTTAGTGATGAAAATATCCAAGCGATTTTAGGTGCTGCATCACAGTTACCCGAGTACAGCTTCATGTGGAAATTTGATGTTAAATATTTGAAGCATAAGCTGCCTAACAATGTTCTCGTTAGATCGTTCTTCCCGCAAAGGGATATACTCGGTAAGTAAAATTATTTTTCCTTATATTTTACAGTGCTAATAGAGGGTTTTATTAAGAGCATCTGTTAACAAGACATCGCTCTAAGAGACTTTTATATTAAGCTTTAAATCATGGCTCAAACATAGATCTTTAATTTTATGAATTTTTTGAGACTCTAGATCGTATGTGAGTCTTATTTTCAAATACATACTATGACTAAGGACATCTGTAAAAGCTAGGAAGCAGAAATCAATACTTTTCCATCGCCACGTCATCAGGCTGCCCCAAGTTTTATTAGCCGAACTGCTTAGGAGGGCTTACAGGCATCGATGAAGGTTTTTATTGACTTTTTTTTTGTAACGAGGGTGATTTTTTTGAAATTCGTTATTAATTTTGAAAACCTCCTTCCTTCGGCTATCAACAGTCTTCGTTTTTGCCGTCGAAAATTTGGTCCACCGGAGTTATGTCACTTCTGAATGTTTGTTCAATTAGAGCGGCAGTTGACTTTCTACATAAAGAAGGACTACCGACATTTGACAAGTGGAAAGTGTGACTTGAGACTCATGACGTTCCCAAGACAGAGGACAGTATACGTCCCAACTTTCAAATTTATATTAATTTATTTTATTAATGTTGTAAATATCTACTTACTTCTTTTAACTGTTCATTTCCCCAGCTCATCCAAAACTCAAGGCTTTCGTTACACACTGCGGAGGTTTAAGTTCTCAAGAAGCAACATGGCGAGGAGTTCCCATGATTGGAGTTCCATTGTTTCTCGACCAACATAGGGTAATACTTGAACTCTTTCACTTATTACTATGTAAATTAATTTGTTTTTTTTAGAATTTACGTCAATCAATGTTGGCTGGCGTTGCGGAGAAAATTGATTTCCTGACAATGGATTCAGATACATTACGTGATACGATCAAGAGAGTAATAGAAGATCCAAAAATTGCTGAAAATGTACGCATACGTTCAGCGCAGTTTCGAGATCAACCCATGAAACCTTTAGATAAAGCCGTTTGGTGGGTTGAATACCTCCTACGGAATCCGAATCCATATCATCTTAAATCACCTGCAGCGAAATTAAATATCTTTCAAGCGAATTCTTTGGATGTTATATTGGTTTTATGGATAATGCTAGCTGTAGTTATTTATGTTATTGTAAAACTGTTAAGAAAATTAAGCGGATTTAATGAACGCCATAGAGGATCCAGGAAACTAAAGAGAAATTAAGTAGTTTAAACATAATAGTAAGTTTTTATTGTCTTATAAATGGTTTTATCGATTTGGAGGAAAAGACCTTCGTTTGTTTTTTAATTGCGCCTATGACGAGGTAAAAAGTAGGAATTCTAGTGGATTTCGGCGTCGCCTTGAACCAGTAGAATTCGAAAGACTTGAAAAGAATTTAGAATTCGGATTTTGTCTTTCATTATGTAGGGTTTTCAACTTTCAATCAATTGAAGAACTTTTTATTTATTAACATTTCTGTTTTCTTGTGAATTAAAAAAAATCAATTACTTTTCTATAAAATTAACAAAGTTAAACTTATTTTGATTGACACATTTACTCTGCGAACATGCCCCATAAATACAATTCAAATAAGCTTTTCAAAAAGCTTTCCTTTACCAAAGCTACAAGTGTCAAGAACAAATGCACTCAATTTAAACTCGAAAACGGCTTTTGCCTTTCTCCCAATCATTTGTTGTTTTTTTTTCTGTCAGCCGGAGTGGAATTCACTGCTATTTTCTGTCGTGTAAAAGTACAACGCCTTGTAATTTATAATTTCATTTACAAAACAGTGTTTCAAATTGTACAACAATCATCAAACATGAGTGGCGGTAAACATTTAGGCAAAGGTAATACCAAACGCAACCAACACAAGATGAAATTTCCTCTTCCAATGAGTCAATGAACAAAATTTTCTCTTTCTAATCGATAAAATGATAGCCTTGTTCTAATTAACATCTTAAAAGAAACTCTACATGAAACTTTACATTGTACTCTTGCTTTTGGGGTAAAAGTTGTCTCAAGTACCATGAAACACCATCTGGAACATTCATTTGTCGGTGTTTTTTTCTTTAGCGGTGGATTTTTATTTTTGGACTTTGACGTCATAGGTTTGGTATTAAATCGTGACCTACCGAATGGTTTTTTATTTTCTATGATCCAATGGCTGTGTTTAACCAATGACATGTGGTATTCAGTGGTAAAACCCTCCGGTGTGATTGTGATGTGGTGAAGAAAACAGTCGACCTCTGATACATGTGAAGCAATAATTGCAATTTATAAATATGTATGTAGTATTGTCTGTCAATTATCCCTAGAGATAATATAAAAGGTCAAATGTTTGTAGCCACGTATTTAAATTCAATTTCTCAATTTAAAGTCAAGCTTATCTTCCAATATTGCAGCTTGCTAAACAAAGGAATGTTTGTTATGGGAAAGTTAAAATAATCTTTTAGCACTCAGTTTATCTGTCTGTTAATGTTTAGAGCGATAACGCCTAAATCACTTTCCCCACATTGGTCTACCTATGTACATACTATATGAAAAGTGTTTCTTTTTCATAGTTCTAAGTGAGTCACAATTTCAAACAATATTTGAAGCTTCCAGAAAATCTTCACGAATAGATGCCATAAACCATTCAAGTGTCTACCATAAACTTGTTTAGTAAATTGAAATGATGACTGACAGAAATCGAACAATCAAGGCCGTCTTGTCTTGATCACAAGATAAGAATACTCATTTCACATTCGTTACGACTCTGACGCTAGTAGAACAATTATGCAACTCATTTATCAGTTGATTTAGTTTGTTTTTATTTTTATTTAGTCTCACTTATCAATGAACATGTCCTAAACAGTATGTAAAAACGATTGTCAATGATAATGGTGATGGTTGTCAAGACACGCAGCATTAAAATAAGCGGTTAGGCAAAGGAATGCTACACCTTTTCAACTCTCTTCAACTTCTTCAGAAAGCTATTGCTTGGTTCTCAACCGTTCTGAGTGACTCATAGCTGTATTTGAATTGTATGGATTCCACTGTACTGTATAGCAGTGGAATAAGCTGTACATTACCATTTCATTCGTAAAATTGTAAAATCTACTGGTTCCAGACTTATTCTCACAGGCTTAAAGTCATTGTCATTGTCGGTTATTGTAGGATGCTGGAATACATTTTTGACTTCAAAGTTCTTCATTATTTTTCAACGGCGTGAGATGAGACACTCGGTACCACTGCAAGTAGCAAAGCATAGAGCAATACTAGCAACACTATCAAACGACTTCTCGAAGTTTTTGAGATATTGATGAAGTGAAGACATATTATCAACACAATGCTTTATGATGATTCTTTGAGTGTTTATGTGATCAAGGCAAGACGTTTTTCCGCGAAAACTTTCACCGAGACGGTGACGAACTGTTTTAGAAACCCACTTCCCCCGCTTCATTGTTTTGTTTTTCTACTTTTTTTGACTAATAATACACATACACACATGTATCGATCTTAATTTTCTCAACGGCGACTGATAATTGCTAATTTTATTTCGAGACTAATGAGGTGAACATAGTCAAGTCCATTACAACTATCAATCGCTACTTATTCAAAAAAAAAACTTTTTTTTTCATCAGGATCGCAGATTCCAGTACTGCCGGCAGATGGAAAATTGATTCTTTATTCGATGCGTTTCTGTCCCTATGCTCATCGTGCCCACTTAGTCCTGGACGCTAAGAACATTCCATATCATACGATTTTCATCAATCTAACCGAGAAGCCCGAATGGCTCGTCGAAAAGAATCCATTGGGTAAGGTGCCAGCCCTTGAATTGACAACAGAAAAAGGAAATTCCATTCTTGTGGAATCCCTTGTGATCTGTGAGTACTTAGATGAAAAGTATCCAGAAAATCCATTGCTTCCAAAGGATCCATTAAAGAAGGCAAACGATAAGATTCTTGTCGAGCGTTTTAGTGCTGTAACTGCAGCTCTCTACAAAGTACTCATTCACGGAGCTGAAAATTCCCCTGGCGCTCTAACTGACATCTCCCAAGGACTGGATATATTCGAAAAAGAACTTTCCACTCGTAAGACAACCTATTTTTCTGGTGGCAAACCCGGTTGGGTTGACTACATGATCTGGCCATGGTGCGAACGAGCAGAAATGCTAAAATATCTACTTGGTGATAAATACGAGATGGATCAAGAGAGATTTAAGAATTTGGTAAGTTACATAAAGCAACCGTCCATCTTCTAAAGATATAAAATCAAATTTGTTAACTTATTTTCCAGATCAAATGGCGTGAACTTATGATTGGAGATTCGGCTGTTAAAGGATCATATTTAGACGGGGAGACTCATGCTAAATTTATAAAAACCCGACGCACCAACAATCCGGAATACGACATGCTCGTGTAAGCAATATCAGAATACACACACAATCTATTGTCAAATTTTAAGTAAAGCAATGTAATAACAAAACACAAAATATGCCTATTGACTAATTTTCTGTTCTCTATTGCGTGTGTTCCTTTGACTTTATTTGATTTTAATTAATATTTCAGAAGCGCGACGAAACGACAGAGAACTGTTTAAATGAATGTGTAAGTCTTGGCGGTGGTTCTGAATTCAAGTTTTAAGTTGTTACTTAAACTGAGACGGTTTCGAAGTGGTATCTCTTAACTTTTAGAAGTTTCGAATTCTTATAGAACATTCTGACAAAATCTTCATACTACAACTTTCATGCACAAAACTATCATTACTTTTGTTTGGACTTTTTTTTTTTTTTATTTACATTATTATTGTATACATATCTATGAATCTATGACTATTTCTGGAAATATACGTTTGTTAATTAAAAAAAAAAATAAAAAATCTATCTCTCCTAAGCCCTGAGCCAATTGTTTGCGCATTGGTGAAAAAAAAGAGGAACAAATAAAGCCTTCAATTCACCGTTTATCTTGATACTCATCACTTCCCATTACTATCAAGAGTAAGTATTGACTAGACCACGTTGAACTCACCATAAAAGTCCAAGACTCTACCCTCACATGAATTTTTTCCAATGCCTGCCGAGAAGTAATGGTGTGGAAAATCAGTTAACCAAGATCATCAGCATGATCAGCAGTAATGACCAATTGAGCTACGGCGATCGAGGAAGTCGATTAAAGATACATATATGTTTAGTTAAACTAAAGGCAGTTAACTAAGAATAACCTTTTAATAGTTGGAAATGGTCTTACCAAACTATTATAATTCCAACTATCATCGTATACGTCACTTGTGTGGTGGCAAAAGCTTGAAAGGCATCTACAAAAACTCTGAAGGCTTGCATTTATTTTCTACACTGACAGCCAAGCTGCAAGCAATCACAACATACATATAAATAAGCTGTTGATTTAAAAAAAAGCTCGCATAACTAAATGCGATAGCTTACCAGCAAAATACTACTGTATGCTGAATGTGATGTCATAGGAGCTAACCAGGCACACACAGTCATGAATTAACCGACCTCAGCTTGAGAGATGAATTGGCTTATGTTTCAGACGAGCTCTTCATGTTAAAAAGGGTACCTACAAGCAAATAATAAACGGGGTATTTTGATTTGACCCATATGAAACTTTATGAAATCTAAATCCAAACGCTTGGTCATAAGAAGCCCATAACCACACGTAGAAATTCTATTATCGACAGATTTGGAATTGCCTCAAACTACTTTGGTCTAAACTGGACAAAGAATCAGTTTCGAACATCTGCTCATGTCCAGGTCTCTCCAAAAGAAGACCTAAAGCTATGGGAAGAAGTTGAAAGTCTCGATCCACTAACACATAATGAATCACAACGAACCCAACGAAGTTTCCTATTGATTCAGACTCGTGTTCACCTAACCAAATCGAATGCAAAGACTCGCGTTCACTGACATCACATCATGAATGCTATGCACTTTATTGATACTCCCTAGTCTGCCTTATCGTGCGTCATTAACCTTCACTTTTCTTCAATTTTCTGACAGTCATACAACATTAAAGTTAAGAATCTCCAAATCCGCTTATCAGCCCGCTACCTTTCTGTAGTTTAACCATGATACAAAAAAAGCTGGAACTCAACTCATGAGAATTCTCGGAAGATAGAACTCAGCACCTGGGCTACCGCAGTCCAGAAATTTGCATTGAGCAAGCATGATGCTTGTCTAAAAACAAAAAACAAAGAAGGTCTCGATGAAGAAGTTAAGACTTAATTTTTAAAAAAAAATTAAATTAGCATATATTAATTTTTTAATTAAGAAAAATCGTATATTTAAATGGAATTAGAAAAAAGTTCATAAGTGTAAATATTTACAAAGATAGCTCCGCTTTGTGTACACTGATACAGGTCGTTCCACCACTGATCTCGTGCTCTTCGTTGCTCATTTGATTGTATAGCTCCCATTCTAACCGTCTTCTTGTGCATTCAGATATTGCACTCGAGTTCTTATAAACTAATAACCTACACAGGTATGTGTTCTCTTATGATCCATCATAACGCTGTTCGATGAAAATTTCTTAGTGCAGACATCACAAAATTTGTCCAAGTTTCGTGCCGGAGATTTCTGTATGGCTTGGCTTTTGAATGTATTACGATGAAAATGTTTGACTGATCTAGGAAAAATGAAATCTGAAGTATAGCTTTCTGAAGGGATTACTTGAACTCACGCTTGGTATAGACCGCTCGTGTGATGCCTTCTGGTGTACCTTACCAATTCGCCTTGGGGTTTATGTTGGGCTGCATTTCGTTGATTGTTGAAAATAGCTAACTCTGATTCAGTGTGCTGAGTGTTTATGTGGCGAACCCATTCAGCAGGTGTAGAAAAGGACCTAGAATATACAAAGGAAATGCGAAAATACAAATCAGACTGGAGTGTGAATGTATTAATAAAATCTTACCTTGTGCAAAGGTCACACATAAGTGAGACATGGGCATCATGGTTCTCATGAGGCTGGAAGAAAGACTGATAAATCAGTTGACAATATCCTTTTTTTCAAAGCTAAAGTCTCAACTTACCGAGACGCGTCTTCGTTTTTTTGGCACGTATGTCATCTTGGAAGTTGGCTGATTAAAGGTGTTGGAGGAGCTGTCAGAATCTTTATCTGGTTCGGGTTTTTCCATGTGACCTTCAATGTGCCTAACCCAGGCTTGAGGTTCATCAAATGATTTCTTGCAAATATCGCACACAAGTCGCGTGTAGGGCATCTGTTGCAAATTGTCTGACAGTGGTTCATTGCATTCGTCGTCAGCATTAGTGGAAGCTTCTGTTTTTATAGGAGCTGGAACTGATTCACGTGGCACTTTCAGTTTTAATAAAATTTTTGGAACACCCGCAGCTGTGGGAGATTCCCCACAATTCGATTGATCAACATGCCAGCAATCGGAAGGTTCCTCTTTTATTTGGAAGCAATTCATTTGCTCATCTGGTGATGGTTGTGTTAAAGGTTTCACAGAACTAATAGGTAGGCTTATCCGTCGATATGATACATCTTGTGCAATGCTTGACTTTTCTTCGATAGATTGACTGCTGTGATGCAGATCGGATCTCATTGTGAGTTTCGGTGCCGGAATTTGTTCAGTGGGACAGTCTATATCAGTCGGTTCGGGACATCCAGCACAGCCACTTTCTCTGCAGGATGCCGGAATAGTTGGTGGACACTGTGGATTACTTTCTGGATATGGAAATTTTGCTTCGCCAGGATCAGGATCAATAGCAACTTCTTTGTTTACTGTGATCCCGCCGCCTAAAGTGTTACAGTTAACAATTCGCAGTAGTCCAAGCGTCGTCGATGGCTTTGGCGATTTCACTATTACTGGGCTTGGCTCTGGAAGCACAGAGGCACCTAAACCTCGCAGTTCATTTGTAAAATGTGTGCAATTACTGCTTTCGAGTGCATTTAGCTTTGGATAAGACTTATGACTTTCATTATTTAATTCGGATTTGTGGGATGAAGCACGACAAAGGCCACTAATTTTCAGCAACTCACCGCCTTTCAGGACTTCGCTAAGGATATCATTTGGTACTGTCGCTTCACCGCTGTACATGTACTGAACTAGAATCTGTATGGTGCGTTGAGTTAAATCCGGCGGAAGAACAATATGAAATACCCCAGACAACGTTGTTGCGGGTGGAGCGGAATTAAAAATTGAAGCAAAAAACTATAAGAGAAAGAGATACATTTAAGAAGTTTGGTTTAGATTAATCATAGCTGTCTATACCTGACTAGACGAGCTAAGTATGAATTTGTGCGCTGTGATACCAATCTTTGGGAAACCACTTTCTGGGTTGCTACTGTACAACATAACATCCGCAAATTTATCATTTCTAGAATGTAGATGTGAAGAAATAGCTTTGGAATAGACTATGCAATGTGCCTACCTGTACAACGTTGCTATGGAAGTGTTCAAATGTGTTAAATGAGAGTCCCACTTCAAGTGATAATTTTCGACAGTCATGGTGGATGTGACTCAGATTTAATGTGCGTTTAAAGTCTGTAAAGTAAAGAAAAAGCTAGTATGAGATAAATATATAACGCTCTTGTTATGTAGTGGGGTCACTTCTATGTCCTCGAATGGTGGTGCCTATAGGTTAGGTGGTAAAGGTGTTCATTCGAGATACGGTGTGGCTGGAAAATCCTAAAATATTTCGCAGCTGGGACACAACATTGGAGAGGAACAGTCGTAGCTTTGTGTTGCTTCGCAATATCTTGGATAACACTCTGAAAGCGGATTTGGGCAGCAATATCTTATTTAGTTCCACCATCCGTCATGACTCATGACAATACTCCCAAGCTATTGAAAGCTCTCTAGCCTCACTACCGGTTGTCAAGCAATATCTAGGAGAATTTCTGTCAAGGCTTTGAGCTGCTTATCTTCAGTTCGATAACGTCTGCCTGTCTCTCCAAGTTTGCTGTCATTAGAGGGAGATCCATGATTCTAAGCATACGTCGTTGGAGTAGCCCAAATTTGTTCAGTCAGGTGTAAGGAGCAATCAAATTCCTTCGTTTTCCGTTGACCAAGCAGAGCGAAGTACATCACTTATCATTTAAATTCAAGACTTCATTATCTAAGGCCTTACAACATTTTAGCTGTTTCTAGGAAAATTTCTTCGGTGACGACCTTCCCCAAACGTGTACCAGATCTTATTAAGAAAATGCTCTTCTGAGTTTTCCAATGGAATAGTAGCTGCAAAGGCCAGGTAAGAACTTACTTATACTTATATGTGCTTGAGACAGATCGGGTTTCCATTCTTGAATACGTTCCTTCTAGTTCATTCGGCCAAGTTTCTTGGCCCGAGCTTATGGTTTGTCTTTAGTTGTCCTTCATATTTGAACCCTGAATGCTAGAATTGAAAGATTCGTCTTACATTGGTCGTTCACCAAGAACAAAACTTACAACTTCAAACCCGTTTTTACCACCGTCGATAATGAAAATATCATTCCAAACAGAGGTCTTCGTCATACTGAAAGGAATGGAAATACCCACTATACATGATTCTCAATGGAAGCCAAGATGTGACACTGCGAAAAAATGTTTTGTTGTTTGCTGACTCCAACCTACGTCAGCTGACTTAGCAATCCAAAGCACTAATCAACAATTCATATCAGAACAAATTATCGTCATTAACTGCGAAGTGAAAGAGAACGACTTGATGGAACACTTTCTCTGCAAGTGCCTAGCGAATCCAATACACCGACTTTTGTATGCATCGCCGATACCAGACCTAATAAACAGCAAGGTAACAATTGTGCATGATCATGATCGTACGACAAGAATGTGCTTAGCACGTTCTTGCATCTTTTTCAAATGTAATTCAAGTTAAGTGCAGACGCCATTTTAAATCCCTCAAACACCGAATCAAAATGTCAACTATTCACTTTCCGTTGTGGGAAAACCCAGAAATAAAGAAAATTAAGAAGTCAGACGTACGATAGGATCTGATCTATACAGTTGACCTGTAGTCGTTCAACCTTTGCCATTTATTTAAGGTTGATGCACCTTATGTGACAAGTTTAAAAGGCAACGGAAGTGACGTTTTCTGTGTAGACAAATACCGGTCGAAATTCTCTGTAACTACCTCACTTTCAGTTTTGTTTCTGATAAGTGGAAGTTCATACGAGTATCTCATATGCTTCTCAAGAAGAATATTTGATCGTGTTGTGCTGTATTGTTACATGTCACTTCAAAAGCCACGTATTAGTACAAAATTGTCAAATCTAAACAGTCCACATCTGTTAATGTTCTCCAAGAGTTATCTTTGTTAACGTCTGGCTACGCCAACTGCATAAACAGGTTATATACCTAGTTCACCTTATACCACCCAAAATCAATGGAAGTAAATAGAAATCCATATCTAATACAACATATCAAGGACCAAAATCTAATCGATAAATCGATACAAATTCGTCTGGGAAACAATGTACAACATCTCGTTGGGAGTTAACTTTAAGGTTCTGTGTTCGCGGCCTTGTGATTGTGAAATAAGTAAGTGGTGTATTTTGCATGCTTCAATTGAATTTTCAGTTGAAATAATATTTTGCGCGCCCTAAATTATCCCATGCGAGTTGACGATGGCACTTTTGCACAACTTAAATCTTGTCAACACGGATGACCCTACAGACCCACATCAGTTTCGAAAGTAAAAACAAAAATATAAAGTAGAATCCGGTGATGATGTATCGACAGGTTGAGCACATGCACCCACCCCCAGCAATTGTTGTTATTTACCTTTAGTTTTTGATAACTCAACCGAAGTTTTTTTCTTCCACCATCTGCACATATGTTTGCGAAAATGCAGTTGATACCGCGGTTGCACAGTACTGAGTTTATTCTTAAATCTATTTGCACTCGCGGTCGATGATATAATCAATATTAACGATGATGAAAACGATTCATTTCCAACAAAAACAACAACGAACAACAAAAAAAAAAAAGGATTCAACACTCAGACTTCTCGAAACAAAGGATAAAAGTATTCCCGCCTTTTCTACACACAGTACACACCCTTAAGTTTCAATTTACTTAGCCACTTAGACGGTTTGGTGGTCTTCTTTATTTGCCATCATCAGTCACCGCAGCGGCGAAGGAAATTTCTTATTTTTATTGACGTGACACAGGGGAACACAAAATAATGGCATCCGTTCGATTCGGAACAATATAGTACTTCCGTACGACTGCGAGGCCAATCGTGCAATGAGTTGCATCGAATACTCGAAGGAGACAGACGACTTGCTGCGAATTGTAATCGAACTCGAGAATAGTGGGGTTGGGAGAGTAGGGTGGATATACTAGGATAGCGGGCGGAACACTTTTTTGGGGTGATGGGGTGAGGGCACCCAGCATCAGTTTACTGTGTATACCTATTGGGCTCAGAACGTCTTTCTCTCTTATCGATCTATGAGTGTGCGAGGGCGCATATCGATTTTATATTTTATTTTTTTGGTTTTCAATGTTTATACCGAAGCTACACGGTGCTTGCAGAGAGAAAAGGATAACAAGCCGATTTTTTTTTTTTTTTGAATTGATTTTAAAGGAAATATGTGGTAGGATGAAGGATTTATAATCTGGAATCAATTGCATAGAAAAATTATCATGATTTGATTGAGGGAGTTGAGTAGATGTTGTAAAGACTTTAAATTGATGAAAGCAATAAACATTATGATTTTAAAATGATTGTTTGTGGATGGGTCATCTTCCTTCTTCAAAGATTGAGGGTATATATATTTTTTTTAAAACAGCCACTCTACAAACGTGGGTATAATTCACGTAAACACAGCTTGTCCATTTGTTTTTCTGAGACCTTGAGGGGCTCTGAGAAAATAAATTTATATATTGAGGAAGAAAGCCAAGCTGTGAGAAGTTCATATGTACATATCGCCGTATGTAATTAGTATAGATAGTACGACGTATTAGAATCAAACAAAACCACACTCCTTAAAATAATTACAAGTAAAACTTTTATTTGAATACAAAATCATTGTTACAAAATTGAAATTCATTCTGTATCGGTTTTTAACCTTTTAACGTCAGGTTCCTCCTCATCTTTGAGTGGCCGTTTGTCAACAATTTGATTATCTTCGACAGCAGCCATTTCAACAACAGAAGTCTTATCTGCAATAGTAGCGTCTTCCATTTTATCTTCCTTCAATGGCGCAGCTTCCTGGCCATTTTCCTCTTTAACTTCGGCACTATTCTTCTCTTCAAACTTTTTCATTTCATCGCGTCCGATTTGAGCTTGACTCGTTGACGATGTGTCTGACTTGAGAATTTCTCTTAAAAACATTGTCGCATATGTAGAAGCAGGCAAACAGAAGTCTAACACTAATGCTGTGAACCTGCCTGTACCTTCCTCTTTATTTACATCGACTTTCTCAAAATGTGACGGTATTATGTCCTCCTCTGGAGAATCATACTTTTTAAAGTACCACGACATGTTCTGTGGTTGTACCAGTACTTTTCTGTAAGCACCCGCCAAAGAGAATGTCTTTACACCATGTTTAAGTTTCTCAGAAGTTAGACCCTCCTCAGCTAAAATGTCGTCATACCAATGAGCTACTTCATTAGCTGGATAAGTTATGTCGTATCCGGGCAATGGTAGAACTATGTCAAATATCGTGTACTTTCCACTGGAAATATCTTCTTCTGTCAACGGCTTCACTTTCAGTTTAAAATCAGTTTTATGTTCTTTGCCTCTGGCTCCCTCAGTATTTAAGCCTAGGTCTTGGTCAGTCAGCACAAGTGCATTCTCAGTGTCCAACGCCATATCATCGATTTCTTCCTGATTGCGATAAACTAAATCACCGACAATGAGTTTCAAACCATATTCCTTGATCCTCTTCGATGCTACACGATTGAAAATCAAGCTTTGATATGCGTGGGTGTACAATAGAAGCATGTTTCTGGGAATCTAAAACTTACATAGAGAACCTTGACCGTCTTAGTAGCAAATTTCATGTTTTACCTTTCGCAATGAATTAGCGTA
Organism: Criorhina ranunculi; assembly: GCA_951813785.1. Classification (NCBI taxonomy): domain Eukaryota; kingdom Metazoa; phylum Arthropoda; class Insecta; order Diptera; family Syrphidae; genus Criorhina; species Criorhina ranunculi. The sequence goes on from OX638382.1 coordinate 51,035,520, forward strand.
GTCATTTTCTCCATACTCGCTTAATCCATCCAGGAGCTTCTTCTCGATAAACCTATCACCGTGAAACATTGATGCTGCTGCACCTGAGTCTCGATTCTTCCACCATGTTTCGCGAATATTCCGCATGAAAGGGATATCATTGTCTCGTGGCTTTAAAATAAGTTCACAAGCCTGCAGAAAAAAATCAACAAGTAAAAATGATGTACATGAGTGTAAAGAAAACTTTACCGTTTTGAAGTCACTCTTCAGAAGAGCTATTCCTACTTGGTATGTTGGAATGGAAGCATTATTTCCAAATCGTTGAAGACCATAATAATTGATGAATCCATATTCCTTAGCACTTTGCAAGGATTTTTCTATCTCTGTCCGGTCTCCATCGACGTGACGTAGTGCTACACGGAATCTTAAAGAGAAATGGCTTTAGATTTCTTTTATTGCACAAAATAATTGCGATCAAACCTGTTGCCCTTGAGGTCACCTAGTTTAACAACGCTTTCGTGGAACGTAAAGTCTCCAATTTTCACCGACGGTATACGTTTAAGAGCCCGAGCTATTTGAACTGGATGCCTTTTCTTAACGCAAAACTTTTGAGTTGTTTTTCCCCGCTTGTCCTTAGTGCCACAGTAGTTGATTTGTGATGGCTTTAATCTGTAAAAACAATCAAGTTTCATAAGCTACGGAAAACTATTGTACGAGTACGAGAGCCCAACAATTTGGTTCTGCAATAGCGTTGCTAGTCTTGGATTTATGTTTGAGGGATTTTAGGCACAAAAGTAAGACTGAAGAACGGATATTGAAGGAACATTACAGTTTCAAAAGCAGTGAAGTAAAACTAGTCTTAAGTGGATGACTACTTGGTACTTCTAGGCTCGAAAGAGAAACAAAACTAGTGTTTTGACTACTTCTTAAATTTAATGGATCTAGCTACTAATCAGCAAACTGATTTAATCACTGTCTCTTCTTATGTCTCAGATGTCGCAATAACCTCAGATGTTGCTTGCTATCGAATAATCCCAAAACTTTCTTAAATCATTTACATTGCAAGCGTATTAGGGACAATTTCACCAAAACCATAGGAATCAAAAAAGGATGAGTACGGGAAAACGAGCTACTGTAACGAAGTTTTCTTTTGGTCAAGCAGAAAGCTCGCAACCCAAAGAAATTCGAAGAATACGACCTTTGTTTAAGGTTCGATTTGTTGCTGCTCTAACAGAAAAGTAAGTTCTGTAGCTTTCCTGCTACAAAAAAAAAAAAAACAAATGCAAATAATTCAGCAGACCTTCTACATACCTGAGAGCATTGGAGAGAATCACAGCAACTTCTGAAGTATCCATATTTTCCTTGTAAATCAAAAAATGTACAAATTCCCCGGGATATATCCACTGACCACGTCTATTTATTTCTGAAAAAAGGATGCAAATATCACTCATATGATCTGTACTAGCATGTCATTCGAACTTACTTTTGTCGAGCTTTACGACACGAATGAACCTAGTTTTACCAGAGTTCTTAGATAATGTAACGCTAGTACATTCCATTTCATATAATTTTTTAACCAATTTATGAATTGTAGTTCTTTTTTCTTTATCCAAGTCGGTTACTTCAATGTCTAACGGAGTAGTGCGATCGGTTTTAGCAATTTCGTCTATTTCTTTCCACATGGCTTCTGTAACAACATCAGCGATATCTTTTTTAGAAAGTTCGATCTCCTCATTAGTGACACCTAAACAAATAAACAGAATAAAGATATGATGACCAATTTTCCACTAAGTACTACAAATGCTATACTATAGTCAGGATCTGTTGCTTGCGGTATAGTTAAATCATCTATCACCAAGACAGTACCATCCAAAGCGATTTCATTTACATGGAAATCAGAGTATCTCGCTTTAACCACACCTGTAAAGCCTTTGCCAGTACTAACGAATTCGGTTATTCCAACTTGGTTTTCCTTCAGAGTCACTTTTTCAATATGCACTGGCCTACAAGTGAGAAGGAATCATATGTACATATTTAGGGAGGCCAGCATAAAGTAGAACAAAGTATACATACTTCTCAGTACGTGCGTTGTCTGGTCGCACAGATTCTTTGTTTTTTAAGAAATCGGCTCCTTTTGGCTTGTGAGAATCCTTACCCTTAAAATCCCTGAAATTGTGCCCTTTATTTCTACGGCCCCCACGCTTGAATTTATAAGAATTCCTGCCCATTTTATTGGTCAAAGAGTATACAAATTGTTTTTCGGGTTTTCAAATAAACCGAAGTGACGTTTATTTGACATTTACCATACCATGCGCCGGCAAGGGATTATTGTGAATGGACCTTTACCTATTGGTGTCATTCACGCAACTGTTCATTTTATAAACAATTATTTGATTATATTGCAATCGAAGCAAAGTAATTTTTCAATTCTTTTCTGATAGTCAACACTACGACTTGTGAGAAAATGTATTGTTTAGAAAGTGGTACAGAAAAGTAAGACAAACATTTACGAGTAGAGCCCAGTTACGACACAAACACTCTTTCCTCTGCCTCATGTCGCTGAATTGGTTCATTGTTTGACACTTCTCAAACTTGAAATGTCAAGCGAGTGTCATTTGATCGTGGTAGTTGAAATCTTGAAATAAACAAATAGTTTCCGTGGATTTTTCATCCTGGAGAAAAAGCCAACAAAACCCATGGTTTATATTCATTTTCCTTCTCATTTAACCGAAGAAGAGCATATGCTCCAGGCTAAATATCAAAAACTAAAAAAAAAGGTAAGTTAACATGCACCACTTCCAATTCCAATTGGAAACATACTACTTACATGTTTTGTTCACAGAAAAAGGCACTGCAAGCTCTCAAGGCACCAAAACAAGAGCCAGAGAAGCCACTTACATTGAAAAGACCAACCGATGCCAGAGATGCTCGAGAAGTCGCTAGGAAACTCATTAAAAGCGGTGCAATTCCAGCAATCCAAAAACAACAAACCAAACAAGATCAGACTTCTTTTAAGAGACCAAAAGGTGGATTTTCCTATCCATTAGCATTTAGAACTCATTTACAATTTGTTATTGTTTCAGGTCAAGAGAGAAAGCGTGTAATACCAGAAGCTAGTGTATCCTCTTATCAACCCTTCTCATCGACTCAAAATGACGTTGCTCAAGAGAACATTAGTGAAATTATCAAAGAAGAACCGCGTATGCAAGATTTATATCAGAAATTCGCGACTGAACGAGATCGCGAAGAGCGTGGTCTCAATGAAAAGGGATTAGATACGACACAGGGCGAAAAGCCACGTGCTGGGCACACAATTTTTGTTTCCGGAAATAAAGTTACGGAAGAGTTTTTGAAGAAAAACTTTAACGAATTCGGGACAATTGTTAATGTTTCAATGGAAATTGAAAAAGGGTAAGGCATGTCGCTTTTAAAATGAATGCAGATTTGATCATCACATTTTTCATCTTTAGACGTGGGTTTGTAACCTTCTCCAAACCAGAGTCAGCTGATCGCGCTATTGCCGAAATGCACAGTAAAAATATTGGAGGGATTAACTTGCAGGTACAGCTTGCTAGACGTCAACCTCAGATTGAACCTATTAACGATGCTTCTTCATCGGCAGTGTGGTCTACAATTGGTAAGTATTTTGTAATCGAATTAGCTTTTGTTTTACTTCAAAATGCCGATGCTTGACTTGGCATTGACTATCCTTAATATTGTTTTATAAATGAGATTAGCATGGGATCAACCAACTTAGCGTGCGAAACTGGAGGCAGCTAGCTAAAGATCGAGCTGGCTGGAAACGCTTGTTGGTTGAGGCCAGGTCCACCCCGGACTGTAGCGCCACCTTAAGTAAGTTAAGCATGGGAGAAATTTTGAATGGTCCTTAGAAAGCAAACTGTTGTGCCATTCCTTAATGTGGTCTAGAGAACTTTTTTCTCCTCTGATTTCCTTACACTCAAAAGCAGTGTCAGTCATATTTTTCACTATTTACTGATCCTGTCAACTGATATGTTGCGGAAAACGACTTCAACATGGAGTCAGCGCAAAGTCCTCTATAATGACTCTATTTCGATCTTCAAGTAAGGTCCTAAAACAGTCATGACGGTATCTACAGATACATTGAGTTTCATTTTCTGTGCTACTCGCAACGTTTTCTAATTAGAAAGTCACGATAACATTAAACCTTCAGCGAAGTTACAATTTTTGATTTTAACCAACTTTCTTATTTACAGCCGCAAGTAAGTCCCAAAAAGGAAGTCATAAAGATCGTCGAGAGATGGTCCAATACAACGAGGATTTCCTTCTCTAAACAGAGATCACCTATACCTATGCAGTAAGGCAAATTGTTTAAACAAAAGTTAAAGCCAACTCTCTTTTTAAAATCAAATTTTTATTTATAAATTAAATCCATTTTTTATGTGTCTAGATTATAAACAACATAACAATTTGCCCTCTTGATAATAAAATATATTTTAAACATTCTTACGAAAGACCGAATATAAATAAATATGTTTTTTGTTTGTTAATTAATTGATTTACGTAGTATTGTAGTAGTTCGTAGCAATAACAGAAAAAGCTATTCTTCAATGGAAGAAGGATGTCCTGTATTGACCCGCAAAATTAATGCGAGATTTACCAAAGAAAGAAAGTAAACAAATGCAGTAAGGCCGAGCGTGTTCGATGCCGCGTGACAGGCAACGAAATCCTACGACAATCGACCGTCGTTTCCCGGCGGATTAAAGTAGTCCCAATGATGATGGTGTATGTTTCTGCCGGTCAATAAGTAAATCAAGAAGGTAAGCGCCATTACGATAAAGAGCACTACTGCAGCGGATATGTTCCTTGGTTGCACTTGATCCTGTTTGTTGTCATTGTTTGGACGCAGAGAGTTTGTGAGTTGATTGATGACGTTTGTCAGTGGGAGGCTACAAGCTGATATGAATTGACGACCGGCTTGTGCCACGGATTGTGGTTCTGGACGGGCACTTCGACTTCTACGGCGTTGGTGGTCCTCTTCTGATGAGGAATCACGTCTGCGATGGTGGCGTCGTCTTCTGTATACTGGTGGAGTGGGTTCACCTTCATCATCGGGACTGCGGTGACTAAAGAAGCCAATGGGAGGAACTGATTGCAGGTATTCTGTTGGAAGGACACTCCTAGAGAAAACTGGAGGTTCACCTCCATCATGATGTTGTAAGAATACAGCTGATGGCGAGGGTTGCATGTATTCTGAGGGGAAAATTGATTCTCTCTGTGGTGGAGGTGGACGAACGGGTGGGACATCGGACGAGTGTCTTGTTGGAATTGGAGGAGGTGGGATGGAATCTTGTTCGGTTTGCGGCTTTTCATCTGAAGTGGGTTGTGCAATGGCTTGAGTGTGTTCGCGTTCAGTGATGCGCACGCGCTCTACGATGTCTTCGATGAATCCGGGTGGCAATTCGATATTCCTTACAACTAAATTTCCTGATCGACATTCTAGTTCATCAGCTTGAATCTGTGAGCCATGCAAGTGTGACACCATTATTTGGCCAGCCTGCAAAGCATGCACTCGGAGACGTTCAACTTCCAGGTCGGCTAAAGTAAGTTGGCTTGGCATAACTGGCGTGATTGGAACAGCGGCTGTAGCGGGTTGTTGCTCAGTCACAGATAGTATTTCGTTTTGGTCTTCTAAAGGTGATGTTGCAGTGGAACGTTTTCTTGGCGGTGCTGTTGGCGGTGGACTTGGTGGCTCTTCATCCGGCTCATATTTTTCACGTTGTTCCAGTAGTTTTGGTTGGGAGAGCAATTTTATCTGTTGCAAAACTGAAATTACGTCCTCCTCGGTTGGTGGCAGGGCAGAAATTGGTGTAGTGGGACGAGGCGTGGCTTCGTTTTCTTCACTTACCTCCGACTTAAGTTCATAAGAATCTTCAGCTTTCAGCCTTTCAGTCTGCTCATCGTCATAGCTGTCATGCTCGTCAGATCGACTATCTGGGCGCAATCTCTGCTCCTTTTCCAGATCATCTAATAACTTTTGCTTTTCCTTTTCCTCCTCTTCTTGTAAGCGTAGTGCTCGCTTCTCTTCTTCTAGCAATCTTATTTGTTTTTCTGCATCCAACAACCTCTCTTCTTTTTCTAACTCTTCGAGTAGCCTCTGCTCTTCGTCCTCTTCCCTTTGCAATCTCTCGGCCTCTAATAGCCTTTCTACCAATCTCCTATCTTGTTCCTCTTCTTCGAGACGCTGACTCTCAGCATCGGTGCTGCGAGTATAAGAACGCTCTTCCTCACCAATTCTTGCATTCTCCTCTTCAGACCCACGAGCAGCTTCTTCTTCTTCATCACGATATCGACTATCCGAACCTGACTTGCTATGCGAATGCGATCCATCGTACAACCCTTCTCTTCGGAGCAGCTCCTCTTCCAAATCTAAATCGTCTATAGGTTGCACTGTGAGCGAAGCTTCCAAAACAGTTTGACCATTGGCATAAGGCACCGGTGTGGGCACACGCTTTTCAATAAGAATAGCAGACGGTGTTTGAGGTCTACTTAGAGATTTAGCTTGCGACGAAGCTCTCGATTTCTCTGACGCACTTCGTTGATTTGCCTCCCTGAAGCGCTGAATTCCTTTCACAAGAACTTCGTCATCGATCTGTCTAGCCCGCTCCAAATCAGCCTCCTCCTCTTCTTTTAATATTTCATCCAGCGTCTTTGCACGCCTTGGTTCTATAATTTTCATATCTTCCGTAATCTCAAATTCTTCACAAACAAAATCGTCTGGCAACGGATCTGTCTGTGTAGACACCTCCACTTCAATAGATTTATCTACATCTGGTTGGAGATTGTAGTCATCACTACTCTGTTCGAGAAAATCTTCAGAAACAATTCTTTCACCGCCACCATCGCGGTCATCTCGATCATCTCGACTATCAAATTCGTCATCATCATCGCCTTGCCTATCCCTTTGGATATGCCTCTTCTCTCTAGGAGGACGAGGTGGTGGCGGCAATGGTCGGTATTTCATTTTATTAATTATATCACCTGATTGTAGATTTCTTGGAGACTCTGTACGGTCATCTAACTCGGGTACCTCATAATCGCCAAAGTCTTCACTTCCAAATTCCCTAACAATATGGAAGAGCTAAATAAGTATTGATATTCGTTTAAAGAGTTCAAATATATAAATGGTATGGTGCAGGGGTGATTGTTACTATTGCCATGCCAATCGATGAAAAGTAAAAATAAAAATAAACAACAGCTTAGCAAACAAATGAAAAATTGTGCAGTGTAATTGGATTTAATGCGTTTCGTGGAATTTTTCTCTTTTATTATGATACATTTACCTTTAAAACTGGTGTAAAGATTTCTATCACCAATTAAACTTAAAAATGTGGTCATAGCTGTTTCAATCTCAATCTACAACTCTACCTTAAAAGCGTTAATGTCTGGCTTTTCTTCCACTCAATCGTGAACCCAAATAAAGAAATCCTTGAAGTTGATTCAAAGGTTAGGTGACGATGAAAACAGAGTAATTTCCAAACCTCGAGCATAACTATTGCTGATTGCCAGCAGTTGTGTTAGAAACTGTCTAGCGTTTGTCCTTTTTTTTGCTTCTGAAAGGGTAGGTACATACATACTTACATATGTGCTTCATTTCAGATTTGGAAAAAACACATTTGACCACTTGGCTAAAAACATCGACATGACACGAGGTCACCGATATCATTATCCAGATGCAGTCCCGAAAAACTTCGAGATTTCGTAGTGTAGCAATGAATTGCGAACCGTTCAATTGAAACAATTAGAAGGGACCTTAGCTGATAAACTGAAGAATAGATAAAGAAATTATATTCGCACACTTGTAGAAACTCAAAGTTGGACAACTCTTCAAAAACATGCTTACCCCCAAGACACTGATCACGTACCAGCCTAGATTAAATCAGAAGTTAATTAGTTTATTTGTATAGAAGTAGAAGAGTAAACTGTTGGTTACTATTCAACTGGACGACAGAATCCAGTGTGGTCTACACCGACTAAATAATTCTAATACAACTGTGACTTGTAAAATCTTGCCTACGAAAACGCTGGATCAAAACAAGCAAAGAATTGACAATGCTGTAGATACGTAGGACACAATTGCATTCCTGCAGAGACTATGCAGAGTTGCATCAACTCCACTATTGATAAGGACATGACATTTAGCTTGTGAATTTGCACAGTCCGGCAATCACTGAACAGCCTTAAATATCTAGCTCTGGAAAACCAATAAGCGGAAAGAAGTCATTGATGAATACAAAATAATCGGTCAAAAGAATCTATTACTCCAATTTTCAAGATGAAACAAACTTGTAGCTCAAGGATCGACGGAAAACTAATTTTATTTAAAAAAGCTGAAATAAGTTGTAGGACTCTGAACCAGGTGGAGAGTCCAGGCGTAAATCCTGCCCATGAGGGCTGAACGGATCAAAAATGTAAGTACATACTTCAGAATATAAGACAATTTTGAGTCAGAGAAAAGCTGTTTAAAAAAATCACAAGCATATATTTATAAAATTACACGAGAGTTCTGATAAAATCCCGAGATGGCATTTATGAAAGGGATCCACCAATTTTTTTTAGTTCCAACTAAAGCAAGTCCAACCTACTCTTTGGCTTAAAAGAATTTTATCTTTATCAAAGTGCACAGTTTTCTTATACAAATTTATTATACAAATCTTACACCAAATTCGTACTGTATTTAAATTTAACATTGGTGTAGTGTAGGTAACTGATAAAATTAACTTTAACCCAAATTAACAGCATTAATATTACGAAAGCAGTGATACCTTAAACGTTCCAGCCATGGTTAAACATAAAAACAAAACACAATTTAAAAATAATAAAACCCAAACAGAAAAGAAAAACAAAAGAAAAAAAAAAAAAAAGAAAAAGAAACAATAACCATATTAATTAAAGAAATACAATCTTTATTAATCTAATTTAAGTATTAGGTATATTCTTATATTGGTAACATTAGTAACAACTGAAAGATACTAGCGCAATTAGCTAAGCACGACCAAACTTAAATAATAAACTTAAACAAAAGTGACTACAATTAGTTTCGAGGGGTGTCAGCTGTGTCAATTGCAAAGAAAATTAGGAAACAACTACGAGTGCAATGGTAACAAAAACCATTTATAACTCTTGATCAAAGGCTTCCACAAAAAAGCAAACCAAACATATATAAATAAATTAATAAATAAATAAACGATTAATGATACTTTTGGGTCTTCCAGTGCAATCTATGGAAGTATGTGTGTCTTGTTTCGCATACAAGTTTTGTGTGTGTTCTTACTTTTGAGAATCTGCTCCCAGGCTCTGAGCAGACTTTCGCCTTGGTGGTGTCGGTCTTCCGATAGTGCTGTAGTTCCTCGAAGAAGATTTTGGCTCCTGTACAGCGGGTGAGCCCCGGCGCAAGTGTGGCATTGTGGCAAACCGTTCCCCTGGTGAGCGGGAGAACTTTTTGCGTCTGGCAGGTGGGGTCGGCTTGGGTAAGTTCTCCTTTCGTACGATGGCATACCTGAAATAGAGAAGACATCCATTAGAAATAAATCTCAATCAATGTGTTCTCATATTACCCATCGTTCTCCATCATTTCGATGATGTACTTCTCCTGTAGCTCGTCGTCCAGGTTGGCATTGTTGTTGCCACCTCGCATTGCCGTGTCCAGGGCTAGAGAGTCGGCTCCGTGTGAAGTGTGATCATCCTCATCCATAGCTAAACGGGAGAGAGATCTGGACTTTCGGGGCGGTGTAGAGGTGTCCGTGTAATTTTCCGGGGTGGCTAGAGGTATTTTGTATTCGTGCTCTGTACGATAGACGATCACCTGGAAAAAGAAGAAACATTAAGTAGAAGATCTAAAACTCTTGTCTCTGTACATACTTCCTCTGGTTTGTTGTCTTCCCGTAAGTAGCTATTTGACACGGATCTGCCACCGAATCCATTTACGTATGAATCCTTCTCCAAGGAATCTCTCAGTTGCTTGCGACGACGCCTTGGCGCTTGTGGTGGTTGGATTGGTGAATCGTTACGCCGATCTTGTAGGATGTTCTCCTTCTCGTCGTCGTCGTGACGTGGTAAGGCTCGATCCACCCGGTCATCAAATTCTTCCTCATCAAACTGCACCGAGGGTGTTCCTCCAATGGATATCTCCTGGCTGTTCTTGAAACGCCCCTTACGCAAGGGGCGTGATGGTGGCGCATGCTTATAGTAATCACTTCCAGCCTGTGACAGTGAGATTTCATCAGCGTACTCGTCGATTTGAGAAGCATTCTCAGAGTCGTAGTGACGTTGACGTTGCTGATGGCTTAAACGCCTCGGCTTTGGTGGAGGAACATCATACCCATAGTCTATTCGATCAATACTGCTTCCATTTAGACTGCTAGCCTGAACTCCGATAAACTCCAATGCGTTGGGTGAGTTATCAAATGCAGCTTCCATGTCTGGATCGAGAAATCGTTGATTTCCGATGTTGAATTCCTGCGAGATGCCCTTATTCCTGAGAAGAAATTCATCGTCATTGATTTCTTCAAATACCAACTTTTTGGAGCTCGCGGTCGAATGAGTTTCTGGGTTTGACTCCCTCTCAGTCAGATACCTTAGATGAGCTTCTGCCTCCAGCTCAGCCTTGCGAAGAATTTGAATCTTCTGGGCCTCCCTTTCGGTCCAGCCAATATCTCTTCCTTCTTCAGACACCAAATCAGAGTCCTGATGAACCATCGGACGGCGCTTGAATTCCCCTTCACGAGTTTTCGATATTTCATGGATGGCCCTATTCTCTTCATCATAATCATCGAATTGCTTCTTCTCCACCACGCTCAGCATGGCAAGTTCGGCTTCTTCTTTCTCATTTTCGTCTAACACCTCCTTCATGCGACGCTCCATAGACGACTCTCGATCGAACGAACTCTCCTGTTCACTTCCATAGCGACGATACCGAGAGCCCTCACTGTCGTTATAACTTACGTCTGAGAACTTATCAGCCCAACGTGACCTCACCGGTCCTGGTCCCCGATCACCCTGTGGCGTACTGGAAGACTCCGCTGATGGTTGGGTTTCAGTGCTGGGGATCACACTGGGCTCATCCACAATACCTTCTACTTCCTGTGGCTTCTTCTTCTTTCTAAATGCTCGAGGGTAGGTGCCGAAGCTAAAGTCAAACCTTGCTTTTTTAGCCGGTGCGGCAATTGCGGCCGAAGTTGATTCGGGAGTTGTGCCTGAAACAGTTGTTTCTTCGATTTCGGTTGGTTCCTTAAAGGATTTACTGCGAGTCAACTTCAGTGATGAAAACTTATCGGGTAGCTTAAATTTGGACATGTCAGGCTTACTAAACTTTGTGAACTCGGGACGCTTAAAGCCAGACAAATCGGGTCGTTTTATTTCAGGCATTTTAATTTTGGAAAACTCCGGCGCCTTGAAGCGTTTCCGCTCCTTGGCTTTGGGGCTTCCCGATGGCACTTTCTTTGGACTACGGAATTTCGTTTTGATCTTTCCAGCCTGATTCTTAAGTCCAGCTTGCATTTTTCGAGTTCTATCCTGAGCATTGGCCATAAAACCTTTCTTTTTGCTTTCATCTTTCAACGGCGGTTGCTCAAAGGCACTTAAGTCTACCTGACTTGTATGAATTTCATAATCAGTTTGAGTAGTTTCTATAGGAGTTGGAGTAGCCGCGGAACTGAAATAACGATCTTCGATGTTTTTTTGCAATTCTTCGGCTTCTTTTAGTTCGTCCGACTTGGAGGGTGATGAGGCTTCATCAGAGGTGGCTTCGACTACGGGTTGTGATATTTCAAACTTCGGGAGTTCTTGTATTTGTGGTGCTGGTGAGGGTTCTTTCTTTAGGGCTGATACTAACGGTTCGGCTGTTGGTTGACTCTTAATTTCTTTTGCAGGTTCTCCAATAGGTTCGTATTCATGGTCGCTAAAATTGAAATTGAATAGTTAAATAATGATAGATAAAGCTGTGGAAGTTTGCATAGTAAAGATGGGAACTATGATATTGAACAGACATAAAAATACACAATTGAAGCAGATAAAGATAAATGTAGTCTTGTGTGGAACTCGTTTCGAATGAATATGAGAAGAAAGCGCAATGGTAAGGTGGCTATAAATAAAAATGGATAGAATGCTTATTAAGTCTTAAAACTTTTCACTGATACATAGTGCTTCCATTATAGAACACAACTTTAGTTATGTGTCGTCGATTTTAACCTTGCGACAGCCCATTGTTAAATCAAGTCCACTTCAAGATAACTCCGTTGTCTGCCGGTTGTTTGAACCCTTAAAACTAAACTACTGTCATTATTCCGGTTAAAAAATAGTTGGCAGCATTTACGAATCCTCAACGCATTTGCGTTCGACCTGTGGTAGCCAAAATAATTCTTGCCTCGACTCAGAGTTTATAAATGTGGAAAGATCTCCCTCCCGATCGTTTTAATATGGATTCAAGCTCTATAGAAGGAAATTAAGCTGTCATGAATAACCAAGCAGCAGTTGCATAAGATCTGCGCAATAAAGTAAGACTACCTTAGCATAGACATTATCAAAGGCGGTTTAAGATATGTGCTGCCATCTCGAGCGATAAATATCCGGGTAATTTTCTGTCCACTGTGGGAGAGAACTACGAACTTTACCAACTGTACCGTGACATCAGCCTTAGATGATTGGGATATTTATGCTCCGATCCGAAAAGTCTTTGCATTGAACCCAGAGGCAGAGCGTAGTATAGGTAGACCCTACCTTCGATGGCGCCCGCAAGTGGAGAGAGACTTTAACCGTGTTTAGTTGACAGTATGTCCGAAAGTAGGCTTAAGGGTGAACTAATATGCATTTGAAGTGCGAAGGGGCGAAATTCAACTAGTCAGTAGAAATGTCGAATCTTTGTTAAGACATTACATTTTACAACAAACATTAAGGGTGTTCGAAAATGGCTCGTAATAGATTTTGGCAATAAAATAAAGGTTTAGGCGACGATAATACGTAGTATAAAATGAGCAGTCAACGTTCTTGACTGGAATTCAACAAAAAAAACTTCAAATGAAGAAAGGAAGCGATTATACCTTGTATAACCTTAACAAAATGATTACGTACGCATACGAATATCTAGCAAAACCCTTGGAGATGTGAAAAAAGGAAAAACATAAATCTTTCGAGCCAAGAAATGTAACGTCACCGCATGAACTTAAATTAAGATATTCCCCTGATAGGCAGCCATTTTTCATTCATCTAGAGGTATTTTGCTGCTGGTTTATATTTTTAGAAGAAGTTCAGGTTCCTTAGACAAAACCACAAACGTTCCCTACATGTTTACCTCTCTCAAGTGCATACGACACTTTGTGGACTGCATTTGAGCAAAATAAAGCGAAACAAACTAAAGACAAAAATAAAATTGTACTCGGAGATCAAAGAATTTTTTTTAAATTTCTATTTTTTCTTATAAGTACTCTTCTTTAAAACGAATACATACGAGTACTTACGGTTAAATTTTGTTCGTTTTTTATTTTTAGTGTAATGTTTCGAATTTTTATTTTGTGTGAGCGGGTGATTCGGCTGGGTTGGGATCTTACCAAAAGTATGTCCTTTCTAGCCAACTTTTTTTATCTAGCTGATCGTTGGATCCGATCATTTTCTCATGCTGACTTAAACGCGAGTCACGCTCACCAAAACTGAAACTGACAGTTTTTGATCGTGTACTGATGCTTAGAGTATCGAGTTCTGAGGCACGGTCCAGCGCTGCGCGGTCGTGTGATTGAGTGCGATCACTGATGTAGGATTTTCGTTGGAGCAGTTTTGATTGTGCTAGTCGTTGCTCCGAGGGGGCTTTGATTAGGTCTGTTCTATGCGCTTGGGAATAGCTTGGTTGGTCTTCGGGCTCTTCGTGGATGAATTCGGAACTGGTCATTTCAGTGTCGTAAATGTCGTCGGGAAGATCAATAGGAACTGAGACTAGTTTCTTATTGTTGCCAAATGTGAAAGCGTGTGGTGCTGGAGGGTTGTGTTCGTGTGAGTCTAATCGACGGGAACTTCTTAGATCAGTTTGACTGGAAGACATGTAATGACTTCGATCGCCGGCTTGTAGCTGCATATGACTTGAACGGCCGCTAGGAACGACTACGGGTGAAAATGCTTCTTGTCGGTCTCCATAAAAATCCATAGATCCTGATATTCTGTCTTGAGTGAGACCCAGTTGTTCAGAGCTGGCATAGAGACGACTATGTCTGACAGGCGAAGGAGATTTCGGTGGGCGGCTGGAATACTGATCCATTTCGTCGACTTTGAGGGAAAATGTTTCTGTAACCTTGACAGTGAGGAGCTTCTCTTCCGGTGCTTTTTTGATCGACATATTGGCAGCGTGGGTTCCTTCAACTACTGACATTGCTGTCGGATGCTCATGTTTCGTATTCATAAAGACTGACATGAGTCTTTGTCTTGAGGGTGTTGGTGAACTCTCAGGTTTCAGCTGCTTCCCTGGCGATGGGGATCTTCTTCGATCAATATGCAAAAATTGGCTCATTGACATTTTTCGTTGGTCTTGTGGAGGAGTGTCTAATTTGGTTGCCTGATCGGGTGTTTTAGAATGGAACATAGACATGAATCGAGAGGAATAGGATTGCTTGTCTTCCTGAGGCTTTTCTGTATGATCGGATGTTTCCAGAAATGATCTCCCTAGATGTGATCCATTTTGAAAGACTTGTCTCGGTTGTGAACTTGCAGGAGCTGGTGAAGCTGCTCTTTGAAAAGGTTGTGCTCCTCTTGCTGGTGCTGGAGAAGATCCTCTTTGAGTTGATTGGCTTATATCCATGTTATGCATTCCTGATACCGCTGGAGGTGATCCTCTTTGATGATGTTGCTTTGTATCCAAATGTTGCATCCCAGGAGGAGCTGCAGAAGATGCTCCTTGAAAAGGCTGTGTACTTCTCGCTGGTGCTGGGGAAGATCCTCTTTGTATTGATTGACTTATATCCATGTGAGGCATTCCGGATACGGCTTGAGGCAACCCTCTTTGATGGAGTTGATTTGTATCTAAATGTTGCATCCCTCCTGGAGGTGGAGAGGATGCTCTTTGAAAAGGTTGTGTACCTCTTGTTGGTGCTGGAGAAGATCCTCTTTGTATCGATTGGGTTATATCCATGTGATGCATTCCGGATACGGCTTGAGGTGATCCTCTTTGATGCAATTGCATTGTATCCAAATGTTGCATCCCTCCTGGAGGTGGAGACGATGCTCTTTGGAACGTTTTTGCATCTATTGCTGTCGGTGGTGACCCCCTTTGCATAAACTGTTGCGTTTCCATATGCTGGACTCCTGCTGGCATTGGCGATGATCCTCTTTGGAAGGAAGTAGATGGAGATGGTATGCGCTTTTGTGTGCCTGTGGGGGTTGGAGAGGATGCTCTTTGAAAGGATTGTGTGCCAGTAGGCGTGGACCCATACTGCATAAATTGCCTTCCTTCCACGTGCTGACTCTCGCGCATGTAATCATCCGTATCCACGTATTGCATTCTTTTTGTTGGCGATCCCCCTTGCATGAACTGCTTCTTCGAGTAATCTGGTGATATATCTCTTTCGTGACCATGCTGTCGTTTTAGCTGAGTTAGTTGAAATGACTGCGCCGGAGATGTCTGTCTATGAGAATGAGAGCCTGGAACATTTAAACTGTCAAAATGCCCCGGAGGCTTCTCATCTGCTAATATTTCGTCAACTGGTCTTAGGTCAGGTTGGGGTGCAAAATCTCTTATTTCAATTCTGGTTTCATCTTCCACCACTGGTGACAGGTCAGGCACATTCTCTTGCAATGGTGGAGACATCCTATCTATTCTTATATTGTCTTTTATGTCTATTACAGGGTCTGCAACTGCTACGTCCACATCCATGGGCTCATTGATAACCCTCCCAAAGGCATTTCTCTCACCGTATATAGAGATGTCAATTGGCTTATTCTGTGGTAAAAGTACTTCGTGTTGTCTTCTGATATTTTCCTTATTATTTTCTCTCCATCGATTTGGTTGCATACTCCCTGAAGGCATTGTCTTCCGGTCATAGATGCTGAAGTCCGGTGGAGACATATGGCCTACTGTTGGCGTTGGAGTTGGCGCAGTTATGTTTAGCCTCGGAATATGCGGTGCGGGAATATTTAGATCAGCAACAAATAAATCCGCGTGCGAGGGTGATCTCGAAATTCGACGCAGAGAAATTCCACTACGAATTGATACTGCATCGGGATCCCGCCCGCTTCCACTTGATATTCCACCTATGGACATTTGACGACCACGATGTCCAGCCATCATGCCACCAACCATCTCAGGATCAGTGGCATCAGAGATACTTCTCACTACAAGCCCCCGCCCTTCCATTCCATGCATTCGACCACCGAAACTAGTCGCGGAGATTCGATCAAACTCCGGCTGTCTACCCATCATGTTAAAGCTTCGCGCTGAAGTATTATCGAAGTGATGTTCCATATCACCCACAAATCCCTGCTTTGAAGTAGGCCGCGATTCACCCTGATTTGCCCTATCAGGAAGCAAGGAATCACATTGGAAATATTGACATGCGCAACGCACATCCAAAAGTGTACCACTAGCACTCTCATTTCGCGAGACAAAGTGCTTTTTCTCAACGGGCAATGCGCCCACTGATGCTGAGCGACGGTTATTCATCGTTATTTGCAATAAGTTTGTCGCGCACCTCTACACAAACACACACGCACGCACTGTCACACAAAAGCACTAAACAAAACGATTTATTTAAAATTTTCTTTTTTAAAAATAATTCTTAACGAACGAACGAATAAAAAGAATTTCGAAAAACAGATTTATTTCGAGGGTGGACTTTCGATTTATTTTTAAAACTTTTTTTTTTTTTGCAATTTCTTCCCCCGCGACGATGGAGAAGAATTTTTTTTAAATTTTAAATTAAAACGTAAAGTACTTAAGTAATTAAACAAAAAGAAAACAAACTTCCGAAACTATGAAACAGCAATTAATCTTTTTACAAAAATTAAAACTAAAAAACGTTTCGTTTTAAACCGCGTCCGTGCCATTTTACACATTCATGTCTGCATCGTTGGCAGTTTTGTTGAAAACTAAAAATTTGTCCTAACGGTCATATTCAGAGTGTTCAATTTTAGCAACAATCTCTTTTCAAATACACTTATAGAAAAAAAAAATAAAAATCTTGTAAGAAAACCTACAGTCACTCAAAGCAGAGAAAACGACCAAGAAAGAGAGAGAGAGAAAAAAATAGCGGTTTTTGTGTTTATTTTTAAATTTATTTTATATTTTTGTTAAAAATTTTAATTTTTAATTTGCACTGAACAACTTTTGTTGTATGATATTTTATCTCTCTCTCTTTTTTTTTGTGTTTTCAAAGACTTCTCTAGAGGGGTGGGATGAAAAAGTAATGAAAAACAGACAAATTTCGTGTAGCGAATGAATTGTAAAGAGGAAGTAAGCTATTTTAAGATTCCCTACATCGTTTTCGATTATTTTCGAACGT
This sequence comes from Criorhina ranunculi, assembly GCA_951813785.1. Taxonomy (NCBI): domain Eukaryota; kingdom Metazoa; phylum Arthropoda; class Insecta; order Diptera; family Syrphidae; genus Criorhina; species Criorhina ranunculi. The sequence continues at coordinate 51,053,012 of OX638382.1, forward strand.
TTTTTTGAATCGTTTTTGCGATACTTCTGCAATGAATTTTAAAATACTAAGTTGTAATGTCTTTGCAATGGCTGTCACTTAAATTGAACATTTATTTTGTGGAACATTTCTGCTATGGAGTATGAGGACGGTAAATATAAAATGGAAAACATTTTAATGAGTATCTGCTGCTTCTTTGTTTCAAAAAACAAAAAAGCAAATTTTAAAGCGATGAATTTCGATATGCATTGCGTTTTCCGGGCAGATATTCATATTTTTTTTGGACCCAACCACCAAATTTTTCTTACCTTTTTTGGTTTAATATAATCTCAAAATTTTTGTGGTTACTTATATATTTAGGGAGAGCATAGGAAGGGGTCTTAGCGAATTGTGTGCAGGTTTCTGAAAGTGACCGTATTTCTTGAGATATAAATGTAAAAATAAAAAGACATATTTCAAAATTTGTAATTTGGCATACGCCCTAGCTCACAATGGAATTGAAATAGATTTTCAAATAAGGAACATACGCATTTTCAAATTATAGTTTGCCTACAAAAACCCAATAAATAACTAAAACGGATATTTCACTTGAACTTTCATCTTCTGGTTTCAAACATACAGAGTAAACCAAAAAGTATTCCCAAGTTTTCGAAAACTTTTGCTTAAGATGTTACCTACAATAACCAAGCACATTTTTTCGTATTTCGATTGATGGGGTTACATTATGAGATCATTTCAAGTATGTATTAGAGTGTAAGACCGTGAAGACTAATCTAATGGATATTCCTTCCTGGATCCAGAAAGTCTTGTCTGTTTCACATCTTTGGACCCAGCACCAAAGTATCAGTTGTCTGTTCAGGTTCCACGGAATTTGGGATTCAGTTAGTCCATTCACGCTATTTATTCAAATTGGGTATCGCTTTCTTCGGCAAATGGTAACACTTAAGTAAAAACGTTGCTTAAATGACTTTGACTTACGAACATGATAGCACTTACTTAAAACTTGCCATCAGATTGTGGCAAATTAATGGAGCTGTGCTTTGAATTCCAAAAACCTAAATCAACTTTTACGTATGTTCCCCTCGAATCTTTATGTTTTATACTTTTGCTACTTTTATTTCATTTACCTTAAATTGGACCAGCGTTTTGGACCGATTCCAGGCAATCCCTCGGGCAATTCGATGTCTTCGCGGTGTGGCTCAGCTTCGTCTTCCACATGTGAAAATGTCACCTTCTTGTCAGATGGTGATGGTGATGCTTCCTTCTTCAAAGCCGGCTTCAAGTCGATATCATTCCAAGGAATGTGCTCAGTGGGCTCTTTTATCACCTCCAGTACTGGTTGAAGTTTTTCTGTGTCTTCTTTATCCAAAGTAATGCCATCATCACTCTCTTCAGCGACAGGGGATAAATGAGGCTTTCTTTCGTCATCAGATGAAGCTGAATCTATGGACGATATGGGTGCTAAATGTACCCGTTCTACCTCTTCCTCGCTACTTCCCATTCGATCCAATGGAATGACTGTCTTTGCTGAGTCAACATCCTTCAACGCTGATGAATCTTGTTTAGCTAGAGATTGCTTCAAAGCTTCCACAGAAGCTAGTTCAAGGATATTGTTGATCTCGTCACTGATTGTCTCACCATTATCATCTTCGATGTCTTCGTATACATGTTCTCTACGAAGGCGGGCAGTTTTCTTTGGTGGTGCTGCAAACACGGGATTGGATTTGAGCTCTTCTTCGAGAATCTCTGACACCGTTGGTTCTGGAGTCTGCTGTCGATCTGATGATTTGTCATCAACATCTGCTGGAATTTCAATGATCTCATCTGGTACGAGGACAGTAGATTCATTTGCTGCTGCTGCTGCTTGTTCTTGAAGTTCTAACTGATCCTTTCGCTTGCGACTAGGTGATTCATCAAGTTCGACAATTTCCAAAACATCATCGCTGTCTTGCTTCTCGATAAAGTGGGGAATTTCACTGCGTTCTGCCTTGGGAGACGTTTTCAATTTTATAATTTTTTGCTCTTCCTCTAACGAGATCTTCTCATCTTTCTTCAAAGAAATCTTTTTAATATTTCGAAAATTCTTCTTTTGACGATCGGCCATGCTCTTTAGTTTCTTCATGATGGGGAAACACTTTGCTTGGTTTTGGGATTCCCTTGGTGGTCGACGTGGTCTTTCGCTGATGTCTTCTTCAGACTTTCGAGTTAAAGCCGATGTACTTGGAGCTGTAGATGTATCTGGCAATGATCTGGCGTCTGATTCCTTCTTTGGACTACGCTTCTTAAGAATACCACGGAGTTTTCCTAACTTCGAAGATCTCTTCTCAACTGTGAGTACTGAATCAGATACACATGAAATGCATTCACTACGTTCGTCTTCGTGCGCTTCTTCTTCGTCCTCAGTTGTGGGATTATCTTCAACGTCTGATAATTCTTGAATGTAACGTTCGGTCTCTTTGATGGAAACTTGATCGTCTATACGGACTTTCTTACTAGACTTTGGTGACTCAGAAGAGAATCGTAGTTCTTGTGACTTGCGGAGCAGAAGAACTATTTCTGGTTCTTCGTCTGTTCCAAGTGGTCGCTTATAGAGATGTGTCCACGGGTAGCCTCCCTAAAAAGTATAATAAATTGGTAAGTGTAAAAAATGGATTGATGGATAAAAGCTAAATTTACCCTTTGTTTCGCCCGCTTTAGGTCCTCCCAGCGATATGTTTCTGGTGGCACCGGTGGCTTGTCACTGTGTGTTATTAAATATTGTCTCAAGGATTGATAATACTCTCGCTTGGCTAAAGCTGCGACCTTATTTGAATCAGTCTCCAAGGAAATTTGTGGCAACGAATCTAAAAATTGTTGCCGCTGTTCTTCTTCATGTGCTGTCTTAGGTAATGGCAGGCCATTGATATCTAATGCAATTTCTTCTGATTCTAAATGTGAGCTCGTCTCCTTGGGAATATTTCCATTTAAGTCAACTTTAGAGCTGCTGGCTAAATGAGTGGCTAACTCAGATAGTTTCTGATCAATCTCTTGTGTCAATGAAGCAGAATCTTCCACTCCAGTTGAGGTATGTTCTCGTTCTTTTGATAACAAATCAGTCTTGGTGTCCTCGTTAGATTTTTCGATTGTAGCTCCAATTAAGAGTTTTTCCGTTAAGGCTTGGACATCAACTCTAGGATCTGGAGCAGTTGGATCTATCTGGATTTTCGTTGCGTTTATCGATTGTGCGTTGTCAACTGTGTCATGAGTATCTCCTTGTTTCTCAGCTGAACTATCACCAACTGGGATAGGTTTCTCGTGATGATCAGCTTTAGGCTCTTCAGTTGTACTAGAAACATTTATACTGCCATGAACAAGTTCTTCTTCGGCCTTCTGGAGGGGTTCAGTTGGTGTTACGATTTCAGGTTTAACTTGTTCAGTAGAATCCACAGATTCCAAAATCAGTTCAACCTTCTGATCTTGAGTTATTGAATCTGTTTTACTTTTCGTTGGATCTGTCGCTCCTTCGCTGTCAATAATTTTCAAACCTGCTGTTTCAAGCGGCTTTTCAACTTCGTTGGATTGTACAACTGGGCCACTAATTTCTTCTGCACTTGCAGCCAAGTACAATTTTGGCTCAGTATTTTCGTTAGATACACTTGAAGATTCTTCACACCTATCGAGCTCAACTTTAGTGGGTAAAGCACTTGGTTCTACCTGTGCTGCTTCGAGTTGAGTTTGCAATTCTTTTAAAATTTTCCAAACCGGCTCATTATCGTCAGCAGGAGGATCTATAACCGCTCTGATGTTTTGTGCGATTCCACTTTGTGCTTCTGGAACAGTCGTTTCAACCGGCTCTATACTCTCGTCGGATTGTTTAACTTTCGTCAAAGACTCCGGCTTTTTCTCCGCATTTGTGCTATTGATTTCTTGATCAAAGTCTACAGAGATTTGTTCTTCTTGAGCTCTTTGTGCTAGTCCACTAGTTTTTTGTGGTTCTGGAACAGTCGTCTCAGCCTGCTCTGTTCTTTGCTTGTGTGATTCAAATTTATTCACAGATTCCGGCTTTTTCTCCGCATTTGAACCTCTAACCTCCGAATCTGCAAAAATGTTTTCTTCTTGTTCTAGTTCACTCTGTCCTTGTGGTTCTGGACTAGTTATCTCATCTGACTCTCTTTTCTCCTTGGATTTTTCAACTTCAATCACAGACTCCTGTTGTTTCTTTGCATTTGAATCTTTGACCTCCGAGTCTGCAGAAGTTCGTTCTTCTTGTGCTTTTTGTGCTAGTCCACTCTGTCGTTGTGGTTCTGGACTAGTTGTCTCATCCGGCTCTTTTTTCTCCTTGGATTGTTCAACTTCACTCACAGATTCCTGTTCTTTCTTTGCATTTGAACCTTTGACCTCCGAGTCTATAGAGATTTGTTCTTCTTGAGCTTTTTGTGCTAGTCCACTCTGCCTTTGTGGTTCTGCAACACTCGTTTCTCCTAGGTCTCTTTTCTCCTTGGGTTGTTCAACTTCAATCACAGATTCTTGTTGTTTCTCTGCATTTGAATCTTTGACCTCCGAGTCTACAGAGGTTTCGTCTTCTTGTGCTTTTTGTGCTAGTCCACTCTGCTTTTGTGGTTCTGAAACACTCGTTTCTCCTGGCTTTCTTCTCTTCTTGGGTTGTTCAACTTCACTCACAGATTCCTGCCGTTTGACCTCCGAGTCTACAGAGGTTTGTTCTTCTTCTGCTTTTTGTGCTAGTCCACTCTGTCTTTGTGGTTCTGGAACACTCGTCTCAACCGGCTTTAAAACCTTAGGTGTTGCCGGTTCAACTTCAAAAACCGTTCCTATCGAAGGATCAGTTTCAATTTTCGAAGTTCTATATAAAGATTCCCCTTCAGCTGGAGGAAGTTCCTTAATATCTACTCCCCACGATTCGCTATCCTCACTTACTGAGTAATTATTTAAAGTTTCGATCAGATGAGATTCAATATCAAAAACATTCTCCTCATCTTCATTTAATTGACTTCGTTGTGGTTCATTCCACTCGACCTGCCCTCTACTACTTGAACTACTACTGACTAGAATATCACTTTCTTTATCCTGTTTAGAGGTTTTCGGCTCATCATCCGGTGTGGAAGTGACCTTTATCGCATTTAGAGTATCACCACTGTGTCGCTCTTCCTTCGTCGGTTCGATTCCGGTTGCTGTTCCGTTTACGTTAACGTTTCCGTTTCCGTCTTCTGTGCTTACGATGCGCCTGTTAAGTACTTCGAGAATAGTTGCTTGTTCGTTATCTCCGACTCCCGGCAAAGACACTAAAATAAAATCCGGACGAAAAAAACGAGAGAAAAAAGAAAAATATATTATTTTCAAATTTATCGGTAAAAGAATTTCAAAATACGTCGGGAATTACATAAGAGAGCAGCAGTCTCGGAAAGCAAAAGTGTTCATATGAGATCACATAAAACAATTTGTTGATCTAGTTAGCCAAAAATGTTTTACAACTTTTTTTTTTCGTGGATGCAAATTGGATTCTTATTTTTTTTTTTTTTTACAAAATGGAAGAATGAATGAGCACAGAAGAAAAAGCTTTTAGTATCTACGGTCCTAGGATACATATACTAGATACACCCAGATATACCTGTATGATTGATTTTTTTATTTACGCCAATTATCACCTGTTTAGAGAAGACACTCACGTTACAGCACAGAAATTCATTTAAACTGAGTTTGCTGGTTAATTTTTTATTTTTTTTTTCTGAATTTTTAGATCTTATTTTACTTTTCCGTTTTTTTCTTTTTGGAAAATTGTTGCAGTCCAACCGTGAAATACTGCCTAGGCAAACTGAAGAAGCAAAGAATCATCTCATCTTCACGCTTTTACAGCGAAAACGATCTTGCTAGAGCTTTTCTAGCAAAAAAAAAAAATGTGGAGAAAATTCGCCATTTTCACAGAGAACAGTGCTCAGTGAGAGGAAATTGCTTTTGGAAAACCAAGAAAAACAAATATTCAAAACCGTCTGCGCAACTTTTAAGTTTATTTGTATATTTAGTGGTTGCGCTTTCTTTCATTCCCTCTTTCTTTATTGGTTTCTCTTTCTCTCTCATTTGGTTATTTTTAGGCCTTAAAGTTGTCGAAGTCTAACGACTGTGGTTTGTTTTTACAAAAAAAAAAAAAAACATCTAATGCATAAAATTTATTTTAAAAATTATAACTTTCGGTTCTATGCTTATACCAGACAAGCCACACGTTAAAGTTATTTTTAAAACTAAAATAGAAAAAGGAAAACACGAGAATCAAAATTAGGGCCAAGGGATAGGTCAGAAAATATTGAAGCTTTTGTTTTGCTTTCTGTGAAAATTATTAATGATTATAGTGGCAATGTAACAGGTTGTTTTTGTTTAATTTTATCGTTTTGGAAAAAAAAAAGAATATATAAGTCATGGCTGAATTTTAGTAACAAGTGAGACGTGACACGCAGTTTGATTGAGTTTTCATGCTGTCATCACCCTATTTTAAGTTCAAATACATGTTTTCTGTTGGAAATATTAGATAATAATTGTTTTTTAAACGCCTCACCACATGGGATGAATATTGAATAAACATTTGTGTTTAATTTGAAGGAAATATCGATAAAGATTTCTTTGGGGCACACTTGTGGCTTTGGCATAGACGGTCTTTTTTTGACGTATGATCACGAATATGACGATGATAGATCATATCATATTTTCTTCTTAATATTTTTAAAATTTTTTTTTTCGAATTTAAATATAAAATTTATTTTAATTAAATTGACTTTGTATAAACATATAACTTTTATAGACGGTGTGTGCCCTATTTATTATTTTATTACACAGCAATGAATACATTTTACGACGTAAAGTCGTAAATCAGAGTTGGGTCTTAAAATATCCTATTTTTATTGTCAAATATGTGGACAATTAAAATTAGTCATTACTTCGACAAAGCGGAACCACCAGAATCACCTATTTTAAACAAATGGAACTACTTTTCTCATGAAGAGTGTAGTGAAATTACATCGAAGCATCAGTTAACTTATATGTATGCCAAAATACTCGTATGCATGTAGATATATTTTCTTAGGGGTTTTCCAATGTGCTTGTCTGGATTTTGTATTAGTACTGACATAAGGTTTGCCATTTTATAATGGAAAGATACACAGTTGGACTGTACCAAATCAAGAAGTTGTGCAGAGAATATATTATAAAAATCCACATTCTGTAGTTCGTGAAACGTATGGTCCTAATGATCGTTCAATCGAACGTTACACTTGCCGCCTCATTAAAAAGTTTAATCTTTCTGCCCATGTGCTAGATAAACCAACGTCTTTACATCGTCGTAGCGCTCGATCAAAAGAGAATATTGTCGTTGACCTTGATAGTTAAACCCCTCTATTTTAGTTGTTATGATGATGCTTCATTGCATCTACCATCATTAATAATTATGGATCATGACAGGTAATATTTGCTTCGGCTATCCCTTTGGTTGCCAGTCCCTTGAAAGAGGGAATTTATTTTAATCCGAAGCTATCACGTTCACTTTTTTGACTTTTCGAGTACTCTGATGGTTAAGTTACTCATTTTTGTCTCGTTTAGCATAACGAAAGCGTCATTAAATAACTTCCAAAGAGTTTGCTTTCATTGCGAGGACAAACATAATGAATTCCCTGACTGAAACTCGTTTTATCATCACCATCTTCCTTTCATTTAAAACTGCTTTCTCATATTGTCATTTCACATTTCCAAAATTAACATACTTTCAAATAAACAATGCATTTCTTAATGCCCACAATAACTTATAAAATTTTACAAATAATCAAGTCAATATTTGCTAATTTTAATTGATATCCATTTAAATACAATTAATACAACGATAAGGCAGCAAAGTTGAGTGACACATACGTCAGAGGTATTATCCAATAATTTTAATTACACTCAAATACTATTGTGCTTGATAACTTTTTATCAGTAATGTACCTTGATACCTTTATTTTTCATGACACGAGGCATTAGAAAAAGGTGACGTTTTTTATGAAATCATTCATAATTTCAGATAAGTGTGTTTTTCCTTTCGAACTTAATTCAATCAGAATATTGTGATTAAATTTGTGCTAATTTTTATAACATTTAAGTTAAAATAACGTCATATGACAATCTAGCCATTTTATGGATTCGTTACACTTTTCTTAGTCTCTACTGAAAGTGAACTCATTGTGAAAAAAAAAATCTCCGCATGAAATTAATGATCAATGGAGTAAGCAACACTTAATAGAGCACAATAAAGAGGCGCTATGGCGTGAAGCAACTATTATATAAAAAAAAATTAATAAATTCTAACCGAAGCAAAACCAAAAGAGAAAACCAACACTATTCGCTACATTGTTTACACGGCATTTATATTTAAATAGCTACAAAAGTGTTTCTCAGTTTGTGAGTTAATGACAGGGTCCAATGAAATGTGATGCTTAGGAATGATATAATTAAAAAAATATTAAATGAATCATAGTAAAATCTATTTTCAAACTAAGTGCAAACTTTTTAATTCAATTCAACTTTGATGAATGGTAGTTCTAATAACTTAAGATAATGGATAAAAGTATCTCTTAAACTCCATGTTTCTTTGTATTATGATTTGGTATTCAGCACTTAAAACCATTTCGAAGAATTTTTTTTTTACTTTAATCGGTGAAAGGTCGGTAAAGTCAATTTATGCAGAATGACAAAGCTCACGTAGCACTGACGTTAGCAAATGTCAATGCTGTAAGTAAAACTGAATTCTAGGCGACATATTTCCATTCCAGACCGAATAATTTTGAAATTTTGAGACTAAATTTGGATCACTTTATGGTATAATGCAGTATTTAAAGTGTCAGAAACTTCACTTTTCTGCACAGCTCAGAGTCAAAGAAACAGCGAAGTCTCTGAAAACCGAAGTCTCATTTACATATATGTACACATACATACATATGTACAGAAGTATATCTTTGAAAATGTCTTGGAACTTTAACACCAGAATTTAAGAAGTTCCAAAGTATACTACTAGATCTGAAAATTGCTTGTTCTATCGTTTTCGTCATCCTGGGTATCAAGATCAACAGAATACTGTACCGCAAGAAGATAGTAGAATAGCCTTGATACTAAGGTCACGCAAACAATTTGCCGATAGATTTCTCCGTTCTCCATACACAATTCAGTTCCGACGCATTCAAGGCTTTTCTTCACTGAAAATGGTAACACACTCACATACTTGCGCCATAACCAATGACAAAGGCTACAAAACTGAACAAGAATCCTTCTTAATTCAGTGCCATAAGGATGTTGCCAAAATTAATTTATTTCCTTAGAACATAACAACAAAGAAAAGTATCTGGGTTTAAATTTTTCTATACAGACTGTAGAAAATGTTTGAAGCATTTAATGCTACACTCATCCAACTGTGACTTGTGAAATCTTTCTTTCAAGATCATTGATCACAGTAATATCCCCAATACAAGTGAATGCGCTAAACCATACCAAGTTCAAGATCATTGTAAAATTAAAGAAAAACTAATTTAAAATTGATTTCCTCAACATCATCAATAAGAAATTAAAAAAATACGCATCACTCTGACGTATACGTAATATTTATTTTTTATTTTTTACTTTTTCATATTTGCGATTATTTAACAAGTTCACTTCAACAGGTCAGTCAGTCATTTACTCGCACTTTAGTAGTTTTCCCACTATCTGTGTGTGGCTCGTTTGTAGATATTTTTTAAGCGTACAACTTTGAGATACAAATGTTATCGCGAAACAAAAAATACTCGCATGTACATAGTTACTTCAATACTTGACAATGACAACGTGTTGTAACAATCTACCTTCAAATAAACTATGTGATGAAGTTTGGGGGAATATAAACCGATAACGTGTGCTTATGTAAAACAAAACACCACTTACCATAGTTTGCCACGATACTCAAAAATAAATAAATCATATTTGCAATTGAAATTTACGCTACTACAGGTACACATAACTTTTAAAAAAAATTAATTAGTTTAATTTTGTCTTTTTGAAGGTCAGGGGGCCGATGAATTTTCTAATTAAATTGCTAAACTAGCAAATTTATAAAAAAAAATGTTAAAAAATCGTTCTCCACTCTGTACTTTCCACATGTTTACCGAGTAATCGCGACTTGAATACTGTGTGGCAGCTCTCTGAAAGGCTTGCGCCCGCTATACCACTTTACCACTCAAGCGAAGGTGCTGTGCGACATGCTTGATTTCAGTTTCGTGATATATGCGCAAAAAAATAAAGATTTCGCTTTATGTACACAGTACACACATGATTAGGTTTGTTATGGAAACTACGAATACAATTTCATTTCAAAATTTGAGGAGTATTTCGGGGGAGAAAGCTTCTAGCACCGTCTGTCGTCTATTCTATTGTCGATCTATGTTCTCAATTGCTAAATAAATATTAGAATATTTTTGTCCGAAAAATAACAAAATTCACATCAATATTTGGCAAAAAAAAAACAAAAAATAGAAAAAATATTGCCAACCACCCATGTCAAGTCGCAGATCTTTGATCGATGGAGACCGGCAGAGAGCTTTAATTGATTTGATTGATTATATAATGACTTTATCACATGATACGCTCGGATTGCATTCATTCATTTGGAAAAAAAAAGGTTCAAACTTGAAGAAAGCTGTAACACTAAAGCACTTAGGGTGCTTTGCTCGATTTATAAGTTTGTTTAGCTTTACACCGTTGTTGTAACACTTTCGCTTGTTTGCAGCACTCAGTTAGGAGGTCTTGGACACTTGGCCAAACTGGATATTGTTGAACTTTGAATTCCGCAACCTAGATACAAATAATTGCATTCGGATTTAGTTCTTTTTTTTTAAATCTTTTTCTGCAAACTAGTTCTTATTTAAGTTTTTCAACTAAACATGAGTGATTAGAATGTTACGTTTGGGATCTGATGTAATCTGTGCCATTTACCAAATCGCTGGTCGCTTTTGATTTGCTCGCTAGTATATTTAGACACTGACCGGTAAAATATAATTGCGCTAATTACATATGAAAATGGCTACATTTGTTCCATTATGTGATGGACCTGTGTAGTAGTCCTATCGTGGCGCGGCAAATGAACACTGAGCATAAAAATCTGAGAGATCAAGTCTGTCAGCGGAACAATGATCTTTTGGGTGAATGCGGCATATTGTGCTTAGCACTGTCGTCAATTTTTGCCAGTACAAAAAGCACACGTGATTTATGATAATTAACTTTTATCATCACGATTTATCGTTAGTTTTTCCTCTCCTTATTATTTACAGTGAACTAGTGATTAGGGATTGTAGGGTGCTTCAAAAGAGATTTGCGGTTATTGTTGTTTGTATCAATTTGCCTTTTGTACTCGGATTATGATATATACTTGCTGAACTCTGTACGCTAAAGATGATTTTTAAATTACATGAGATTACATGAGTAATTTGCTTACTACAAGTTGATTCAAATTGAGGTGAAGCACAAGTTCGTTTTAAAATAATTTGTTGAAATGATTTTCTTCCAGATACCTCTTAACATTTGAATACTTTATTGTACTTAATTTCAATTATTTCAGCCCTGTTTTTAAAAACTGTAAAACAAAATTATATGACAGTCTTATTGAAACGTCCTACATGCATATGCCCTAAGTATGCACCTGTTAGCTCTAAATATTATATCGTGACGTGCAGGTAGACTTCAAGAATCTATAGACGCTTTTATCACAAAAACTTAGAAATACTCTGGGCTCATCGCCATTTGCTCAACTACATATTGGAAAACAGCAAGTTTAGCATATTCTAAAATGATATAAGCTTTCTAAGCTTTCTTTTTCAAACGAAATTACTTAAGAACTATTCATTTATACTTGGATGATCTGCGTCCAGAATATTTTGCAAGCTTACTCAAACAAGTCTTTTCGCTAGACTTGACAAGTACTTCTCGATATTCCAGCCAAAAAATCTTGTACAATTGAGGATTTATAGCAAGACTATTTCCGACACTCTCAAAATGCTTTTCTCAGCTGCTCAGTGACTCTGGTCACCCTGCATTGTATTCTAGTTCAAAAAGGAGATGGTAAATACGTAATTCGGCTAACTCAGCTGCGAAGACTTATGTTGTCAACTCCTTCAGCCGTTCTGTGGAGTCAGCAAAAGCCGTATCTGGGACCAATTTCTGATGAATTTCAATGAAATTTAAACGATTATTCCAAGACTGAATTCCCGAATTCATAAAAATCCCGTCCACAAAATTTTCAAAAATCAAAGAGAATCAAAAATATGTTTTGATTGAGCATTTTTTCACACCAAAGATTATCAGAAAATAAAGACGGTAGATAGACATTTCGTCTTTCCATAGACAGTGTTAAGAAGATCTTAAAGATGGCAGTGAACATCTAGTACTTCTGTCAGGATTTTGAGGATTGTTTCCGTAGAAGCTCACTTGAAATTTAAATTTCGTGTGAAATTATGTGAGAAAAATGAGTTTGTTCAATTTCTATCAGATTTTCATACACAAAGACTACGTGATCTTAGACACATGCACGAAACCACAAAAGCCTTCGTAAATGCTGGTTTAACGACAAGGGTACCAAAGCATACATCAACTAATATCTTAACAATCTTATTCATTCAGGGGTTCTTCTTGATCAATTTCTCGCGGCCAAATAGTTTTGGATCCAAAATGTTCAAGTCTGAGTCTTACTTAGCCTTCTTTTGTCCTTCAATCCTAGCTGATGTCAGTGCATTTTGAATTTCCCAGTCGTTGAGATACGGATGTATTTTTAAGTTAAACTTAGATAACCCTATCTCAAACGTCTCACAAGATGTTAAACACTTCTTATTTTTTTCTTTTAGTTTATAAAACTTTTCTTAAATAAATAAAAGTTATTTTTTTGAAAAATGCCTCGCATACTTAAGATAATAGAATTCTTATCCAAATGTAAACAATTCAGTTCAGTCCAGTCCAGCCAGATAATGCGTTCAAAAAGACTACAATGCGCTTTGGATTGGATGACTATAAAAGTAAATATTGGTTTAATATCTGATAAACAGATAGAGTGGCTTAGATAACTGTTTTTCCCTTCAGTATCATCTTCTCGGAAAAGTTATACCAAAAAGCAGTAGATATATATTATTTAAAAATAAAATTCTACACTATGACTCATATAAATATATAAAGAGAAGATGGAACAAATTCGAATTAATTTTAATCATCTTGTTAAGTATCTATCAACATTGTTATAATTACATTAGGGATGGACACCCCTCACTATGCTAAGTACTATTTCGCATGAAATATAATTTCCTACATAAATTATAATTATTTCTACAAACAGCGCCAAAAACTGACCTCGTAGATACATTTAAACACACTCTCACCCGTACGAATACATATTATTCCCAGATGAGTCCACCCACCCACCAGTATAACTAGCTCAACGAACTAATTTCGTACACAAAATGGAAAAAAAATATTAAAATAAAATAAAACGGACGAAAAAAAAATGTCACACCAATCCGAAAAAAAAATTCCCTCATGGACTATTGAAAAAATTTAATTTTACACAAATAATTCGTTGAATATACACATAAATATTTAAAGGAGAAAAAAAAAAAAGACGAAATAAATGATTATGACTATGAGTGAAGGCAAATGTAATGATTTTCCATTTAAACAACCACCATTAAATAAAAGGGTTCAAGGCAGGCACTTTTTTTTCTTGATAGGGCTAACAAATTATTACCCATTACTGGAGCCATGCAAGCCAAAAATCTTGTCAAGGAGGTACCCGCCGATAGGAAATCTGTAAATCCTGTAAAAATGCATACAAATATGGTTGGTTGGAATATTTTTTTCTTTTTTTAAGTTTAGCATCATCATTCAAAGTCCATGCTTTGATAAAGCACGTAGTAAACTCTAATACAAATTACCACGAAATCGAACTACGATAAGTTAACAAAATTATAAATTTTTCTATCTTAACAATGCTGCATGTAGTGCTTTAAGTTGAATTTACAATCTCTAACTTGTGTGCGTCAAAAAGTAGGAAAAAAAAACTGCACACCTTTGCTAATTGCAAAATTATTTAAAGTAAATATTTTCAATTGTCTAACAAAGGAAGTCTCATATTTACATTGTTCTTCTGTTTACATTTCCGATTACGTCGTCTATTAACTATTCACATGGAAATTATCAACTGTTTACAGTTGATTGTCGCATTTATACATATATTTGTATCTAAGATTCGAGATTAAAAATTTTTTTTTTTGAGAATACCTTCATCGAATTCGTCGTCACTTGATAGATTTTGGTTATCCATTGTTAATCCTGGAGATCGGAATACTATATGTCGTTTCACTTGTATCGAAATTTAAATAAAAATTTCTCGTGTGAATCATAAAATGTTGTTGCACATACGTACGAGTATTTTTAAAATTTGTCACATTTATTATTATACAGAGGCATCACTTGCATTTGTTTTCTCGGAAACACAAATCATCTCCCGCGCACTTGGATAATTTTAAATTAATTTCCCTTGGACAAGAATATTTTTTTAAATTTTTTTTAAATAATTTCTCAACTTAACAGCATTGGAGGGACCATTCACTTAAAACTCTACCCATCGGAATCGTATTCGTTCTATCACTGAAATGAGAGGTTGGGTCGTTTTGTTTTGCCCCAAGTTAGTAGCTTTGGTCGGTGTAGTGTATTAGTGTCGTGCCGGTGTGTCGCCGTGATTAAAATGCTTTTTATTAGTACCTCTCTACAGTGAGATGCGGTATACTCTGTTGGATTGGTTATTTCGCGCAGTCAACTGAATAATCAGTATTTAAAGATAGATGAAGACTGAAGACCAATACACTTTGCAGTTTATCCTATTCGCTTTTGGAAAGATACTGACTGAGTGCGACGTGTGTGTTTTTTTTTTTTTGCGTATATCGCGGTTTGTGTTCTTTCTTCTTTGAGGTTTTTTTTTTTGATTTATTTTTATTGTAATATTATTTACTTAATTATAGATTTTCTTAAATTAAACTTTATTTAGAGTTTTTTTTTTTTTTCTTCTTTGTTTGTCTACATAATCAGATGGAAGAGAGAAGACATTCGCAATGGACACACGAGATAACTAAGCGAGGAATATGTATATAAATTTGAATGGGATAGATAGCACATGCATTTCCTGTTTAGTATGGTTTTTTCAGCACGGTTGCCAACATGAAGAGGTTTTTGTCGGAACGGAAGTGCCATTCAAGCTGGCATCCCGCAGAAGTTCTCAATCAAGCTTAGAACTTGGAGCCTCCCGATGTGTTTGTGCGGCGAGTTTAAGTGATCTAAAATTGTGATCCGGATAAAGGGGTATGCTAACCTAAGGTCAGCTGTTACGACAAATTTATGAGTCATACAAGGTCGTAATATCGCAAAGTGTAATTTAACTAGTCTATTTTCTAATCCAAGCATGGCGGGAAAGTGTTAATTAATATTGTTCTGTCATAACGCTAGACGTTCGAAACACATTTAACTGGGCGAACTTGAAGTATCATGAGGCTAGTGATAGGCTACTTGAAACAAAGAGTTCTAAAATAGGATATAAAAGAGTACAGACCTAGGGAGGGTATCGCAAGATTAGGATTCGAATCCACTATTGTGGAATCCCAAATCTGGTACTTAAAGTACGGTACCAGTAGATGCTAAGATTGTAAAATTTTAACACACTATAGACGCTAATTCTATAGTTTTAGTCGCCAAACTATTGACACAAGTAAAGATAACATCCGAGCTGCTCAACCCTAGTTTGTAATAGTGAAGGTTAAACGAGCTATAGTGGACTAAGGTGCTTATCAGTTCAGGAAAAATAGTTAATCACCCTTTCGACAGAAGTTTCATCTATCGAAATCATAGACCATTTGTCTATGGTGGAGTAAATGGCGAAAATGCTGAAGTGGGTTTACTAAGACTCCACAGACCTATCCTAAGTCACTGCCAATTACTCACTAGTTATTAACCTTTTGCTATGTGAGCTGGCACTGGTTCGACAGTTAAATGTTTCCCATGACACCTTATCTCGACGGGAAAACCTCCGAATTTATCATGATAAGCTTCTCAATTCATCGTTCGGACTCAGCAAAAAAATAAACTATAGGCCCCTCGTTTTGTACGAAATACATATCACACGAAACATAAATGATTTCAAGAAGCTATTCTTTAGATCTCTGGGAACTATAGCAACGAATTGTCTTGATTAACTTCTTGTAATATCTTACAAGACGATTTTGAAAAAGATTAAAGCTCTATCAACGCTTAATAACTCTATAAAAGATCTTTCTTTAAACTTTTCTTCAAACATCTATCTATTCTTTAAAAAAAAATACAAATATTGGCAACCCTGTAAAAAAGTGCAATACATTTTTGTGCTCGCAACGCCTTAGCCAACACTTACAAAACGCAATGAGCAGCAAGTTCCCATATCGATGCAGTTGCTTGCCCTCTCGTGCACTTAATTTAGTACATATACTTATTTTTATGTTCAAGATTAACTTAAAATTAGATAAACTCAATTGAACGATACTTTTCGAATGTAAATCCTATATAATATATGCATATCGAACGTATCCAATAGATACTACAAATCGAACACACAATGAAAAAAGAATTTGACCGGAATAAAATGTTGTAGGACACTTAAGTTGTTTAGTATCTCATTCAAAAATTCCTTTTACCGCCAGAATAACTAAATAAACTCACAAAAATAATTATTTATAATAAAAAACAAAAGTAAAATAACACACAAATGAAAAATACCTTTTCGTGAATCCTTGAGATAGTTTATCCTTACTTTTCATATCCTGAACCAACAGCAATGGAATTGAAAAAAAAAGAACATATTCTAGCAAATACGTCATGAGAACCTAGTTAGGAGAAGAGTGTCCTCCTCAGTCATGTCAAGTGATAAGTATAGCCTATTGTTAATGGTATTGATTTTTGGAGGTAAAAACCGACAAACAAAAAAGAAAGTACTCACTCAATATTGTAACAGGAAAAGCAAAAGAACATTTAATGTCTTTATTCATTAATAGCATAATACTTTTACAATTGAAATTTATGTCTATAACATGATTGGCAATTCATTATGCTAACTCCTTATGAGCTAAAATGTATTTCGGTTAAACTTACTTGTTACACGACGAATTTTCACCGATAAATATGAAAATAATTCACCAAACATTTCTATAAAGCACTTGATTTAGAATCTTGTAACTTTATTTTCATTGCAGGTACCTTGGCTTTGGTGTACCATATTCCGGTTTAACTAATTAATTGACTCCCACGCACAACGGAAAGGAAAAAATGCATTTTCCTTCAAGGATGACACCAACACTCGACGTCGGTGAGAGCGGGTATAAACATACAAAATCGAGAGTGCTTAAGGGAAAATTGAATTCCGTGCGTAGGTTGTGCTTTTCATAGTTTTTTTTTTTTCAGACATGCGCCTATATCAGTTATCTTTAAAGGACATATATTCTAAAAGAACCTAGATGCACTCTTTTAAATTTCATATACATAAGTTCCGACTCTTCAATTTACATAAGTATGACTAAAAGAACCTAGATGCACTCTTTTAAATCTCATAAACATAAGTTCCTACTTTTCAATTTGCATAAGTATGACTTATACAATTAATTCAATTCTTGTATTCGCAATTAAATACTTAAAAATTAAATCGACTGAAGTTCATATTCAAAGCGGGTAAATTCCTTTACGCTTAAGCTTATAGTCTCGACAATAACGCTCTTTAAATCTAAGGATTATAATAAAAATTAAAAAAACTTTACCTTTTAAAGTTCAAACCGCACTCATGAATTCAATTTATTTACTCAGTCCATATAACAGCCCTGAAATTTGCATACAAAACAACCACCAAATCTACTACAATTTTTATTTGACATATCAAAGATTAGATAATTTTAAATGACGTACAAATGGAACAAGTGGCTCTACAAACGTTCTGTTAATAGTTTGCCTTTGAATCTTAATTTTAATCAACTTTTGCGTAAATTAATAGAAAAATAAAAATGTCATTACGTTTAAGCTCACATATTCTTAGCAAATCGGTGTCTAGAAATGCTCTACGAGCCATCCTGCCACAAAGATCCATGAGATACTACCCCGTAAATGACAACATTTATGGGCTGGACGAAGAGAAGCAAAAAGTGAATAATTAACAAATTTTCGAGCAAATTAACATAATTATCACATGGGGGTGTGTTAGGGGCTTGAATCTTAATCTGGTTTTACAATTGTTTTATGGAATGCTATCAGCGACTCACTGCACAATAGTTTTTGCAGTTCTTATCTTTATTGACTGCACTCGGAAGTAAATGCTTGTGAAAAATAGAATTGAATTCGCTATTTGTGGAACAGTGATAGAGATTACATATCCTTTTAGCTATTTCCCCTTGACAGCTCTGCTCTCTTATGGCAGCACAGTCTCCTAGCGGTTTATATAAGGGAACTCCACTTCAGGCCAACTGCACTCGAAATTCCTGCGCACCGTGTTGTAAACCATCCTTTGTCGGCAATTTAGTGGTCACCGGCCGGTTGTCATGTAAAGCTTTTCGTTCTCAATACGATGTCCTAAAGATAAGAGGAGGCCTAATCTAGTTTACCAAAACATTTTCATCAATTTCTGCCTATCTACGTTTACCTTCGACTATCTCATTACACGGCTTTACAAAAAATATCTCCCTTGCACGAAGTTGGCATTCGTTTTTTTTTATACATACTGTTATCAGTACTTATAAATTCTTATCAATTGTTTTATAATGCCCCCCGGTATGAGAAAGAATTCGCAGGGGTTAATGTGCAAAATGTAAAAACAATATACGGACAGTGTGCTTATCGAATACCTTTTTTTTCTCTTATCAATTTAACAACACATTCGCATTGACCTTAATTAATACCTATGCAAAATGTTATGGTAACATGCAAGGTTCGTGTTGCTTAGCCTATTTATTAGGTTTGTTGAGTATAAAATAGCTTTGCGGAATCGGGGAGTGGCGCTCTCTTATGGAGTGAAGTAGATAATGGACTTAATATCCGTGGTGTCCCCTAATGTCATGTCTCGGAATTCACTTTATGTGTTGTAACTGTCGGGGGACAGATTGGAGAACATACTCTTTACAGAAGGCCATTATAGTAACGAATTACACAAAACGTCCTATTGGCGTACAATGTCTTTCTCGGCAGTTTGAATTCAAAGCAAATATTGCAAAAAGTGATGGAGAACATTGCATGTTATTACTTAGTTAGTTTAAATTAGCACTCGACTAGATAATTAGGCAAAAGTAGGTCCATTATATTGCAAAATAGCCCGCCTACTCGTAAAATAGAGTTTTATTTTTTATTGTACGATGCTGGTAATAACTAGGGCTCTAGATTTCACTAAAGAATCCCGTAAAATTATTTCCAATTACAGCTCAGAGAAACTGCATTTAACTTTTTTCAAAAGGAATTGGCTCCATTCGCACAAGAGATTGATAAAAATGATAAATTCAAGTGAGTACTTACCTTCGATTCTGTAGGACTGTTAGCAACCTAAATTATTTTCTCATCCTCCAGTGATTTACGAGCCTTTTGGAAAAAAATGGGAGCTTTAGGTTTTCATGGAATCACAGCCGATCCAGAGTTTGGTGGCACTTGTGGATCGTATCTCGATCATTGCATTATTATGGAAGAAATATCCAGGTAATTCTCTAAAAGATACTCGTGTTATTCGTTTGCGTTCATTGTTAACACTTTATCCCATCGATTTCATTTCATTTTGCCTTCTATGCTAGTGAGATTAAACGTACGGTATCATGTTATTAGAATATACAATGGATTAAGTGACTTAAACATTCATATTTAACTTAATTTTTAGAGCTGCTGGCGGTATTGCTCTGTCTTACGGATCACATTCCAATCTTTGTATCAACCAGATAAGCAAGAACGGAACTCTTGAACAGAAACAGAAATATTTACCGAAGCTATGCAGTGGAGAGCATATTGGAGGCTTGGCAATGTCTGAACCTGGCTCTGGTAGTGATGTTGTCTCCATGAAATTACAAGCCGTGAAAAAAGATGACTGTTACATACTGAATGGTACTAAGTTCTGGATTACCAATGGTTCGGATGCTGATACTTTGATTGTTTATGCAAAAACTGGAACTGGTTAGGAATTGACTCTTTAAATTTGAAAACTTAACTTATTTACTTATTATCCATCCTCTATAGGCGATGCTGGCAAAAATCACATAACCGCGTTTATAATTGAAACCGCATGGGAAGGTTTCAGTGTCGGTAAAAAATTGGATAAATTGGGAATGCGTGGTAGCAGTACATGTGAATTGGTGTTTCAGGATTTAAAAGTGCCCGTAGAAAACGTTTTGGGAAAAATTGACAAAGGCGTGTATGTATTGATGTCTGGTTTAGATTTAGAGCGTCTTATTTTGGCTGCTGGACCAGTGGGGCTTATGCAAGCTGCATGTGACATATCGTTCGACTACGCTCATCAACGAAAGCAGAAAAATCAACTTATTGGAGAATACCAATTGATGCAAGGAAAAATGGCCGATATGTACACCACTCTGAGTGCATGTCGTTCATATCTATACAATGTAGCTAGGGCCGCCGATTTGGGGCATAAAAGTTCTAAAGATTGTGCTGGTGTTATTCTATACTGTGCCGAGAAGGCAACCCAGATTGGATTGGATGCTATTCAGATACTCGGTGGAAATGGTTACATCAATGATTATCCCGCCGGAAGGATTATGAGGGATGCTAAACTTTACGAAATCGGTGCTGGAACATCTGAAATTAGACGTTGGTTGATTGGAAGAGAACTGAATAAAGAATATGCTTAAGGGATTTGACGCTAGCAATCAAGGGGCCGTTTTTGTTTCACCTACACAGACTAAAAAAGTGCATTTATTTACATCTTGTTATTTTGTTATTATTGATATTTTGAAAATATATATTTTGTAAGTACCTAGTATAGACTTTTACGCATTGCAAATGTATTGTTGTTTTTTTTCAAGTGGAAAGCCATTCCTTCCGCAGCAAATCGAGTGCATGACTTTAAGAGACCCTGCTATCATTCATTGCTTGTATTAATCAAATAAGATATACAAAATAGTGTGTAGCGACGATCGAAGGAGAGACATTTGCCAAAAAGAGCATCGATACCTGTGCCTCAGGTTACTTTTAATCTCACTTGAGCTTCAATCGTTGGAGCACTAAACTGGACATGCAAAAAAAACTCCAATTATGAGAGGGTGCCAAAAGGTATCAAATTAAAAATGTCTTCAAACTCAAACAATAACTTTGTATCTTAGACATATATGTATCTACTAACTCATATTTTCTTTATTCTCCATATAAATATAAACCACAATTATCAATACTACAATAAGCGTACAACATCCCCATTTAATTGAAGTGGCAGCTCCGGGAGCTAATATCGAATCCACCATGTGTGCAAATCAACTTGCTAAACATTGTAATGCAATATAAGATTTGCGTAAAAAAGAATTTAACAAACTTCCATAGATATGTTTTCATTTCGGTCATTTCTCAATGCCTGTCTACACTTGACTCACATAAAATCTACGAGGTGACGTTCATTGAAAATCAAATGTAGCCACGCACTTAAAGTAACTCTGATGGTCCATTAATGATCACCAATGCTATAGTTTGGACTTCAGTTGGTATTATATCATGAGGCATTGAACTGCCCAAGTGTTTTCAAAAAGGAGACAGTCTCGTCGATTGGAGTGACTATATTTTGGCAACCTTTCTTTTGATATTACATATTTCATTCAACTTTCTTGCGTGCTGCTTTAATTTATTTATTACAAACATCATTAGCCCTTCCTCGTCATTGAGGAATGTTTATCATTACAAATAGTACAATCCTTCACAACCTTCCTTATAAAATCAATATGATCTTCACGCTAAAGGCAGACTATAGAGAAACAACATTCTGACATCAACTGAGCTCCAAATAAGTCAGTTAACCAGATGCCAGCGGTTTGATCGATCCAAATAATACCAACGTATCCTGCCAATCAGCGTTATTGAAAAATGAAAACAGCATAGCACTTCTCCCCACTCACATACGCCTTCTCATCGCGCTGACTGTTTGACTTACATTTTCGTTACAAAGTTCCTGTTGCATTCTTTAATGTCATAGAATCTTCCTATCCATCTTTCATAACCTGCCCTGCCTAAATCGAACTTTTTATATTAATAAATCGATACACCTTCACATTTCAAATCACCGTCTTACTGTTTTTTTTTTTTTTCATTAATTGGGCGCTTTGCCCCTTTATTTGACGTTTATTTTATGACGATACGTGCCTTAGAAGCTAAGATCAAGCTTTAAAAAAGTACACCCTCCCTCGTCTATCAAAATTCCGATTTTTCATACAAAAATTTTTCTGAAGTACTAGTCGCCCAGAAATTTAAGAAAGTATCCCGTCCAGTTTTTTGGCACCATATTTTTTGTTTCTGCTTTAACGGTGATAAGAGTTGTTTAGAGGGAAAAAAATCGAATATAGCCGTGTGCCCTCAAGGTTGCTCTACAAAATGGCGTTCTTTAAAATTTTGTAAAATTTACCGTTATACGCCGACATGTCATAACTTGAAAAAATTCAAGACAAATGTCAAGCACTTGGAAATGAAAAGATTGTGATTTCAAATTTTCATGAATATTTTACTTCTAATCCCTCTGGATAGTGTTTTTTTTTTTTTGTAAATCTTATACTCCACGAGCAAGGAGCGAGGAAGAATGTGTAGAGGTCTTCTAGTTCGAGTTGGTAATAATAGTTGCAGTCAATCTGTTAAAATCTTGCGTTCAAAGGCTTCGGACGGCTGTAGCTTTCTTCTGCTACTGCGCTTAGAACTCTGTGATTAAGTCCAAACTTTATCACTATGCGCTGGTGTTGTTTATAATGAATTCGTGATAGAAGCACTATGTTTAGTGGTCAACAATTTAGATAAACACACAACATTTTGGTTAGATAAACTTTTATTTATTTATTCAAAAAAATAAAAATATAATGTGTATATAAATTATATATGTACATACAATTGAAAGAAAAATACATGTTAATTCTGCTTTATTGCAAATTATCTCTCATAATTATAAAAAGAAAACACGAATAGCTTTTTTTTTGGTTAATTCCCGTAGTAAAACAAAATCATAATTTAATAAAAATCATTCCTTGCAATCGAATTAGAAAAAAGAGAGAACAAATAAAATATATCAATGCTTGGCAACTTGTTGGCAAATCAATTTCATACGTCCAATTACATCCTAGTAGTAGGCAAACAAACAAAAAAAGTTAAGAATTTGGATAAATAATTTTGGTAATCTCTTTCTTTCTTTACATCTAAAACGTTTTTTTTTTTTTTTTTGTTAATCAAAGCACTTTTGGTGATGGCATGGAGAATACAGAACAGATTTTCTCTACAAATGTGATATTTAAGTAAAAGTGGTAGTATGTAGTTAAAAAAAAGAAAAGAAATGTTTGTGGTTTTTTAAAACGAGAATGAAAGGGGCTAGTTGTCTGGCACTTGGTGAATATTTTCATTAGTTATGGTTAAAAGCTAAATGTTTATATATTATTTATGTAATTCTTTGTTTTTAATTATAAAACGTTCGTCAAAAAACTTAATATGTAAAGAAACACTTGTCACTACTCTAGTCTAAAACTGTGCTGCTCGGTCTTCTTCTCCGACCGAGATTCTGTCGTTGTTGTAAAGGTTTTTCGTTCCAAGACACGCTGTGTAATGGAGGAGAGTCGTTGTGATCCTTCATCCACCAGAGCGAGCTTGCCACCATCGGAATTCAAAGTAATCTGTGAGAAGCCGGCCTCTAAAGGTAAGGCGACATCGTCGTTTTCTTCGTACTTTCTTGTTTCGTACCTGTAGGAGAATCTGATTAGTATGCAAGAGGGGAAAATATAATTTTTGTTATAGCCTCACCTAGAGGTGTAACCTTCATACTTCTGACCAGGATTATAGGCACCAGTTATCTGTACGATACCACCTTGTCCGAATGTCTTATCATGCAGATCCTTTACACATGCTTCCAAATTATTTGAGGTCTTCTTTGGCGAAGGTGGTGGTGGCAATTGATCAACGTAAGCATTTTTCAATGTCGACGTAGAGGTTAGGGTTTCAAAAGATTGACTATTAATGGGCAATGGACTGACTGGTGAGGCAATTCTCGCTCCCGGATAGGGTCGTGGAATTGCATTGGCTGTTAGTTTGGGGTTAGGCCTAAATGTGTTACTAGTAGTTGTGGCTGATTGGAGAGGTGGTGGTGGTGGTGGAAAGTTTTCACTTTGGTTAAATGTGGGCGATACCGCTTCCGGATGGTGAAAGTGTTGGGGAGTTTGTTGGAAAGTATAATGTGATTTGGCTGATTGATAGTAGCTCGGAGATGTTGGTGTATCAGTATACCCTGACCGATTAAGTGTCTGTTAAGGTTAATTTAGAAAAAAAAAAAAATGTTATAGTTAACCTGTTAACTTAGACTACTTGATTACAAAGTAATTAGCAAACTCTTACATTGGTTTGGCTCTGCAAGCTGCCATATGTCGCCGTATGGTACTCAGAGTCACTCTCGTCTGTGGCGAATCCCTGATTGGTCTTTCGCGATCTCGCTTGCCGAATACGAATTAACTTGGTTCGTGCCTCTTCCAACTGTTTCTCCATACGAAGGACATCAGACCTTGCGTTAATTTCCTGTGCCATTCCATCGACCATACTTGTGTTAATCTTCAATGTGTGCTCTTCCTCTGCATCAAGACCCTGTTGCGCTGAACGTACCAGATTGTCTGTTGACTTAATAACAGCATTGCCAGCAGCTTGTAACCTCCTGCCAACTTCTGAATTTGGATTCGATTTGACTTTGCAAGCAATCAACAGCTGGGCTGTGGATGCCGCCACCTGTTTCGCGGTCGATATTAACATAACTTCAGTGCCAACACCACGAACCAAGTTCTGGGCAGCCTCCACCAAGCTGTGAGTTGCAGCCGCAACTAATCTCGCTGCAGAAATCAAACCCTCAGACCATTGTCCGTCATCGGACGATGTCAGTGGTGTACGAGCAACTTTACCCTGATCAATGAGTTCCCTTTGAGCCGCATTGGCTGCTCGTACCAAAGCAGACGATGCTGCCATGATGCCCTTGGCGGCTTCCAAAATCATCTCATCAAACTTCATATTCTCGTCGAGTTCCAACTGTAATACACAAACAACATCCCATTAGACAGGTTCTTTGCACGCGACTTTATGTTAATTGTACAATATGTAAAATCAAAAAGCACCTTGTTAGAAAATTTTATGTTAAGAGTTTGTTACAGGCAGTCTAGTTAGTTTGGCGAGAAAAGCAGAAGAAGGTTAATAATCACAGTAATAATATGTTTGATTCCTGGGTGAATATTTAATTACAACCAAGAATATCAAACATATCTGACTGGAACTATCTTTGTGAAAGCATTCATCATAGCGCTGTTAGTTTGTTAGAGCACCCATCACCATGTTATCAGTTAATTGTTTAAGAAACATTCATCACAATGCATTAGTTATAAGAAAAGCTTAGGATCTAATCTTTACCTTAACATCAGGCTGTCGACGAGGTCTCAAACTAGCCAATTTCTTTGCAGCAGCGTCAATAGATGCAGCAGCTCCCAATAACTCATTCTCTGCAATAACAGTTGGATCCTCGGGGTCAATCCAATCGGAGCCCTTCAACAGACGAGCCATTGCCACAAGATCAGTGACACATTTGGCCACACGTCGTGACAAATGCATTCGCTCGTCAGCCGAGCAATTGCGGAGAATTCCATTCAATAGCTCCCTGTACGATTCTCCCACCGCTGCACCGGCTTCTAATGTCCTCTGACGGAGTTCTGTAGTTTCAGCACAATTCCAGGCGACAGTACGACAAACCAAAAGCATTTCTGATATCGCTCGTCGTCCCATATTTGCAGCTGATACTATATCAACCTGTAAATTGGAAACACCAGCAGCAACTGCCTTAGCCGTTGCTAATGTAACATTTTTCGTCACGCGAATAAGGTCTTCTGGAGTGCATTGAGGTGTTCCCGGTGGTGGTGGTGCTTGCATTGCCTACAAAGTTGAAAACCTTTAAAATTTACACAGATCAGCGAAATTATGGAAGACTTACTCGAATTTCCTGTGATATGGCTTCCACAGTCGCTTCCATTGCACGTGTTCCTCGTGTATGCTCGTCCTCCACAGCTTTTACTGTTTTCAACAGTGAGGATACGTTTAAAACCATAACCTAAAGAGATCAGGAAAATTAAAGTAAAACGATGGAATACATTTATTCAGATTCATTGAAGGGTACAGTACAACTAAAAGTGATAGCGCGATGATGTAGTTTATAGAAGTGAGCAAATGTAAAAATTAATATTTATAATTAATGAATTCGTTTATTTATATTTTATTTCGTTTACTTCAAGTGTAATATTACATTTTCTCGTTAATATATTTAAAAAAAGAAATGAAACTGGTTATGGCACTTGCAAGTGAATGAATGTAAATAGAAATACTGAAGGTATATTTATAATGAATGGAAATAATGATTAAAAAATACAATATATGTATATGTATTTTTGCTTATTCTTTGAGAAGTAGGTGCTGTCAAAGGGTGCACTGATTTTTCAATTTTTATTCTATACTATAAGCATTTCCCATACTACGTTGCATAAAGAATAAACAAAGTGTGTAAAACTAAAATATTGAAGTGAACAATTATGTTTTACTTTCCTCTCCGTCTATCAGAAAAGTATAATTCATAACTTGCGCGCGATAATTTTTAACTACGATTAAAGTAGAGGATACTTTTATCGTATTTCTTCAGACAACTATAGACTTAAGCCCTTGATACAAAGATTACAGGTCAACCCATTACCCATCTAAGAAGGCATACGACAGCGGGACTTAGATCAAAGACAAACTATTGCCAAACTCTGAACAAAATATGCGACATGGCGATATTGAGTGCAGCAAGAATGTAGATGAGCGAAGCAGAAAAGTACCAACAAGTTGCTTATCGGAATGAACATTCCGACTGGTGGGTCTCTAGTTACAGTAATAGAAAAAAAAAATGCAAATAATTTGAAGAGAAAACGTCTGATAATGGGCGTAAGGATTCCTCAGAGTCAGCCAGTTCGAAAGTGCTTTTTATAGATTTGTTAAGAGTGAGACAATTAATCTGGTCGACTAGATTTCGAATTTGATCTGTGCAACCTCGTAACAACACGAGCACCTAGACGTTGGGCCTAGAATATGGGCTGCCCCTTATAGCACAACAACGTTTTAGCACAAAAGCTAAACTGCGACTGTTTTAGTAAAACTTTCAATGAGTCCTTTTACAAAAATATAGCATTTAGAAGGTAACCACTCACGAGCTACAGTCCTTCGTTAATCGAAAAAAATCGTTTTATACGAAAATGGCAATGAATGGGAAGGAACTACTTCTACGTTCACTACTGAAGTACATACAGAGGTACATAAAATGCATTGCAGTGATGCAAAGACGATATTTCGTCATCATGCTTATTAGAATTAAGCACCGCATATTCGCGGTTGCAAACATGTGGCGAATGTGCAAGATGCTTTACGTTAAGGTTTAAATTTCGGACTATGAAACATTTGTTCTTTCCTAAAACCCCTGGAGATTTAAGGAACTCACATAAACTTCACAATGTCAAACATGCCTTATAAATTGCATTCTCACAATTCTACAGAATATAATGAACAAAATTTTACATAACAAAACTTACATGCGACTATCAAAAATTAATACGTTTACAACATAAGTGTGGGAAATGCAATTCTAAAAGAAAGAAATCAACCATTGATAGAGTATTTTCTTAAATGCAAGCCGAACAACAAGTTTTACCTACTTCCCTTACAAAATGCAACTTGTTACAAGCTAAACACAACTTAGTACTATATATACGTAATAAAAGAAATATATAAAGTATAGTTTATTATACGCGCATAGTTGAGTTGCAAAAAAATATTAGCCAATTTTATATTAAATTTTTTTTTTTTCATGATTAGAGCTCATTTATCCATTGATGCACGCTTGCTACTGTTAGTGCCAGATAGGCACAGATCCCTAAGCATCTATTTGAAAGGAAAACAAGAGAACAATATACATTTTACTTTAGTGGAGAGATATATAGATTCCAAATAAAGTGGACTAGATATCTTTGGAGTTCGGTTCAATAAACAAAAAGAGAAAGAGAGAGAGATAAAGATTTAGAATTGAGGACAGCAAGCGACACCAGGGATGCGGTAATGTGCAATCTTTAGTATAAATAAAACTAACATAATAGAGGTTTCGTCTTTCTCGTTATTTGTGGTTAAAAGGTTTTTCGTATGCATTTCTACATACTAAACTAGGAGCAATAGAGAAATATGTATTGATGTAATTACAACATTGATATAGTGAGCTAATTTCAGGGATGCATCTTATTAACAATAGGCGAGCAATAATGTGGATTTGATTTTATCAATTATAATGTACGTTTAAGGCTAGAGAGTGGTTTAATTATTATTTTTAGTACTTTGTGTTGTAGCGGTATTATTATTAAGTGTGGTATAAACATTTCGTTAGATTTGGATATCATCCAACTATAGCTGTCTAACTAGCGCATAAGTGCCATATCCATTGCAAGTTATATTAAATGTGTTTATGTACAACAACGGTGAAATAATGTTGAACCAATATATACTTAAACATTATTTATGATCCTCATATATTCACTGTTGTCGTATGCAGGTTGACTTAATGTCAGCTCACCTCTTCAATTTAGAATGAAGTGGAAGTTTTTGTTAAAAAAGCAAATTTACGAAATTAATAAACTTTGTACACAGTATACTCGTCCGTAACGAGTGCATTGAAAGGCGGTTCAAATACCGGCGCATAGAGTGATCAAAATGAAGTCCCCATCATCAATAGCTCAAGTATAGCTTCTTGTTTCCAAAACAATTATACAATCATTTCTGCAAAGTCTGATTTGAACTGCAAAACCCACAGTCATAAAGGACAAGAACGACGAGGAGGAACACTTCCTCTGTCACTGTCCAAAAACAACGAGCAAAAGTTACCTACAAGGCCGAGGCGAATGTTGAAAAAGTGGCAACGAAACTACCGACCATCACAGCACTGCTCGACAGCACCATTTTACGACATATCCATATCCTATTTTACTAACAGTTTCAAAGGAACGAGTTCAATCAAATCATCAGACTGAGGAGAACACAAGTAGAATATGTGAATATTTCATCTGCATAGCAAGCAAAAGGTTTCTGCCGAGATAAGGATATTTGTGGCAAATATCAAAGACTTTTTGATGACTAATGTCTCTGGCAAACTATTTCCGTTCCTAAACAATTACGTTTCGCGACTTCTGTTTTTCAACAACACACACGTTTGATCACTCTACCTCCACACATCACAAAGCTTTCAAATACACTTGTTTCAGATCGGTAAACATGATGGTTATCCATTAAAAACCAAATACCAATTAAAAAAAAATTAATTATATTCATTTGTTATATGATTTTCTTCGTTAAACAACATCTATGAGTACGAAAACTGGTAAGAAGAAGCAATATCAACTGATACTCCAATGATTGAATGGAATGAGTTCACTAAAAAAATTTAAGCAAAACAAAAAACTTACCTTTGCACTCTCTTTGAGTCCATCCATTGTTGGATCATGAATTGGTTTGCCAGATGCCAATTTCGTTGCATTAATCAAATCACCTAAAGCCGATG
The DNA here is from genome assembly GCA_951813785.1 of Criorhina ranunculi. Taxonomy (NCBI): domain Eukaryota; kingdom Metazoa; phylum Arthropoda; class Insecta; order Diptera; family Syrphidae; genus Criorhina; species Criorhina ranunculi. Next base: position 51,082,875 of record OX638382.1, read on the forward strand.
CCACATCTTTAACAGCATTTATAACCATTACCTGTGAATCGGGTTGTGCTGCTCCTAATGAGCAAGCTCCACGTTTTACTGCTTCCGCCAATTGTACTAGAACAAAGTAACTTATTAATAAAACAAATTGAATGCTTTAAATAATTCGCCTACAAATAGTGGTAACAGCGTTTTGAGCAGCGGAAGCTAGCTGATCCTGAGTGCCAGCGGCACCAGCCACCAACACTTTTGTATCCTCAACCAGAGCCTTGGCAGTTTGTAAAATATGTTCACGATGATCAGCGAATGCACCATCTCCGTCCGATTGGAGGGTACCCGCGGTGGCGAACATAATAGTTGTGTCTAGATCTCCTATTATTCCAGAGACTGTGTGGGCGGCATTTATACAAGCTTGTGTACCGCGTGAGCCCGCTTGCAATGCGGCTAGAACTTGAGCTACTTTTTCCGAAACATCCCGTGCATTGCGAGCAATGTCGTTTTGTCCGGACGGATCGTTGGGACGTACCCCGGCAGTGGATTGAATGATTTGGCTTACCGATCGACCTAAATCGATTACAGTGGATCGAATTCGCATTGCGATTTCGGGTGAAGTTGTAGTAGTCGAAGCACCAACAGAGTCTTGGGTTATCAGGGTGTAATGCTGAGCCATATCAACGCCTAGTGGTGGAAGTTTACTTGGATCGAATCCTGCTTTTGCATTCATTTCGTTGGCTAAACGAGCGATCTCCTTAGCACTCTGTACCATCCTTGTTTGGTAGTCTACAAAGCTGTCGCTGAAGGAAGCGTTTAGAAGGCTCTGTCTTTTATCTGTGAGGCGAGTGATGGCGCGGTTGACTTGCTCCATCAGCCCAGTAACAACACCACTTTCAGTAGAAATTTTCTCCACTGTTTGTGTGAGTTCTTGAATAGCTTCTTGGGTATTCTCAATAGATTCATCTAAACGAGGATGGGCGTGGGTAGCTCTTGGATTTCCAGCGGATTCTTTGGCAGCTTGCACAAGTTGAGTTGCACTTTCGACCACAGATTTGGTTTGGTTGATCAAACTCATTTGTTGACTCGAGTGGACTATGTGAGTACAAGCTCCAATAGCACCGTTTACCATTGGCACAACATAGCGAGATATTTCCCCAACTGCATGTCCCAGCTTCTCAGCGTTATTTTTGCCAGCCATTCGAATTGGTTCCAATTTGTCGCGCAATTCAGCAGCAGCATTCAGAGTTTGACTACTAAAGCCCTGCAAGTTGTTGTCCCTCCTCTGAGCTAATCCCTGAGCATTAACGGCCAACCCGCAGCTGTCTAGTTCACGTGTACAAGTGCCAAGAGTGTGCAGCACTTGATCGCATTGAGCCTGACCAGGTGCCTTATCTCGAATATTATCAACAAGGCGCTTAACACTTTCCGACACAGGAGTACTGTGCATTGAAAGCTGTTGCCATACTGGTGGATCGTCAGGAGACATCGCCAAAGATTTGGCAGCCTTAACCATTTCGATAATCCCATCAATTACTCCACGACCTGCATTCAAAACTGGCTCCTGAGCTTTGCGTCCCTCAGCAGAAATCTTAGCAGGAACTGGAACAAACTCCGGACTCGAAGCATACTGACGAACTGCTTTGACAGCATCTAACAGTGGCTCGACAAAACGTTCCCGTGATGGCACAGAGAAATCGTCTTCGATTCCCTTGACTTCTTCCACCAAATTTGATGTTGCTCCTGCCACATGTTTGGCTCCAACGATAAACTCATTCTTTGCAACAGGATTGTTGGTATTCATGCTAGCCTGGCGACAAATCGAACATAAATAGCTCGTATGCTTGGCGACTCCAGTCAATGCTGATATCTTCTCTTGCTTTGTTGAATTGGGACTGCTGACGACGTCACAGAACTGAACGATTCCCTGGTATGCCCAGTTCAGTTGAGCCTGATCAATAATTCCTGGACGTCCGGCAACGCTACTTGGATGAGACACTCCAATGAGGTACGCAGCTTGTGCAGAAGACTCGATCAATCCATGAATTGACTCTGACACGTTGTTAACTGACTGTCCGAACTCCACATGACTTGATTGCTTAGCGTTGTTGATCATCTCAGAAATGGCATATCCGAGGTTTCTCGACTTACCAGTCGCTGTCTCTACGCACTCAAAGTATCCCTGGTCGGTAATAGGTTCATGTGGATACTCCAGCAGAACCCTTAAAGACTCTATGTTCCGCATAGCGTTGTCACACTCCTTTTGGCCTGGAGCAGACGATACACTAGCATCTACCAGCTGATTTATACTTTCGTTGACACTCCTAGCAGCGCCATTCAATAGATTCTTCGAATTGGGTTGACCAGGATCGGCAGCAATTCCCTTTGCAGTCGACAGCAGTGAACACGACTGGGTTGACACATGACGCAAACAGTCTAGCATTTGTGAACGAACAGCGTCATCTTTTGTCTGTCCAGCCATTTCCATAGACACAGACAGCAGGTCCTTGTAGTTATTTGCAAACACTTGACTTGAACTAGCCAACTGAGCTGGACTGGCGTACGAATGAACAATTTGACCACCTGATGAGCTCAGACTCTCGGCGAAATGTTTTAACTCCGTCTGAAGTTGATTATAGTTACGATTTGACGGGGGGAACTCATTCATCGAAAGAATCTCACTCAATTCGCTGACATTTTTCAAAGCGTTGTCAACCTCTCTCTGCCCAGGAATGCAATCAAGTGTCTTCGACAGCGCTGCTGTAACATCCCGCCCGGCTTGGGTTAAAGCACCAGGCTCTCCAATGTTTTGCAACGTTTTCTGTGCCTCTTCAATGAAACGGACTGAATTAAGAACAACTTCATCGGCCGACTCGATCACATTCGGATTATTGGTAGTGGCTGCAACTCCATGGACGCTCTTTGTGAACTCACCTAGAGCCAGAGCAGTGTCTCGCCCTGCGACCCCTGCATACATGCGTTGACCGTGCGTCACTGCCGACAGCAACTGGCTCAAAGCTATTCCAACATTCTTCGCAGACTTACTGAGCTGCTGGGCAGTGTTTTCTACCGTCTCACCAGGTAGCCGGGAAAGGGAACCTGTTTGAGCAGCATTCCTTGTATCATCCAAAACATTACGTAGATTTTTGACCGCCTCTAGAGCCGACTCCAATTCCTGACCACCGCAAGCTTCACGGGCCCTTTGCGCTGCTGAATTCAACTCATGTACGGACTGTCCCAAGTGCAAGGCGCTCTTTGAAAGCTGCTGCGCTGCGGGTATATCATTCACTGTCGGTTGTAAGGCACGCGCCGAGCTCGACAACTGTATACCCGGCTCGATGAACTGCTCTGCCGCTTCAATCAGATTCAACTGCGCATTCGCGTCGTCCGGATTAGTCCTAGTCATCTTTAGTGATGTTACCAATCTTGGAATAGTGTCAGCCGCTCGCTTACAATCCTGCAAGAGTGACTGCTTAGTTTGTTGGTCGTCACTGTGTTGTACCGCGTTTTGTGCCGCTGAAATACACTGAGTCGCCGCTGTAGCAGCTTGCTTCGAACAATAGTCCAAACGATTGATGAGACCCCGCTTCATCGCTGGAGTGTTGGCCTTGGTTGTGGTAATCTCACGTAGCTCCTCAGCGGCCCTTCTCAAATTTTCTTGGTTGTCAGAATCATGAGGATTTCCAGCGCACAAACGAGCAGCTTCCACCAGTTTAGCTGTGGCATCAGCTAATTGTTTTGCAGCTGACAACAGACGCCTTTGCAGTTCAGAATCCTGTTGCTGCTCCGCTTCGCCCTTGATACTCTGAATCAACTGCGCGGTCGCCTGACCCAATACCTTCGCATGGCGAACCATCTCTTGGGGATCAGTCGAAGACACCAGAATATCCGTTCCAATTATGACACTTTCCACAGGGTTCATCTCTTGCGACAAGCGGTTAGCATGCTCGCGTGCACTCAACTTAACGTGATCTAATAAGTTAGCCAGGCTTCGTGATACGTCCCTGGCCGCATTGAGGAGATCTCCCTTCAGTTTCTGGTCATCTGTGGCTTCATTGCAAACCTCACACAAGTTATTCACAGCTTTGGCAACATTTCTTGCCGCCAACTCGATCTGTTCTCGACAATCAGCGTTGTGCAATGTTGGAGCAATAACCTTTGTACAAGCCACAAGCTGGCTCGTAGCCAAAGCACATTGACTCGCCGCTCCAATAACCTTATTACGGGTCTCTTCGTCCTCGCAATTGGATGCAATCGACTTTGCACGCATCACAAGAGCCGCAGTAGTATTGGCAACTGCTTTGGCCAACGCCAAAAGCATATCCTGCAAGTCTGTGTCTTCAGGGGGCTCTTCCTCAATCGTACTCAGCACATGAGTAGTGGCCTCTCCCACTCGACTTGCAGCATTTATCAAACTCTGTGGTGGTTCCTTATTCTCTGGCTCAGCAGCCTTCAATAGATCACTGAATGCACTACACAAATTGCGTGCAGCCTCCAACAAACGATCACCACTGCTATCATCCTCCATGAGCGCCGCTATCAAACGAACCTCCTTTGTCACCTCCGGAATAGTCTGCGCGATTTGTGAAACAGATGCGGATATTGCTTCAGTGTCAACCTCGTCAGGTTGCGTAGCTGTGATAATCTGTGCGGTAGCAGCACTCATTGTAGCCACATGGCTTGTAACGGCTTGTTTGGACGTATCCAAGGTATTCTCACGCCATTCAATCGATCGCTTATCTGTGCCCAGATCCTGGATGGAAGCCTAAAAATCACATTTACACATCAGATTCACACAGACAGTGAATGTTTCTTTAATAATCACCTTTGTCCTGAGTTCTTCGTCGGCTCTAAGCAGAATATCTTGACCGGCAGTAATATAGCTCAGCAAAGCCCTTTGTGGCTCTGTTAGATTCACCGAACTGATACGGATTTCTTTAGTCTGCAAGAAATCAAAATAAATTATAAATGGTCACAAACGATGTGAAAGGTAAAAACAAAGAGAAACCCTCAAAAGACCAAAAGTTTGTTTTTAAAAAAATAAAAATAACTAATGAACCAAGGGAAATCAAAATTAATATGAAACACACAAGTCAATGGTCGTTAAAGGGCTTAGAATATTCCAAACGTATACCATCTTGCCAAACGTACTTTAGAATATTTTATTAGACCGACGAGGCCGAGGCAGCAATGAATAAGTAAATAAAGAATTAAATTTTATATTTAACCGTTGAATTGAATTAAAATTAAAAATTTTGTATTCTAAGTGTGTGCGCAAATATGTGCTCTTATATTGCAAATAAATTTCTAAAGAATGCAAACTACTACTTTAAGGTGTCGAAATACTGAGTATGTGCTGAATATGTGCCTGCTGTGTGTTGGGTTGATTTTCAGTGTCGATGGAAATATACTGTTATAGCTATCAAGCTTAGTATTTGACCAAGTCAGAAGAAATGAAGTTGTCACATGAGTTTGAAATTACTTAACAAAATAATGATGATACTTTTTTTTATCAAGTGAATTGATTGAACTTCATAGAGACTTATTCGCAAAATATTTAAATGGAGAATAAATAGCACCTGACAATGAACATTCATGCATATCAATTCCCGTCGCGCTACAGATCAGAGAGGCCCCACCACAAACATTTTGCCCAAATGTGGTGCACATAAAACAAAAGCGTGAACGTGACTGCATTTATTTAGCTATCGTTTTCAACGTTTTAAATTCCCAATAAAGAGATGAATGAACGTCAAATGCTGTTACGTCCAGCAAAAAAAAAATAAAAAAAGGCACATCAGTCAAAATCGTCAAAAACGCCGAGTTTTTGAACCTGCAAATGGCCTAGTCTAAACAAAAGATGCTGGGATCAACAAGCGAACTCTTCATTTGAAGGAGCTAGCAGATACATTTAAACTAAACTCAAAGTATTCGATGAGACAACAAATAAACAGCTAAGCTTGTCTGATGTTCACAGGATCAAGAATATCATCAAGTGAGTATAGCGAGAAGGGAATTCTGTGCAGGGTCAAGACTACCAGCAATTGTTTTGAAAATATAGTGAAACAAGATTTCAAAATTGTAAGTTAAATGCATGAATTGAAACTGGTTAAAATAATACATGCAATGAGTGTGAAAAATGTTGCAATAAAACACAGCACTAGCGATCGATTTTTTTCTTTTAGTTACATCTACACAGCTTTCGCATCAGATCTAATTCCTAATAATTTTATTTTCTTTTCTATTTTCCACCGACACTGCTTATAAAGTACTTTTAGTATGTATATAGAAACAATAGAAATAAACTCACCGTCGGCGGCTGATGAGCAAGATTAACTTGCCCAACAAATGCACCAAATTGCATGGATTGCACTTCACCTTGTGTATATGGCTTTTCGCCTGCGGTTTACGGTGAACAAGATAATTCAATCAAACGTACAAAATAGAGTAAATGAAAAATAAAGAAATCAAATTGTAATTGAAAATTAAAGCAAAATAAAAACAGAAAAACAAAAAAGCCATTTCGATATTTACAAACAAATTACTAGGAAATAACAATGAGAATCGAAACATACCATCGTATGCCCGCATAACACCTGGTTGAGCCAATGACTCCGTATTGACTTTTCCCACTTTACTGGTTTCATGTTGTAGGAATGTTGCTCTGCAAGAAAACACAATTACTTTTCACAACTTAGTTTAAAACAATTTTAAACTTACTTTGAAGGAGCGACAGATTCCTCCACCATAGTAGATCCTTCATCACCTTCAATACCAAAATGATCTTTCGTTTGTTTCTTCTTCATTATGATATCGATATAACCGGCAATAAGTTGGACTATCTGTTCGGCTTCGGTTGTTTGCACAGAATAATACTGATTGGCGTAATCACCAAAATCGAGTGTAAATGTATTTGGGGATGCGCCCCACCTACGGACCGTTGTTAATGGCCAGGTTACCAAAATCTCTTTTGTCCTCTCATCCAAACGCAACACAGAATCCTTGGTGACACCCAATAAACGTGGCACAAGTTTATTTTTGCCTGTCATCTTCTCTTTTACCAAGAAAAATGTCACACCATATGTGGGTAGTTCGCGTGCTGTTTTGGTATATAAAACTTTGGCATCGATTTCGGACAATTCCACATGATTGCGATGTTCGGCAAAGACTTTCTTCTCGATACCCTTAACACGGACATAGGACTGTGGTAGAAAGTCCTTTAAGCTGAAAATTATAAGAAATTTCATTATTAAAAGTAAAAATGGTTTTAATAATTCTAGAGTAGAAATTGATGAGAACAGTTACGCGCTGCAGATAACAAAATTTGATTGAACGAGAAGTTCGTTTAAACTGCTCTTCGGTAATTATTGCATGGTTATAGTGACGAATCTTGTAACATTTTACAATCAGAAAAAGGTATCGAGGCGTATTGATTTTGACTGTTCATCTGGCCTTTTAAATCAAACAATGTTGGGTACATCTAATCCTCGAATAAGTGACCGCTTGAAAACGTTGCATGTTACTGGCATTAGAGGGCATTTCACGTGGTTTATTTAACTGTGGTGTTCCCAGCTGATGGAATACGTAAGACAATGCCATCTATGTTGTTTCATTTAATTCTTTAGTCCACGTTTGAAGTTGCGGTCTTGAAATTGAAAATGGATTTTTGGCAAAATTCATCGATACATAGAACCAACTTTGTAGTTGCTCGAAAGTTAATAATGAAACGCAAGTGAAACATTGCCCTTAAACATGTGTAAAGTCGGATCAAGGAAATAAAGTAAAGAAACTTGTTCTTTTGTACTCACTCCAAAAATCCTGGTTTATGTTTGGATTCATTGTGCGGTCCAAACTGGATATGAACTTGAATACCAGCAAATTCACAAGCTAAAACGATATAAATTCATAAGTATAGAACAAAAGATGAAAAATAAATTTCCATTTACCCTTATCCTGTGTTACTGGATGTGTACCATCCAGAATGGCATCTCTTGCCTGTACATATAATAAATTCAACTGCACTGGATCCCTCGAATCGATATTCTGATCGGAGAAAAAGAATTTTCGCCGGAGTAAAACTGTTTCGGTTTCATCGATGCCTTGTTCACGAAGAGTTTTTCCAACATCAACCCAATTGACTGAAAGAATTAAAAGAACAGATTCCCAACATTAATCTCTCTAGTAACAGCCAACATTTTAACTTTAACTTACTTTCATCATCGGTCTTGAGTTTCTTACGTAAACTCTCCATCTTGGCATCGCGTTCCTTTTCAGCGAATTTCCTTTTCAATGTTAGCGTTCCGAATTTGTTATCTGGTAAATTTTCATTTTGTGATTCTGACTCTTCTCGCACCAGACCGTATTCCTCATGGTTGGTAATACCAATTTTCGTACAGATAACAACCATTAACTGTGACACGAGTTGAGAGTCATCCACTAAAATTGTCTTAACAGCACCATCTAACATTCGTACTCGAAGGGTTCGCAATTTACGGCGATACTCTAAAACATCTAGATTATGCAAGATGTAATACCCAAGGGTGCGTCCAGCCTCCAGCCACACACCTTGTTGGTTTTGATCGTCAGACAAAAATAATCCATATTCACTAGCTGTAAGAATTCAAATAGATATATGTACATATGTTAAGATTTTCTAAACAAAATTGATATAAGATAAAGAATGTAAGTGTTGTATTAAAGATCTATCTCAACTACCTAACTACGTAAACATGGAATGATTTATAAACGCAAGCGAACACTAGTTCTTTGTAATAAAACGTCAAAAAAGGAAGCATGAATCTTTTATGGACTAAATTCGCGATTTTTTGTATTAACCTATTAGCCGCACGGCCAAATTCTTCTAAACTGTCGAACAAGATCGTATGCTACGAGTTTAATTTCAGACTGAACATGGAGACCTGCAAAACAAATGTACTAAGCTTTAGTATGATTAACTGGGGGCGAAATATCGATTAATTGGCATCTACACGGCCTCTCAACGTGCCGCAATTGTAAAGTGGCATGCTCTAATGCCATCGAGGGACAGATGATGCTGACTGAATTTTGTCGTATTTCACCAAAGCTGAGCAGAGAGCGATAAGTCCAGATTCTGTTTGCGATCTTCAGATCGAAACCGTAGAATATGAAGGAAAAGTGGTGATAGGCAATCTTTGTCAAACTTATTTTAGAAGTTGCGCCACTTTTTACTCAGTTAAGCCACTTGCCACTCATTCTTGAAGCCTGTTTTCAAGCACACAACTAAATTCAGGAGATAACTTCTTAACTGCACTTTCCTTTCACTCGTTTAAAAAAAGTATTTCTAAGCGATTTAGTACATACAATAATTAAATCTTTCGGTCACCCTTGGTGTTAATTTTTTACCTATTTATGTTTAAAATTAAATTAAAATCACAAAACCAGAAAATTGCTAAACCACGCATCCCCACATTCCACATTTCGTAGAATACGCCCACTCACTCTGTGCTTTAAACTTTCAGGATTCGATTACATTTTTAAAGTAAGTTAACTTAAATTTACACTCCTGTCAATCTATCATTTCTCATGTAACTTTTTCACTATAATATACTATAATATACGAAAGTCACCATAAAACTATTATAAATCGAACTTTAAATCAAAACACACAGTGTTATACAAACACTTAATATTATTTAAATTTTTCACTTACGCTGTCCCTGTACAGCTTCAGCAAATTTATCACGAATTATTTTGCATGCATCAAATACTGTCGTATTCGGTTGGAATTGTATGGTCTTTGTAACGCGGCCACCTTCTAGACTTATGCGTAAAGACAACGACAGCGACATTGTTTATATATCTGAAAGGCACTGCAATAGAAAAGAAAAAGAAAATTGTTATAAAATTTAAATTTTTTATTTTTTTTGTTAAGAAAATTCACAATGTTATATCTAACGTTTAATTTTGGCTTGCATTTGATATCTTAACGCATATGTATGGAGGAAATTATGAACCCATGGAAACCCACCCTTCACATAGTCTTAATTTTTTTTTTATAATGCTTTGTCAATAGAGAGCAAGATTCTATACGACCACACCACCCTTAGACTGTAGGTACACACTATCGTCGTTCAGTAGGTAAGTGGCTGGGTATCACTCATCTCAAATCAGACACAAATGCACATACAATAGGCTGATGTTACTCCCTAATTGATTTTTTTTTTTTCGTTTTTGCTTTTCCATCTTTAAATACAAGAAAGAAAAAAAAAAAAAAGAGAAAAGAACCACAGAGCTATAGAGCCCCACAGAACCAATCGATATCACAAGTAAATTTGAGATCTTAAAAGCTGTTTGAATAAAGAAGAATAGAAAGAAAACCTTTTCGTAAACAAACTATGTAAGGGAGTAGAACACGATATGGAGATGTTTGGAGAAGGGTGAGGACCATAGCCATATCGAATATCCAAAATGCTACTTATTCACTTTTTTTTTTTTTTTTTCTAAAGACACACTTTAACATCCGGCAGACACTTTTTCAAACTAAAATTAGTTTTGCTTTAAATTTTAAGAGACAACCACGCTTAACGAAATCCGAGGAAGAACTGAATGCATAGTTGCTGAAATCCAGTGTCGAGCTGGTACAAGCCGGATGCTGCGCGGAATGAAATTTTCTCAGAGGGGTGGTTGCCCTCTGCGCTCCTGCAATTGTAAAAAACAAAAAAAAAGGGCGAGCAATATGATTGGTATAAAAATTAGGGGTAGTTTCGATAAATCTGTGTCCTGAGAGAGCATGCGCGGATTTAAAGAAAAAAAAATCCCGTAAGGCTTTTGTTAAGGGGTGCTGTAATTTTACTCTGCAAGGGAATATTTTCAAATGTTAGGGGAAGTCCACTGTTAAACGATCAAACAACAACAGAGAAGGAAAACTGTTAAGTGCAGCCACAAGGATGCACTGAGCACATGAGTGGGTGATAATAAGGACACCCACACAGTACAGAGGAGAATCTCTTCTTTTTTTTTTTCTACGTCGAGGTGATAGTCACTTGGCGCCACATAAAATATTATGTATTACCGTTCCTTAGGCGCCCGACAATGTGGTGCCAAGAATTTTCACTCTTTTTTTTTTTCTTTCCGTATTTTCGTACATCAAAATGTCTTTCGGAATTCAATGGTAGTTCATCATGAACCTTTTCCGCCCACTGCCTCTGAAAATGGTTCATTTACTCTTTTTGTAGGTCATTCTAAATAGGACTTTAACAAGCTGATAGGGATGGTGGTGAGAGTTGGTGTAGCTGTTGGGGTTACACCAGTCATTATACTCTTTACGGTAATTTAGTTGTTAAGTGTTTAAGAGGCTTTTTTTTTTGTTCGTGAGCATATGCAAAGACGATTTGGAATTGGACATGAGCAAATGAAAAGGGATTAAAGGATATGAAACCACAAGTTGATGGCGGGGCGTAGGTGGCTGAAAATTTCTTGATTTCTACAATTGAATAAAAATAAATTCCCGAGTAGGTTGTACTGGAAACCCAAAAATGCAATTTAGATCAAAATTCTTAGTCATGGTGCTACAAGGATTCCTGGTTAAAGTTTATTTGAAACTTATTGAACAAATGAAAAACAATAAATCTAAAGGATATTTTTCATCCCCCGATGTTTCATTATTTAAGGAATCAAATTTGACAAACAATTACCGATTGCCTCATTTTCTTAATCCTCCAACAAGCGATATAACAAATGTGTCTTCTAATTTGATTACCAGTTAAAAAAAAACAAAATCTCCTAATGATAATAACAATAAGAACGAGTTTCAAACCCCTGCTGATTGATTAATGCAATCTCTTGCTGACACAACATATTAACTTAAGATATCCTTACTAATTTTCTTGTCGCTTTCATTAAAATAAAACACACACAAAACGGAAAGCCATCGTTTCGAAGTTTATGTGAAAAAGAATAAGAAAATTAATAGACTTAATAAGAAAGCTGATAAACTATAAGACTGATTCCCCCATACCATGCGAGGAAGTAAATACATAGTCTCATCCTACCACTGAGCGAAACCATAACACCACACACTGTGAGGCTAATGGAGTTTTCATTTATTAGCTTCCTTGTTAGTATCGCACGAAATCGTTAACGTCGACTTATTCAACTTTCTTTAATTTTTTTTTTTTGCAAACATGGAAATTTAGTTTATTGAGGGACGATTAAGGAATTTTAGGGAAAAAAACTCTTGTAAAGAGGACATTCAACCAAACTAATCACAAGAGTGATTTAAATGCAAATCACTACGAGCATAAGATCTAATGATGATACAAGGGGTGGGTAAAGCAGATTAGTTCTAATCATTCAATAATCAACCTCGCCCTTAATCGAACGAGTTGGAAGGATATAAAAAAAAAAGAAGGCAGGAACGTGTCAACGGATTGAAAAGACTTTATTGGGTGCGATGAGAACACTGTGGCAAATCCACTTCCTTAATGCGGGGGGGTAAAGTAAACCGATAACTTGAATCAGAACAGATTGAACTTACGAAGATGAGTGAATAAATTGATAAAGGTAACCTCTGAACATTATGACAAGCTGTGGGAGTGAAAAAAAATGTAAGATTAGGTTGTTCAATTCATTTTCAACATGAACATCAATTATATATCTGCGATAATAGTAAGTTAGGCCACCCTATTTAGAGTATTTTACCTATTCATGGTTCTCGTGTGGCATAAGACAAATTAATTCCATCTAGAGACAACCAACCAAAGAAAAGCTAACGATGCAAGATTGGAATAGGGCTCTTTGTCTCTTAATCTGACGAAGATGAAATTCAAAAAGACTATATGATTTTGAAAAATAATTCATAGACAAGTCTTACATGAACACGTTTACAATTTTTCTAGCAAAATATGCATTTATTTTCAATAAATCTAGTGTGGCTAAAATTTAAAAATGAACAAAAGTTTGATGTTAATAATAATACAACTAGATTTTAATTTATTGCATGTAGAATATGCAATAACAATTGTTAAAGAGAAACGAATTTTGACTTCATTTAACGGTCACAAATTTAAGTCTTAATTTCGTTTCAGCTGGCCGATGAATATTGTTATTCTTTTAAGAAAATGTTTCTTTTGTAGAAAACACTGAGAGGTGTGTTTTACGACTTTTTTATGACTAAATTGAAGTTGCTGTCGCTGCAATTAACTTAAATATATATAAAAAAAAAAGCGACAGAACGAATCGTAAATTAGAAAAATAATTACAATCCACGAGCTTTATTGCCGACTGAATGATTTTTAACATTTTTTTTTTCCTTTAGAATGACAACTTTATGTCTTATTGGCTAGACACCATAAGTAAATTCATAAATTTTTAGGTTTAAACTTGCCATACAAATCACAGAGAATAAAGGTGCTAGATAAATTATACGGCGATCAGCAGAAGACTATAAAACCATTCAAGAGTGCTCTAAATGTGTCAATTAAAAACGTTATTAATGTAAATTGAATTTTAAAAACAATTTGACTGTATAAATGAATATACCCTTTGAAGCGCATGTTTTAGTGGAATGTGGGCTAAAGCCGATTCATTCTTCTCAAGTACTTGGCGCTTGATTTTGTGTGCGAGCAGGCTTATGGAAAAAAATATGCAATATAAAAGTTTAGCTCAGACGACTGCGATCTACTCAAAGCTATCAGACAACAATTCTCCAGGGAAGACTGAATCATTGCGAGATAAAAAAAAAGCCAAGAGGGCTACTTTTATTGCAAGTGTCGCACGAATGGAAGGGGCCTGTAATTTATATTGCCGTTTCTGTAAAAGGTATTGAGAAGCTTTTCATGACTAATAGTACTCTTAAAAGTCTGTGATTACCTATTCAGATATGAAAAAATAAGTTTGTTTTAAGACGCACTTTCAATTAATTTGTTTCATAAGAAAACAGAAATATTTTTAACATTTGATTTTTCTTTAAATGTTTTACCATTATCATTTAGAATTATTTCTACACTCAATTTCTATAGCCAATGTACTTACTTTTAAAAGAACAATTTCCTAAACGAATTTATCTTCTTGTAGGAATAACAAATAAGGCACATTCAGCAATTAAATAAAATTTAACTACTTGCTAACAGTTGTATACATATAAATATATATATTTATATTTAACGATTAAAGAAAAAATATATTTTAATAAGAGTCAACAAAAAAATTTTTTTTTTTTAGGCACTGGGTGACGACGACACGTTTTGTGAAATAAAATGTACAAGTTCAAACCAAAACTTAACTATATTACGAGGCACAATTGTGAATTAAATACATGTTTGTATTTTTTTTTTTTTTAACGTTCTTAGAGTCGTTTTTACTAAGGCACTTGTATTAAACTCAAAGCTAGTTCGTAAGACAACAAATTCAAATAATTCACTTAAGGCACTTATTTGAAGAAAAAAATTTTAAACTAAAAATTTGTTTAACCAAACACAAGTGAGAACGTAGAACTTAAACAAAAAACAAAAAAAAAAACAAAAAGAACTTTAAAACTATTTACAATATCACAAAATTTTTAAAAACTATATTCTGTGTGTTCTAGGCAAGGAAGGATCCAGGAGTAGATGTCCTTCCTGATCTATGGTTAGGCCTAGAATGATACACTGAATGTATGACAACGAAGTGCTATGATTTCATCGTCGTTGTCACAGAGTTTGAACGGAGTATAAAGTATATAGCCATTTCTTTTCTGCACGCATAATCCTTCTTTTAAAAATGCGCTGCCTAACCGCTGCTGTGACAAACATTTTTGCAGACTCCAGTTGGTATCAAAGACAATATTCCCCATTTACAAGTACAGTGCCGCTTGTGAAACATTTCCCAATTCATGGGGTGGCAAATCCCCTTTGTCTCAGCGAGAGAAGAGAGAGCGAGAGAGAGAACAAAAAATACCAAGGGGAATGAGTTTAAAGCTACTAGACAGTATACACCGACACCACCCACCCTTGTGGCCAGCAGCATTAAACTTGTATATACTGTAGAAAGTTAGCAGCGGGATTATTAAGTAGTGGAAGCGTAATAGCAGCTGATAGCCCATGCAGATTTTTCAGAATTTCTTGGGAATAGAAAGAAATGGTTACTTTATCCTTACATGCTGTGATTTCCTTTTTTATCATTTACAATGATCACTATGATTGAGCCAAAGCCATGCTGTGAGCAGTATGTGTTCGGCTCGAGATATATACAGTTCAGCCGAAACATACATATACAAACGAATCAAAGTCAAAAGGACCACAGTAACAAAGTCCTAAATTCCCTTTCTTTCTTTCACTTTTTTTTTTTTTTTTTAAAGAACTTTCTTTATCTCCAGCGTGGAACTTTTGTCACACATACTATGTACTAAAATAAAAAAAACGCCATAACTGATGTCGAAGTCGACTTTAGCAATAGCTACCACGGAGGAGTTGTAACGCAAAAACCACGAAATATCAAAGAAAGCCAAAGCATGTAGGTACGAGTATGTAATGTGAAATCAAAGGAAAAGCCATTTTTACTTTGGTTATACGGGTTTTGTTAGCTGTTTCCATCTCTAGGATGCTAAAAAAAAAAACACATCAAGGCGCGCCATAGCATCTTAATTGTCGCGACATCCTGGCGCCTCTCGATTCTCTGAGTGTGAATATATGCTATAAGCACAGGCACAGACACACAGCCGCACACTTAGAAGGAGGGTGAGTTGATGATTCTCCTGCTGCTGCTGGGTGAAAGCTTTCCAGGAGGTGCAAATGTCCCTATCAATTTGTTGTCGATATACATAAATACTATAATCTATCGGTATTTAAAATTAATACACAAAAATGTTTAAATTCAATTTAATTTGTGGCTGCCTTGGAAGATCAGGTGGAACATACCTTTGTTTAGGGAGAGACTAGGATCTTAACGTTCGTATGTGTGTGTTTCGTTCGTTTCAATATCCAATTCTGGAATGAAAGAAAATGGAATTTAATTTTACTTTCTTTTAAAAAATACAAGATAAGATTTAATTTAAAGAAAAAGTTGCTAGAAACCTCTTTGGAATTCGATGCTTCCTAAAAGTTTTTACTACTAACTAGAGGTCGCCAGAAGTACCTTAAATATCAGATCGGGTTTTCTCATTCCCCTCTTTTGTCATGCAGTATTGTTAATATGGTTTTTTAGGAACGGAGTGTAAAACTCTTGCCTCCTGTTAGTTAGTACATGAAGTAATCTTTCCCTGTGAAGAACGCTACTACCCATTTGAGAGTTCCTCCCGTCACGACGGAAACAAAAATGCTTTGCATACAAAAAGCCATAACCACTTTCGGTTCCACTTCTGAGAAGAGAAGAGAAGATTCAAATCCAAAGAAATAGCAAAATGGACAGTTACATGGTTACAGGCAAATTCCAACCTCAAACATAGCACCATCATTTAGGAAAGAATCGAAAATATCTAAAGAGTAATTCGGGGCAGGACGTCAAGATATAGTGAATTTATAAGAACAATAGACTGGATCACAACTCACAATGTTAACTTTGCTGAAAGCTGGTCGAGAAGGATTGGAGGGGAAAAAAAGTAGCCGTTGAACAAATTTCAAAAACCTCTTGAACGAGCTTCCTGGACTGAAACAAGCTACAGAAGTTCTCAGGAATGTGAACCAAAAGCGGTGTCAGACCTTTATCTTACTTCAACGTACTTTCGACACGTTAAGAGTATCTGCCTTCCATTTGCACTGATCCTAAGCACTTTGTTACCAGATCGCTTGATCAATCTTCTTGGCCGGTTTTCTTGTTGTATCAAAGTTTAAGGCTGAGATTCAATAATTCTCCAAGTTAAAGCATTGTTTTCCATTTGCTCGAAGTGTCCGAACGAATACAGTCGAATACAGTCACTTTTGGGCTTGATACAGCTGATAATGTTCCCTACTTATTTACCCTCAGTGCCAAAAAAGACTTTTGTAATTTTGATTGTTTTTTAAACATGCAGGGATGCCATTGGAACACACCTTTTCCACTCGTAGAAAGATAGAACCACCTGCCATATCAGCTAACAAAAGTAGATATCCCCTCACGAAATCCACTCCTGATGCCCAGTTCATCAAGGCGCCGTGGTCATTAATGAGAAAAAGTAAACTGTCACAGTATTGAAAGGCTAATGTGTACAACTAAGTTAATTCTGCGTTTATCACGTTAGTTATCACACTCACTATTGAATTCCTTGGGTCAACGGATCAAATATACAAAAATGAGAATTAAAATACGTGCTTGTTGGCACTTAGGTATTTTATTCGACATGAATCATCCGTGCTAAATATTGCTTGGATGTAGATAGAAATGATCTCAATTGCAGCTAAAATTAATGGCTTTCCGGGTAGTGTCTTACAAAAAAAAAATCTTTCAGTCAGTATTCATTTTACCAAAATAAAATCTACAACAAAAACATTAAAGACTGGAGCAGTGGGCTGTAACTTGGAAATAGCAATCTGGAAGTGTTATAGTGACGGTACAGTGAATTCTGCAACAAATATGACTGCTTGAACCTTCAAAACCGGCCGAAGCCAACAAACGTTATGTCCGTTGCCATTGACGGGATTTTCATTTCAGATGACATTTCATGAGATAAGTTCTACCGAGTGTGGCAAATTTTCAATCAAATATGCCACTAAGTCAAATTTACAGTTTCTACATTGTACTTTTTACAAGCCTAATATACATTTTTCAAGACCATTGTCACGAAATTCATAAATTTTTTATGACCCAAGATGTAATACGACCAACATGCACTGTATGTCGAACCCCATCTGAGCATAATCGTGGTTTAATGTCACGAATTAAGCGCCAAATCTCGTATTTTAGCTCGTGGATCGTTGGTTTATGCATTACTTTTCAGCGGCGTCAAATCGCATGATCTAAGACGTCAATCGACTTAATTATTTTTCTAAACTTTAATCGGAAGAAAGTCATCGTTTTGTCGGCGTGAAGATCATCAAAAATCCAAATCAATCAATTCTAATCACAAAAGCTGGTTAACATCGTGAGATAGCGTTAGCTTTTCGTTACGCATCCAATCCATATACTCGTATGTATGTATATGCCTACGTCGCCAAACAGTAACACATTGTGGATATATTGCCTGTTCATAGAACCTTGCCAAAACACTTCTGCTTCACCACAGCATTCCCAAATCAACTAAAATGTTGCCCACTAAAAATGCCTTTACGAATGACTCGAATACAGCCGAGGGAGTCGGTGACGGAAGACCTTGACATTGACTATTTCCTCAACCTCTCCAATCATTGAAACCTCAGCTATCTGCGCAGAAGTCACAGCGTTATGTATAAAATCGTCTATTGACGTGCTAAATTCGTTAAAAGAGACATATGTATGTTCGATTTGACAAGGTGTCAACTTCAAAGATATTTGACTCCCATTTCATAGATTTCGAGTTTTGACATGTGGAAAACTGTATTTCGATGTAATCACACATTTTGGTGCGGCGGAAAAGAATGCATCTAATGAAAAGTCTGGGTCCAACATTATTTTGATGTAGCTGAAACTATTGAAGCTCTTGTAACATATACATATTTATGTCAAAGTTTTCAAGAACAGGAAAAGTCTAACTGCAATCAGTCTTCATTGAATCGCCACCATATTTCTTATGTATCCAGAAATATTTTCGTACAGTACCGACAATTCCTATAATAAAATGCCTCGACTTAATGGAAAAATTGAAAAAAAGTGGATTTTCATACTTCAACTGCTAAATAAACAAAAACAAATCAACCTCTACTTTTCTACTAACAAAAAAAAAGGGAAGTGAAATTTTCGAAAAACGAGCAACAAGGGTTGCTGTTTGTCACGTGGTTACTCAATAAACCACACACAATACCTTCGTTAAGATGAGTATCTTCAAAGTAAAGCCAATTATTGTAAATCTCTTAACAACCGTCTATTCATTCCGCTGGCGCTCGTAACTGAAGTATTTCATTAAAGTTTTATCTCATCTCTAAAACGATAATGCTTTTTAGTTGTTTCTTTATTAATTTGTATTCCTTTTATTGTTGTTCATTGGTTGTAAAGCAAACAATTGACTCAGTAACTCAACTGACGTGACGCACTATGCTCAACTCAAGTATGGACTGCATTTCAGAATGCATATCACTTACAATTCTATGTGAACTGTTTCCATCGAAGCTTTAAAAGGGGGATATAGTTTTACTTGAGTAAACCATTACAAGCTTCTAAGGAGAAAAGTTAAAGTTAGTTAAAGTAATTTGAAGTGTGGAAGGAATTGGCACCAATTCCTTTGGATCAAAAGCAACCGGGCCTTGTCACATATAGGCAGTAGGTAGAGTACGAGTATGTATAGAAATGTTTTCCGTAAATTTTGTCGACGAAAATGCTGGAACCCGCCAGTCTGGCGCCATGGGTGTTGGGTTGGGTTGAGCCTATTTTCAGTATTTATGCTTGTAATGTATACATACGAGTATTGTATTATAAAAATTTGTCCAATTTCTTGACTGTTGTGATGTTTTATTACTCGATAGAGAATGAGAAATTATTGTCTAGTGAGAGTGTACATAATCTACGATTGGATTGTTGTTTAATGAAATTTGTTGGCAAAAAGATCATACCTTCAATGTGGTGACCCAATACATTTTAGGTTGGATTAGTACATTGTTTTTTGACATAAGAAAATCTTATTTAAGTTGATTAAGGCGCGGCACATTGAAATCATCAACAAAGTTAAAGCACAAGTATCAACGTTGCCAGCAAGTCATTCGTTTTGCCAACACTAATGTGTTGGATCTCACAATAATCTTAACGAAATCTCTGGTTTGATGAAGAATGCAGACAAGCCTACGCAGTGTCACACAAAAAAAATTAGCATCAGAAAACATGCGATTGAATCCTCAGAAATGTACTAGAGAGGAGGTGATATTGAGGAGATTTCCCCCGGGGGTAAAAAGATACAGAAGCCTCTATAGATGAAGAAGGGAAGATCAGAGTAGAATCTCAGTCGGTGCAGGCGGAATGAACCAAACAACCTGGGCGATGAAATCCAACATTTCCACCAACCTAATCAAAGCGAATAGCAATATCCAAACTTAGGTCTGACAAAGCTATTGATGCCGACAGATTAGTTGCTGAACTTTCAAAGCATTAACTCTGAATTCGGTCAGATGAATAAGCGAAAACAGTGGTTAGTACGTTGCCCTGCTAAGCGAGCTTACACAAGTTTCAGTCAACCAGAACAACTAAACGTTTTTTCGCAGCACCATCTTTCCACAGGTACTGACAAACCTTCGAGGGCATAATTTGTCATGAAAAACCGATCCATATTTGTTCAAAGTCGGAAATAAAACGGTATAACTTTCAGGTAGTTAAAAGTCTACTGAGGCTCCGTTTTTAACTCAGTCAACAATACCAGCGCTGAGATCAAACACAGAATAACTCTTGCCAATCGCTGTTTCTTTGGGCTAAGAAGCCAATTGACTATCAGCACACTACCCCAAACTTACTATGTGTCACAGAAGCATGGACTTTATCAAGAATGGATGAGGTTACTCCCGGTTGTTTTAAAAGAAAAATCCTTCGGGTCGGTGATTGAAGGAATAGATACAATTTAATTCAATGGACTAGGATGGTTGGGACATGTAGACCGGATGCACACCAGCGGACAGCTCGGAGAGTCTTTAAATTTAAGGAAGACCGCGACTCAGATGGCGAGCGAAATGGTAAGAGACCCTCAACCAATTCTGCGACCTAATTGGAGATGCTTATTGGTTGAGCCCATCCAGACTGTAGCGCCACCAAAAGTAAAGTAAAATAATCCTTCTCTCTACACACATTTTGAGCCTACCTAGCTATTTCACTTACTCCTGTGACATCGCGATTCAATGAGTTGAAATTAAAATATAACGAATGATGTTATCACAACCAAATTTGTGCAAAGAATGCCTTATTGATCATAAAAACAAACCTCAGTCTCTGATTTGGTAATAGACACATTACTTGTTACAACCTGATGTAAGCGTTACGCATAAGTTTATGGCAAGAGCCCTCAGCCAAATTTGTTTATGAAACTGAAGTTAGTTAACTTGAGATGGTACTGGTGGAAAACGCTTTTTGATTGAGGCCCAGGCCCACCCGCACAGTAGCGCCATAAAAATTAAGTCAATGGCTGGATTGCATCACCCAAATCCAAGTCCACAGTACAGACTGCAGTTTTGAGTTGCTCACTTTCCCTTTTCAATAGTTTATCCAATTCGTTAAGAATGTCTACACACAAAATCACTCAGACTGGTGACTAACAAATACCTATTTTTAAATCTTTTACATATCGCCACTGCAATTGAGATTTACCTTCCAAAACAATGCTGATTTAACCTTCAAAAGTGATTATGTATGTACTTAATTCAAGTTTTAATTATTCCACAAACTGTTAAGAAATTCAAAACTGTTCTACGGAAATCACTTTGATTAGGCGCCAACTTCTAGATCAAAGCGACAAAATAATACTTCGCCTATGTGACTACATACGTATATGTAGTTATACTTGTCCAATTGTATATTTCATATAATTTTCTGCCAAATTCTACTAATTCAATCTGTGACCGAATGAATCACTCACTCATTCAATCAGTCCTCGCTGTTATACCTATTTGTTTACCTTGGCATCTATTTATATCGGTGTGTGGCTATATGGAAATTCTGATGTTTTGATACTGCTTCTTCTACCATTAAAAAAAAAAAAAAAACAGAAACCGATTTCCCTCCCGCACCACATATATTCGATATGTAATCATGGTTGTAAATTTTAATCAAAAAATCAACAAAGCCAACTTAACAGATCATCCACAAAAATTCAAACACAGTAAAGCATCTCATATATTAGTCAGCCGTCAACACAGGCGTTCGTATTATATGATAAATAAATAATAAAAGGAAAAAAAATATAAAAGATTATTCAAAAAGAAAAACAAAAAATTGAAATTCAAAGACGCTCTCTACACTCAAGCAACTCTGCTCTTCTCTGACGTAATTGATTCGAATTAAGTGTGTGGAAGCACAACAATAACGACGACGACGACGACGAGAAAAGTAAGGAGATGACCAATCCAAGTGTTTCACTTTAACAATGAATGAGAGAGCTGTGCTAGCCCTGTATACCTTATGTGAGTGTACAATATGAGCAATGACTAATTTTTAAGCATAGCAATAGCTTCTGAGGAATTTCACTTAATCATCACATTTACATGTGAGCGCTTGGGGTGTCTCCAAGTCAGGCTGAGATTGTTACGTTTACGGCAATCAGATATGCATTAATAACAGGTCGCTGGTAATTTTCATTCCACCAAATACCAGTTAAACAACGGATGCATAGCCCACGTTCACTTCATATCCAAACGAGAAAAACCACACAGAAAGACAAAACACAAAAATTATGTACTCCGGACAAAATTGGTTTTCGAAAACGACCCACCCACTTGTGTTCCACACTTTGATACAAATCAAATGGAACCAAACCAATTATTGTTCACTATTTGGTGTCATTGAATAGTTCAACACACAATTTACGAGTCTGTGAATGCCAAATGAATAAAGAACGTAATGCACGTACCAGTGGAGTTTTTTTTTTTTTTCGATTCCGCACACAATCAAACTCAAAAATAATAAAATCTGCTCCTTCTTTGGATAAATACGAGTAAAATCAATAAATTATTTTTCTTGGCACTATCACAGTAGATTGTTCTCACATAGGATGGATTTTTCTCTTCAAATTCTATTCCAAACAGTTCGCCCTCCTCCCTGATCGGTTGGAGTTTTTCAATTTTCACGCCTGCGTTCACTGAATTGCGGGGAGATACTTCTTGGTACATACGAGTGTACGGGTATCTGGTATAATCACATTCACTGACTGTTTCAAATTGTTTACTATCAAGACACTGAAATGGATTGCTTTTTGTAAACATTAACCAGGAGAGCAGGAATTCTTTTTTTGGATGGATCCCCTTTTGGATGCGATGCAACCGCGAGCCTTAAAACCTTATATTCCCGTATGAGAAATCAAATAAACGAACTGAATATTTGTTATAACAATTTACACGCACACATGCCGGAGGGAAGTCTTTAGGTCGACTAAACGAACAAAATTCTCTCACTTTTCGAAAAACCGAGCAAAAATTTGTGTAGTGGCAGCGGTGAGTAGGTTCTTGCTATGCTCGATGAAAACACAGAAACATATAAAAAAAAATAAATGTTGCTACGGTTTGCGTTTTTTATTATGAGAAACTTTCATCATTCAGTTGTGTGGTTTGGAGAGCGTTAATGATTAGCGAGTAGTGGACTAGCACTGGACACAAACTGAGAGATCCGCAGAAGTGGTCATAGCAACATTTTTTTTTTTTTGCTTTGAGCTGTATTCATTATTTTGGGTTTTTTTTTTTGCAAAACTAATAAAAAAAATGTGTTGTGATTCTGCTTTATGGAAAATTGTCACGATAAGCACTTATTTAAATTTCAATTACTACGACGATGTTTTGAGGATGCAAGAGCGAATATGTACTATACAGTGAACGATGTTTATATTGTTCCACATTTCTTTAACTCTTAAGCCACTCCACTCGTAGGTATTTTATTTTTCTTTTTTATACAATAAGGGGAAGACGAATAATGGTAATTGGAACACTTTAAGAGAAGATGTGACATTAGTTTAGCATTTCTTATGCGAAAGATTTTGGAAATATGTACATACAACATACCTCAATATCGGTTGAGAAAGGCATATGGGAACAATGGACCCAATCAGTGGAACCCATCAATTTGCCTATTTATCCCTTGGGAAACGGATTGATCTGGACAAATAAGTACAGTTTAGTTTAATGTCAGCAAATGGTCGTTGCCAACTGGTATACTGAACAGTGTCTTCCACGGTTAATGTGAACTTAGCTCCTTGTTACTTTGATATATTCCCTTAACAACTATCTACTAAGATGTCCCAAAAAGAACTCAAGAAGTCAATTCAAAATCGATTGAATGCACGTACAACACAGGTTTGTTTTACAGAGAAGTAAGAGATCAGAGTGCATTCACTTGGCGGAAACTCAGAAAGCATTTTGTGGCAAGGTCTTAAGAAATAAAATTCAACAAAGCAGAAAAGACGAAAGACAAAAATAAAAAGTTGACCAGTGTTACAATCAACTATGTATTTCACATTCTTAACTTACTCTAAAATTACTATAACCACTTACTACTTTCGTTAAAGAACAGAAACCAGCTTTTCAGGCAATCCATAAGTCTTGCGCTGGACCAGTACTATTATTGAATGGTCCTTAAAAAGATGTAGAGTAACAGATATATAGAAAAGCAAGCCTGGCCTTCCTTCGAATAATCATTTTGTCCGATAGGGAATTCTGGTACACGAAAGTACTTATGCACACAATCTTATTAACACTCATGCGCCAAACGCCATCAACTACATCCTCGCGCACCCTCCTGACGTCAATAAATTTAGGTAACTAGTCAGAAAACTCCTACTTGGCTTGGACACTTCAGCTTGCTTACCCACTAGTGAGTCGACAACACAAAATCACCGTTTTCATCCACAATTGATTGCTTAATATGCAAACGGTAACGAGTGAGACTCGGAATGGCAGTCACTTTTAATGTAATAAACGTATATTCATACTAAGCAGTATTGCCTCCACATTGAAGCGCTGAAGTACTTAGGATAAATGCCTCAAGTGATCCAGTAGTGATTCCCAAAACCTCTTGGATGCTTCACATTTTTTAATGACAATTTCTTATACTGCTAAACTGATAGTGTTGCGTGAATCAAGTGAATTTGAAAAATTTACTCATATAACACATTTCAGTCAAATGAATTATCACATAGGCTTTAAAAGGTTTAGGGCCCCGTTGAGATACGGTGCAAACCATTATCGTCTTCATATTCGTTCATGTCGCTGCTGCAACTCGACCGCCAAAAAATGCATATTTCTATGGCGTGTCTAGAGAGTGTTCAATTGCTTTTCGGAATCCACGCGTTTCAGATGCGTGTCACCGTGGATCGCTTCAGCACTGAACTGTTGCGAATTAAGGTGCCCGCCTTTAAGGTGGCTCTCTAAACACAGTATATTTTTCTGCGCTTGAGCTGTGTCTCAAAGTGTCCTAAATGTCCCACTTGCTTCAGGCCAAGTTCAAAAGTTCTTTAAGAATATTTCGAAATTCTATCAATCAACTACCTTCTTCTTTCACTACGGAGTGGAGTCATATTGGAAAATACAAATAATTTCACCACAGTCCGGATATAGTAAACCAATCAAACAAAAAGTACACAGTGGGTTAATAAAAATGTCGCCCGCTGTAGCCTCTCTGACCAAAGCAAGAGTGTGTACATACTTTCTTTGTGAATGAATGATGAATGTCTCATGTCTGCGTGCTTGAAACCAAATGAAAGTAAACATTGCGCTATCTTATCTTCAGAAAAAAAAAATATATACTCGCCGTAACATAAAGCCTTCCATTATATGTGACTCTAAAGAGGTTTTTCAATGCTTAATACATATAAATAGAGCACTTCAGATTTAGATTAACCCACTCTGTTACGAAACCAATAGTAAAGGCGGCAAGGAAAGCCGCTGCCTCCGCGATATGCTACACAGAGATGTATTTCCCCTAAAAATAAATTTATGAGGTAATGTTTAGTGTGTCCAGTGATCGATACATGCAATGCAATATTATATCGTGATTTATACGAGAATGTATGACCTAACTTTCGGTCTCACACCCAGTCTCACCGCAAATTAACATTTCAGATAATGTGAACTTCTCTCGACTGTTTCACCTCCACACAATGAAAACAACAAGCGTATCTTATCCAATCCAGGGTGGGACACAAATATCATTTCAGTCTTCATAACAAACTCGTTTAGATTAGACTTTATACATATTCCGAATATTGCGAAGAACATTCTTTGTTGAGTAGATAGTATGGCAATCTTAAAGAATTCTTGTTTATACTACAACCAAATTGATAGGGAGAAAATATCGTCCCTTATATGGAATAAATGTCCGGTTCAACTGGAATGTATTCCATTTCAGTGATAAAAACCTAATTATTCTTTTGCTATAGTTCCATTAAATTGTTTAGAACATCAAATGAATGATTAAATCACTAGAGAATCTTTGTAAATACCCAAAATCTGCACTGAAATAGCTTTCGAATTCTGATATCAGCAGAGCTCAAAGATGGCGGAGTGTGGGTAGAATTCATAGCAGATGATGGAAAAGAACTCGAATAAATCACTTGAACTATGGTTTGGATGGATATTTTAAACTTTCACTGATTTGGAACACTATTAATTTTAAATTACTTACGGATATGGGTTTTGTATTTATTGGGGGAACTTGAAAAATAAACTTAAAAAAATAAACACTTATTTGACGCACTAGTCATTTGGATGAAAAAATACATACGCCCTGAGATATGTCATCGATTGAGCCGACGGTATTGACATCTAGGGGTTGGTCTGGGAAACACATTAGTAGGTGTTTGGAAATTGTCGGGTGTTATGTTTATGTGCTTGCCAGTTGTTGTTTTTTTAATTAATTTTGCTTTTTGTTTATTCATCAGTAGAAATTTACTTTTTTTCCCGCATAAAAAGAAAGCAATTAAAGCGAGTGCATAATTGCTATCATATAATTTAAAGTCAGCTTAGAATCAACTTTAAAAACTCGATTTCTGCCACCGCTGATATAGCATGAGCCCATCAAAACTGTCGATCGTTTGTGACTCTATTAAGCGTATATCTTGACGGATTTTTTCCTTAAAAAAACAACCGTTACTTATTAAGTGGACTCCGTTCATTTTAACGTTGTTGCCAGCTTAATTTTCAAAGATGCAGGGACCAATGATGCCACCACTCGAAAACCTACACCGAACAGTCACTCTTTGAAGATGTACTGGCTTCTCTGTGACTACGGGTGGATTTTCGGAACTGAGTCTTGCTTGTTGACACAACCTCTGAGATGAAAATGAGATTCATCCAAAAAAGATGTTAGTACCACCAAAATCGATGTTATTTTCCAACACAGAGAAGCGATAGCGAAGCAGGTGATCATTTCGCTTTAACACTTGAATGAGTTGGACCTTGTCACCAATTATCTCGGGTCTTTATGCTATATTCTCTTCAGAGAAGTACGAGTTATATATTTAGTTATTGAGCTCTGTGATAAATTGAGGTTCTTGGTTTTCCATGCACATTTTTGGCAACAGCAGCAATTTAGCCTGTGTTTTGGCAGTTTCACAAACTTTCTTTATTAACTTGCTTACACCAACCGCTGAAGGGGCTTCATTTAGACCAAATGCTTATTACAAATTTTGCACAATTACTCTAACACAGTACTTTTGGAAATAATTTCGTTCTTCTAACGTTAAACAATCCATTTCTTACTGTGGAGATATATCCTTCAATATATCAAGCAAGTTTGTGTTGCCAGTTTCAAAATAAAACTTACTTCAAAAAAATATCAACAGATGACACGTCCTTTATAATAAGTAACATTACTTATTTGACACGACCCTATATAAGACCTTAATAATCCCAGTCCTGCTCTACGGCGCAGAGGCATGGACTTTATCAAAAGTGGATGAGGGTGCTCTTGGCTGCTTCGAGAGGAAAATTCTTCGGGTGATTTTCGGTCCCGTATGCATAGACGGTGAGTGGAGGAGGAGATACAACGACGAACTGTACGGGCTGTACAGCGACATCGACTTAGCCAGAAGAGTGAAGGTCCAGCGACTGAGGTGGCTGGGTCATGTAGAGCGGATGGACACCAAAAAATCTTCGAATCCGCCCCCGAGGGACAGCGCAGTAGAGGAAGACCACGACTCAGGTGGCGCACGCAAGTTGAAGGGGACCTCAACCAACTAAGCGTGCGAAACTGGAGGCAGCTAGCTAAAGATCGAGCTGGCTGGAGACGCTTGTTGGTTGAGGCCCAGGTCCACCCCGGACTGTAGCGCCACCTTAAGTAAGTAAGTAAGTACTTATTTGACATAGAAGGAGGTAAATTGCTTCGTTGTTTCGCAAGTACTTGATTTTATTTTATAATTGCCGTCGGGGAAGTCCACTATCTGAATGACGACGGACACTCTGCTTTTTATATGATAGGGAGTATTTCGGTGAATGGACAAGACTTAATGTTAATTCCGAGTTGATTAATTTGCTTATAAAAGAGGCTTTTTAGACTTTCTCTTGCTCGATACTCTAGATTTGCTACTGTTTGTATTCTTTATCATGTAATGCTGATAGTAGAATGTAGGAAATTTTTCAACTAAGACTCCATCATTTTTTAGAAAATCGATAGACAATATACTCATACATTGTTTAAATTCTTTTTCTCCCGGTTTTAAAAATAATCAAACATCCCACAGTCTTTTTTTTTAATAAAAAAAAAATGCCGAAGGATGTAGCTAAATTTTTTTATTTCACATATTTTTTGGTTTACAAATCTTTGATTTACAATATATTGTTTAAAATGAAATAGAAAGGTACAATCGGTTGTCCAAATGACAAGAGTTGAAAGTACCAAGTTATACAGAAAAAAAAAAATGTTTCAATGTTGAGGCAAAAAAAAAGTTTGAATTACAATATTTTAAAAGATCGAAATAAAAAGGAATAGTTAGACATTCAAAGAACAAAATTCATTGATAAATAAACTATTTATAGCAGAGTAGTCAAAAGACAGTACCCATTTTTTAATACCATTAAGAAATATATTTTTCACTCTTTCACATCTCATAGTATCTGGAAGTATGTAGGTTGAACAAACGGGGTGCGGTAGCAAAGAAGAAACGTCCAAAGTGAACTTTATGAACTGTAGGAACTGTTACAAAATTTCTAGTATTTCCTCGCAAATTATAGTTTTCAATATTTCTAACTGAATAAAAACCCGCATGTTGGAAAAATATTTTAAGGACTTTATAGCAGTAAAGATGCCTTAAAGGAAGAGTATCAAGGTTTTTGAACAAATTAAAACTTGGAGTTCTGCGATTTGCTCTGCATAAGATTCGAATAGCATGTTTTTGTTTTATTAATAGAGGCTCAGTTTTTATAAAAAAGGCACGTTATATTCTCCTGCGATGCCTTAAAGATACACCTTCAATGCCTTAATACTAAATGTTTTGTGCTCCAGGCAGGTATATAAAAAAACATCTGATAACCACCAGAGGTGCGAGATGCCATCGTTAAACATTGGTTCTATTAGTTTTTCGATAAATCGTAAGATCGCCAGTTAGTCTGCAATATTTTCAGCCAAAAGTTCAAGAATGCCTCGGACTTCTTACAGACGTAAGGTATTATCCATTTGATCTACCTGCATCTTGGAATTTCAAGCTACCTACAGTTCTGCTGGCTGGAACCGAATAGTCAATTGAGCCCTAAATTAAAATGTGGCTAAATCTTAAGCAGGCACAGGGCCAGATAAATTATTCTATGAATCCTGCGTAGTAACCTCATTGGATATGCCATTTCCGTCCGGTAACCCCGTTGTGTCCTCGGACACAGACAAGACTAAGCAGATCCGCTCGTTCTTTGAAGTTTTCCGTTAATGCTTATTTCACCAAATAAATGGTGCTGTGGCTATGTGATTAGTGCGTTGGACTGCTGAGCGAGAAGATACAGGCTCGAGCCTCAAAAAACCAAACTTGTTTTCGCGGCACCAACTCTTCGCAAGCATGACAAACCTGCAAGAGTATTATCTGTTATAAAAAAGCTTCTCAATCAGCCGTTCGGAGTCGGCAATTAAACTGTGGGTCCCTTTCCTTCGTTCAAAAAATACAACACCCATAACATGAATGGTTGTGAGTAGCTAAGCCTTGGCTCTCTATGAGCTGTCGCGCCAAATATTTGTATTTGTAACTGACGCATACGTTAAAGATACTCTTCAAATCGCTATTAAACTTTGTTAATGTCTAGCCAAAAGCAATCTCAAACTGCCGCTTAAGACTCAATGTGTTTCAACCTAAGTATTTTTTTCAAAATACCCTTTCTATGTCTGGAAAGATTTTTGTTTCTGATCCTTTAAACAAAATAGATTTATGTTCATGAACAGATACATATGTATTTACGTACATCATTCCCAGAGAAATATAATAAAAATGTTACTAGGGTGCATGCGTTTCCAATTTCTTTCAAAAATTTGCCTTTTCCTGTAAAAACGACAACAACGAACAAATCCTCATCATTTCCTGAAAATCATTCCCCGATACAGGGTTTTGAATCTTCTTAGACCGTAGAAACAACATACATCAAACGGAGCAAGGACAAAAAAATGCAACACTTATAATAAATCACTAAATGATAGTCATCGGCCCATATCCACCATGCGATACTTGTATTCCTTGTTCTGAGTCTCCCCAGATATTCGGTCCTGGAAAAAACTGTAACTCATATTGTTCACAGGAAGTAATGGTTTCATCCATGCATCGGAAGTCGAAATATCCTTACAAAGTGAATTGAATTAATATCAATAGATCGCCCGTCGTCATCCGCATCCGCACTACCGAAACCAATACATACTCGATTCAAGATTCACCCTCCACCGCTGCGGAATGAAACTTAATTTCGATAAAATTCTAAATCAGCCACTATCCCTTTCAAATCTCACAACTATTGACAGTTGACTCTTCGCCGATCAACTTCATTGCATCCATTGTCCCTTACATACACACAGCAGCTCTGAATGGTAGCATGGAGGATTGTGTTAGTTCCGGTTTTTGCACGGGTTCGGTTCGGAAGATTTATTGCAAGTCACCACTTCCCAGGACTTCTCAATTTTTCAGCTTAAGGCACTTGGGCTATGAAGTGACCATCAGTCCTAATGGGGACACAATGATAATTTATGAACAACAACTCCTCCGAACAGGTTTAATGAAATCCCACTCGACAAACATGAATAGTAAGCTCAAAATTATTATAATTGATGTTCTTTCCGGTTCAGTGTTAATTTATTGTTTTAGTAATTCATAAACCCTTGAGATTTTCTTTCAGCACAACTGCAACGCCATATCTTCCACATGCCTGGTTAAGCTACAAAGCCGCGCCGCCGGCCGGCTCACAGAAAACACTTGACAGTATAATATCATTCGCCATAAAAACGAACATTAAATAACGGCTCGTCACCAAAATAATCCACTCCTTGAATCTCCAGGGGTTGAAACCACAATCATCTTGATGTCTTACTTTGGAAAACAGTTTTTTGCCGGATTCTCGAAAATGCCACACAAATTGACATGAAATGGTTATGAGGATGCACTCTGTATTCGAAAACTGAAATTATTATGCAGCGTCACTCAACATCCTCGGACCATTAACTATAAAACGGTTAAGGGTGGAATTTTAACGACTCCAAGAGTATGAAGACCGTGTCGTTAATGGTCACCGAATTTCAACACAACACTTGTTTTCGAATTTTTAATTGAAGACAATTTCATTATTAAACTATAAAAACGAGAGAAGATTCGAATGATAAATGAAGAGGGGTTGCAATTGTTAGACGATTCGCGTAACAAGAGAACTTAATCGTCGAGGAGGGCGAAAATTCATTTTGTAATCGTCTAGGCCTCTAGGGTGAAGGAATAATACGAGTTCTCTATACGATTTTTGGGGTTTTCTAAATTATTGTTATCGACCCTGTTAAGGTCGAAAGTAATTTTGGAAGCATGTTCAAAAATTTGTAATATTTTAAGAAAGCATCCGGCTGAGATGACAAACATGGTCACAGACAGTTGAGTCAATGAACTTCTGCCTTGATTTTGATTGTGTTGAGAATAAAGTTATTTGTAGCTGACATAAGCCATTTGCTCGAGCTTCATTACAGTATCCATGATTAGAAAGCTCCTTGAATTTTACTGGCCGATTTTAGAATGTTAAACAGACAGTTAGTAGTGTAACATCTACGCAAAACAACATGAGAAAGATGCAACCTCAAACACCTCAGGTAAAAGGATAATTTTCCACTATAAGATCACTAATCACAAAACATTAAAGGCTGATGGACGTAGTATCGCATTTTTATAAAAGAGAAAGCAAAGAAGACATTGTGCTACAAGCCACTCCCGAAAAAACGGGTGGAATTGAATGAAAAGTAAACCCTACATAATCCATAGAAATCAAGTCCATTTAAAGCCCGATAGGCAGTTTTTTTCTGTTCGAGTGTTGGAACACGCTAGAGCTTAACTTAAGGTGGCGCTACAGTCCGGGGTGGACCTGGGTCACGCTAGAGCACTCAAACACAAAAACAGGTCGATTGTACTACGAGCAGGTGCAACGCTTTTACTGTGTACTCATCGTCTTTCTAAGAATGTAAAGTAGGAGCTTAGGTTATCGGCACTAATCACATCAACCCCAAAAATCTGGCACCTAACAGGACAACAATCACAGGCAGCATAATCACATAGGAAGTGTTCCACAGAATCGTCGCTCCCTCCACAAGCATCCCAGATAGTGATGTCACTTAAGCGTAACACATTAAGATGTTTGGCAAAGGTGTAGTGTCCCACAATAACTCAGAAGCCAATAAGTTGTCTGCAGTCTTTTCTGCTGAGAGACAGCAAGAATGCCGCGGACTTCTTACAGAGAAGTCCTGTATCCTGGAGAGTCATGCAAAGATTGTGCAAGCCTAACGTGGGTTCAGGGCCGGAAAAGTTCTCATCTGAACTTTGCCTAGCAAGCACATCGGAAAACTCATTTTCGATGTGCATACTCTTTAAAGAAACAAAGCCACTTATTTGCAAAAGGTGAGAGATGTGGTCAACGTGGCTTTGCGGTCAATGCGTTGGACCGCTTAGCGAAAGGATATAGGTTCGAGCCTCAAAACAACCAAACTTGTTCTCGTTGCACCACCTCTTCGCATAAAAGCATGAAAAAGGTTCTTACTCCGCCATTATAAGTCGTCAATAAAACTGTAGGTCCTTTCCATTCGTGTGAAAAATGTAACACGCACAACATGAATGGTTGCAAGAAGCTAGATCCTGGCTCGCTATGAACTGTCGGACCAAATAATAGTTTTTTTTTTACGTTGCGGTTGCATTTGCATTCAGTTGCTGTTGCAATTCGGGATCTTTTAATATTCAAATGTGAAAGATGGATATGGCAGATGGGGTCATAGCAAACGCCGACACTAACTTTGTTCAAACCACTTCATCTCTCATAGTAGATAAATCGGAAGACCCATCATTATCGGAAGACAATTTGGCCCATCGCCAAGCATAGAACTCAGCATTTGTTTCACCTCGAGAGATGGAAGGGCTTTTGACGTAAAAATGCTCCTAGAAAAAATGTACTTACAGTTGAACCATTTTAAATTAAAGGAGCCAGAACCAAGCAAATGCCGAAATAGTTTTTTAGTTTCTAAAATATGTAATTGAAACCATTCAGAGCATTTTATTAAAAGTGAATACACTTCCTGCTATTGTTCCTATGAGGAATCTGAACTCAACACTTTGGGTAGATGCCACTTAAGCAGTTACATGTGCATTAAAAAAAAATTCAATTACTCGATATAAATTTAAATTGCGAATTCGTTCCCGACAATATTAACGTTAAGTTATGTTTCATAAATTTGCGCATTCATACTCGTAGACTCATCTTACATTTGAATAAATATCGAATGCATAACATTATAACCGCACACTACATGAGAAGGACACAACCCCTCTGTGCATATACTAAATCCATATATGTATGTACGAAAAAAAAAAAATGAGTCGCCTGGAAATAAAAAAAAATATGAGACTGTCAAATAGGCAAAGTCCTCCCCAAAACAAGTACTCGTACATCCACCACTTTATGCTAGTCTGCTCTATTCCAATCCAACGCAAAGTGAGCAATCACAAGAATTGTCATTTATTTTTAGGGACAGATCTTTTAGCACAGCAAACATACAAACACATTAAAAGTACGTTTTCTGTACTATCTATCTCACCCCTGCTATAAATCCATTCTGAGGACCATAACCGAAGATGTTTATGTTTGGGGTTCCTTTTTCTGGTCTAACTTTCTAGCCATGTCGAATGTTTCGCTCGGTGGTTGTGTTGTGATTGTTGTTGCCAGCCTGCGTTGTCGTTAAAGTTCAATCAACCATGTTCCAATTCAATCATCGAATTTTATCAACACCCATGTATTAGTTGGGACGTTGTTAAACTACGCACATACCCAAAAGACGCCCTCGATGGGATAATTTATTACCACTTTAACTATTTAGGCGATGCATTGTGTTTTGTGTATCTACTGTCATCCTTGGTTAATGTGTTCACTCTGCTCACCCCAAAAGTTCAACTTCGACTTCATTAATTCAGGCGGAACTGCTAAAAAAAAAAAAATAGCTATGGGTGTCTTTATCCCTAGTGAAGGATTCGTAGATACATTCGCAACGATAAGTGGTGCAATGAGAAAAAATTAAAAATAAATAAATATTCCGTCCGTCCAATGTGTCAGCATCGTATCAAGATGACGAAAATCACGATAAGAAGGACAATTTGAAACTCAATTGAGTCTAAACATAAAGGATAAATAATGTTTTGACATTTTATATTGTCGGCACATGTACGAGATGGAGATACACCATCCGCACCGCATGTATAATTTAGTTTAGATCTATATCAAGAATGAAAGGTCTAGTGAGTTAAAATTTTGGAGTTTTGGGATTGAGAAAGTATGCATTCATAGTTATTAGTTGTACGATGTAATTGGTTACAAAGAACTTGTCTTTTGTCGAGAATGCACCCTGTTGACTCACAGACTAAAGAAGAAGCAGGAAGGAATGAGTTATAAGAAAGCAAGTTAGAAAAAACTGTGTAAGATTAAATCAAAGCATAGAGAGAAGGGAGGCATGGCAGCGGATATGACTAGGACTAGAAAAGTTATAAGTAGATGTGTCAGATTCTACTCAGAGTCTAGTCTAGAGTATCTGTCGTATAGTATATATAATCGACATCGTGGAAGAACATGGTAGTATGCAGCTCACAATTCACACAATTCATAGATCCCAGATATGTTCTCAGATAAAGCTTCAAAAGCTTCTTAGAGTGAGACAGTCGGTGTTTAATTCTAGTGTTGTACGTATACGCTGCCAACTCTGCTGTCCACATCAACTTCGATGCAAAAATGAAGAAATTTAGTCGACTTTCTTGAATTGCTGTCAAAAAATGTTTGGTCGAGCGACAAACTTTTTAGAGTTAAAAATTGAAAGGCTCAAGTGTAGTCTAGATGTTTGGGGAAAGATGTCACTGACCATTGAATTCCTCTTTCCTCTGACAATGCTACAAGAAGAACGTCGCTGATGGCTACTATTCTAAGAAAAAATGTAGAATAACAGCTGTATACAACCTTGTCGTGCAATGCTTTGGGCGTCAAAGTCCTCCAATATCTTAGAATTATGCAAAATCCGACTTAAAAGTCGCGTATAACAGCGTTCGGCATAGACTTTGTCAAAAATGGCTGTTTTAAGAGAAACATTTTTCGGGTGATTTTTGGTCCCATCTGCATAGACGGCAAGTGGAGGCGGAAATACAAAGACAAACTACCCGGGCTTACAACGACATTGACTTAGCCAAAAGAGTGATGGTTCAACGACTGATGTGGCTTGGTCAAGTATGGATACCATACTTTTTCGACCCGGAACAACTTAGGATCCACCCCCCAGAGACGGAGCAGTAGACATAGCGCTCATTGCTTAGAGCTCTATAAAGTGATGGCTGAGTTCGGGGTCCCGAGAAAACTGATCCAGCTATTCTGGAAAATGCTGAAATATAACCGGTGTACCGTTTAATTTAGAAGTATTTCCTCGAAAGCAATCCACACATGCGCCTGATTTCAATCTCGTCTTGGAGCGTAGGGCTGGTATTAAAATGTTAGGCACTATCTTTCGCATATCCATCCAGCTGCTGGAATTGCGAAACGAGGTGGTCTTGAATTAATGAGAATGAAACTAAATATATGCTGTCGACAAACAAAGATATCTCTAGCCACAGCTTGGGAAAAAAGGACAGCAATTGGCAGCAGGGAGGTAACATAAACTCCACAAATGACACCTTAGTGGAGATCTGACAAAGAATAATACTGTGAAACTGCTACTACCTCGGTTTAGAGGACGACAAGCAGATAAATAGAGCATATCCTCAGCTCTTTCGAAAGAAAAATCGTTCATCGGATATTCGGTCCGAATTGCAAAAAGCGAACTATATGAGCTGTACCATTTATTAATGCTAAAAAATGCTATTTAGGTATTCATTAGATGACCTTAGTGAATAGATTTATTTTTTCAGCCTGAAAACGTTGCGTTATAAACTTCAATTTTGAAAAATGTACGAGTATAGACAGCAAAATAAAAATAAAAATAAAAGGAAACTCCCATAAACATTCGTAAAGACCCATTAATCATCAAAATGTTCATGAATTATTGTCTTATCATACTTGTATACATTCGCGTAAACAGGATAAGGATAAATGTCAGTCGATCTAAGGGTGAATTCTGACTTCTCAGAATAAACCCCTGATTTTTTTCAATTTTTCCCCCTAGGAGCGATGAATCTGAACCGCAATAACATAAATACTGTTTGGTAAACTGATATCTATAAGAATGGGTGTACGAACGACTTAAGTTAGTCAAGTGAAAGATTAAGTTTTATAAAAACTCTGCTATCCAATCCAGCTGGCATGTCTACTTTAAGACGGTCATGGATTAATAGAAAATAAATAAAATCCTGCATGCTAGACGTAATGACACGCAAAATGTATGCGCAATGTGAACATTTGCAAACATGACCATTTTGCAAGGATATAAATATAAATTGGAATTTATGATGCAATTCGAAATATTAAATGTATCACCCTCGTTTTTCGAAACGGCGGCGGCAGTGGTTAAAAGTGTTAAGCGATGTAGGGTACAAATTACTACCACCATTTGTTAATTTAATCAGTTAATGGATTGCATTCATCCGCTTTCACACAATGTCAACATGTTTGTCAGATACTTTTGATTTTAATATTCGCCATAGACCCATGCATTCGAGTAGCATTTATTACTTTAATAGATTTGAGTTAATGGTTTTGTTAAATGTACATGGCATATATGTATGTACTTCTTTCAAATTTAAGTGCAAAAAAAAATGATTGATTAGCAATTAAGACTTATTGAAAACCATTGTCAGTCTGAAACAAGTAAAGACCATTTACACATGGAATAGGTTGATTGAAAAAATCTTCAAAATGTCTTCATGAAATGTAAAATAAAAAAGGGAATACAAGATAGCCATTTGTTGTCTCTCATCTCAAAGAAATAACATCCCAAGGTTTTTTTAGAAAACCCACGTTTAGAGACTTCGGGGCAACTACATAATAAAACTTAAAAAGCAATGAAATTGATCAAGTGTTTGTTTCTTAACCTGAAAGCAATTCCTTTAAGAAATTGCATGCATCTGAAGAAGTTGGTTACTATAAGGGTATACCGTGGTTAACTTCCGTCAAAAACGAAACCATAACGTTTAAGTATTATTGCAAAACAAGCCACAGCAAACATGATGAGTGAAAATGCAATTAATTTGAACTCCGCATAGGGTAACCATTCTACGGGAATTCCTCCCGCTGATTCGTCAGCGGCCTGGACAATAAATGTACATATATCTACCGAATCCAGTACATATACATACATCATCTGATCAAGAATCGGTTACAGTTCTAATATGAAGAGTTTTAGGGTTTTACCTGACGTGTGGAAAGGATCGGTAATCAGCCAAATATAACTGGTGGAAAGGCCATTTGAACAAGCACCCAAAGCATAAGCAGAAAATGCTGCGATCCTAATTCCCACATCTATTTCAGTGCTGGATGCCGATTAATAGTCTAGATTGGGTGATAGCTCATGAAATTTTGTCCGCGATCTATTCTGTTTCTGTCTTAGTGAATGAAAATAAAAGAGAGGAAATGGGAAAAGTCGACAAGACCATATCCTGCACTTTTTCGACTTCCCTGACACGTGAGTTCCAATGGTAATGTTTGGTCTTACTTTTCCTTTGAGAATGCGGAACCAAGCTGCTAGACTAACGAGGTGCCTCTTCTTTTCGGCAAACAAATACTCTGGACCATTATCATTTCTGCCTGCTTGAAGTAAACTAGCCTTAATGTTTCACAAATCTTTAATCCTACATGTGCTAAACGATAACCAACAAGGCAAAGCAGACAATTCCAATAACTATTTTGGCTTTAGTCAAGATTGCCTTCTAAATTATTACGAATGTTAAGAAACTTTGTTTAAATATTAATTTAGAGCTTCCGTTTTCCAGCCATTTGGACTAAAAGTTGACTTTAGAGTGGAAGTGACTTAAATGTAGTGGCAAATTTTCTGGACAGTGTGAATCCCAGTTTTCCAGTTCAAGACGACAAGAAAAGCCAAAAATACATTTGACATAACCTATCCATCTATGGTGTGCGTGTTTATTGCCGACTCCAAATAGGAGATTGAAAACCCTTTGTATGACAGATTATACTACCTATCAGAAGTTTGTCATTACCTGCCGAAAGGTGGTGCTGTAAGATTTATTTGGTAGTTGTGTTGAGTAGTCAAGAAAGCACACAAGAAAGGCCGAACCTTAGTTTTAAGATCAAGTGATCAGGGATATTAAACAGCTTCGTTCAATGAAAGAGAAGCGGTGTGAGCAAGAACGAAGCAAAGGTTCTTCGTGGACTGGAAACACATTAGTTTTTTGAAGAATTAAAAACGTTCTTAGCCCTTAAGAAGGACATAAACCATACATTTTGTATGAAATATATTAAATTTACAAATAAGCTTCTAGTCACCGAAGTCTTCATGGAATACGAATTTTAAAGAAATTAATGTTTTCCATCTCGGTCCGCTCTCTTCTCAAAACGGCACGTTATTTCCAAGACAATAGTATTAAAAATATGCATTATACCCATCGTTTTTTATTGTCAATTTTAGTAAGTACAAGATAAAAGAAAATTGATTACTTTGCCGACAATTGTATTCCGTGGTCATCGTTTTTTTCTTTTCAAGAAAAATAAATTCATTGCAAGTAATCTAAAAAATAAATCCATTAAAAATTCATCCCCTGCCACACAAAGTAACTATTTTAATTGTTTCTTTCAACCTCTCGGTCCTAAAGAAACCATGAGAATACCCTTGGTTTGACCTTAAGAAATCAATAAGAAAAAACTTATTCCTAGCCAAACTACACCCACCTACGACATCGCGAAAGTTATTTTTCTTATTCATTTTTTATTTTTTTTCTACAGCTATTCGCCCATACCACCCACATCATAATTGGAGCCATTTTGGATACGTAACATCCTCGGATTGGTTGGTTTCTCCCCACACAGCAGCCATCGGTCTGGCAATAAAAATATCTCTTTGCAGAATACCCTTCAGAATACATACAGAGGATAGCTATGTACTCAGGATACAAATTTGTAGATGTCAGCAAATCCACTGTACATAACGAACCATCGCAAATGGGCGAAGAGGACGACGACAACGACAGCAATGACGACGTCGACGAATCATATATTTTGGCAAGCGTATGCGACAAATCGGCGCCATGCTTCCGATATTCGGTTTTTGTCTTTTACACTATTCGGTAGTCATGATCCAGATAAAGTGGTTATAAAAATGCAGATATATGGCTCTGCAGATAAATTTTATGGGGAAGAAATTCTGAATAGATGCCCCAGAGTTGAGTAATGGCACTTGGAAACTTTATTTTATTTTATTTACTCTTTTATCTAGATATTTTTGTTGCTTTTATTATTTTTTGTTTTCTGACGACATTGGCAGTGGCAAGCAGAAGAAAAAAACCATAAAACTGCTCAGCCATCGAAGCGGAAAGCGTTGTGGGACTTCGAAAAAAAAGTATCTATGTACAAACCTACGAACACAAAACTCATTTTGGCATAAACAAATTAAGTTTATGTGGAACTTGAAAACTATAAATACGTCCAAAGTTCGACAATTTTAATTATTTGAAGTTTGAATGGAGATAGATATGAACGTGGATTAAAGTAAGGAACCATAGGAGAAATCGTCTTTAGTGTGCATAGAAAGAACAGCAACAACAACTTCAGTCTAAAATTTCATTTTTCTTCTTATTTTGATTGAAAGCAATGGCATTTGCTCTATTTGGTACGTCTATGTTGGGCGCCAATTACAAAGAATTAAGAGCTTGCGAAGTATCTGTTTGCTATACCTTATCTTGAAGTAGTTTCGAATCTCTAATGAGCATTCTTCTTAACATACCTTATTATTTGGTGCTTAAAATAAAGATTTGATCATATTTTGATTGCGGTGATGACTGTTTTGTAACAGATTGGGGTTGTCGCTTGTGCTCTTATATGAATCAGAACACTAAATCTACCCTTATAATGCTGATCCACAAGAAAAGAGGGATCAGGCCCTATAAATACTTGTCTTTTTTTTGCATTCCTGCCAAACTCGTCGACCAAGAGTGTAAGCTGCTCTATTAATAGGCAGCTCGATCACATCGAGTGTGCTCTGAACCGAGCATGCTCAGAGCGCTCTGATTTGTTTATGAAACACACTTGAGCACTTAGCCGTCATTTGATTTCTTTTCCTTTGTTTTCCCTCCTGTCAAATGCGAAAAATGGCTGTGCTCAGCTTTTTACTCTGAATGCTCAGTCAAATTATTCTGAGCTCATAGAGCGCGCTCTGAGCACGCTCTGAACGAAAAAAGAAAAACGAATTTGGAGCTCTGATGTGTCTGAGCTAAAAAAGAAACACGAAATTTTTTTTGACAACTCAGGCTCTGCTCTGAACTAAAAAAGAAAAACGCCTAATGTCACCAACACCAAAGGAACAATCTTTTAAAAGTAAGTGCAAGTACTAGCGTAAGCCGATGATGTTGACATCAGCGAGCTTTCTTCTGCGCGTTTACGCGTACTGAGGTAGAGCCAACCAAAATAGGTTTACCAGTGAACGATAGCAAAACCGAATATTTTTTGCCAACAAGACAGAACAGGGAACCACCAAGCAAACAGTAGCTCGTCTATCACTTTTAAAAACGACATCTTCTCAAAAATCAAACGAAGAATAACTCCTGAAAATTGCTATTTCTTTGGGCTGAGATTTGAAAAGGTAACTGTGTAATGAGACTCTATCTCGAAAAATGAACGAAGCATGAACACTATCTAAGGAGCCTTAAGATAACCTTGGTCATTTCTTCTTTATAAGATATTAGGTTACGTTTGCCTTTATGGAGTTTGAAGGAGAATATTCAACGAACTATACAATCTATACAGCAACATCAGTCCAGTCAGAAAACTGCATGTTGGACGTTTGAGATGGATAAGATATGTAAAACGAATGTAAACCAACTATCCGGCCCGCACAATCTTTAAAGGGCAACGTAGAAGAAAATTCGTTGAATGTGGCGTGCAGAAGTAGAAGTCGACTCAAATCAACTTGAAATGTGCAACTGGACGCAAATAACTAAGGACCGGGTTAACTGGGGAGACTTGTTGGTTGAAGCCCAGATTCACCTCGAACTATAGCCCCACCTAAGTGCGTGAGTAATAACACTAAACTTCAACTACGTCAAAGTCACTCATACTAGGTGTTTCCTAAGAAGGTCGGCCTAAGTGAAACTTCAGACATCTCCTTTGGAATCCAAGAAAGAGTGCGTTAGCCACAACACTCTCTTCCGTCACTTTTGTTGGCGATTTTAATGCAAAAATTGAAGAGGGGACAACGTAAGGACATAGGCTCCACTTACAGAAATAGACTTTAGGAGAAATAGACTCAGTATCCTTAAGGAGACTTGATGGTCTTCTGGCCAAGAAAGCGTTAAGCAGATTGATCACATTGCTATCATCTCTAGGCATTGTTCCAGTTTTTCAGTATGGACGATACCAAATCAGAAAGCTGCAGACGAAGAAGTAGAGTCACAGTAAGTACTGAGAAAATCGAAATAACAACGTCACCACTTTTTAGCAAAATATGACAAACCTCCTCATTGCTTCCTTCCATTAGCGCGGAACACATAACTGACATAAAATAAATAATTGCAAGAAGCTGGGTCTTGGTCCTGTACAAGCTGTCGCAGTAATTATTTGTATTTTTATACTTCTGCTTCGTTAACGACCAATACTCCGTTGAAACGCCGTTCGGAGTCGGCATTAAACTGTAGGTTCCTTCCATTCGTGCGAAGAATATAACACGCACAACATGAATGGTTGTGAGAAGTTAGGCCTTGGCTCTTCATGAGCTGCCGTGCCAAATATGCATGCATACATACTCCGTTGGATTAAGTGAAAGTTATAGTTTCCTTTCAGTGAATCAGGATAAAGTGAAGCATCGAAGTTCAAATTCAAGATGGCTGCTGGAGCTGAAACACTAGCAACCGAACAATGGGAGTTGATTTGGTAAAAAGCAAACACCAACTTACTATTTAAAGAATATTAATGGATGGAAGTCTGCCTTATGAAGGAACGTTTACCCGAGTCACAAGAAAAGAAAACCTCCCAAAGGGTTACAATTACAAACGCATAAGTGTCGTTAACTTCTTGTCAGCTTAACGATTTGATGGTAAGTTGACTGTCAGATAAAATTGGAATGCTTTGAGGGTCCCTATCGACGTTGACTTGAACATTCTTTCATATGTATGTTAGTATTTTTGCCAATTGGCTATAAGTTTTTGATTCCTAGCGAAAAAATGCTTGGTTGTTTTGCTGAAGCTCTAGCCTATCAGTAGTACAATGCACTAGCACTAGCGAGCTTAGCCACGGTGTTTTTTAAACGCATGCATTAAACATTCATTGTTTCAGTCATTTCTGTTATTCAGTCATGTTCTGAAGTCTTGACTTAAGCTGTATTTTCCAATCATCTCGCCCCAGGGCATTTCATTTCGATTATGGGATTTTTCTGTTCCTACTCTAGGCCCATACTCTGTATTGCGATACGTTCGAAAACCGAAATTTTCTATGAATTTTATGAATTGCGTTTCAAATTACCCATACAAAATTTCCGTTTTCGAACGATTTATATTTGTTGGCATGCATACTTACGATTGCTCTTGTTTATTATTCCATCGATTGTCAGATGTTAAGTATGATCAAGATCAACTCTAAGGCCACTTTAAAGCATACCTCCAACCCCATTGCAAAGATTATTCATACAGACTATTTTCTGTTATTCCTTCAAATTTTCGTTGAAGGTGTCAAATGGGATTCAACATTTATAAACAAGAACTTCCATGGGATTGTGCTTGAATCACATCCTTGAATTTTTCATATAGAATGATCTTACATGCGATTAGTTCCTCCACAAAATTCCTCCAAACGAGTTTACCACGCAGTGTTATCGCCAGTAATTAACTTTCTCTTTCTGCAATAAGCGGTTTTGTTAGATGGCATAGGCTTGATACTCGTATGTAGTTATGTATGTAATTCCATTCTAATTTATTCAAAACAAGTTCTTTGTGCTGCCACCATATCACAGTTATATGTGAATTAACTATATCGCGAATGACAAAACATTCAAGAGTTTGTAAAAAGATTTTTTTTTTATATCGAATAACAAAAGAAATTATAAATTAAATTAGGAAAATAAAAAAGGAGAATTGTTCATTTAGCGTTTAAATTAACAATAGTATTTCTCAAAGAAAAAGAAAAAAAAATAAGTAAATCGTTTATCATT
The DNA here is from genome assembly GCA_951813785.1 of Criorhina ranunculi. Taxonomy (NCBI): domain Eukaryota; kingdom Metazoa; phylum Arthropoda; class Insecta; order Diptera; family Syrphidae; genus Criorhina; species Criorhina ranunculi. Next base: position 51,126,549 of record OX638382.1, read on the forward strand.
TTCGTACAATTTTCAATTTTAAATAACATTAAATAGATTGTAGTTTATAGGCCCTTAGATAGCTAGTTACAATTGTTTTATAAAAGAAAAAAAAAAGAAAAAAAACTTGAGAGGAAGTGACCGGACTAACCGGTGTGTAGGCGTACATCTACAGCAATGTATGGTGGACATTTATTTTTACTTTATTTTTTATTTATGGAATGACGAGATGCCCTGCACACATTTACAGCTCCTTTAAAATTAAATTGAATTGAGTTGACCTCCGTGACTTCCACTTCATGTCCCAATTTGACTTATTACTAAATGATTTTGGATATTGAACTTCAACGAAGGGCCCAAATGCTCGAATTAGCCTGTGCTTCTGCTGATGTTTCATTTCGTTTGCTTGCATTGAAAAGTATAAAAACTTGTAAATATTTCTAGTTTCTGTCAATTTGTTTGGCCTAGTAGAATTTTTTCGCCTGAGCTTCAGTTCGGCTTCTGGAAATAAGTGTGGGTCGTAAAAGAATAGAATATATAAGGAAGGAGTACTCTTTTCTTACTTGTAGAAATTGTAGAGGAATATCAGCAACAATTGGACAGCAGTAATGCTGAGGAAGAGTGTCACGCCAACACAGTTAACAGTTTGGCAGGATATCTGCGGTGCTGAATTGGGAGAACTTAATCTGAAATGAGAATTGGTACAAATTCCGGCTTAGACATTTAAAGGGTTACTTACTTCTGGCCAACATGTGCCATTCCTTGTTTGACTTGGTTGATGCCATCACGCATTTCGATTACAACTGACTGAATATCATAGCCAGAAGCACTCTGAATAGAGGCTGTGGGTGCCCTTGCTTGATTTGTGATAATGGTATCGGCACGTGAATTGATTTCTCCAACAAGGGATCTAATCTCTCTGACAGTGTTGATGAGCATATTTTGGTTATTCAACATCATATCGATTTCTGTGCGGGTAATGGAGCCAATCATTGGTACACCTTGGATTGGTGCGGGTTGTTGCCCAGCGGGGAACTGTTGTTGACCAGCAACCGGCACCTGTTGTTGACCGCTAAGACCACGAGACACCAGCGATAATGTGTTCTCTTGCCTTCCAATGACTTCATCCATTTTCCTCGATAGCTCACGTAGTGTCTCGCCAATTTGACTCTGTCCTTGCCAGATCTGCCGCAACTCACGCTGGTTCTCCGATTCATAGAACTCTTCCCATTCTTCATCGTGCTTGGCCTAAAACGAAAAAAATAACTCTGAACATCTACACAAGTCAAAATGAAGCTACTACTTACTTCATCTGGATGATCCTTACGATACTCTTGCTTTTGCTTATCCAGTTTATCTTGATATTCCTTGAATTCTTGTGTTAGTTGTTCGGACCCTTCAGCTGCCCCAGACGGTTGCACAAACTGACCAGGAGCGTGCAATGAGGTTGTAAGGAAATGGAAGACATCATGATCGTCAGCGAGACCACCAGTTGCTGCAGACAAACCAAAATACCCATTCTTAGGAAGCTGCACACCATCAGCACGCAAACACATTTCATAGTCTTCATTGTTATTCGTCATGCCGTTGTGGAAGAGCACAGTCAACACGTTGTTGTAGTATTCAATACGTGCACGTGTGGGGAACGGTTTGTTCCTAAAATCCCTCAGGCACCCTGATAGCAATTGTGTTGTAGCATCATTCTGATGGTCAAACTGCTTCGTTCCGTCATTCACCATTGCCATAATGTAAGGATTATTATGCTTGTTGTCGTTGTCGAATGAATCAAAGAACAGCCCAAGACCAACCCATTGATCTGACGATCCAAAGACTTGACCATTATAATCGCCTTTCTCCTGTGTATACCAGAAGGCCAATCCATCGGCACCAATACGACCACGACCTGTTACCCGAAAAACAATTTCAACATCCCACCAGTCAAAGTTTGTCTTCGATTTGGTCCAAATTGCACCCTTTTGTGAGCGAAGGGATGGAGCTACACGAACACTTTCAGCACTAGCAATGGCATCTGAAATTGTACAAGACAGGTTAGGGAAAGTTTAAACTCTTATAAGATTTACTAAAGCAGATTTTCCACGACACAAATCAAGTTTTCTTTTTTCAAAAATCGTACGCGTGTCAATATTTTTGAAAGACATATAACATCGTTTTATTTCTTTCGCTCGCATTGGTAAAGGCACCGGTTAAAACGAGAGGTAACACCATCTGACGTGTACTTACTTCCACCGTACTCCCAGAAGGGAACAGTTCCATCTCTTTGCGCTAAATACGGTGGTTTAAATGAATATTTATATTCAAAACGACGGTGCACTCCTGTTGGTGAATTATTCACATTTCCCGATACATTATTTTGTGAGAAAATTATTAAAATTAGGGAAAATAATAAAATGCTAGAGGAACGTAACGTCAAACCGGTGACAGCCATTTTTTGACAGCGTATTGATGTAATTGTGCCGAAGTTGGTTGGGGTTGCTAAATTTAATTCATCCAAGTTGAGACATGAACCAATAAATCGTGGAGCATTTTATCGTTTAGGTGGTCATCTGGTGGTGGTTGTGTTAAGATTTAGAATGCGTAGAGTCAACTGTTAATTTTAAACATTCTGTTTGGAAAAACTAGTGTGAAGAATGTATTTTCACATTTCTGCTTTCTGCAATCTAGATTTGCAATTTATTTCAAGATTTCTTGGGCGAAACTGAAGCCGTTGATTGTGCAATTGTATCATTTGACACATCTAAAACGCTCTAAACTTGATCTCACTTAGCAGACTGTGCTACAATAAGTGTCATCACCGGACACTACATTTTCGGCAAATAAATAAATAGAAGCTGTAAAGACGAAGAGAACAGTATCCTTCAGCTCCTATGCACATGTTCTACCATATCTGTCAGTCAAGCTTTGTCTCCTCTGTGACCAAACACATATAAATATCAATTGTCCCCTACGATTCATTTGAAACTCCAAGTAGTTTAACGAGTAGGTTGGAGAATTCATCCAATATCAAGGTACATCAATGAACCTCTTTTGACCTAAGTGTGATGGCTTCCACTATAACATAACCTAGCCTAGAATGTCGCAAGTAAATAAGACTGCGGTCTGAAATGTAACTTAATATGTAAAATTCCATCAAGGCACGTCGTAATGTGAGAATCCTATTCTGACCTTATTTTGTACGTGGATGAGATTTTAGCTTAGAAGAGTTAACACCATCCTTACTTCATTTACCTATCCCATCCAAATTTCATCAATCACACCTCAACACATTCCATTCTCACAGTACACAGAACACGCTCCAGATTCATGTTGCTGACTCGGCGTCTGGAGCATGTTCACATTACACATTTTTTCCCATTCTCTCATTTTCCCACATTCCTATCCACATCCGTTGCATAAATAATTTAAGAGTTTAACTGAAGCGACTGTCGATTTTATTTATGGCTTATGTTGGGTGACATGGTGATAATCGTGCATCTGAGCAAGTCTGCAGACCTCCAATCAATAAGTTTGTTGACAGTAACATTCCATGAAAATTTAACAAAACCTCTAGCAAAGAACGAAACATCACGTTTAAGACATATTTATTAGTTCGTTTATTATCTCTGATGATCTCGTTTATAAAATTCTTACTTAGTTTCTAAAGACTGACACATGCATAAGTGACATCATATACCTTCTTCTGTTAAAGATAATCACAATTGTAGTAAAACTCTCTTACATCCTACAGATTAGTTGTAAACAATAGTTCAAATTGAGAAAATACTTGTTCTTTTAAAAAGTACAAACTGCAACTAGTTTCACTAGTGAGGATCTACACATTATATATTTTAACATTACATCAAGATTATTATATTCGTTTTCATCATACTACATGGAAGATAAGGTAAATACTAATTAGATCCCAGTAAATATGTATATTGTGTGTGAATATGTAAAATAAGTGTTTTCATATATGTATGTGACAGGATTTTTCTGTTTTATTTAGGACACATACAGCACAAGGGTATTATTGCTGAAAATTTAAAACAAAAACAAAAACAAAAACCAACCAAAAATTATATGTTAAAAGAAACCTCTCTCATCTTTATTTCATCAAATAAAACTTAGAAACTACATTCAATCTACGCTTAAGCTTACCAACTAAATGAAAATGAAACTAATAAAGAACTCTTCAAAATAATTGAAAAGAAAGCTGTCCCATTGAATAATACAAAATAAAGTTTCAAATTTTTAGTCGTTTCGTACAGTAAGTAGTGAGCTATGCTATTTGTAATTTTTAGAATCTATCCTATAAACTACTAAAAAGAAAAATGCGTTTATGTGAAAAAGGATCAAAGTAACTTGTTAGAGTTTGTGTTGATATTTACATTTAGGATAAGAAGCTGTATTTTCTATGTGGATTCCTGATGTTAGTGCATATATTTCTTTTACTTAAGTAATTTCGAAATTAAAGGTGTATTAAGTACAAGCCTTTTAGCGTGAATTTTTTTTTAGTATTTTTTTGTTTTGTTTGAAATGCATATAAAGAACACTTAGTTGAAACTGAGGAGGGCACGGCAGGTTACTTTAGAATCAGTGTGTTATTAAAATAAATCCTTTTTAATAAGTTATATGAGAACAAAATGTGTATTAATTTAATTCCCTAGAGATAAGATTCTAACAGTTATGTAGCGAAAATACATATGTCTTGTGTGTGTCTATATTTTGCGTTAACACTGAATTAATGGTTTTTGTTTGTTTACTTGCATTCTTGGTCTTATTCTTTAGTTAAATTAAGTAGACAAAACATATGCGTACATTAAGTATCAAACAACCCACTTCTGTGGTCCTTTTTTGTATTTTTTTTTTTTTAAATTTTAAACAAATCTTTGCTTTTAACTTATTATAATATCTACCTAATGATTGTGACCTATTGTCGCACCAGGGCTTGATGAGAACAATGTCATCAGGCGATTTTCATTCACAGCAATCAGTAACATCAATAGGACACCACTGGACATTCCGAATATTTGCAATGCAAATTGTTCCAGGGATTTATGAGCTGCTGATAATTCTGGCATCTAGAAATGTGATACGGATATGAAAGGAAAGTTAGTTAAAAAGCTAAACTATCTATCTTACCATATCAACCAACGCTATGTAGATAAAAAGGCCGGCTGCAGCTGCAAACATCCATTGCGCAGCTTCATGTGACTGTCCAAATACTATTCCAAATATCATACCAATAAAACTAAGTACGCCTGTCAGGAGATTATAGTACACGGCCGATTTAACAGACATTCCTGCTTTCATCAGTATGGCAAAGTCACCCAGTTCGTGGGGAAGTTCATGGCAAAATACTGCCAATGAAGTTGAACATCCTCCAGCAATGTTTTCAGCAAATGCGGCACCTATAAATGGAAATATTTGCATAACATACATTTCTCCACTCACGAATAAGTGCCTAGTATAATGATAACATAAGTATTCGAATCGACAGTCTAATCTTAATCGTCCCGATTTGTAACGCTTTAAACTCAACGTTCGACTTTTTTGTACGATGATTAAGAATATTCGTGTGTGGAGGTGAGAATGGGAATTGGGATGAATGTTGTTATCCACAGCGGAAACACACAATTAACAGGTCTGTAGTTCTCAATGTTATAAGTTTTTTTTTTTTTTTGTCAAAAAATCTTATTGATCTATTAAAGGGAAAGCGTAATGGAACTCATAGCTAGAACATTTCTGGTTCAAAGAACATTTAAGTTCATCTCCCGAAATCGAACAATCAAGCTTCCGTTCAGGATCTTTCTGGGTCAGTCATATTAACACCTTTCGGATCATTATAAAGCAATTGAGTACAGATCTCTGCTTCATCTGCTTTTTATCGTATTCGAGAAGGCATTCAACAGGATGAATCAATATTTCATTTCGTTGGCTTTCCAAATGTAGGTTGAAAATAGTGAAGAGACGAATTGTTTTGCTGTTCAACGGCATTACTATCGAAGCCTTTCATATCGATTGTCAAGATATCTGAGAACAAATTATTGCTCATGACGTAGGCGTTACTGAAAAGTAAAAACTAAAAATTTTAAGAAATTTAAATCCACCCGTTTCCTAATTATCCAATTAATGTGCTCCAATATTCTACAAAAAATAAAAGTGTTGCTCACCCTTTTGGTGATAAATAATTAAAAAGTGCTTCAAGGTGACCCAAAACAAGAGTAAAAATAAACCTAACCCCTTCCGCGTGCTTTGCACGAACCATACACAAAATCGTTGATGCGTAGCATGAACTTTTTTTCCACTCGAGGGTTAATCGTCACCGACGGCAATTAATTATAAAGCATAAGAGCTTTTTATTTTTTACTCAGACTTGTAAATTGGCTTCGACATAAATGTGTTAATCGAAAAAGAAGTGTTGGATAGACGTTGGTGACTCATTTGAAGCTTAAATATTGTCGAACACGATGAAAAATTTGGAAACGTGCACTGTGCAAGAAGTGTTATGTAATGGGTTTCGCCAAACAAAACTATTTCACTAACCAATTGCCATTCCATCGGTAAAGTTATGCAATCCATCACCCATAATGATCATCCACGCGACCGCACTCAACGTCTCCGGAGGTGAATGAACGTGTCCATGCTTGTGCGAGTGACCGTGGTGTGATGACTCATGCTCCCTGAGTATCACAGTCACAGTATCATTTCGCACCAAAGGTTTATCTTTGCCAAAGCTTCCACCCGTGGTTCCATCTGCAAGCGATGTGTCATCAAGATTAGTTGATATTGTGTTACTATCAGGAATTCGGTGGTTCATATCCGAAATGGGTGTGTAATTTTGCGACAGTAGACTCTGAGCTGTTTCATTCACTTCGCCAGTGTCCCTGCTGCTGCTGTTGTTCTTGTCGGTGGTGGTGTCATTGCCCTCAGGGTTGGGTAAATGCATCCAAACATCATTCTTGGTGTCCATTGCAATCTCATCGTAGCAATACGGATAGGAACTGTACTTTGATTTACACAATTTATCGCCGGCCACTGAATTATTAATTGACGAGTCCGGATCACGAACAACTTTTGCCCGCGAAGTTTGTTTTTCCTTTTTGGCTATCGTCTTTCGCCACTCTGATATCATTGTGAGTCCATGTTCGGTGATGTAAAAAAATATTATGCCACCCATGCAGGTCAGACCTTTATAAACCATATTCGACTCGTCCTGTCCTGCAAGAGACTACAATAGAAATGAATTAGGAACCAATTTTAGATTCTCTAAGTGGATTAACTTACATGTGGCAACAAATGTAAGAGCGCATCACCTGTCATGGTACCCACAGCCAGTGATACAAGATACTGTATAATGTGCTTGTAATATCTAGAGTCCATAAATGGGATAATCGCAACACCAATCAGTCCCAACAGTCCACACGCCAGCACCGAAATGAAGGCATACGTCCAAACTATAAGTATGACACATAAGTAGAGGCAAATTTCGAATGCACACATGATCCCACTTACCGTAGACCAAATCCTTCTCTTCTACCTCCACTGTGTGGCTTTGATCTACGTCAAACAAAAGAGTACTATTCAAGCAACCTACTCGCTCTAGCGCCACTGGCGAGGCTAATTGATATAAAAGTATCGGGCATATGTTGATTAAGTCATCCGAGTTCAGAGTGAAAGATTCCCTATCAATGGGCGATAGGGATGGCTCTTCGCAGGGCGGATTATTGGAACTTACTTCTATGCTGCCTGTAAGCGAATGCCTCAAGCACTTATAGCCTGACTTTGTGTGATGATCTTCGTGGTGATGATGATGAGGTTTTATGCTGGCCAAAACCTGATGGTCTGTTGCACACTAGACAAAACAAAACTAAACACGGTTAATAAAACTACCAACTATACCAAACTCACTGTTTCATTTGACGCCTTCTCCTCTACCATTTTATACAGCCCAAGTCTTCTAAGCATGCGTTCAAACTCTCGCACATTGATTGTACCATCACCTTGACCGTATTCAATAAATATTCGCTGCAGAAAGTCATCTGTAATTTCTGGTTTCTCTTGAGATTCCATTGCTTTGGTAGTGTGATGTCCCGCATGCCGTTTACTCCTCCTTTCCACCTGTTTTAAGGTGTTTTTTCTACGCCGCTTTAATTTATCGTAAAACGCAGTCCCGTCGATTAAGTGATTCTCATTCTTTTGATAATCTGTGTTCGCATAATCATTAGTTCCACCAGACAAATCATTTCTTTGGAAGACTTTTGCATTCAGCCGGAGATTCTTTGTAACAGATGATATCGGTTCAATGTGTTCCTCACAGGGTAAGTGCTCTGCACATAGCAGACACACAACACACACAGCCATTATATGCCGAGCCATTTTTTAGTTAGAACATACAATTCTATTGGTATGTTATGCCCAATTGTACATCCGACCGAAATGTCAAATAGCAACGTTGGTCGTTCTCTCATTTAATGGGGAATGTCTGCCATGAGATGAAGACCTAGGAAAAATAAAAAAACATACAATTGATGAACATTGATAAATCGATCATTTTGTAGCAACAGTTTATTACTAGTAGGTTACATTTTATTTGTAAGATTGTAATCAATAAATACTGGCATTGGTCGACGACATGCGATGTGTACTGAGGTGAGTCAGCAGTTGAATTGAATTTAAGGCTTAATTAAAAACAAATCAATTTTTCAACAATGTTTACCAGAATTGTTATTTTAAGCTTCGCATTCGCTTCAGTGATTCGGTCTTAGTGAATGAACTGATAAATTAACAAACACTTAAGGGAATTATTTCACTTTAAGACATGTCTTGCGTGCCACTTCAAGAATTTATTTTTCTTGTATGTGAGAAGCACTTTGGAATTGGCCACAACTGTCACAAGAATGTCGCATTTGTGAATCGATAAGGGGAGTTCTAGTCTATCGACTTTAGCTCATCGATACGGTTTTTTTTTCTTTTTCAGGACGGTTCTACCATTTTGGATCTTAGCTCTAATGAAGTAACGAAGATCACAGTAAATCTCACCTCAAAGGAAAAAAAAAAAAAAGAATACCAGGCACATGTACCACAGTTAGGATTTCTTTTCCCCACTTGAAGTCAGTCGTTCATACCTCAAAAAGATTTCCAATTTCTGCACTGTCTGGATCACACGTCAGTTTAAGCCTTGCCCTATAGTTTGTTAACATTAAGAGAAAGATGGTGCAGAAAAATCTGGAAAAAAACAAAAACGCAGCAGCCGGAGAAGAGTGATCACCGTAGTTAGTGGGTTGAACAGGTTTGAATCAGCAACAAGTTTTTTCTCGGCACCATCTCTTGGCTGGCAATGATAACAAACATCTGAGAATATAATTTGTCATGGGAAGGCTTCTACATCCGCCGCCGTTCGGCAATAAAAACTGTATGTCCCTGTATAAATATTGCAAGAAGGTAGGCCTAGGTTCTTTAGGAGCTGTCGAGCCAAATAGTTATATTTGTAACCGGATTGCCCTTAGCAATACTCGGCGAAGAGTAAGCGTTGCGTGGAAGCTCTATTATCCACGTGATGCAAGATAAAATAGCGAATTCTGTAAAAGGTGTTAGGATTCTTTCGAAACTTGAACATAGCACACATGTTTGACCGGAAAATCTCATAACTGTTTTTGTGATAGGCTTATCGATTAAGCGATTTCAAGCACCGAAAGAAAACACCACAAGTAAAAACAAATCAGGTTGAAGCAGGTGTCAATTTATGTGAAGCATATCCATGGTCACACTTTAATAAGCTGACTTTTTACAAGTGAGTAATAAAGTGATAATAAGACAGTCTTTCTAATTCTATAAGACTAATAGCCTTGGCGTGGATATCGCAGCCAGATCATCAAATGATAAAACTGATATGCATGATATCTAGATTGAAACACTTTATTTCTTAAACTAATTAATTCTTATCAAAATGTTCTTCAATTTTTCAACCACATCAAAATACGTATTGTTTTACCAAGTTTTGCTTAAGATATACATACATATATAATATACGCCGTCGTAAAATTAGGACAAAAGAACACATTTCTTTTGAGGAAAGAGTTCCCAGCTAATATAATTTAAAAGCTTAAAATATTCCCTCAAGCAAATCACTTCTTTTATCTCAATTTTTTGCATTTAAACTTCAGCCTTATCGTTCACATAACACTTTTTTTTATCTCGTTTTCCTTACTCAAGTCCGTCAATTGTTTGAAATCCCACCTTACGTGTCCGCAACAAATTTGGTTTGCTTTATGTAACGACATAACAAAAATCAAATTCAATTTCAAGTAGAATAGTTAAAATCAGTGGGCGGTATGTGTTCGCATTCGCTGTTACAAATGACAAGGAAATTAGTATTCAACAATAAACTTAAGGGCGTATAGAGTTTGTTCTTCAACAAGTGTCACCGCATATGGTTTTGAAGTCACATTTTAAAAATAAAATTTTACACACACGGCTATTAATCAAATTAAATTAGTAAGCAATCAGTAAGACTTGCATGCAACAAATATGTTTTTCTTGCTTTTAAAATTCATCACTTGTAAATCAACTACAGCAATTATGCAATACATGTTAATTCCCGTACTAACAATGTCAATGTTAAGCACAAAGCACGAAATTGAATTGAAAGTAAAACGCAAAGTGTTGAACCCTTCCGTAGCTACACAAGAATTTATTGACAAAACATCAAATGGAGTGTAGCCCACCCAATTATTGGTTGGCCCACAAGGCAAAGTACGTTTGCCAAGGACGAAAATGTAATAATTAACTAGATTAGCATATAAGCACGAACTGATATCGATAAAATATTGCCTACAGACTTCCTCAATCAGCAGCACGCATTGCTGAAACCATGACGGCGGTTATAAGACCAGAAACATATAATTCTCAAGAAAGACGCAAAAAACCCACAACATCAAGCACCGAAAGCAATTTACAAAATAAATTAATATAAATTGACCAATATGAAGGATTTAATCAAATAAACTTTGATTTGGTAGAAATAATAAACTGAACCAAATTACCGTCTCGCCGCTGACGTCTGCCGCTTCGAAACTCAATAGTCATTCTGAGAAATTTGCAGCAATCACAACGACGATTGGTCAAATCTCTGTTTGCATCGTATTACAGAACCAAACTATTCGCTTTAGCAAGTGAAACTAGAATCCTTTGCACGCGAACAAAAAACTGTCGATTCGTTGACAATTAAACAAAACAACAAAAGCCAGTCTGTCAGCTGCTACATTTTATTTTATACCTGTTGAAGGTACTCATATTCGTATATTTGGTGGGTTAACTCTAAGATCATACCATTTAAGTCCAAAAGCACCAGATTAACGCGTGGGACTCTGAAATTTAATCCTTATGTAACAACTCACACGATATGAAGCCTACGCTTGTTAGATTGTTAGGCTTTTATGGCATCAAACATTGAAATCAATTTCCGTTGAACAGATTTAAAATAAATAAACAAAAAACACACATGTTCTAGGCACTCGGCTCGGCTCCAAGTGGAGTTAGAGGTTAACTGGCGGTTCTGTGGAAAAACTCATTTGCTTTCATACATCAATCTGGTAACATTTGGACTCACTTCATAAGCGTACAACTGTGTACGTGCATTCATATTTATCGTGGGAAATTAATTTATTCAAGACGCATACCAGTGTGTTTGTCATCCATGTGTTATAACAACAGGATACAACTTAATTTGTTTACTTATTTGATATCAAATTGCGAAAAAAAGAGTATTTGTAAACGCACGAAATATGCTGACAACTCCTTTTGATGGTAGATCATCTTGTTTTTTCGAGGAAAAGTGAATCATAATAATCATGTTGTTTTAGATATGGAATTAACCCGGAATAAGTGCATCCTATGGAATCCGTTTGCTTTACAGGCTCAAAAAGACACAAAAAATGCTGCTCAAAACTTTTGAATATTAAAATAAGACATATGTATTTCCATTTGTGATCAACATTAAGTACTTTAAATAATTCTTTTTAGAACTAGAATTCTGATCGACTAGCCCTCCACACCAGCGTTCGAGACTTACTTGGCCTAAATATGTTCAGCCTTTCATTTGCGATTTTAATGACCGCTTGTCTGCCAGACTAGACGTAAATTAATTTGCTTCTTAATTTCCCTCCCGTCCTAAAAAGAGTTCTCCACTCCGTTTACTCTTAGAATTCATTTTATCCTAACTATTTCGACTACCAAGAAATCAGTCCGGCTCTATTCTGCTTCTTTATCTTCGCTTTCTAGGAAGCAATATAGGAAACGAAAAGAAGAACAAATGCCCACATTAGTCAGCTTCTCAGTAATGCTTATACGTTCAATGTACTGCAGTTTAGGTATCTACTCGGCTTACGTTAGACCATCAGCCAATCTTGCATATGGCATGCAGGATATCCTCTGACTAAGCACGAATATATCTAGTGAATTATGTTTGAACGACTCATGTTTTGTTTTTATAATATGGCCTATATGCTCTTTCCCCGAATCGGGTCCAAATTCTTAAATTTTATATATTAAAGTGATAATCCGAATTCTAATTTTAAATACAGAGGACGTGGGGCGCGAGTATAATCTATCATGGAAAAGTTTCGCAATTCGCCGTTTGCAGTTGACGATAAGGCACTTCCAATAATGCAAAAAATAAACTACACAAATCATGGTTGCAAGAAGCTACACCTTCGCCCTCCACGTGCTGTTTGTATTTTTTGGTTAATTTGGCGCCATGCTCATGAGATAAGTGCTAACACCACATTATTATAGTATATAGGTTAGAGACTCTTAAAACGTCGAGTGCCTTTAACATACTGATATTGATGGATAACGCTGCACCAAAATAAAAAAGGGAAATCAAATTGCATACACAAGTACATATTGAACTGATAAGAAAGAATTTCACACACTTTGAAGTATTCCAGCGTATACTCAGTTAGAGGAATTACAAACAGCTGGAAGGCGGTGTAAATCCTGTGCATTACGAACTTGTACAGTACTAAATTCTAACTAACTTAAGTCTCGATAATGTCAGTTGTACTGGCACTTTATCTTATTGCAAGCACTTTACTTTGCTTTGCCAGCTCAAGTACTCTTAAAAACACCGCGCAAACTGAAAGTGATTTGTTGTTTATGACGTTAACATATTTCCAAATATTTCCACGTGTTATTTATTACCCGCAATTGACCTTTGGTTGAAATGTGACCCAAATATGAGCAGATAAACCGCTCTCGGAAAACCATGAGCAGAATTAAACTAACCTAAGTGTGACGGCGAAAGGACTTCCTTCCCCGTCAATCATCCTACCTATCCTAACCTAACCTCTGCATCAAAGTATCGTATCAATTGATAAGCAGAAAGTCGTCATACAACTGTGCGTATGTGTTATGTATGTACATATTTCCAACAAGCAAATGTGTTTAGTTTTCCCAGGCAATATCTTCATTAATATTCAAACGAGGGAATCCTAGTCTAATTATAATTTGCAGCAAAAACAAAATCTAACAACATTGAAATTGCAATGTAGTGAGCAACTCTTTTTACATTGATAAATATATCCAATAGCTTTATTTATGACGAATTAACAATTCAAATCAGTCACAGCACGTTCCGTGCCACCTACACTCGGTGCGATATTTTTAGTCAATATTACCAAAAACACGTGCGTTATCTAAAAATACTTATGCTGATATATATGAAAAATAGGTCATTGCGTTATTTCAGAAGATATCACTACTCAATCAGATGATTTATGTTAATATACGATTGAATCAACGCGCTAAATATTTTTCACCGAATACAATGAAAACAAACACAGGCGGGACTATGCCGGCATGTGGAATCAGAATTTCCTCTAACCTCGTCTTGAGGCAACACTTGTTTACACAACACAGTGACTTAAAAACACACCTGCAGCCAATTCTTTCTAATTTCAGATACTAATTCATTTCGTATGAGTCGGGTTTGCCAAATTTAAATTGCAAATTTTAGTAGCGGAATGCAATTTTTTCTTCTCCTTTTTACAAATGTCAAAAAAGAAAACCCTAATGTGGAACGTAATTTGCAGCCGCATTTTGCACAACCAAAAAGTTTTTCTCATTGATGTGTGCCCGATGAAACAAGTAAAATAAACTCGAAAATTTATAAATAAAACGAAAAAGAATTCAAATACCTTATTTATGAGATCCTGCTGGAGCCCTCCGAATGTGTGCTCCAAATCTTTTCAATGCCTGACGATGACCAAAAAAGAACTTGTGATTGTGACACACACGACGGTTTCCACATAACAGGCACACGCACTTTGAAGTGAAAAATGCAAAAAAAAAGATGAAAAAAGCTCCGTTTTGGTTTCAACACGCACGCTGTTGTAATCACTGGTGAATGAGTCACATCCAACATATGCCGAATTTTAATGATTTGTTTATAGCCCCGGCACTTATGGTTTTTGTGAACCCATTATATTCTTGTCTTGGGTTTTATGAAGTGTATCAAATTGACGAGCCGAAAGACTGAAAAAAAAATGTGCAACCAATACACAACCAACTATTCAAACTCGACTGTCACAAAAAAATTTCACTGGTGACGGTGAGCACAAGTCTGTGGAACGTATCTTGACAGATGGAAATATTTATTCAGCGAGCTGAGAAATAGTGATGTGTCGAATTGAGTTCGTAATCCAGGGAAGGATTTGCTTTAACCAAAGCAAATCAGTTATTTTTTTTCACTTGCTTATTATGAACACCATAACTTCTCACTAGGTACTTCGCACTCCAACGTCAGAACATAAACTTACCATCTATGGTTGATTTTGCTTCTTATATAGAGGCTTCTAGTGGTACTGATTCATAGTATTGCATCATCTGCAAGAAATTCGTTCCGCGTGATCTACATAAGTACTAGCCTTTTTAAGAAAGTATACAAATTGAATAGCATACCGCTAGTTTGATCATTCTATAAAATACTCCCGATTTATATAGGACGTTGGCGGTAATTGGAAGCTAAGACAGAATTTTTTTTTTTTTTTTTTAGTTTCTGTTCAAATAAAAAACAACGTGTATGATCATGATCAAACTTGCCTCACTACGTTGACTTATTTAAGATCTACGAATAAATACTTCTTTTATGACGTGAACTAAATATTTTTGGGTTATTTCTAGTTAAAAGAACCAGTTAAAGCCTATTTGACACGTTTGTGTATTCTTATTTTGAAATTTTTTGTGATTACAATCTAAAACTCTCACTTAAAGTCGCCACTGACTCGCTAATACGAGAATATACCACCAATCGTCAGCTAATTTACCCTTTTATTACGAAACAAAAACTATGCAACATAAATATTGGTCTACGCAGTCTTCTGTTTATAAAAGTATCACTATCGGACGTGATATGAGCACCAAGAAACTACCCAGCTGCTGGTTTTAACACTGAAGTTATTCATATGTAGATCCTTCCAACCCTTATCCCTGCAATATAATAAACAGTAATCAGTGACTGTTTATATGTTGAGAACGCACATACGTGTAAAATTAGTATGGGTATTCGTCTACCGGCAAGGCCAGATCAATTTGAAAATTGTCAAAGTGCTCTTGCCCTCGTTCTCAATTTTTCTAGGAACAGTGACTTAAAATAATAGGTTCAGTAACACTTACATACAATATAAAACCAAAGCATGAAGAGTATGTGAGTAGAAAAAAAGCTCTCATGCATAACAAGTGATAAGATGTTTAAACTATTGAAATCGCTGTAAAGAACGAAGAGCGAAATCGTATTTTGTTCCACTTCACTTAAAATGTTCCACCAAATCGAAGACGTTTTATTAAATTCAAACTTCGTTTTTACGGCCAAACAATTGACGGAATATCAGACGAAACTGCTATCGATACTTGTGCAAATCGATCTCACCGCTTTGAACTGAATCATAATACTTTAAAGCATTCGGCAGTGAAACTTACCTCATTACAAATTATTATTCCAATCGAGTATATGTTTGTATTTAAGCCTCCAGTTGGCTTACATCGCGCTGCGGGAAGCAAAGTAAAACAAAGTTTATCAGTTAGGCGATACATTGATATGCACTTACAACGAAAATAATATAGTTCAAGGTTTCTGCTTAGTGCAAATGAAAAGTCGTAAACTTATCAATGAAACACGTGCATGTGTTTTGCTTTTATTTTATTGAAATCTAACACAATGAAACAGTGAGAGATATGAGCAAGATGCTATTTAGTTCAGAGGAGCTGTAGTCTTAGCACTCTCATGTCTTATAGCGTTTATCAAGTCGTAGTTCACAAGAAACACAAAGCGGAGGCCAGCGATCTGTAAAGAAAAACTGTTTATTAATCAGGAAATGGAGACCTACTCAATAGACCTGCCTCCACCACACAATTGTTAGCCAATCGAGTTTTATTACCGCACAGCAATGGAACACCGTCAATAAAAATTGGCCGCTTGCCCTCGTTGGAAATGAAAAAATCGCCGTTGCTGCGAAGTTTTATTGTACCTTGCTTTCGCGACACCTTGCAAGCTGGTCCTTCCAGTGACAAGTCCACATCGACAACAACCTCTTTGGCGTCACGTCCGAATGTGATCTCCTTGGAACGCATTAGATAACGAACCAAACGGCCGCGCAGTATGGCCAGGGTTTGGCCATCAAACTCGGGTGTGACACCAGCTCCAGTCAGTGAGTCGACCAGCACGTTCCAACGACCCAATTCGTTTTCGAGCTGTCGGATTTCTCTTTTGTTACGTCGGTCTGCTAGGGCAAGCTCGACTTCAATGGCATCGTCCTTATTATCAACTAACTCAGCGTCCAAGATGAGATCTTCTGCATCGGAAAAACTTAACGGGTGATCATCATTGAAAAGGGGCTTAACTACTTGATCGGGAAGTAGTTGATATTGCTTCATAAGCTGCCAGTGATTCTGGAGAGTCTTGGCTGTTCTTGCCGAATAGAATATGGACGCGTTCTTGCCCAGAAGCTCTTGAAAAGTTTCCAGTCTCGGATTATCTGTCTGAAGTGAAAAAACCGTTAAAACTTAACTAAATTATATAAAAAAAATTAAGTCATACACTTTTGATGGTTCCAAGCAGTTCTTCTTCTTGCATTGTGTACAGTGCACGACTTTGAACACTTTCCACCAACTCCGGATGAAGGTTTCTCATCGCAGCAACTGCAATTCTAGAAATTGGCTCCTCATATAGGAGAGTATACCATCTGGCTTGCATCTCTTGCAACGTAAACTTGCAAGAGAACTTTGTTCCACGATGGACCGTCCTTAAATCGTTGGTTTGTTGAATTCCTATAATTAAAGCTAAATCATCGATAGGTTTCCATCTACCGAGATCCTTGGTAGCAGTCTGATTCGGTGGTCTGCCAGGCTTTTTCGATTTCTTTCCCGCTTTAAGCGCTTTCCGTTTTTCGGCACTTTGCTGACCAGATAAGGACATCAGCGCAGGAGTTGGAATATTTTGTGCGTTAACTGAAACTATGTGCGGGGGTGTAGCACTACTAGGGGTGTGTACCGCCGCCGTCGCAGATGCTGCGTCAAAATTAGCTACTGTTGTCACGTACGATTGAGATTGAGTTCTAGGTCGCCCTACACGATTCTGTTGTGATTGAGGAAAACCAATACTATACTCCACTATCTCATCGTCGAAACGCTTCCGTTTGATTGAACGGGAGGAGCTGTAAAATCAAAATAGAATACATTTTTATAACAAAGCCGAATATAGTAGGCGAGGCAATAAGCAAACCTTCGGCGCTTCTGATCGTTTTGAATTTCAATAGGTAAATTTTGTATAGAAGATGAAAACACTGTAGATATTTCGGACTTAGTAGGTTCACTTGATGTTTCCATAGTAGATTTGATATTTAATAAAAATGCTAAATAAGATTTGAAAACACTTGCAAAGAGTACGAAATTTATTTTAAATGTCAAGAGGATGAGTTGCGTCATTAAATTGGCAATCAGATGGGCGGTTGTGAAATGTCAATTACAACGTGACGTTAAGTGACTATTCTAATATCTATTTCTCTTGTATTATTTTAAACATAATAGCCGTAGTTAATTTATAAGTGATTTTGTAACTATGCAGAATTTTTAATTTAATTTTTGTCAATGCTAGTCAATAAACTGATTTGTTGCAGTATCTTTGTGTATTAAGCCTTTTATATTTTCATTTACTTCCTCTTTTTTGTTTTGTTCTTCCAATATACAAACAAACATTCAAATTAATCAAAAACGCCAAAGAAAAATACACTCAATTTCAAATTTCCTTTATGTAACACAAAACAAGCGCTTGTTTATTAAAATGCTCCTTTTTAAGGGAAATGTTGTTTGAAATTCATTCTTTAATGAGATCTTATGTATTCGTTGAATAAATACAATTACAATTTCTTTTATAATAACATTTCGAAACAATTTTGATTTCTTTTATCTTAAAAATTCAAAATCCTTTTGCTTGAGCATGACTTATGTACCGCCTGAACTTATCCATATAAGTGGGCGCATGTATACAACTTGATGACAGTACCAGGAAGAAATGCTGAAGTGAAAATAAAGGAAAAAGAAACTTGGTGCTCCTACCTACTTTATCACAGAAAAAAAAAAACTAGTCTGAAACGTACAACAAAAAGATTCTTTGTTTTAGTGAAGAAGTGGTATTGTAAAAAGTAATCCAAAAGTCATCAACCACGACAAAGCATCCAAGAGTCCACAAATGAGGTGAGTCGCCTTTGCTTTTCACGTATGACACGACTCGCAAATATTTAACAACAAAATCGATCGGAATGTTCGCCTCATTTAGCCAAAACTTTGAGGAGAGTCCAATTTCGGACAATAAAATGGACATATCAGAGGCGACGACTTCTCAGGAGTCAGCAGGAGTTTCTCCAATAAATGACAACATAACATCCGACAGTCTAATCACGCAAGATCTTAATGAAACTCCAACCAAGTTGACTATCGTACAGTTGCACGAACAAACGACATTGCTTACAACCACAGATACGCATGAAAATGGTTTTCTGGACAATGATATCTCAGTACCGAATGTGTTGCGTCTAGGCCAAAATCCATACGCCCAGCAAAAGAACAATAGTCCCCTTCGAAGTGAGTTAACTCTGGCAAATAGTCACCCACTGATGTCACCTACAGCAACGGATTCTGACTCAGAAAACAGTCATTATCAAAATAGGAAGAAGAATTTCAACTTCCCCGACGTTGTGCCTGAAAGTGAACAGAAAATGAGTGTGACAACACCGAACAAAAGAATCATACCAAATAGCGTTTCTCTAATTGAGGCGAAGAACTCGTTTAACACAAATCACTCCTTCAACAATTTAAGTCCGAAGAACAGAATAAAAGTGTCGTCGTTGCGTGCTCCCAGTCCGGATGTGATAAGCAGTGAATCGGAGGCAGAGATCTCACAGTTTCAGGCGGCTGTGGAGGCAAATTACCAATCCGTGGCATTAATAGCCAACACTCCCAATCGTGTGCTGCCGAAACCACTATCTACTCGCAAAGTCAACCACATTTCCACTCCTGAGCACAGACTTTCGGATGATATGTCGTCATTGGATTCTATTTCGAATCATAGCTTTGACGATGACGATGATATTGAACACAACTTGGCTTCCCTCAGTCCATCAAGCTCACTGATTGATGGTCTGAACGATGATAGGGACGATGATTTTCCCGAGTTAGATACCCCCACGAATCTTCAACCCACGGATCCGATACCGTTTTATTCAGCGGAGGATGAGCGGCGTGATTCGAGAAATTGGCAGAAAATAACACTACCGGATGGACGCACCCGCGAGATAGACATGAAGGTGATTGAGCCGTATAAACGTGTGCTCTCACATGGGGGTTATCTAAAGGCAGGCGGCCATAACGCGATAGTCATGTTTTGTGCCTGCCATTTGCCGGACAGGTCTCGTGCTGATTATCATTATGTGATGGACAATTTGTTTCTATATGTGGTAAAAACGTTGGAGCAGCTGGTGACCGAGGACTACGTTTTAATTTACTTGCATGGTGGATCAAGTCGTCGCAATGTTCCACCTTTTCCATGGCTTAAGAAGTACGTATTTGTCAACTTTTCGAGTTTTGTTTAAATGTTAAAGAACTTTGCATTTGTAGGTGCTACCAACTTTTGGACCGAAGATTGCGAAAAAGCTTGAAAAACTTATATTTGGTGCATCCAACTTTTTGGTTAAAATCGATCGTTTGGATGTCCAGGCCATTTGTAAGGTAAGTAAATATCAATGAAGCTGATGGATATGTGTATACGTAGTTGAAAATTGAAATGAAAGAGTGGCAAGAGCATGCCGCTCAAAAAAAAAAAGCACCCAAAAATTCTTTTGAGTAAGGAATTTCTAGA
Source organism: Criorhina ranunculi (assembly GCA_951813785.1). Taxonomy (NCBI): domain Eukaryota; kingdom Metazoa; phylum Arthropoda; class Insecta; order Diptera; family Syrphidae; genus Criorhina; species Criorhina ranunculi. Next base: position 51,146,935 of record OX638382.1, read on the forward strand.
AATCGTTTTAATATTCTTATATGATTTGTATTCATGGCTCCCGTCCAGGCTTGTGATGCAAACATGATCCACATTATTAACTTCGTTGAAACAGAACGGGTCTCATCATTCTTTTGGCACAGTCTATAGATAGAATCCCAAGACGAGTTAAGTTTACCTTCTTTAAAAAGCCATTGCCATTGATAATTGCTACTGTTCAAGTTCGACAGAAACCTTGAGAAGAAAGTCGCTAATATGACTGCCATTTGTAATAGCTTTACCATGTTTATTTTATGGGAGTTCTGGAATTCAGTATAACACAACCACTATGACTTTACTAATAATTTAAAATTTCTTTTTTTCAGCTCGAAATTTTGGCGAAAACTTATCTACGTGCAATCACTGAATGAGCTGAGCTCACTGGTGGCTGTAGAAAAGGCTGCAATACCAGATAAAGTTAAGCAATACGATGCTAAGTGCGTATAAAAGTCACAAAACTTCTTGCCCCAAATTAGTTGGCATACTCTTATGGACCAGGAGTAAACTTTCATACCAATGAGCGGCCATGACTATCTGATAAACAGTTGCAAACAAAAAATACGTTCGCCCATTTAACCCGCTCATGACCTTCCTATGACGTATTTTTACTTAGTATTATTTCAAAATTAACTGCTAAAACAACAAAATTCTTCAAGATCTCATTTGTGCATTTTATTTAGACCCTAAGCTTAGGTGTTATAATATTTTAATTGTTTTTCATGACATTTTTTTTCATTTTAACCTTATTTCGAGTACTCATTTTTTTATACTCGTTTTTATTATTGTGATATCGATGATCTTTTTATGTTTATGCGCAAACTGTGTTTTGAAACTGTACTCACATTGCTTGGTGGCTTGATGCAATGCTCAGTGCATTAACAATATTAATGGGTTTCTGTTTTTTTAAGCATTCCAATAATAGCAAGTAATTTTGAATTAACTAATTATCGTTTCGTGTAAATGAAAAAAAAAAATTTATTTTCTGTACGCAACTGCATATTATATTATAGCGTTAATATTTATCACATATTAAAAGAAAAAAAATAACAAATATGATAAAACATCGAATATTATGTAGATTTTATATCAACACAACATATGACACATATGTACTAGGTATTTGATGAACCATATAGTGAAGCATGTTATAGCCAAATTTCTATTATTTTATGTTTTTCATATTTATGGAGTATTCTCTGGAACAGACTGTGGTTGATAATGGTCGCGCGACTAGAAAATTCACAAGATTCAGAGTAATAAAGGACAGTGAAACTTTAAAGCCTCGCAATTATGCATTCAGAAAATTTCATAAACGGACAATATTGCCTTCGATTTTAAGACATTATCTCTCATAGTCTGTAACTGGAAGACCTGTATTGGGTTAGCTAAATAAATTTATTTATTTAAAAACAAAATAAACGCAGCAAAAGAGAAGGACTATATACATAATATTGTTTTGTGTAAATGTAAGCTTATTTTTGCCATTAGCGCAGAAAGCAAAATAATAAAAACGATATACAAAATATATTTAAAAGAAAAGCAAAATGACCACCAATTAGTTTGATCTGTGTGTGTGTGTGTGTAGCAATATATTTATATAAAGACGATATGTACAATGTATTAGGCAATGTTATTGTAAAATAAAACGGATTTCAGAATTTGCCCTGGTTTGTGGTGAACTGAGTCATAAGTTTGTTTGTTTATTATTATAAGTAAGAGAGGGAAATTAAGAAAAACACAAAGGAACTCAAATAAGGTCACAAAGAGGAGTCTTACTTATTCTGGATAGAAAGCTTGAATGGAAATTCGGGAGTTTCCCAGACCTTAGATGGAGTTTACAACTGAAGAAAAATTCACTGGTTATACATTATTCATAATACGAAACTACTTAAATCCTATTTCCTCGAGGGTCAGAGTGCGTCAACGCTTGTGCACAACCTTGTTTAGGGTTTCCCACCTCATTCCCGAAGACCTCAATATTTCTTCAACTCTTCTGCCTGTTTGAGTTGAATTAACTGCATTTAGCAAGTAAGGTGTGGCCAATCCGTTGCCACAATTTGATTAAAATATCCTTAAGATAATGCCCAGACCTCTATTTACAGCTTGCGAGTGATAAAGGTTAAGTCCCTTATCCGAAGTGAAAGCACATAAACAGCGTAAGCCTAGGTCAGATGTTATTGTTTAAACAAACCATGGGGCCCAAGAACTACAGCGGTGAGAGTACACAACATTGTTGTTCCCCACCTTACCATTATGCAAAACATAATACCACGTTCTACAATAAAGAGAACTAATTCGTGCCAGAATTCTAATGCATCGTAGACAAGATAATTCAACTAAAAAGGATTCCACCACTGGTCTACAAACCGACAATACTGGACAGAAGTGTGAAATCATTTACATTAAGTCCGTTTCAATGTTTGTCGGACGGCTTTAAAACAACCGATTGAGTTGGTTTCGGCTTATTCTCAAATGACCTTAACAAATCATTGAAGTGTCTTCACAGATATACATCAGGCTGCTTCGTTGTTTGCGATTCATTCATCATTATTAGCAGTTTCTACTCTCCCATCTGGAATTCTCCATAGTTTCTTGTTTCCCTGTCCAAATCCAAAACAAATTACACAACACTACAAAAAAAAAACAAAAAAACAATTTATTTCTAATAAAATCTTTTTTATTTTTGTCTAGAATTAAAAAAAAAATGAAATTTAATAATAAATTGTACTTCAAGCTTCATCACAGAGCTCTCGAGTGCTCAACGCTAATTGTGCAACTCCCCGTTTAGTTTGTTTATTGAGTTTATTTAGGTAAAATCTTTTGTAGAAATTGTGTGTAAAGCAAGTTTGTATTATGAAAATGGTATAAAGGCAGGCAAGTCTCCCAATTGTGGACGTCTCCTCTTTGGAGCATTGCTGGCACATGCCATTTCTTCATTGTGATTATTTTCGTTATCACTGTGATTTTCATTTGACTCTGAAACTTTTACTCTCTCACCTAGTTCAACGGAATCCGTAGCAAAGTAACGTGTACCCAAAGAGGGTTCTTCAGGATCTGTTGTCGATCTCTTTGGGTTAAGACTGGCGGAAGTAGTTTTAACCGGAGCGCAGGTCTTCGTCTGTTTTATTTGTGGTTTCCTGCAATAGGGACACTTTACCTTTTCGCATTTACCTTTGGCCTCCATGTCTGGACACACAAACTCATGTCGTTTGTTACACTTATCAGATGCGAGAGGAGGAAGAAAATTAATGTGAGCACAGAGTAAATTCAAGAAAGGAACAATTTACCTTTTGAGCTAGTTTACAGAATCCTTTCAGGAAGTCGGTGCATATCTGTGCTTTAGCACTGAGCTTTTTATGAAGGTACGGACAGTCTTCGCGCACACAGCATCCTTGTAGGAAGAACTTACATACGGGCATCTTGGACAGAGAAACATTGTGCGATAGTAAACAGGACGTATTCAGGCATTCTCCTCGAAGGAATCTAGTCATGGACAGAATTGAGAGTTCATTTGTAGCCAAAGAATCAGAACTAACCTGGGACAAATCGCGACATGCATCTGATCGTGAACCTTCATGCATTTTCCACTTTCGAAGGCGGCACATTTACCAACACGCTGGTATATGGGACATGGTATGTTTGTTTTTACAAATCTTCTTGACAGCAAATGTATACTCTTTTGCTTGGCATTGCTGACATGATTTCGCGTTAAATGAGTGTCAGTGCGGACAAGGACGTTCTTCGAGTTTGCGACATAGGTTAGGCCACCGATGTCGATACGTCTAAGCGATTTTTGCTGGGAAGATTGCTTTGGTGTAGCTACCCGGGTTAGATTAAAACCAGTCTTGTCGAGGAGATATTTGGTGCCACGAACAAAGATGGCACGTTCACCTGATACTTTCTTTGAATTTGGAACGCTCTTGATAACCGGAACCTTTTTAACGTCGTTTCGTTCAAGTTTATTTCTGGTCGACTTGTACAAGACTCCGTTAATGTTAAGCAACTGGAGCTGTCTGTTCTTGGACGAAGTGGCCGTTGTCTTGAAGGGCTTCTTAGAGAGACTTAGGGAATCCGGGCTCCTGCTAAAGTTAAAAACGTTTTACTATACATATTGGAAAGGTAGATTCACAAACTTGTACCTTTTAACAAATCTTGATATCGTTCTTTTTGATATTGACTCTGAACTTCTTCTCAGAGCATAGCGTCCCGTATATGAAGTCTTTCTGGTTCGAATAGGATTTCTTTCGGTCAACACCCTCCGATCGACTTTATACTTCGCTCGGGCAGCACTTGTAGTAGTAGTCACATGACTTTGTAGCTTCGGTTTATCATTAAATGTTGTCCGGATCAACTTTCGTAGACCGATTTTAATGAGCGGACCAGTTGGAGCTACAACTGCTGGTGTCACAGACGCTGCTTTCATTGGTATTCTTACAATTTTCGTTCTAGACTTGGATATGATTTTATTTGGCAATGTTATTGGATTCACTTTGGTCGCAGCTGTTGCATTCTTTTGTTGCAATTGTTTGTGTTGAGTGGGAGGTGGTACTGAATGGATTTCTGGACCTTGGTTAGGTTTTTTGTTTAAAAAATTGGGATTTACATGAATAGAGGGGTTTATTGGTGGTCGTAAAAACTTTGGATTAATATGCGTGGGAGGAATTTTATTGAAATTCGGATTGATGAATATTGTCCTTGAAGACGACGTGCTACTGTCGACGGGGAACATTTTTATCAATAGAATTTCCTCAAGGTGGGTTCGATGACAATTCGATTTTCGTTTATATTATACGTAGAAATGTAGCTGTATAAGTTTAGGATTTGTAAAATAAAAATTAGAAAAATAAATTGAAGGAACAAAACAATAGACACCCACAGAGAAAAATTTACAATAAGTACTAGAAAATTATTGTAGATTTTGACAGATGATACATTCAGTAGAGACACAAACCGGAAAAGAGTAAATTTGTGCGCCGTTTGTAGAAAAGTCTGTTCGCAAAGTATACTTTCGGATGTACTTCAGCTGTCAGAATGTTTATAGCAGAAAATACTTATGTCCAAAGTCTGTCTGTAAATAATCAGACAATTTAAAGTAGAACTGAGGCTATAATTGAACTCCGTGATGATAGTTCGGTTGTATGTTCATCTGCTCTTTGAAAGTGTATCTTTAATTTTGAGGCGGTTATCCTGTGGAGGGAGATTTTAATGTGTACTGATATATTTTGCATAGCTGGTGATGGATATGACATATATTTTCTCTTTCATAATACCGCACGGAAACCCAAAACAAACAAATGTCTAGTTTTGCGTGTCCATTCCTATAGCACATGATGTTGTTCTCAAAAGAATGGAAGGTAAATGTATTTTCCCTTAATATAGTTGCCTTTTTCGTAGGATTTGGACAAATATTTAAACTTATAGTTTTCCAATTCAGAGCATTTCGTCATATTTGGTACACTTTCCGAACATTTCCTAGAATGCATTATCGAACACTTATCATTTCCTCCATATTGTCACAAAGTTCTAGCAGTTTCCGCCATCTTCGAACCATATTAACTGTCACTCACCTACTCGATATTTTTCTTTCTTTCCGGTAAGCCATGGTAAGCAAAAGTTATCATTTTATTTCTTTCGCAAATATCTTCAATTGAAATGGAAAATTTATCGAGAAGGTTCAAAAAAAAAATTATTCTTTTCAAATAAAACCATTAAATTGTATAAAGTTGTACGAGAATTCATGAGATTTGAGGAAATTTATCAAAGAAAATATAGAACCACCTCAGCACATGGCGTGTAAAGTTGACATTTTGTATTGAATGCAGTGTGGTGCTTTCATTTATTGTGTTTCCGACATGAATTTTCCATACAAGAATTTACTTTTTATACTGTGTTAACGTTGACTATTGTTTTTTGATTTGCAGCCGTTCCAAAGATTCGTACAGACAGGCCGAATTGCCAAGTGCTCAGCGGGCCCTTTAAAGGGACGCTTAGTTGCTATCGTCGATGTTATTGACCAAAATAGGGTAAGTCTCACAAATCTCAGAATGATGTGAAATAATGAAAAAGAGTCTCCGTGATGAATACGTTTTCTTGATAGGAATTGCCGACTGATACATATATGAAGCTAACAAAACTTAATTTTCTGATTGTTTATCCATTCAGAGATGTTTGGATGTCTAAAGTCGTTCAGTTTGGCTAATGAACTTGTGATTTTTTTTTTGTAGGTACTTGTTGATGGACCATTAACTGGCGTGCCCCGTCAAGAATACAGGTTGAACAACCTTCACTTGACCAAATACCGTCTCAAGTTCCCGTTCACAGCTCCAACCAGGATTGTGCGCAAGGCTTGGACAGAAAATGATCTGAAGACCAAATGGAAGCAGACTCCATGGTCTATCAGGTCACAAAACATTTGCAAGGTGAGTTTCGATCAAGTGGTTGGTGGGTGTGTTAAGGGCACTTATGTGATGAATACGTTCTTGATAGGAAATGCCGGCTGATACATATATGAAGCTAATCGTCAATTCTGAAAAAAATAAAAAATCTGAAAATGCATTTTCTCAGTTTGGTTCACGGTGTGGTTATTAATTGTGATTTGTTTTCTTTTCACAGCGCACCCGTCTTAATGACTTCGACAGGTTCAAGCTGAGGTATGCTAAGCGCCAGAGGAACAAGCTTCTGACGATCGCATTCAACACTCTAAAGAAGAGGACAAAGAGCGACGGTACTACCCGTGTTTTGAAGAAAGACAGACGCGAGAGGATCCTCAAGTTGAAGGCAGAAAAGGCTGGAGCCAAGAAGTAAATCTTGACTAGTTTTTGTCATCCTTTTTTTAAAGCGCAGTTAAAATAAATTTTAAAACATAAGAAGACTTGGATGTTCTATTTTTATATTTGATTTGGGTGACGATAGTTATCGTCTTGGTCTCGGACTGCACGATGGGGTTCTAAAACATTGGGCTCATTTGCGTCTTATGGCACGTGAGTTTGTCTTTTACTTTCGCCCTCCTGCCCTTTTATGTCAACAGATTTAATGCTTTTGCATGAGCCCTGCACCGTATAACCTTCAATAAGAGATTGAATGTTCCTAAAGCGCACGGCTGGTTTTCGCAGCATGTTGACCTTCTCGAGATCCTAGGCTTCCTATTCTGTATTGCGATTCTAAAGTTCGGATCGTTCGAAAGCGGACATTTTTTATGGATTGAGTAGGGGCCCTGTAATATTCGGGTTTCAAGTCAATAATGTGTTTCGTATTGAAAATGCCTTATTGGTTCTTTCCAGTTTAAGGTTTTACAAGATGTGGAATGGGGTGGACGGTATGAGGAGAAGACAATTTTGGAAACAGTCAGTTTACAACGAATCCTAATGATGCATTTTTTAAAGCGGCATGATTAAAACAATTGTTTTTGATAGAATGCACCTTCATTCAAAACTCGCGCTGTTTCCTGTAGACGCTTGCCCCGGTCATCTGGAAGGATATTGCCTTTTCAATCTTTATCTGTTGGCAATCTTTTGACGATGTTTTTTTTTTTAATTTTAATTTAACCTGTTGCTGTTATCCTTTGTTTGTATCTTTAGCTGATTCTTTTCCGATTGCAGTCCAAGCACTTTGACTTCTTTCACATATACTTATATACAGCACCACCCCACCATCCTTTAACTTATGTGTCCCGTTCAAAGATTGTATCATGGATCAAAGACACCTTTTATAAATGTCGTGTTTTTTTTTTTAGATTTAATAATTTATAGCAATAACTAAAAAACAAACAAACGTTTTTGCGTCATTTAACAGTGCCTTAGTCTCTATCATATATCAATTGCCAATTATTAGGATGATTATAGCCCAAGAAGATGGGAAGGTGCAAGAACAAACTAATATGTTCTCTCTTTATCGCCACTGATACGTCCACCCATGTTTTCAGCCATTTAATCATCTCTTCGTTAGCTAAATTACTTGGATTTAGACCTCTTAGAAAGCACGCATATCGGAGTGATTCCTGAGGCATATTGTGGACACCACCTTCACGCATGATAGCCAAGTCCATGTAATGAAGAATAAAGGCATGTTCTGCTATACGGCGTCGCTTGAAAAAAAATCCTGGTAAGCCATGCATCAGCGAAAGTAATTTCTAAAAAGAAAAGTTTAAGTAGAAGGCAGACAAATAAATGCCATACTTCCTTACGATATGTTTAGAGCTGAGCGAATTAAAATTATATGGTGGTTGCGTGAAGACATCTTTTATATCCAAGATTTGCTGCACAGATGGATGAAAGCCACTGCCCAAGCGCCCCAGGGTATACGTTAGTTCTCCGAAATGTTCACAATCTTTCGCGAGTTTTAACTTTGCCTGTAGACATCGAAATACCGGTCGATTATGGCGAAGTCTTTCGGCAAGGTTAATTTGCTGGAATTCAGCCTTCTGCTGAAGAGTCCAGAAGTGTGAAGTTAAAAATGTCTTCGGGTACATGTAACTAAATGGAATTCTTGTAATATATTCAAGAAACTAATTGCTTTCTACTTACGCAACGGGGAAAGCGGCATAGCCAATCATTGGCAGGGACGAGAGTATAATTGCCGGTGCCACCTTGACCATATCTTTTGGCATCTGCATATATAACTCTAGTTCTTTCCGATTCAGTGTGTTTGGTCCTTTGCTAGAATTAGCCACAATGCGAGCTATCTTTAGAAACCTTTGCATATCGCCAAAGAAGTCTTTAACTCCATCGAAGAAGACGCGGTATACTTTCACAGCATTTGGAAAATTCTTTTGCAATACTTCATCATAGTTCTTAACATAGTTGAATAGTCTACTAAACATATATCCCTTCACATTTTTGCGCATAGATTCTCCAGTGATTTTTACATTATGCTTTGTTTTTGGCGATGGTGTGCTATTGTAAAACGGGGCCAATTCAGTTCTTGCAAGACTAATTTATATTCATACACTTCGCACTAACCTGGAAGAATGTCGGACTAGTTGAAACGCAGTGGATAGGATGAATCGGGGGTCGGAAACGCACGTTGCACGTGCGAATCGTAAGGCCAATGTCATATTACGCAAATCCAAAGCTCATAAATTATAATTATTATTACAGTAAACGAATGCAGTCGATGCTCTTTTTGGTCAAAAAGGTCACAAGGAAATCATTGTGGCAAATCTGTCAGTTTATGTGGTGACACTTTTGTCAAAAAGCATATGTTAAATTTGTTTATTAATGTTACACTTCTTATTCAATTTAAGTGGTATGTTTTTCAAAAATGTGTAATAAGGACAATGGTTTGGAGTTGGACACATGATGAATTATTAGTTAGTTTATAAAATATTAAAATACAAATGATAAATAATTTCTGAGAAATCGCTTTGAAAAAAGCCGGTACAGCTGGGATGAAGCATGAAGAATTGACAGTTGACATTGGTGGAATGAAACGCCTTAATGACATGCTTGCATTTCAGTACCAACATGTTTTTTTTTTTTTTTTATTTTTAAGATTAGTGGTTGCACTTTCAGAAATGATTTTGAATGTCTTTCTGATGAAACTTTCAAACCGTTGAATCTTCCAAATTCGCTCTTCTTTGGAAATTTGACTTTTGACTTTAGGGCAGGGGTGCTTTTATCCTTTTTTAGATTCCTATTTATCAGTAGTCCAAATAGCCCTTGCTCTTGTTGCAACTTGACTCATTCACTTAGCTAATGACTGCAAAAGTCCGAGAATAATAAAACTTTTACCTTCTTGTCTGTCTATTTAGCATTAAATTGTCTAAAAGAATCAAATTTATTTTCTTATCACGTTGTTGTTTACAAAATATAACACATTGGTGTTTTTTTTTTTTTTAAACAAACGTTGTGCCTGCCTTTCAAGGCTAACTTAATAGACAATACTTGCGTATGCTTTATATGTAACCATGCTCGTATTAATCAGCTATTCTTGTGATTACAATTGAAAAATATTATAAATTTCACCATATATGTACAATGTAGATTTAAAATTTTGGAGAACTTTAGTTGGGTTTCGGCATTCTGCTAGAAGAGGTCGCGTTGCTATCAAAAATGTTTTATTTATTTGTGATTTTTGTTGTTCTGTTGAAGAACGAAATTTCTGTTGTTAGTGGAGCTAATATCTTAGGATTAATGGGTGTACCATCTCCAAGTCATCACATTTGGTATGTTAATTTAACGCAAATCTTTAATCACTGTTACGTAATTGTTTTCAAACAGGAATAGTGTCCTAATGAAAAGACTCGCTGAATTGGGACACAATGTTACTGTTCTTTCAGTAGACATACCAAAGCCAAATGAAAAGCTTCCGCAGAGTCTTCACTACATTCATTTAGAAGAAGGCTACTCTATGTATAAGAGTGATGAGAAATTTGACGTAACCACTTTCATTGGTATCGGATCCTTTGAATTGATTCCAATGTTCTACGATATCGGATTAACATTTGCTACTAGCGCACTAAAGTCTAAAGGTCTGCAGACGCTCCTTAATTATCCGGATGACTTTAAAGTCGATTTAATAATTTATGATTACACTGTTGGACCGTATCTTGTGGGATTCATGCATAAATTTAATAATCCACCCTTGGTTGGCATGAGTGCATTTCATAATCCTCCATATACTATTGATGCGATGTCGCATCATTACTTCCCCGCCTATGTGCCATATCATTCGACGACATTTAGTGCTGTAATGGATTTCTGGCAAAGATTTGAAAACACTTTGATTTTTATATTCGATACTGCGTAGGTATATGAAAATCTTAAGAGATTCAAAAGTTAACAAATTTTTCCTAAGTTATCGTCGTTTAATCTTCCTGCCAAGAATGGATGCCCTCGTGAGAAATTATTTTCCAAAAGATATGCCATATTTGAGAGATATAATAGAACGCACTGCCATAGCGCTGGTTAATTCACATCCATCTATAAATTATGTTGAGCCACTACCACCGGGTGTTATTGAAGTTGGAGGAATGCAGATATTTGACCCTCAGCCATTGTCTAATGAGTTAGAAGAATTTATGAACAAATCAAAGAAAGGAGTGGTTTATATATCGTTTGGGACAAATATGAAAAGTATAGACTTCACCGAGGAACAAAAAGGTGTAATTTTGGGCGCAATGTCACAGTTGCCAGAGTATAATTTCCTGTGGAAGTTCGATGCGGAGTATTTGAAAGAGAAAGTGCCCGCAAATATTCTTGTGAAATCATTCTTTCCACAAAGGGATATTCTTGGTGAGTTTAATGCTTTTCACTCCTACTGTACTTGTATTTTAATCCGGACATTTTCATTATAGCTCATCCACAACTTAAAGCATTTGTTACACATTGCGGTGGCCTAAGTTCACAAGAGGCAGTCTGGCGTGGAGTCCCTATGATTGGGGTTCCCTTGTATTTTGAACAACATAGGGTAACTATTGTACATTCACTAAATATCCACAACTTAATGTTTATCTTGAAGTATAGGTTCTACGGCAACTAATGATAGCTGGTGCTGCAGAGAAGATAGATTTCCTTACAATGACCAGCGAAAGTTTGAGTAAGAGTATCAAAAAAGTTGTAGAAGATCCAATAATGCGTGCAAATGTCAAGGCTAAAGCAGTACAATTTCGAGATCGACCCATGAAACCATTGGATACTGCAGTTTGGTGGATGGAATACCTTTTACGTAACCCAAATCCGTATCATCTTAAATCGCCTGCAGCTAAACTAAATATTTTTCAAGCGAGCTCTTTAGATTGTCTTTTAGTTATATTGACTGTTTTAGTTTTATTAACTTATCTAACGGTAAAGCTGCTATCATTGGCTTTAAGAAGCTTAAAGAAACCACAGAATGCAACAAAGTTGAAAAGGAAATGAATAATATGTGTATTTTTGTATGTTATACGATTAAAATAAATAAAGAAATTTGAATTCAAGTATAAGTAACTCGGAGAAAAATTAAGGTTCAAGGGCCGCAGTCTATTTGTCACAACTGGTGTGATTCTTTCTAAACCTTGATCAGCCTTTAACAGAGTTTAATCTATTGTAAAATTGAATAATATTTTTACTTTATTCATTGATAAGATAAAAAGCGTTTGTAAAAAATCTAAAAATATCTGATTGATTGTCAACAATACATTAATTTGATACAGTTTCACACTTCAAACTGCTGTTACTTTGTTAATATTTAGATGAAGTCATGCAGAAACTTATTTTCTCAATGTTGTTCTTGTATTTTGTCTAAATTAAAATGTTCAATGAAAGTACATATTATAAATATCTCACGTCAACTCTTCAACAACAAAAAGCTATTACATCCTTTTTACTTGCGTTTCAAAAAATATCTTAAATGTCCCTTTTGGCAAAAAATTTTAAGAAAACAGAAAACGTAATTGCAGCTTGTCACTTCTAAGTATCCTAGGTTTCCTCTAAAAATATTAAAATTGATTGTCAATGCTGTTTATCAAAACAATATTGCATCTGGCATATACAGCGAAAGGAGAAAATAAAAGAAAATCTTGTATACAAGTGAGAGAAAGTCACCATATACACTCCCCCTTATTGTACGCAGGCTAAAACCATTCCAAATGATTCTCTTCGCGCAGAACACACAAATCACAAATGTCATGGAAAAGCACTCCGGCAAGAATTCTCGCCATCCATATAGCTCAGTATATTCCGAGGTACTTTACGTTTCATACATCAGACAGAGCGGATACGTCCATATTTCCAAAGTTTTCGTATAATTTGCAATAATCATCTTATGTTAGTAGTCTGTCTGCGGCATCCAATCTAAGAGATAGACACCCGATTTATCCATTGTCTTCGTCGTCGTGGTTATATACACATCATCTCTGATAGTGTATCATAGAATTAGTTACTTTTATCTCGCTTGGTAAAATATAGTTTTATGTATTCTTCTCGTCAACCAGGAAGTGTGTGTAGAGTGAAAACATCCTTCAAATAGTTGGATTCTGTTTTTATTTAATTTTTTTTTTTTTTTGTGAAAATCTCACCCCAAGTGTCGTAGTGGTATCAAACACCTCCAGTTTACAAGGTGGTGAAACAAAAGTAAGAGTGAAAAACACACGTCAGATATTGTGTACAAAAAATAAATATGTATGCATTTGTATCGCAAGGATACTACAGTAAAAGCAACGGAATAACTGCTGAATATACTGTTATAAAAACAACAACAGAAAAACACAAAAAAGAGTCAAGAAGTGATACAGCTACAGCACTGCTCTTGTGGGTCTGGACCAAACCCGATAGCTCTAGTTTGCCTTGAAGATGTTTTAAAAGCACAAATACGAGGAGAGAACCTTGTAAAGTCTCTGCTCCCTGCTCCCTGCTATCTGCTCCTGGCTCACTGTTCGTCTGATGGGAGTGAGTTTTATGTGTATGATGCTTTGCATCTAACCTTCTATGGGTACACAGCTTTTCAAGGATACACAGACAAGAGCAGAAATATTTGTTTGACTACCCGCAGTTTTTGTCGCTCTTAAACCTTTTATCTCCACTCCAGTGTAACGTCAAGTGATGATGAGTCCTGTGTGTTATGTGCATGTGTGTGTTGTGATGTTGTTTACTCGGAAGCAAATTGTCATTTTAATTACTTCCAAGGAGATGGACACAGAGAACGACATGCATAGAAGTCAGTGCAACATAAATTAGTGATTTTAGGTTGCGTATACGCCAAAGTGATTTTTTTTTCTTTCATCCCCTTTTTTTTGTCGTTATCGTCGTTCGTTAAAGATTTGCATTTCGTGTGACTTTTTGCCTATGACAGGACGGTATACACGCTTAGGTGAATTTATTATTTATGGGCTGGGGTTATCGTTTTCGTAATTCTTGTGGCATCTCACGAACCTTGAAGGTGGTTTGCATGTTAATCGATATTTATTATCAATCAAGCTCTAGTAAGGTCAATTGATAGAGTGATGTGAGAATGGGTACAACAAGTGGTTTTTTTACATCATACTTACACATTAACAATATTAATCTGATTAATTTTTATCTCCCGCGTAAGAGAGAGAGAGAGAATGAGAGGAAGACTTAAAGTGGTTGGCATTGTTTGCTGCTGGTGTGCACGATCCTAGAAGCTTATTAATTAAGTTTACATTTTGGGCCATTGACTGGCGATAAAAGATTATGGTTGCATATAAACAGTTTAGTTTATTATTTAATAGTTACGAACTGCGAGTGTTTTAGACTATGATTACGTTCTTTTTGAAAGTAAATCAGTGATAGTCTGGGGGAGTTGATGATGATTATGTTGGAATTCCAGCTCCAACTATTCAATATACATAATTGTCAAATGCTGCAGCGATTCTTTTTGGAATAAGGTTATACCTCTAACCTGGCGCATGAATAATTTTCATGCAACGCTTTTGTAAAAATCTGCCTTGTTCTTCAGATAGTTTGTTTAGGGTGGACAACTTTGTTCCTGAATTAAGTAAATCAATTCCATTGCACGGCATTATTATCATTATAGTACGAGACTTCTTTTTTTAGTCTATGGGTTTCTGCTTCATTCTCATGTATATCTTGGTTAAAAATACGATTCGGTCAAAATCTCTGATATATGATTATAATTAAAGACCGTCATTTTTAAGTACCGAAACCATGTAGCAGTAACTTTTGCACAATAGAGCAAAGCAGTCTTACAATAGGTCCCAAATTGCATGTACTATTCTCACGCCCTGTGTTATTTGCACAAGAAAGTCATCTTCTATCTCCACCTGCTTTCTGATAATTCTTTCCTTAGACGAAGAGTTCGAAACACTGAGGACCCATCAAGATGCGATGAATATGAATATGGGTCTTATATGCAGCAAAGTGGTTGCCGTTGCTCTGTGGTTACATAGAGCTGACACAGTTTCGAGTCTTAGCCAAAAAAACAGGCAACACATTTGTTTGCGCCACCAGCTCAAGACATGCAATCATAACCTTCAAAGAGTCGGCCGTTTGGACTTTTGGAGTCGATAACAAGAATAATAGGTCCCTTCCATTCTTGCAAAAAAATAAAACAGAAACTATACCTACATTGGCTCCCTACGAGCTGTCACACCAAATATTAACTTTTGTTTGTGTACAGCTTTATAAGACTTTTCTAACAATTTCGAAGCTCTTCGAGTCATTTCTATGAAAGACGCGACACTTGGTATTATCGCCATTGTTGGTTATCTTAGAAATAGTTGCAAGGTTTCAGTTTTCAGCAACCAAACAAAACCGAGTCAAATTACATAAATGTAGTTTCTAAATCGTAAGGTAAATTGAGTTCCAAGAAGACAAATCTTGCAAAATTGAATATATATTTACTAACTGAAGCAGACTAATCAAAAAAGCTCAGATTATTCTCATCTACAAAATTCCTTTGATGCTAATTTCGAAAAAAACACAACGTATCATGTGTTGATGATTCACATTATGCTAAGTCTTGCGGTTAGCATTTCTCACTAAAAAAAAAAATCCGCATTTCTCCTCAAGGAAATGAAATCCTCTCCATTAAACATTTCGAACTTGAAAACTTGTGAATCCTTCTTAAAATGTCAAACTGGCGCCTTTCCGATTGGCCTCGTGGAATATATCAAAACACAAATGTCTAGTGACATTTAGACCTCAACTTTGTTGTATAAATGAATGTAGTCATCTTGTATGACGAAGGAAAAAACAATTTTAAAATACACCGTGTCGTCGCTCTATTTATACACACGTTTGTGTTTTTCTTTTTATTTTATTTTATTTTGTTTTTTGCTTTGAAATTATCCCCTAGTGGCTTTCCAAACGTGTGTTCACCCGCCTGTCAGTGGCTCGTTTAATACGCCATTGTTTCAGCATGAATTATTATCTTTTGTTTTTCTTAAGCCGTTTCAAGTATGCTTGCTACGAGTACAGTATATCTAGCATAATCCCATCATGTTTTTGTATCTTGTCTAATGCCTTTTAATTTGATATTCTATATTGGAAACATTTTAGATTGTTGTTTTAAGAATGACTTGTGACACAACTGTCATACAAAGTGTTCGAAATAAAGGAACAAAATACCGCTGTTGAAGGACTAAAAATTGACACATGTAACATAAATAATAAATCAAAAGTTAAATAAATAAACTGTTGAAATTAATTTTATTTTTGCTTGAATGAAAACCGTTAAAAATATAATAAAAAATGGCCGTAAACATTTTGGACGTCGATCATTTCGCTATAAGCGCCATTGTCACCGCTGTTATGCAAATCATATTTTTTATGATCAATTCCGCGTTCCACATGGACAAACTTACAGATTTCGCCGGTGGAGTAAACTTTATAATTATAGCCCTCTTGACATTCTACTTGGGCCAAATCGACCGACCTTCCAAGGTGAGTACCCATGACACATTGTTAATCATACATACTGTCGTCGTTCGTTACCTGCATGTTACCACACTGCAACGTATGCAATTTTAAGTTATTATCAACGTTTTTCTGTTCAGTTTGTATTCTCACTATACACATACAAACAATGTATTTGTATCGAAAATCAATGAACTTAGTTGGTTGGTAGTTGCTAGAAAATAATTAACTTCCTGAGCTTATTTTGACCTTCAAGAGGAAATTTTAAAAATTTTAAATTCAAGGAAATCAGTCTATTAAACTGGACAAATTCCACTTGAAAGTTTCAATGCTGTCTGGTGTGAGATTGAGGTTTTTGTTTTTATTCTCTTAAGCACTTGGTGGTTGATGAACCACTTATTTACTTGATGGTAGTCTTCAATTAACTTAAACTTTTTTTTTTCTTTAAAAACTTTTATGTTTTTTAAATGAGACCACTCATGGGGTTCTATCGTGTATAAACAGATAAATCAAGTCAAAAAGAAAGAAAAAACCTGATTGTTAGTTTTGAGGGAAATTATTTTCAAACTCATGACTTTAAAAATAAACCCAAAACACAATAAATACACATATAGGGAGCGGAGAAACATTTAAAATCAAAATAAATGCACGAAATCGCTTTTACAACGTATAATTATTATAAACGGATGTGTAAACAATGTTTTTTTTTTCATTATATGATTTTTTTGAATGAATTTTGAATTATCAAAAGACTATAGATGTCAGATTTGTTTAGACTTGCAGTTTATTTGGTCGGCAAATATTAATGGATTTTTATAAATATTTTGTGTTTACTTTCAGTCGTATGACAGCCGTCAGCTAATGGTAACAATTTTTGTATGCCTTTGGGGAGCAAGACTGTCGGGATATCTGTTTTACAGAATTGTAAAAATCGGTCGTGACAAACAGTTTGAAGATACAAGAAGGAATATTATACGCTATGCGATATTTTGGACATTTCAGGTAAGATTAATAATTGAACATTTTTTGTCTTTTGAGAAAAAGTACTAAGTGCTTTATCTGACTCTTTATTTAGTCGTTTCTTTGATTGTACATTTGGTCACATGTTTTTGTTAGATTCTTCCTAAAATGTTGTGTGGAATGAAATTTTAAAAAATATATAAAGAGCTCTTAAAAATGTCGCACAACTTGACTTCGAAAAGGTCGTTGATTGTGTCAAAGATTCGATGATCTCGTGCTACATTTGCTCATGGAAATATCACCACATGCGATGCTACACGAATTTGAGTGATTATTTGCAATGCTATCTGGGTTTTCATTTCATGTTAAGTTGACGGGAACTCGGGAACAAAGGTAATTTATGTCAGTTTAAATTATATTCAAGACCGTAAGCTATTATAATGCTTTTATTTCGATCTAAGTGTGACGGAGGGGAGGACATTTTCTCTTTGCATCAACCTACCAATTTAACCTAACATAGCACAATGGTTAAATGTCTTTGGTTTGGTGGCGTATATCCGAGGGACCTTATGCTTGATGCTATTCCCATTGAACTGCTACTGAATCTCACAAGTTTATCAGTCATTCTTGGGGCATCGACATAAGCCAGAGATTCCTCACAAAAAATAGTCTAAAGGTAGAAAGGTTTCATACGTTCATAGAGAACGTTGGATAGGGTCTTATACGCGGCAAGTAGTAGGGATATACCTCGATAGTTGTAGCAAGACATAGGATTGACTTTATTGTATATCGAGCATATGGAGCTTTCGTCCACTCATCGAAAATTTCTATTCGTAAGCCATCAGAGTCGGTAACCTTGTTGTTCTTCAGTTTTTTAAAAGCTACATCAATCACTTCTGAGCTTACTTCTTCATTTATTGGAGGTAAGCGCTCTTCTTGCCTGCTCGTTATGACCATTCAGCAACTGTTGGAAGTGCTGCTTTGAACACGTCTACAATTCCCTGAGCATCGGTGAATAGATTTCCGTCACTATTTCGAAGAGTCTGCTTTTCAATCTTGAAGCCAGCTTCCAGTTGTTTGGCGTTCCTATAAAAATGCGGAATGTTGTTCCTATCGCACAACTCTTTGATTTCCTTGAGATGAGAGACTACGTATGACCCCTTCTTCCTACGTAGGATTTTCTTCTCCTCCCTTCTTCGGGCTTGATACTCTTCTCGGTCCGCTCTTGTTTTGCCTTATAGCACTTTAAGATGTTCTGTCACCTCTTTCCAGTATTAGCAAACATTATCATATCACGGGTCGTTAAGGAAAGTTTAAATCCCCATCCTATTTGAACTTTCAAATCTTGTTAGATACATATAGCCATCTTTTTTCTTATGAAATTTGAAAATATAATCTTTCTTCTATTTAACTTCTACACACTGAAAGAATTTTAGTTTACGACAGTCCGTGTCAGTCATTTTATTTAGCTACTTATTGATAATGGCAGCTTTGATGAAGACTAAAGGAGATTTTGGAAAGAAAATTCCTCTCCTTTCATCCCATTATTGTTTTTTAGTGTAAACTGTAGGACTTCTGCGTCAATGCCTTGCCTTTTTCAAAACTGAAGTATACTATCGAGGATGAGAAACCAGAGAACCAGAGGGGAAGAACCTCCATAAACTGTAAACACTGAGACTTCACCGAAACAAGTTAAGATTAGACTTCCATTAAGGACACAAAACACTTTTTTTTTTCTCAATGACACGGTCAACTTTAAAGGATTTTGTTGTGCACGAGTAATCTTCGTATGTGCTTCTGAAACACATATTTTCCTTTTTTTTTTATTATGATTTACTTTTAAAGGATTGAACCAATATTCTGCAATAAGGACATATTAACGAAACCAAACCATTATCCATGCGAGAGATAATGGACCATCCATTTCTGTCATATGTATTTTATGAGTTTCATTCTACGTGTTGTGATCCATTTTCCTTGAAAATTTTGGCAATTTTGACGGAATTTTATGACATTGCCATGAAGGGTAGTAATGGTAAGCAGGTGTTTCGGAAGGGTGCCAGCGAAACAACACTTTCAGATGTTTTTCTTCTTTTTTTGACGCACAAAGGGGTGAATTTTTGTCATACATGTGTGATGAAAAAAAAGTCAAAAAAGTGGAAAACCAAACAAATTTCTTTGAGGATATAACACATAAAAGTTACAGTTTTTGCGTTAACAAACGTCAACTTCAACTTCATCTCTGTCGAAGATTGGGATTTAACTTGTATGTGACGATGGAGGCACCAAATGAAAGAAATGATGTTCGCACTAAGCTATTAAGTTGGTAGCGATAACATTTTTCAGATGGGATAAACGAGGACACTTTCAGTTTCAGCCGGGATGGAAAATTTGGTATTCTCATGCCTTCGGAGAGTTTTTCAAGGTTTAATTAGTGAAATGTCAAAA
This sequence comes from Criorhina ranunculi, assembly GCA_951813785.1. NCBI lineage: Eukaryota > Metazoa > Arthropoda > Insecta > Diptera > Syrphidae > Criorhina > Criorhina ranunculi. The sequence continues at coordinate 51,166,674 of OX638382.1, forward strand.
TGACGAAAAAATGTTTAATGGGCCGAGGAACCGCAAGCATTGCTTAATGTGTATACTGGATTAATCTTATGGTGCCGCTAGAAGTATTAACTTTCGAGTAAAGCATTGTAGCAAGCATCCTCGTTGGATTTGATAGTATACACTTGGAATTTATACACATTACCAAGATTTATTCCAAGAGTGCGTAATAAAATCCGTCAATCAATTGAAGAACGAAAACTAAAAACCTTTTGAAAGAATTTGGCAATCTACAAATTAATGTGAAAGAAATGCAGTGTTGCCTGCAATACATCCATCTTCAGTTGCGGGCTATTCACACTTGGTATGTCGCTTACTCATCCCTAAAATTGACAAAAAACTCGGTTGAGATCCAAAAACTTTCAGACCAAGTTCCTACTCGATGGCTTAATAGTCATTTGATCCTTCTTAGACATTGTAGTGGTCACCGTGGCTTAGTGGTTAGTGCGTTGGACTGCTAGGCGAAAGGACACAGGCTCGATCCTCAAAACCACCAAAACATTTTTGCGGAACCACCGCTTCGCAGGCATGACAAACCTGTAAGAGTATAAATCTGTCATGAAAAAGCTTCTCAATCTGCCGTTTAGAGTCGGCAATAAAACTGTAGGTCTCTACCATTCGTGGTTGTGAGAAGCTAGGTCTTGACTCTCAATAAGCTGTCGCGCCAAATATTTGCTTATTTTATTTTAGCTATTGCTGAGGAAAGTGCAGCTTATGTAGGAATTTATGGCTCCAAACTGAAACTCGTAGTTTTGTTCAGTCAGCGTGTTGATATAGTTTTTTTTAAGGCACAGGACACGCCTCATTAGATTTCTCTCATTTTTAAACGCTACCAAGACTCGTTTCTATCCTCTGCATGGGTGACATTCATGTTACTTCTGCTCCTGAATCCGTCTTCTGGTATCTGTGGACAACTGCGGAAGACAGAGCATTGTTTGCAATCTCTCTGTCTGCACCTGACATATTCTTCGGTGAATCAAGAAGTATTCCTTTTTTTATTTTAATCTTCAAGGCCTTTAGTCTTTCGTCTTCCTCCTTGGTTGGTGGTGCATGTCTTAAGTTTCTTCCCTTGTCTCTTACAACATGTATCTCACCTTATAGAGAAATTAAAAAAATCTTACGACCAAATTGAGGATTCTTAAACAAAAATAAAGAAACAACTGTATATAGCTACCGCATATAGATTAATTCCTTGTCATTACTGTAGCACTAAACGTAACTTTTCAAGTACATCGCACAACTAAATGTAAATCACAATAGAACAAGATGCTTGTGTAAAAATATAGTCATTAAAGTTCATATGTATGTATGCATTCTCTTCTCATGAACTTCCTTAGCATGTGTAAATAGTTTTCAAAATAAAACAACGAACACGTTCTAAATAGTGATAGGCACCATGTTCACATGACTGAAATATGTTGTATTAGACGAATGTTTTGAGGCTTTCCATAACCTCGTCCTCGACCCTTGTGTGTTGTCATTATGCTACTTCCAGGGCCAACACTTTTTCCTGTTTTGTTTATTTTTTTTTTCTTGCATATATGACTATTTTATTGCAGGGTGTCACAAAATCAAAGAATTTATTGAATTGAATTAATAAAAATGGGATTAAATAAAAGATTTGTAAATATAAATTTAATCCACTTCTGATACTTTTTACGCAACAGACTCTGACAATAATATACTCAACACAGTTTGTCATCTTTGAATTAACATAAACTCGTAGCTATACTAATCCACTTCTGACACTAATGTGAATTGCAATCAAGGTTTTATGTAGTGTCAATTCTGATGGGCCTTAGAGCGTTTACAACGCCTACGTGCCATCGTGTTCGGAGTTCTGCAATACGCTTCAATAGACATCTATTTACGAAAGACTACAGCTTACGAATGACAATTACTTCAATTTTAGTAGCAGTAGTACTGACTACTGGAACTGTCGCAGCTACTTATAAATATTTGATCGTATTCCGAACGCAGCTAGTCTTTTCCGGTTCTGCTATCTACGTCAACCTTTGGACGAGACAAAAATGGAATGCTTTCAATATTCTCGACCTGCTGCTTAGCAATGTTTACAGTTTACACTTTTTCCTTTTTTCATATAATACCAAAATTAAGTCTCCTTAGTTGCTGTACTGACTCGAAGCTGCATCAGTTTGCCTAGCAGTCCAAAGCACTCACTACTATGCCACAAAGACCACTCTCTTTGGCGATTGAGAGCTTCAAACCCCCTTTTGAGTCCTGCCACCGACACTTGTGGAATACCTCCAGTTATAAATAATGTTCGTGTTCAATCATCAACGTCGTACAACACCTGTTACCTATCTACGTAAAAAGTGATAAAGCTTACCACGGTCATGTAGGTATTCTAGGAAAATAAAACTGATGTTCCTGCTGAAAGAGTTCAAAATTGAAACAGCTTTCTCTGGTAGAAGATCTAGGTGAATTATGGGCAATCTTCAGTTCTTGCTTGTTGTCAAATAGAACTGTTTTAACTTTTATATGATTGTTTTGATAGCACCCTGCACTTTCTAGTTTAAGTTTCACCTTTTACAAAGGTTTGTATGTATATCAAAAGGTAGCACGAGTATGTAGTAGGCTGGAGTAAATTACCTACTTGCATGAGGTTTGTGCCCCTACGCAAGGTAATTTTGTTCATCACTCGCAATGCAGTGTTTGCAATATAATCCACATCTCCAAGAGCATGCTCCCATTAATCTTTGAATTTGCCAACTTGCTTGCGAAACCATGCAATTCTCGTGATTAGGGCCAATTACATACAATGCCTTTGATTTTCGAAATTTTACACTCACAAACGAGGACGACTTTTGGGTATAGTCTGAGAAGGAGTGAAAGGACAAGGTGCATTGTTAAAGAACACCCAGCACATGCACTACTAAGAAGCGTTATTACGTTCCGTTCTAAAAGAATCGTGTGGCGCCATCATGGGCTACATGTAATTAAATTTCAGATTCAAGCTACCTACAGTGGGCATATCCAATGTCTTCCGAAGATATTCACAAGAATATGACCAATTTAAATCGATCTGGGTATTAGAACAGATAGAACTTGTACCATGGAAGCCTTCGCGGTGCACATCCGGTTGCATTGTTTTCATTGATTTGTGTGTATTCCATTTCCCAGTAATTTGTTCATCGGGTGAATATAAATAACATACGTTCGGCTCACCGCTGACAAGATAGGGAAACCCTAATCGATGGTTTACCAGTCGAGGCAATAGCGCCTCTCACAATACATGTTTAGATGTATATTGATTTTGTATTTCCTTTTGTATTCGTTAAGTTATTCTTTTGTAGCCTGAAAGTCTATATCAGTAGAATCTTGTAGTGGTTTGTCATTTAATACCTTCGATTACTTAAGAAGCTTTTAAGGCCGATGGAACTTGAAGAAATTTGAGATTACTTGTCGAAGTTGGCTATAAGTGATGAAATGGTAGGTCTTTGCGATTTTCTACTTTGATGAATAATAATAAGACGTGAGTTTCATTGTCATGCGGGCTCCCTGACCATGTATTGATTGATTGATGATGTCGAAAATGGAGGCAAATATAGTTTTATAACCTTTTCAAGTTTTCGAATGTAATTATACAATTTATGATAGATGGAAGGCAGAAGCAGCACTCTGGATTTAAAATATTTTGAAGAATGCTTCATGTTTTTTTGAATGAGTCTGAAGTTGCACATAAGAATGCTGAATAGAAATTTGTGACAGGTTATGGCTTTTATTCGTTTTGTTACAAGAAGCAGAATACTTCGAAACAAAACCGTGTAATTTATGTCCCTACGAAGGATATTCACAAATGATGGCACCAGAGATTAGTAAGTAAAATGCGTAATTAAAAGAGTGTCCCCTACTCACTTTGTGTTTGCCCGTATCTTCTGTAATGGGTTCCATTGATGGTAGAGTTTCTAGCAAACACAATTGCAGGCAGACTAAACGAATTTTTTACGACGTCTGTAAGAAGTCCGCAGTTATTTTGTCGTCTCTCAGCAGAAAAAACTGCAGACAACTTATTGGCGTTATTACGAGACACAACGTTCTTGCCAAACATCTTAGGATTAAGTGACACCGCTAGCTGTGACACTTGTGAAAAGGGCGACGACAATACGATAAGGAAGTGTATCGCATGTATGTGATTGTCCTGCCTTTGCTCGTATCAGGTTGAACATTTTAGGGGCTGATGTGATAAGTGCTAGTAAAGCAACTTTGCAGTCAGCATGTCACTTGAAGTGTTATAACTGATGCGTAAGTTTAAAAGCGCCAATATTTAGTACATTTTAGATGACCTAACCGATAGGCTACGACTTTGACCTCAATGACCTGGCGGCTTATAATGCCTTAGATTGGTATTTCTGTAAAACCTTTTTATGTAGGTTGAAAATAATGAACTCTTGCAGCTTGATTAGGTTCGAATAACAACGGTGCGGAGACGTAATGCAATCGAGAAAAATAATATCAAACATGAGATCGTGTAGCGCTAAAAAGCAACGCTGACAACCTCAGCAGATTAATTTGCTCTTCATCGACTTAAGGAATGCCTTGATACCAAAGGGTCTTTTATTAAGCGCTCCTATCTTTAAATTTGAATAAAATAAAGTGTGTGTGAGATATCATAGAAATTTTTTATTCGGTTGAAAGGCCTATCGATGCCATTATGTATGGAATATGACATCGTTCAAATGTCCGCCGGGGCTTCCCTAGGTGGCGCGCATCCGAAATGTCTTATTTTCCATGATTCTGGCGCATAAATCAGGTTGAATTTGACCGATGGCATGGATTATCTTGGCTTTGAGGGCCGCTGTGATTTGTGGCTTATTCGCATAGATCTGCGACTTCAGAAAACCCCACAAGAAAAAGTCTAACGGGGTCAAATCGTATGATCTCGGTGACCAGTTCACATCACCTTCACGTGAGATTTTCAATGTGGCGTGAGCTGTGTGGCACGTAGCGCCATCCTGTTGAAACCACATATCGTTGATATCAATATCAGCCAATTCAGGCCAAAAGAAGTTGGTAATCATCGACCTATAGGCCTGACCAACGTCGCTCTCAAAGAAATATGGACCGATGAAGCCGCCAGCCCAAAATCCACACCAAACAGTGACTTTTTCCGGATGCATTGATCTCATGTGGATTGGTATCGTTCCAAATTCGACAATTTTGTTTGTTGACGTACCCATTTATCCAGAAATGGGCCTCATCGCTGAAGATGATTTTTCGATGAAACGTTGCCCGAACAGAACACCCATTTTGATAAAACAATTTTATTATTTGCACGTGTTGTTGAACGCTATACCCGTCCATGGTAATTTAGCAAAGCAAACTGAATAAATGACAGCCAATTTGATAGACGTAGCTTCAACAATATGGCCGCTATCAACTGTCAAAGTTCAGAAAACCCTATTGGAAGACCCTTTATAAAAGCTGAGATTTTACTACACAGACGATTGCATCAAGTGCCATAACTTTCCAAATGGTATTATGTTCGTATGTTAAACAGTAAACAGAATACACTACAGAACCCCTTATTTCAGACTTTTTGACAGACTAAGATGAAGTGTGCAATATTGTGTAAAGGAGTAGTCATAAAAGAGATTTTTTTTTTAGATATCACGGTATTTTCTTAAGCAAATAAATATAAATTTTAATATTTGTTTTATTTTTCTTTATTTCACAGGCAGTTTGGGTCTTTGTAGTGTCACTTCCCGTTATTATAATTAATTCCCCACGTCACTCACAGCCAAATGCACCAAAAACTATGACGACTTTAGATTCGGCTGGTTCGGGAATGTTTGTCGTTGGACTGTTAGCAGAAACTTATGCTGATCTACAGAAGTTCTCATTTCGACAAGATCCAGCGAATCAGGGAAAATTCTGTAATGATGGTAAGTAATCCTTTAAATTCGATTTTATTTTTAAAGTCATTTTCTATGCTTGAAAAAAGTCTTAAAAGCTCCACCACAACGTATTTCTTTCCTAATTTGTTTTTAATTGATGAAAGCTCCCACCGCTCCCAACTCCCTAACATTCGAGTTTACTCATCTATTCTTAATTTGCTTGTCAACGAATAGGCAAGCCGGGTCCCCAATTAAAAAAAAAAAAGGGCAACAACACACTGTTGCTTCGGCTTGCTGACGGCCAGGCATCACTTTGCAAGGCGAACTGAAATTTAATTAACTGTGAAATTGTCTGTGTGATTAAAACTCATGGCCCTGCATGTATTCGCCGATTCGATTTTTGATTAAATTTTAATGTCATCATGCAGCAAAATTGAAAACACCAACTGTCGTCCTTAGACATACACATAATATACAGCAGATTGTGCACAGCAGTGACATGTTGTTTTGAAATGCGCCTGTGTCCTCATGTACGTCTTAATCCGCAGGATGATAATAACAATGTGCAAATGTGCTGCAAACTGCTTTGTGTTCGTCAATCCTTTCGCCACCCATTCAGCAGGAGAATATGTAAACGAGTTTGTGCTAGATACATCTAAAGCTCATTTAATCCTGCTCCTTTAGCTTGATGCAGTTCTTTCTTTCATTCTTCCCTGTGCTCACTTAATATAGCAAACTGAGTGACAACGCTTCTGTTGGTGGAACAACTTGACCCGCACCTGTACGATTGACCTTCAAAGCTCGTACACAACATTTACTATGTATGTACGTGCATACAACAGATAAATGGTGTGCTCATTAGAGCGAAATGCACGTGCATGTTAAGAAAACCATATGTCAGCCAGCATCCGCATTTTTACTCGTGTACTTTTTGTTCATTTTATTTTGCTGTTTTCTTTTTAACAGGACTATGGAGCATGTCAAGGCATCCGAACTACTTCGGGGAGGTGGTTATCTGGTGGGGAATTTTCGTCGTGTCACTCAATGTCATCCACGGACCCGAATGGGTGGCCATAGCATCGCCAATCTTCACAACATTCATCATTCTTTTCCTCTCGGGTATTCCGCTGCGAGAACGTTCCGCCGATGAGAAATACAAAGAGTAAGGAGGTAATGTATTCACTCGTAGATCAATTTGTAAAAAGAATTCTCTAAATCACTTGCAGCCTAATGGAGTATCGGAAGTATAAGGCATCAACGTCTCCACTTATACCCATTCCGCCGTCAGTGTATGTCGAGGTGCCGAGTGCGTTGAAATTTATTCTATGTTGTGAATTCCCACTCTACGACACCATGGATATCCAAAAGGATCTTAGCCCATACTCATTGTCGATGGCACACTCCCATTCGCACATATAGCAATCAGTTGCCCACAGTGGGAGTGGGCAACATGGCCAACTCACTGTGGGCCACCAGGTTCAGGGATCCAGTAGTGGCTTACATCAAAATCAACACCAACATCATCATCATCATCACCATCATGGCCATCATGGTCATCATGGACATCATAGCCACAGCTATCCGCAAGACATAGAGAGTGGTGCCGCCGGAGGTGTGAGTTCACGGAGCTCATATGTCAAGACACCAAGCAATCCATATCAGAACGGTGGAAACTACATGAATACCTATAGTTATGACCATAGAGGGATAACAGACGATGAGGACGATGATGATGACGATGGAATTATCTATATGCCTGGTCCATCGACGTCAAAGCAAGTTTTGCATCATGTTGGTGAAAAGAAAACAATAACAACACCCGTGGAGGTAAAGGAGGGCAGTAGTCCGCCAGTCATAGAAACGACAGAGCTGCAATCCGAACCCATTCCTATAAAAAGCGAAAGTTTTATCGCAAAAGTCGAAACCGAACAGTATGTCAATCCAGATGGAGCTTCAATTACAGTCACAACTATTTTGTGATTACCTCTTCTAGATATTTGTTGTGATTCTTTAATCAAAAAACGTTCTAATGACTCAATTTTTCTGTTTGTTCGTCAAACCATATCTGCCATTTGTACTATTATAATTGTTATTTAATTTAAAATCGCTTAAGAAAAAGGGATACAGACATATTCAATATATTTACTAAGTGTGTACATTTGTATAGATTAATTCCAAATATAATATTAAGATTTATATCAAAGAATCAAAATAGTTAACAAGGTATATACATTTAAGTGGAGAATAATGTCAAATATATTCAATTAGTTTTAGACTTCAATAGTTTTTGTTCTTTTTGTAAGAAAGTTTTGGCAGCACTGCACAAATAGTTAATGACTGTGTTTAGCTAATTCTGTCGTCACCGGATGGCGTCAATTTTAATTGGCAAAATCCATGAGCCGATTTGTGTTGCAAAGAGCCATAAGGTTGTCTTTTAAGCTTTGAAAAACGGCTTTAACCTATGCTGTGTTGGCAGTGATGGAAAACAAATAAGATTTTATTTTCAAAGCAGTAGAACAAGACCAATTGATGTAGAGAATGTACAATAAATAATTGTTACATGTTCAGTTTAACGTTTAAATAATTTAGAGAATATTTAGAACAGAGGAGGGTTTTAAGTTTGTCACATAATGGTTAAGCTATTTCAAACTTTACTTTACTTTAATGATAAGCAATCTTCTAGGACTAAACCGGAAGGCGCCTGTTCTGTGAAACCAAAGTAAAGCTCTGAGGGGGGTCTCTTATTCACCTGGCAGATACTAGAAAACCACTGTGGCATAAAGAATTGTTTGTTCTGAGCAAAATTTTCCTACAAATGAATCAATGTTGTGATTCTAAGGAAGATCATCGATGAACTTAAGTGTATTGCTTGGGGATGAGTGTTTGACTGTTTCTAGGAAGACGTATCCCCTACCTGCTTTGAGCTATAGCGAAACATTCGCAGAATATGTGCTTCGTAGTTTCTTGATCTTCCAAGTAGATACGACACATATCTGTAGGGCTTATGGCTTATGTCCTGTTTGTCTCTTGGTGCTCCCATGAATTGAGTGATAAGTCACAGAATGCAAGTGGACGTATAAATGTTGATTGAGCTCATTGCTTTGCGAACTCATATACAATCCTATTGCATTCGATGCCCTTGTGTCCGGGAGTACAATATGTAAATGGAAATATTGTTGTGAATAACTGACTGTTGGAGGATATTGAGGCAGCTCCAAGCAAGCCTTGAGTATAAGAGATACGGTTTACTTACTTAGCGGGCAGTCTCGACCCGTGGAGAATCTTTGTCTGAAACACTGCAGTCTTCCATCCTTTTCGACTTCGGGTAAGCTGTTTCCAATTCTTCAGACCAAGCGCCCTCGCGTCCGCGATGCCTTGGTCCTTAAAACGGAGGTTCGGGTTTCCTCGTCGCTTCGCCCATTCTCTTAATGTAGCTGAGCCTACATTATGACTTGATTTGGCTTTTAGACTACATTCACATCTTGATACAGCTCATAGTTTCCTGGTTGTATATTTTCTCATAGAGGACCGAGAGCTCAGAACTTTTATCGTTGTCCGTCTGTCGGCAAACTGTTTTCCATTAAGGTTGCGTTAAGTTTATATAGTAATACAGTTCTTGGTGCACCAGGACCCTAACCAATTAGCATTTGCAATCCTACACTAGCTATAGCTGGTTGCATACAATAAGTTTGATAAGTTACCTCTCCATTTCGAATACCTTTTTCTGAATCACATAACAGAATTGGTGATGGCAAATTTGTAGTTCCATCTTCTGGCATCTGGATCCGCAGAGATCTGAGTAAAGGCTGCATCACGAGATGGCATTGTCATTGCTGTCACAAGGTGGTGTCGTCAAATGTCTTTATAGATTATTTTTGGCGAAACTCGAACCTAAAATTAACCTGCTGAACATCTTCAATTGTCTTAACTAAATCCACTACAGTTTTTGGTGAAAAATACTAAACATGTTGCATTAATCGTTGAAATATTCTAAAATAATAAAATTACTTTTCAAAGTAGTGTACATCTCATTCTCTTCTTTCAGAAGATATAAATCCTTTATAGAGCTGTGCAATTACCGTATTTATGTATGAACATCAATTTGAGTTGACATTGCATATCTTATCTTTTATTGAGTATGATCTATTCGCCCTTCCTTGCCTGCCCAAAAAAACTGATAAGCGATTATTTTAAAATATTTTCATTAGAAGGCATGTATTCAAAATTTCTTAAAAAAAAACTTCTGAGACTTAAATTAACTTGACATATAACATATTTATATCATAATTCTTTAAAATTAATAATGTTGTTCAATATACAAGGTGCTTTTACACTTATCACTTTGGCTGATAATTATTATTATTTAATAGTGTAACAGTACCTTAAATGTTAATCAAATTGAAACATATCGAAGTTTCGCTAGTCATTTTTTAACAACAAAAAAAAAATTAAGTAAAACTCTACACTTGGACCAGGAAGTAGTTAATTTTTTTTTCTCTAAACGAAACAGGAAACCAAAATAGATTTGTATGTGTATATATCTATCTGTTTACATAAATGTTGTATTAATAAATAAATTGTTAAATTTTAAGTAAACATTTTTAATCAGAATTTATGTGTAAATATTGTTAATGTTTTTAGCTAACCAAATGGAACGTGCCAATTGCATATAGTATTAATTTAAAAAAAAATTAAAATTTCAACTAGTGTAGAAGAATGAAAGTAATAATGTGCCTGAATTTTGCACGGCTTCGCTAAAGAAAATACCTGATTAAAAATTAAATAATTGTTAATTTTGACACTTTGTACAATACATAATAGTAATTCTATAAAATATCATGATTTGAAAACACCTATCGAAACGATGTTAAAAATTTAATTGATCTTGAAAAAAAAAACTTATATTTACACTTCCCAATTATTACAATGTAACAAAATTGTTTTTTTTTTTTATAGCAAATAGCTTGTGATTACAGATTCTAAGAATAAGATGTTTTTGTTTTTCACGTACATATTTAAAAATTAATCTTTTAAATGACAACACTGTTGACGATCCGTGGTGGTTTGATTTCTAATCGTTCTCAAATCGCGTACGTTGTGGGTACGTTAAAAAAACTCACGAGCTACAAAAATTCTCAAACCTATTTTAAAATTACAAACTGTCAGGTGATTGAAAAAAGAAGAAAAGCTTAAAGTTCCATTTCTTGTGACAGATCAGAAGCCTTTTAAATGACAGCTGAAAAGCTTCAAACTTTTCTATAGTCAAGATAGGTAGAAGTTCCCACAAAGGTTTATTCTGGTATCCACAGCCAAGGTGTGCCTTTCTGCCCGAGACGATATTAATTCTACCTATATTATTGTATTATATCAATCCTTAACACTGTTAGGAAAGAAGAAAGCGACTACAAAAACGCAGTTAAGATTAACCAAGGCTGATGAACTCGCTAGGTATGGAACTACTGTACCCGTGCTCACGGAAAAAGACACCCTGGGTATACCGATTGCTACATGTAAACTCAAGCTTAAGCTGGATGCTATCGAGAAAACAAATTCTAGGTGGACAAATGGTTTAACGTGTCTAGCGACAAAGCGGATTTGGCCGCGGCTGGATCTGAAACGCTCTATGAAATTGATTTCTCTCAACAGATCGCATATCAGTTCCATTATAGGTGTCATCACGGGACTCTGTCTACTAGGCAAGTATGCAACAAGGCTTGGCGTCTATTCAAATGATTTCTGTAGGAGCTACATGGACGAAGAGGAGGAGGAAACTATTCCCCACCTTCTTTGCGACTGCCTAGCTCTCTCCCGTGAAAGAAGACTCCATTTAGGGGAATTCTACCTTAACGACATAGGCGATCTGATTAACACAGATATCAGTAACCTCCTTCGCTTCATAAAAAGCTCCAATTGGTTTAACGAGTAGGTATGGAGATCTCTTCAGATCCATGTGGTATCACAATGGACCTATCACTGGTCTAAGTGCGCTGGCAATGGCTGGCAGCCACTTCAACCTTACCTAACACATACATATGTTGTTGAACTTTTTTTTCGATTTGGCGATATTAACTTTCCTTAATCTTATGATCTTGTTACCAGAAGCCATAAGCCGTGATTGCTGGTCCCTTCGTGAGAACTAAACTTTCAACTTGAGAGTTTGTATGAGTCGTAACTTTGTAATGACTTGCAGAAAACTTGTAGAACAGCAGAAAGGGAGTGTTCACTAAATTGTATAACGTGGTGAAGATTGATTTTGTTTTTTCTTTTGCATTCGAAGTTAAGAGAGATCGCCTTATGGTTCTAACAAACAATAATTGGCATCGCTTCAGTCCGAAACACGGTAGAATAATATTATAATTATAAAGCTCCTGAGTATAGGAATGATTGCTTGTTGGCTATTGAGATATTTGCTAACTTTACTTTATAGGCACAGCTTAAGCCTCAATGAACAATCTTTCCAGCTAGCTCGATGTCCGCAGTTGCACAATAGGTAAGTTGGTCCATCTCTTTCTTTGCTCTTGTAAAGAGATAAAAGAGAGATTTACATTGTCGCTAATGTACAAAATTAAAAACAACAGGCTGCGCAAAAGTCATATTCGCATTAGACAAAACAGGGTGTGTGGTCGGCAGTAAGAGAATATTTGGAAATTAAAATAAATTTTAAACCATCTTCAAATCCATTTTAAAGTTCACAGGTTAACAACACCATGCCTTGGCATATGAATCACTAAATTGTTCTAAGGTTATTTAAAACCACCAAAAAAGAAAACAATAGCCATTTTCAAGTCCATTTGAACATTTCGAAAAGCAATATAACTTATATATAATAAACAAACAGTTTAAAAGCTTTATGTGAGAAATAAAAATGAAAAAAACACTAAATCCCACCACAGAAAGCATATTATCAACAAAAAAAGAGAAAAACAAAAACATTAGTTACAACAAAACCTTATAATCTTATTGACAAAAACTACATTAAGAAGTTACAGTTAACTATCCATAAGTACAATTAGAACATATCCTTACAACAGGGGACAAACAAATATTAACAGTGTTTAATAGATTTATACTAATATTTTCAAATTTTATATATGTACATACATAAATCCATATAATTAAAATAAAATAGTAGTAAAACATTTGATCTATTCTTTTTCTTTCTGAAAAAACAAATATAATACTTTACTAAATTTCTAATCTATCTACATCCAGTTCATTTAGGTTATGTATGCTAAACATAATTATATAAAATATCAAATACTCAAACTCTAAATTTCGAAAAATAAAGAAAGTAAATTCATGTATGAAAACTCTGCTCAAATCTGCAATTTGTTGAATCTTATAGTGTGCGAGTACTTTTTAATCTTTTTTAATAGAATTTAACATAAGGAATGCCTTCACTGTATTCATTTGTATATGTACTTGTAATTATAAAGGTATGTACTATAATTTATAATCTTAGAAGAAATTATGTTAAACTTACTGTCTACGTGGATAAAATAGATAGAGTATATGCTTTTAATTTTTTGTTTTTTATTTTAGCAAGAACTGAACATTTTAAACAAAAAAGGCAAAGAAAATAATAAAATTAATTTTATCCACTTGTTTAATAATATATAACAAATACAAAAATAATTTTAAGATTTATTTTAGAACCATGTTATCATTCTTTAATAAAACAAAAATTAAGTTGGTACAGATAGTCGTCTTTTTTTTTTAATTTTTTGTTTATAAGCAATAGCATGGTCTTTCAAATCAATCTTTTATTTTGTTCTTCTTCTCTGTTCTCCCTCCTCTCAAATATAACTAAGTGCCCAACGAAGGATTCAAGTCAGTGATGTCAGAACCTACTTTACTGGTGTCATTACAGGCCACTGCCCAATATGACAACACAATAGGGAAATTTGCAAAAGCTGTAGGGATGAGGAGGGAGAGGAAACTATAACTCACCTCCTCTGGCACTGTCCAGTGCTATCTCACAGCAGAAAACGACTTCTAGGTCACTTTCATTTCAATGATAACAGTGGCCTAAGCCAAATTCCCTTACGCAAGCTCATATCCTTTGTTAATAACTCCAAATGGTTGTATAAGTAGAATTCTCATCACAATGGGTTATGAGCCAAAGTCAGTTTTGCGGAACATCAACATTGGAGCAAACTTTGTAGTGTTTTGCAGGAGTATGGAATTGGTAGTTCCTTGTTAAGAGCCATTTGGTCTTTAAATACGAACTGCAGAAGCTGCGTTTAGATCAATGACGTTTAATCGATGCCTTTCACTCCGCTCTTCATCATATATATACATGGACTGGATGTTATAGCACAGCCGCGACGAAAAATGTCACATAATCAGGAAAATGTAGCTTGATTTCAGAAGCGCGCCGTTTAAAGGTCAAAGAGGGCAAAATGATGTACATGCTGACACCCGACAGCAACAGCGACGTTTCGCACAGAAAGTCACCCCGGATAGATATTAGGTAACGATACTAGCAGGATAACTCTTGACAATGGCTGTTTCTGTGGGCTATGAAAGCAATTGAGTAGCAAAGCCCTCTTTCGAACAACAAAAGTGACTTTATGCAAGACCTTCATCATCACAGTCCTGGGCCCCTATTCTGTATTGCGATTCTAAAGTTCGGATCGTTCGAAAGCGAACATTTTGTATGAGTAAGAGTCCTGCTTTATGGCGCGGAGGCATGGACTCTGTCAATACTGGATAAAGTTACCCTCGGGTGATCTACGGTCACGTCTGCATAGATGAAAAGTGGAGGAGGATATAAAACGACGAACTGTATACAGCCTTCGGGGAGTGTTCTTCGAGTCCAGCCCAGAGGATCGGAGCAGTAGAGTACGACTACAGCCTCTAAAATTAAGTAAAAACATGAGAATTGATAAGACTACTTCCAAATTCTCCCAAGATCTCTCACTACAAAAGGTTTGTGTTCCTTTTTAAAATCTGACTTAAATAAGTTTTTAAAAAATGGACCAAAGTTTAAATTTGTTAATTTTTTTATAATTTTGATACTGCATACAACATTTTGGACACGAAAAGACAATGTAACAAAAAGATTACTTTTTAACTTTTGGCTCAACGTTTGAACAAACTGTTTGAGCAATAAACTCTATTAGAGTTCGAGTTGGCCTACCGGACATACCTCTCCGAAGGTATGTAAAGTCATGACCAGACGTGTTCATGACATTCGATGCATCCTGTAAATAAAATGAAAATTTTAAACCAAAAATATTAATATTAAATTATTCTTACAATATGCATCCATTGACCGCACGGCACAAATTCTCGAAGAAATGCGGCTGCCTTGCAAGGGTTTCCTCCAGTTCCGCTACCATAGTTCTGGACATCAGACGCTATACTAGATCTAGTGACTTGGTGTGTATAGTAATTCCATAGCGGAAGTCTCCACACACGATCGCCAGTGTGGGTGCTGGCATTTTTGATTTGCTGCCACAGGATTTCAGAATTCGTGAAAATACCACAAGCCGCCTCGTCCAGCACTTCACGCATTTTTCCTGACGTTGTTCCAACGTCCACTATGAATTTCGGACAATAATTTTGTGCGTAAAGGAGCGTATCCGCCAATACCAAGACATCCTCGTGATCTGTACCCTGAATTGCAATGCTTTTGCCATTCTTGCATTTCACAACATCACCGGGTCGAAAGGCATTACAGCCCATGACGTTTTCACATAGCGGTATAAGAGCTCGTAGATTTATTGGCAAACGTAGGGCTGAAATTGCCTTACAAGTAGCCACTACAACGGCTGCTCCCGTCATATCACCACGCATGTTCTTTAGCTCTTTCTTCTCCTTCAGATTAAGTCCTCCACTATCGTATGTGATTCCCTGTCCGATCAGAACAATAGGCCTCTCATCCTTTTTGCCGCCATAATATGTAAGTTCAAGAAAAATCGGTGCCTCGCATGAAGCTCGTCCCACCGCTAGAAAAGCATTCATTTTTTGACTCTCTGCCCAGCCCTCAACCTTGACTTCGACATTTACGTTCGATTTGCACAACACTTCGACCACTTTTTCTGCAAAAGCTGTCGGCGTCAATAAATTTGATGGCGTTTCCTGCATTTGCCGGGCAAAATTTTGGGCTGCTCCCTTTTGTAGACCAATACGCCACCCATCTAAATCACAGATTTCCTCCTTGTGAGTATATAAGTCTATACTCGGTACCTCTTGACGTGCCTTAGAGTCCTTTAGATCCTGATAGGACCAGAGGCCCAAAGAGGCTCCCTCCGCCGCAGATTCGGCATGTCCGCACGTTTCAATTTCGATTCGATCGATACCTAAAGCGGTGAGTTTCATGCAAGCGCGTGCAACAGCACGTCTAATAACTTCCTTGCGTTCATCGATCATTTCGTATGAATCGTAACCCATGCACTCGCAACCAAGTCCAACTATGGCCACCGCCGTATAATGAGGTATTTTAGCCGTTTCAATGCAGAAGAAAATTCGAGTTTCGGCTGCCTTCGGCATTGGGCCGGACATTCGCAGTACGTCCAACATTCTACCATCGGTATTGGAAACGTTATAACGCCATGCCGATGGAGTTAATATTCCACTATCGTTCTTGTTAGTTGGATCAGCGTACACACCCAGAATTAGTCCTCTTGAATTTGGTTCAGCACAAATTTCGGTCGATGGAAGTTGTAGTAAATGTTGGACGGCCTGGTTGGAATAATTTTTGGCACGTGCGCCAAATATTCTCGCGGAGCGTTGCTTGCGCAAGCCAAGTCTCAAATGATTTAACATGGTGACATGGTCAGAAGAAATTTGTCTCGAAAAAAAAAGAAAAAAAAAAAAAAAAAATCTTAACGAATGTTGCCTTGCGAAATGATTTCTATAAAATAATTTTCGACTGGTCTACAAAAGATTCCTAAGACTGATCAAAAAGAAAATGCCTACAGGGTTTTGTAAGGCAGCAGAATTTAAAGTACGAGCTGGAAATGGAACCACGAGAATGCATGATTGTTCTTCAGACAAATGGTTTCGGGGAAAAATAGTAGTAGTAGTAGTTCTAGCGAAGTGACCACTCTAAACGAGCCTGGTGTAGAGTGCTTTTTCACTTTCTGATCAAACTTGGCAACATAATTTGTAGTGGCAGTAGATACTTAGCAGTGGTATTTTGTACCACGAAATATTGAAAGACACTGTTGGGAAGGAAAAACGAAAGATTAATGCATCAAAAGTTATTCCAACAGGGTAGATATGCCAGGCAGCTCAGGGCATCAGCTGTAACTTCATGGATGTTGATCTAAACGCTATTAAACGATCGTAGAAGGTAATCCCTTGTTAGTCTGCTAGAGTTCTTCGCTTAATTGAAGCATTACATTTAAACAGAGAATCTGCATAACTTCTACAATGAGGGCTTATTCGGTTTAGTCCAGTCCAGAAATGTTAGAGCTTGGTACAGGGGGTTTAGAGGTCAGGTTGTAGATTAAAATGTTCACTTAAAAATTGGACCACTCCTTTTTTCCTAAATATTATAGTTGTCTTCTTGTAACGTAGCTGCTTATCTGCGGTTTTTTTTTTAAAGTTAAGTTACGATATTTAAGTATTTTGAGTGCTTTAATGTTGGTGACACCAAAACACAGAAAACTATTAACTTTCTGTGTATGTAGCTTCGAGTTCTCATTTTGTATGGTTAAGGCTAGGTCTCGCATCTACCATATATAATTTGAAAAGTAACAAATATGTCGCGTGACAGTCCGTGGAGGGCCAAAGTCTAACGTCTCGCAACCAATTATGTTGTTCGCGTTATATTTTTCACATGGATCGAAGGGACTTGCAGCTTTATTAGCTACTCGAATCTGTATCAACTTGTTTAGTAGTCCAACATACTTATTACATAAAGAGAGACTGCATAAAGACATCACTGGTACTAAGCATATGTTGTTTTATAAATACCTCCTTCTGGAATATTTAAGCACGTTGCAATTTGAAAATATCTTCAAATTCTCATAAGCTTTAAGAAATTCTCTGTAAATACCATTTTTGCAATTGCTGCTTCAGTCTGTTGTGCGACTATGCTGATGGCTATTAGGTCTTTGAAAACGTATTTAATCATTTGTTTGTTTGTTTGTGTTCGTGACCGAAATCGGAATTGAAGTTTTCTAAGTTTTTCGAAGTTTTTCGCTATTGATTTAGCGTTTATTTTGAGCTGATTTTACGGGATCGTTTTACCACTATTAAGTTTATTTAGGCTTCCTTTCAGGCTTTTCTCTTGTTTTTTTTATAATTTCTGTGACTAGTGGCACAACGTTCAGTGTTTTCAGAATTTAGCGACTGAACGAGGTAAAGAAACCGCAAAAAATGGCAAATAACGAAAAACATGCGAGACATTTAAGAAGTTCCTACTATTCCAACGTCCTTTACGTCATCTAGAAGATGCATGGTAATTTAACGGTGAATGGAAAAACAGATTTAAAAAAAATTAAAAAGCAAATATATTATATTTTAATTATCTTTGTTTTTTTAAGTGTTATTATCTTATTCAATTAAACGTAATTTTGTTTCTTTTTGTAGTTTCAGTGTAAAAATATATGTACGCGGTATATGCATATCAAAATTCATACTTAAGAACTTTACTTGGCCAAAAATGAGAGTTTGTTTCTCCGAATAGTGATTTTTTTTTTAGTTGCATTCGATATTGCTTAGAATTTTAACTAGATACATTTGTACAATTGACAAAAGGATTGCGTATACAGTATTTAGTCGCCCAGTGAAACCGCTCTGGACAGTACAATGTTAATATCATAAGGAGGAAAGTTTTGTAAAAGTTTCACATTCGAACCAAAGTCATTCTCAAGTATTTGTTCACGTAAAATTCTGAAAAGAAACGAAACATTATAATTTACAACTCTGAGGATGCATTTAGCGTTACTTACATTATCATTGCACAGCACACCTTAATGAGAAAATCAAAACGATTTTCATCTGAAAACACCGAGTCCCAAATTCGTACAACGTCTGGCAGTGGAAATTCTTGTGACAATAGGAGAGTCAACCACCTAAAATGATACGTTTCACGTGAGCATATCACTCAAAATGGAAAGAAGTAATATGAACCTAAAGCTATAATATTGTGGATGTAATTCTTGTTCTTTTAGTTTTTCGTAAATGAGTGGATCCTTTTGCTTGAGCATTGTTGATAGTTTGGCCATCATATATTTGATACCACCTTCGGAGTCATCTAAAGTTTTTATGAAGAAATCACGGATTTCACCCATAAGTGATGTGAAACAGAAGAAACAATCTGCTTCGGCGTATGCTAGATACAAATTTGTTTAATTTTTTTTACAAATGTGATGAATAAGAGATAACAAACTTCGATATTCTAGATTTGGATCTGAGGCCATTACGTAGTAAATTGGTCCCACAATTTCATTCATTCCTTGTACATAACCTTGGCCGGGATTAAGTTTTGCATAAAGAAATAATATTCGTTGTACAACTTCCCAATGAGCTTCCTGACCTTCTTCCATCGCTTCATAGTTTTCATTTGAACGTTTTGTGATGAGATTTATCTAAAGAAATGCAGGGAGTTAGTTAAGGTTTTAGTTAGGTGACTTAAATCACAACTAGTTCCTAAAGAAATAAAACCAATTCTTTTCAACATTAGAATGTTAACTAGTGGACTAGAGAGCTTCAGAGAACTTTCCGGTTTCTGCCTCCAAGAAACTTTACAACGATACAACTTCATCGCCAAGTATTTTCTTCCATTCTAGGCGTTCTATAAGAACTGTTGCGTCAGATTCTCAGGAATGTTAATCGCTGTTTCTTTGGACTAAAAAGGAAAGGACGGTTTTCTCTTTAACAATCAGAGTAAGTCTATACAAGACCCTGATCATCACAGTCTTACTGTATGGCACGGAGGCATGTACTTAAGCAAGAATGGATGAGGTTGATTTGAGAAAAAAATCCTTCGGGCAATTCACGCTACCGTCTGCATAGATGGAGAGGGGAGGAGAAGATACAACAACGAACTGCATGGGCTGTTCAGCGACATCGATCTAGTCAGAAGAGTCCAGATACAACGACTGGGTGACTGGGACATGTAGAGCGGATGCATACCTGAGTGAAAGCTCAGTAATTGTACCCAATAGACGTCGTCAAATGAGAGCATATTAGGAAGCAGAAATCAATGATGATTTAAAGGTTGTTCTTGAGAAAGAACGGGAGCAACAGTTTTGTGCAATTCTTTCCTCGGATATAGGGGATTTGTTGTTGGATTTTCGGGCGACCATACAACTGAACATGATTGGAAAGATAAAAGCGTTCGGACTGATATGTCGAAGCAAAGTTTCCACAAAAAAAAAATATATATATATACATATATACTGCGACTAGAATACATACATACTTCATTTTACTTACTTGCTGAAAAGCCATCGAAAGCATAATTAGAAAAACAAAGCACTTGTACCAATTTTCTGTAAATTTAAACTCATCTCATACCTTTGTCATGCCTAATCCTTTTCGTTCAACATTCGCTGAATTGAGCACCGAAGGAACTACACGCTGATGCAGTCGTCGCTCTCCTTTACTATTTACCACAATATCACATGGATAATCGGTTGGTTGTTGAAAAAATGATATGTCCGGGCATAATCGACGAACGTCCTTGTCGATTTGTAGTAAAAATTCGTTGTCATTAAAAAATGTATTCCAAGCACTATCCGGACCTTCACTTAGAGGATGATCATGACATTCGTTCATTTCTTTTAATCCTGGTGGAACTACTAATTCTTCAATAAACTGTCTGTAGAGAGCCCTTTTCTTGATCAGTGTTGAACTCCAAGAAGATTTTTTCGGACCCAAATAGCCTAGTAATAGCTTCCAGCAAAGTGCTCGAAAGCCATTTACATCGGGAATGCCTTTAATTGTGAAGAAAACACACACCCCTATTAAAAAACTGGAGAAACTTTTCAAGAGTTAATTCACCATGAAAACACATGTTACGGAGGTTTTCTATATCCAATTCCTCCTCTGAGAGGGCATCTTCGAACTCTTTTACTCTGAAATTGATGAAACAGAAGGTCTTTGTTTCTTAAATTGTATTTATGGAATAAAACTTAATTACCTGGCTTTAAAAATGGACATTTGTTGTACCTTAGTCGCCTTTTGTTGTTCTTTTCCTATTTAGAAAACACAAATACTTATCATTTTGACAGATCGTAACAGCTGATTGCAATTTTTCCAATTAGGAATTCGGAGTCAACTCCGAAATACAGTTTAAGTGCTACTGGTATTTGGTTGCTTTCATCATTTATTTTTCAAATGTTGCAGAGGTTTTTGAAAATTTGTGAAAGTTGGATTGTCAATTTGCTCTGAAATTGATGAAATCAGAAGCACTCACAACAATGGGCGATACACCTCTACCTACCTCTAAAAATGCGTTACAAATGTCAAAACAACATCTGGTTTGATTTGATGTAAAGACGTGTATTGCTAATGTTTTAGAGGCACTGGTAGAGTATGAAAATGTTGCGCAACACACACACCGCTGTACAAACAATAAAATTTCAAAATACTTTTTCTAATATTTTCTGGCAGTTTCTCGGAAAACAGTTGTTTTCGGGGGTTTTCCGGCTGCAGGGGGGGCGCTTTGTATCGGAAACTGTGGAGCGTGAACCACGCCGGTCGCTGAGTGTGAAACAAGCACGCAAAACGCATACACTACGGATTTCCTCCAAAATTTGCTTACAATTTTTTCAAATTCCGATGTTTCCGGTTCGCGCAAGGCGACTTTGTCGAGAAACTTTGTCGACACCGAAATGTTTCTGTCTACATGTTCTTGAGCTATCAAAGTCAGTGTATGTGGAAAAAAAGGTTGAATTTGATCGAAACAGTGCCGTCGAAGAACAATAAATTTGTTTACATAAATTTCGAACCACCCTCGACTTTTTTAATGAAAACAAATTTATATACCGGTTTCTGTTGTAATTTCACAAAAAACAGAGGAAAACCTAAAAATTAAACAAGGACATGCTACAAATATTATGCAGTTGTCCATTTCAAAAGTTGAGCAACTTGCGTTGGCCCGTATGGGGCAGTTGTGAGTACAATAAGCAACCGATTCAAGTTGGTGGTGTATGAAAATTTGAAGCATCACTATCGACGATATCCGTGACTCTTTTGTAATCAAACCCAGGTCTTCATTTAGCCTCTTGAAGTAGTATAGGAATGAGTTCCGAACTTTGTGTTTGATTTTTGACGAGGTATTCTACCCTGGCTAAACCTCTAAGCAAGCTCTTTAACTTAACTCAATCTAAACTATAGTCATGCAGTAAATTCTCAAAAAGGACAGTAAAACTGCTTCGGGTTCTCTAGACCAGGGCTTCTAGCTTCCTTCATCACTTGGTTTTTATAATGAAGCTTTGGTATTTTTTGTCATCTTATCCATCCTTTTAGAAGCTATTCCGACATCGTCCTAAGAGAGGGTGGTTTCTTTTTAGATTGGATTTAGGTTATTTTTGTTTTTGTTTTTGGATATACTCGGAGTGATTAGCCACTCGACGTTGTGTTGCATAAATTCACGTAGATATACGTTTTAGTGGTGAGCTTAATGGAACATTGAACTTAACGGTCATTGTGAGAACAACACTAAGATGCGATGATGTGGCTCGAGTATAAATTGAACCAGAGTCCGTCGCACACATCGTGTTCAAACTGACCACTGGTATTAAACCCCGTACTCAATGAATACCATTACATCAGCTTTTACAGTGCCGCATTGTTCCGAACCACTCAACTCAGCTCGGTCATGTACCTATGTACATGTGGCTTTTCATAAGTTCGTGCTCTACGGTAATATCGGCTACCCAAACAGTAAATGGTTGTGGATCTGAGGCCGCCAGAGTCAAGACACTGATTTTTTTGATTTCCTAGAAGCCTTGGCTTTCTTCTTAAATTCAACTCATCCGTCTCTGTAGTACTTTACGTTGCATATTTTGAATATTTTTGACACATTTCTACAAATGAACCACATAAAGCGGTGTAATGAAATTTACTTTTAACTTAACATGCAACAAACATTCGATAATGCGGCCTTCTAGCTATAAACTAAGCTAAGAAATCAAGCTATCACAAATCCTAAGATTCCCCAGCCATGCCAGCTCGTTCCTATTTAACTAATAATTATGATTATTCATTAATTCATGATTTATTGCATTTTGTACATTAAGTCCGCCCACACCTAGTGCGGAGAAAAATGTCGTTCTATGCCAAAAGCTGGATGTGTGTCTCCGACCAATAATCACATGGACTCTCGAAGGCAAGACAGTTCTATCCCTATTTTTTACAAGAACTATCGAGGCTTGTCTCTAACCAAATTTCGAATATATATTCTATCCACATTTAAAAAACCCTATTCCCAACAAGCTCTGTGTTTGACTCACTGTGCAAAGGATTCACAGTATATTTACCTATAGCTACTTCCGTTCAATTATGTTTTTCGATAATTTCCCAGTTAATAATTCTTTTTCGTTGAAACTAAGAGTATTTCTTGCGAATTGAGAAGCGCAATTTAGCACTCAAATATTTCAATTCATGGTCATCCGGCTAATATCGTCTTATTTGCCCACAAAAACTAAACAAATAAATACACAATAACGTATTGTCAGTAATTTGTTTCCGTGGGATTGCCAAAATACCGAATGGAAGTACTATCTACTGTATCGTTGCAATTATTTGTTTTTCCTTTTTTTTTTGGTTTAACTTTACAAACTTTTATCTGATTTCACTTGAAGAACGTCAGTGGAGGAATCTAAATTTAAAATAAAATTCTTACCGCTGTATGTACACCGTCTTCTTGATGCTTTAATAAATTTTACTTGAGATTTCCATTTCTCTTACACATTCTGCCGTTCGCCGTTCTGAGGATTTCGCTTTTATACACGAAACAAAATTTTGTACAACGAGGAGGGGCTCGATTCCACCGCCGCCGCCGCCGCCATCCTGAAGAGGCATTCATTAGTAGACTTTCCCGTGATCATAAAATTAACACAAAGTCTATGTGATTTTTCATTGAACCACAGTGGCGTTGGGTTGTGCGCGTAATCGTCAGTGCGTGATTCACCTTGTGCTATTAATTTTGTTATAAAATTTTTGTGTTTTCATAAATGAAAAGACCAAGGGATGTCGTCATTGTCGTACGATCAGACAACCTTTTGGAACAAAGTGTCACCGCATAATCATACGAAGGATACTCTTTTGAAACCACCACCCACTCATACATGGGAATCCCCCAGGCGAAATTCGAAGAAACATGTTCATTTCGTCGATGAGGTAAGATTGCACAGGCACAGGATTAGTGCGAAAGTGAAAATTATGTGGAACATGTGCAAACTACAAACGATGCTTTATGTTGACGCAATGTTTGGAGTAGTGAAAATGACCTGAATTTCTGCGGATAAATTGGAATATGTTTTGACAACATGCGTCCTCATTTATAAACATAATTTAATAAATTAATTGATTTGCAGTGCATTGTGTTATATTTGTATATTGCAACATATTTATAGTGTGGTACAGGCAGTTTTAATTTTCTAACTTATGTAGCATCTTCCATAAACATCCCACTTTAGAGAAATAAATTGATTGTGATCAAGAGAAAAATAAACAAGGCGACATCATAAAATTAAAATTTCGTTAAATAATGTCTTATGCGTCGCAAAGAAAAATTTGCAAAATTAAGAAAAATGTTTTCGCTAGATTTTTGTTAATTTGTGGTTGAATTTGCATGAAATTTTTTTTTTAACATTGGAAAATATGTATTTGACTGCTGTTATGTTACTTGTACTATCCTGGATCGTAAGCGTAGATTCGACTAAAAAGAGACTACACCTATTAAACAACTAACTTTATAACAAGGGACTGCATTCTGATTGGCACTGTGTGCAGGATCTACAGGAATGAGGATCCGAAGGCTTTCAAATGAGATCGGTGATAGATGCGACGTTTCTATGTGAAAGGGTCTGCACCGATACGGTTTCCCATACTATTTTCCCTGATAAAGCGAGTAAATTCACCATGAAAGGTTTCTGGTGCTGGTAATCCGGTACATTACGCGGTAGCACAATGGACCTTCATTTTGGTCAAAGTGTGCTCCTGTTTAAACAGAGACAGCCACATAACCTAAACTAACAGGGATGAGAAAGAGAAAGAATCTGTCGTACACTTCGTTTGTACGTGTCCCACTCTTTATTAGAAAAACATACGGAGAATACCACTTCAACGCTTAAAATGATCTGAATACAGACAGTAAAACTGATTTAAACTGTTGCGCTAGGGAATCGAAAGGCTTTTAGGAGTTGATAAGAGTTTCCAACGCTAGCACTCATAGTGATATCACCATGGATTTTAAAGTAAGATACGCTAATTCCATCCCTCTTCAGGTGTCTATGGCTGCACTGTCTTTTACCGACATATCTCTCCTAAAAAAAAAAAAAACATTGACGGATGCAGTACGATGGTGATCATCAAAGCGCTCCATTTTCAAACTACGTCTTCTAAATTGGTAGAACAGTGTTGTGTGTTCTGTGTTCCCGTTCCCGGGAACACCTACCAACATAGAGGAGAATGAGAGAGAGCCAGCTGTGTCTCAACCTTTGATAGTTTACTTGCGGAAGTAGTTCGTTCCCCAATTAGACCCATCAGGGGAAACATTTTCCAGCACTTTCTCTCAATCGCCAACTCTAGGACTCTAGGTGGAACAGCCTACAAAACTGTGCTATATCCAAACCGATACTTGTTGCAATTAGTACAGGTCACACGCTTCAAAGTAATACATAAAACTAGTCACATTCATCAACAGGCAGGTCACGTGAGTCGTGGTATCAAAAATGTGTACTAAAGTAACTCTTGTTTCTAGTAGGACTTATAAGAACGCCACTCTACCTACCTACCATACCTGTCGGTCCTTGCTTTATCGAATATGGGCCACAAATTTCTTTTGGTGATACAAATATCGAAGCTTTATTTCCTGCTTCGAGCTTAAGTAAGCAAGTCTTTAAATTCACCAAGGGCTCAGCCTGTTTCGAATTTAGTGTCAAACCTTTTCTTGCTAATTCAGCAGCATTCTCATTCCCTGATGAGAAATACTTTCAAACAATCACGTATGGGTCGTTTCTTTTCAACTTGAATATATAAAACCACGAAATTGTTTATAACAACGTTTTACTCCATTAAATTAGAAAGTTCGACCGATCACCGATAAATCTTTTTATTTCCATATGCACTTAATTTCCCCCCCTCTCATAGAATGAGTAATGCTCATGACGCGCAATAAAGACCATCCTGCGATCGTAAACTTTTACTTTTTTATTCGTTCGGAAAAAAAACAACTCTACATGAATGGAGACTTGTTCTGATTAATATTATGGCCTTCATCTAAACAACTAGACTAAGAACTTGGCAGTACTTCATAGCTTTTACGATGAAAGAATGATCTCTTATTAGGATTGTACAGTATTTTTTCCCTCTTTTGATGTAGATAGGAAAAAAACAAAAAAAAAAAATCTTCCAAAGAAAAAATTGTTTATATACTTGAGGGGTGGGAGCAATAAAAACTGCGATTATGTTTGCTGTCTGCCTCATACCAATGTTTATATAGCCATTCAAACTTTGCTCTATATACAAGGACCTATTCATACCTAACATTATAATCAGATGGTATGTTTCTTTCTTCGCAAAACCAATTGGCAAACAAATGTTTAAATTTAAAATCGAAATAAACAAAACAGTACACATACAGTAGAGGATCAGTAGAGAATCATCTAATGACGTGATGACTAAATGTAGATCCATCAACTTAATCGATCGAACAAGATGTCCCAAAAATGTCCAACAAATAACAAATGAAATTGAAAACAATTACCAAATTGATCGATGGAACTAAAATAAAACAAAAAAAAAAAAAGAACACAAACATTATGTAGGACAAATATTAACATACACCACTGTAATTAGCAAATACAGAAGAACAAAAAATAAAAAAACACTATTCGGCAATGAAAAGGATAGCAAAAGCATCAGACGATGAAGAAGAAATTTAGGAAGATCATGTGAAATGAGAGGCAGCCGTGGATACTCGTATTTGCAAAAATCCGTATCGTATCGAAACCAATGCTTGTTGTTAGATTTAAAATTAGTATTTCAGCAGCATTCAGTTCGAATAAATCGTTTAAACCGTAAAGTGAACAGCCAGCTATAGGAAAAAGGAAAAAATTATAGTGCGATAACTATTTAACACTTTTCGAATCAAAGTCAAAGAAAGCGGTATCGGTGTTAGTTACTTTATAGTGCGTGAAAGATTAAAAAAAAAAAAAAACAGAACAGACAAACGGGCACACAATGAGCCCTAAGTTACATGAGTTCGTGGTTGTACTGCAACGTGATGGACCGGATACTCCATGGGGTATCCGTTTAGTTGGCGGCAGTGATCTGGATACACCACTCATCATAACAAGAGTAAATCTAACATTGTGTAACCCGATATAATAGGATTATAACACACACACACACAGGCATTTGTTATTTCGCAACAGGCTAGGCTGAAGAACACAGTCAGTGACAATGTTGTCTTTTAATTGTTTTTCATGTAGCCGAAAACTTTTGAATTCGATGCCAAGTTTCCTCGATCCAATTGTTTTAATTTTTTATTTTTTTCTCTTTTTTTGGCACCAAATTTAAGTATTTTAGCGCGCCGCTATTAGAATCTACATTATTACATGCAGTTGAAGATTACAAATGCTATTCCACAGATACATTTCTATTTCCTGTAAAACATGCGATCAGAGTGCGTTTTGTTTACACTCTCATACGTGAGATTGATCTATATTTGTAGTCCTATATCTGAAAATGAAATATTTGTATGTAGGTATGTCCTGATCCATGGCCTAGTTGGCGATATAATGAAGGTCTTCGTTTAGTTCGGTGTACTTGTGGCAGATCATTTTAAAGATACGCGCACGCAAATGTTTGCCTTTTAGGCAATTAGTCACATTTGTGTCAATAGGTGTTGTGGACACATACCCCATGTTGTGTTGTCCATTATTTTGACATAAACACATGTTTTAGCGATCATGTATCATGGTGTGTTGAGAACAGTTTGCTTTTTTTGTTTTTTAAATAGTTTTTCCTGAACTTGTCAGTCATTGGAAATATTTCATTTTTTTTATTGTAAGCAATTACGAAAGAAGTTTTAAATTTAAATAGAAAATCTATTTCCAGAATTTCAATGATGAATTATATTTTTCTTTTATGTTCATTGAATTTCCGCTAAAGAAAAACACAAACTTATTCTTTTTTTTCATTAAAATTTTTAAAGTGTGTTCCAATTTTTCTTTAACTACACAATCATTAATTTTTTAACTTAAAATAGATTTAAATAATTTCAGGAAGAAAATCTTCTTTTTATTTTTACTTCGCAATTGCATATTTTTTTTTTTTAAATTTACAAAACGTCCTTGACATTTGTGTTAAAACAAACAATTAATTAATCAGTTAAGGGTGATTTATTTTTAACCCGGACCATTTTCACCTGCTTCACAATATGTATGCAATGAATCACATTTGTTTAACTGCAACGTGTCCTCTTTTTATTTGTTATAAGGGGGAAGGCAATACTATTTTTTACTGTATTTTTAGAAAAGATCAAATGATTTATTTATAAATATAGATTTGTTGCGCAGAACTAAATGGTTTATCGGTACTTCCTATAAAATGTATTAAATTAAAAATAGATTTATAAATTAACCTTAAGCTTGTTGACATTTTGTATAATTTATCTTCAATTCCTCCAAAATATGACGTTTATTTCATTCTTAATGAAGAGAAATGTTTTGTTTTTGAAAATATTTCATGTAATGGTGGGTAGAAGTTTGTTGTATGAGGTCATTATATCTTTGATAGGTTGGTTGACTAAGGAAGAGAGAAAAAAAAGTGAAACTATGATATTGTACTTACTTTAATGGTACAAAATGACGGGATGGATTAGGCCTCAACCAAAAAGTCAACCCAATGCTTCTTCTCCTGCTTTCAGTTTTCCACATCATGTAGATTAACATCCCTTTTCACATCTGCCTGTCATTTTTTGTGAAGACTTCTTCTACTGTGTGGTATCTTCAAAGAACATGTCCAAGCCATCTCAAGCGATGGTTTCCCACTTTTCTTTTTTCGATACACTCTATACGGAACAAGCAAGCTTACGCTTTAAATTCTGTAGTGTCGACCTCAGCAACCTGCTATTCGTCGGTGTTGAATAGGCGCTCGATAGAGGCGCCTGTTCCTGGCGCAAGAGAGGTAACGCTGATAAATTAATAGGTAGTATCAAAATTACTTATAATGAGTCAAAGTGTTGGAGAAATTCGGGATCCAAAGTGGGGTTCCACTAAGCTGTCGCCAATGTTGTTTTTACAGATGGTTAGGGTCGTGTTTTATGCTGCTTTGTTAGTGGGAAACGAAGGCAATCGATTAAGTCTTACAAGTCAACACAAATATCTAGATCTCGCTGAAGACGTAAATATGTTTGCTACCACAAAGTGACAGCGGGTGTTGAGAGAGAGAGGCCAACGTTGTAGGGTTGAAGATCAAGCTATGGCATGTACCCATCAACTCAAGTAAGGATTACTGGTAGTAAGAGTAGCAAACTTCCAATATCTTGGGAGTACCTATTGCCTCTACTGCTGTTGAAACCGAACAAAATGTTAATACCTTTACCAGAGAACAGGTCAGGAAGTAATAGGCAAAACCATCCAATATAATATATGTAATTCGAAAAAGGCAACAGTTTCACTGCAAAAGAGTTGGTCGACCGAGATACATATAGCGCAGAATTTTTGAGGACGAGACAAGGCAGTTGAAGAAAGCGGTGGAAAGGGGTATGACATATTGCGATTAACCGTATACTGTGACCTCAAAGATGTTTTATGTGTTTCTTGGCATTTCCACAGGAGTAAGTCTTATGCTGCCTTAAAGCTATTGCCCGAGAGTTCAATCTGAAACGAACGATGTCACTACCTGTGTACAAGGTGTGCTTAAGAGTTTTTTGTTCTTCAAAACAAAGTCAACACAACATATGTTTGAGCGACTTTTGCCAACATCTTTTTGCGCATTAAGAAAATCAGCGGAGAAAAAAGAAGATACCGATGGATATTGGTTTCCTACAGAGCTTTGTAGATCATTCCACATTCGTGATCTACGGCTAATGAAAAAAATCCCTTTATGTTGGACACTATGTCCGAAAGTAGGCTTAAGGATAAACTCATGAGCATTCCAGGCATTAGATGTTCAACGGATGGAATGCAATCTGTTATTTCGCTGGAGCACTGTTTGTGGAAAAAAATAAAATCGTTCAGTTTGTGTAAGAAAACAAAAGTATTGCTAGAATTAAGCCTATCAGACCATACACCCACCATCTAAAAATATGTAGGAATTTCACTAAAATTAAAACCAAAACGACTACTGTGAACTGAATGTTTCAGCGACTATACTCCCACAAGAAGATTACTAACCTATCCCAAGCATTGCTCATCAACGCAACGCGTATATTCTATAGTTCCATCGAAATCATTGCAATCAATTTTCAATATGTTTATTCAAAATACCAATAACAAATGCATATATTGCTCCAATGAATTTGCTTGAATTGTACAAATATGCGAAAATTATGACGCGATATAAAAATCCAATTAACCACGTACGTACTAAATTGAATGTTTGGTATTTTTATTGCACAGACTCTTAGATTAAAATAGAAAAAACAAAATAAAAGAGTTTATTTTGGAAAAATGCCGTAATATTAAAATGATGCAATCGCTTCGGATTATATTATTAAAAGTTTATTTTAAGCCTAAACTTAAAAGACATCAAACTATAATACAAACATAATTAGCAACATTTGCAAAAAATGAATGAATTCCTTTATTTTTCTAAACTATGTGTCATTTAAAATCTTCCCATGAAGCTTAATCCAAGACGATTTCCGTAAGATTAACGTAATTTTTTTAAACCCTGTAAGTGGCTTTTAGAAGAATAGGAACATGTTTCAAAAATTTAAACTTTCATTTCACCAAAAACAAAAATACTGTTTAATGAACTGTGGGCCAAGTCGAAAAGATTTAGATTTTATCGAAAAATTGTCTTCAGGTTTAAGAAATATGTTACTCGACTAATTTGGCTTACTGTTGTCGTAACCTTACTCTAACTTTTAACTCAATCCTTTCCCTCTCCCTGTTTGTGCGGAGTTTTGAAATACTTTTCTGTTCCCTTCAGCTATCTTGATTCCTCATAGTCTTCAACTGTTCTGTTACACGTTTACTTAGAGCGACCCACCATTCTGCCTGACTGGTTGAGAAGAATCCAATTCATCCACGTCATCCAGGACAAAGCAATTGTCGTCGCGCAATAAGGTGTGTTCGATCCACTTCCTTCGTCGAATTGTAATGTCTTTTGGTCTCTGACCCATTCTTATGTGATACTGTTCGTTCGAGATTCAGTTCGGCCAGATGCCTATTTACCAAGCTTTGTAACTCACGAATGACAGCAGTAGTCACTTTTCAGAAACTGCAACCGCAAAGAAGTATTAACTTAAAGTTGAAGTGGAACAATCTCAGCTTGGAATTAGTACTGAAAACATCAATTTTCTAGTTTTTGGTTAACATACCAAAAGCAACTTTATTCTTCTGCTGATTTGTAATATGGAACCACTTTTTCATTGTTGTTTATAGGCTTAGTCAGTAAACAATCACAATCATCTAAATTTTTATAGAAATCACTAAACATTTTTCCATCATAGGTCCAATTGGGTAGTCCAGCATATGGAGAAGTCTTACGAGGTGATATTATTTCCAAAATTGGAGAGTATGATGCACGAGACTTACGTCACTCTGATGCTCAAATGCTCTTTCGCACAGCAGGAAACAACATAAGAATAGTGGTCCAAAGGTATATATTTTGTACAAAAAAATATCTTTTCGAACCTCTAATTATGCCTTGGATTTTATAGAGACAGCAAAATCGCATACACACAGGGTTTAAGTAATGAATCCTCAAGGTGTTCTTCGGCTGTTCCACCAGTTAGTCCCATTAATGCTGGAAATAATCCTCATCGGTATAAAAATAAAAACATATCCATGCAATATGAAATGTAAGAGTTTTCTTTTTTAATTATAGAGGTCCATCACCATTTTTACCCGGACCTGGACAATATGAAAGAGCATTAAATTCACCTTTGAACACTCTACCACACACAGTATTTCCGAATTTAAATGAATCTGGTGGTTATGTAGCACCATATCGTCCAGATTCACAGGCATCACAAAGATTTAGTCCAATGCCAACGAGGGATCACCAACAAGATGTGAAAGAAGAGCAAGCTGCCATTGTTAACCAGGTGAGTATTTTTTTTTTGTATAGAAGATATTTTTCAATTAAATTTTGGGGACAATTTTTTGAATTATTTATTTTAAAGGGAAAATATTGCATGCTTTCGTGCGGAAAGCTTCAAGTTTGCCCCTAAGTGTATGTATGCCAACATTTTAAAACTGTTTGGGGCTAAAAATATACGACGATGATGAACTCATAAGATTCTATTAATGACGGACGAGTTTGATGATTTTCACAGGTTTTTGTTGTTTTTCAAGGAGCTCTTTCCAAGACTATTATGGATATATATGGATAATCACGAAGTTAATACACTCCTTTGACTCTCAGCTACACTATTGGGCTATTAGTAAGTGTGGTTACAGCGAAATGTACTATTAGTAAGTGCTTTTAAGTTAGAACAGAAAAGCAGAGGATTCCCTCCCCCCGATTGGCGGTGAAAAGTTGAAGAAATCCGGAATTCTCTTGAGCATAAAAGTATGCTACAATATGATTTAATAGTGATTGTTCCTCGAAGTCCCTGAAAAAAAGACGGGAGAAGAGTGTTCCTATTTGTGATTTGCTTTCCACTTTTCACTGAAATATACTTTTTTTCATGTTTAATTTGATTTGATGACTCAAGCATTGGTTTCTGGATAATGAGGGCAAGCCTTGATTATGGTAAATTGGATCGCAAAAACGTCAGATGTTGCACAAAGTGTAACTAAGCTAAAAGAGCTGGCCAGCTTTATCCAGTATTACAAACTAATGGACGAATGGACTAAGAAAGAAAAGACTTGCTCATTTTCTCACTTTTTTGACATTCCATAGGATTTTTCATGCTTAACAGCATCCTTTGAGTCGAAATCCCTCTTATTGCATTCTATACAACAAACCAAATTCAATAGTCAGTAAGACTATGTCACAAGATCAGTAGAGCTTCTACTGATAGGAGAGTTCTTGTTTAAGGGCGTGCTCTATTAAAAAGAAAAAGGAATTGATATCAACGTCAAACAAATACTTTCTTCTTGATCTCTCGAGGAACTGAGGAACGAACCGGTATCGATATAAAATTATATTCTTAATACAATGCCTTGCAGAACGAGACACATCTACAACAGGCTACAAATCCTAAATTCGCCGAGAGGTTAAGAATCTTTCGCTGTTCCTTCGAAGAGAGATGCACTATTATTATTGTAAAGGGTCATTAACTCGACTTCTGCTAAATGATCACAACTTATCAACACCAAGGTTCTCATCCGGATAAAATCCTTTTGCTGAAGCATTTCTGTACCCTTTTATACCACATCACGAATGAAGTTTAATCTAGAAGTTTTTGTTAAGATAATATCACACTTACTTTATTCTTATATATCTTATCCTATCTTTATCCTTACCTAGATGTCTTTCATTACGCACCATAAATTGGTTATTGTCTCTTTTTTGTTTACGTGTGTAACACCACTGAACGTGAGCTCTTCCTCTACCGCATTATCCCTCTGCGTCCATCCACTCCACATATCCTATACCATCTAAGGCGGTAGAAACGAATCCTTTTAGACAATCATCTTTGAGTCTCCATCAATACAAAGGGCAGAACTTGAAAACAATAAAGAGCCTTTAGAGTCCATGCTTCTGTGCCATAGACCAAGATTGGGATTAAAAGGATTTTACACAATGATACCTCAGTTACTCGTTGCCTTCTTAGCCCAAAGGAACATCCATTGGGTAGACTAATTCTTCCCTTGATTTTTTCGCTAGTGCCGTTTAGAGAATTTATTGCGAAGCATAGGTCTTTGACTTCCTCTGACACTCCGTGCGGGTCAAGGGTGGGCGTTTGGTTGACAGAATATACTTAGTTTTCCCCTCGTTCACTGAAAGGCCCATTTTTCCTCTTTCTTTTTTTATATCAATATCGTCAGCATATGCGAGGTGCTCTGGTGTTGGCGTCTAAGTTTCGTATTACCATTGTATAGTACAATGGTATTACTCTTTCGAGAATGATGTTGAAGAAATCGCATGATAGCGCGTGGGCCTGTCTAAAACCTTCCTTGGCATCAAAGGTGTCAGTTAAGTTCATGACAATTCTAGGTCCCAAAGGCAAAGAAAAGCCCAAAGGTCATTATGGGTAAAGAAAACTACACCTCCTATAAAACACTCATTCTATTTGTTCTTCGTTACCCCAACCGTCCTATACATGTTAGTCCTTTTTATCAAGAGTTAACAAATTACAATTTTCAAATGTTCTTTTCAGGCTTCATAACTCCAGCTAACCAGCTAACATATTGGCAAAACTTAACACAAACTTGTACATTTTGCATATTATAAGACAAAAGTGTTAATAATATTATAATTTCATTGAAATTGGTTCTTTATTTAAATAAAATTTAAAAAAAAATCCATCAAAACATAACGATTTTACATAAATAAAAAGCTTTTCATTTTTCGATCGAATTGACAGACAATACGTTGGGCTGGTTGGCTTGTCCTAAACTAAACGCTTCTTTGAATTGACAGTTAACAGTTAATCTAATGTTGGACAGACGGTCAAAGACATGCAAAGAATATTAGGCCCACCATCCTGTTAACATTTCTACCAAATGGCGTCGAAAACTGAAAGACTTTTGATCAACTCGATAGCTTTTTGTGGGTTCAAGTTAATAGTTTACATATCGTTAGATATTTTACACTTTGCTCAATGGTTTGCTCGATTCAAGATGAGAACGGTAAACTGCTCGAATGTCCGTTTTAACATTAATTTTTCTATTACCTTAGTCAGTTCACTACTAAACGTGAACAGATACAAGGTGTTTGGCTGGTGATTTCGAAGACTGACATATAAGCCATTTATTTGACATCTCAAGATTGTCTAAAGTTTAGTGATCTGAAATTGCGTCAAGCAATACGATTCATCGTACGATGACCCTTTTTTTAGAACGTAACTTGATGCAAACGAACTTACAAAATCAAAATGGACTTCTAAAAATAATCAAAAAATTTCGTTCTCATATTATATGCTCAAAATGTATGACTGCAGTCTTGCATATTTACGCATTAACCTCCCCTGGATCCCATGCTCTACTTCCGATGCATCAATATACTATGGATATCTACTCAATCATTATGATTTATTATATACTCACTAATACTAAACTCTATTAGTTGGCAAATCATATTTTTACAAAATACTCGGTCAAGGGCGAACAAGGCATAAATTCTCATAAGCGCTTGACCTAAGCATGACGACTACTGTCGTTTAGCGTTTTTGAAAATCAAGGACAAGCACAATTTCTCGCACATTCATGAAAAACTTAAAAATGAAAATAAAATCAAGGTGTTTTATATTTACGTCCCGAATGAACGACGCGCAGCAGACACCCTAGCGATTCACAACGGTCTATGTGAAGCACGGCGCGACGCCTGCAATGTCCCCACCTTCCGCTTCTAAAAAGATTCCATTCCGCAGTGAGTTGTTTTGGAATATTTTGGTATACCGACCAATTTAAATGAAAACATCAACAGATTCTGGAAGTTTATATTGTTTAGATGAATTAACCTTGGATACACCTTTATGTTCGATCAGTGTTGAAACTTTCCAGATTAGTTTTTTTTTGTATTTTTGTGGGCATTCCTTAGCCCTCTAGTAGTGTTCTCAGAAGTGAAAGGGCGTTCTACACACATTCCCACTCGGCAGGACGTACACCATAGTACTTCGTTCTATTTTCAGTTAGCATTCAAGATCACTTTTTTTGTTGTTAGATTCTCAGTGGAGGAATGTACATACAATCTATTTTCCAAAATATCCTACATGTGTACCCACTCGTTGATCTAACACTCAGATGAGCGTAAGAAAATTTGTTTTTCCTCCCAACTTGTGAGTGTGTGTTCCACAAAGTATATAACAAATGCTGAAACATTTATATACAAAATTCAATAATGATTTTTCGCTATTGGTGTAGGTTGTTGGAAGGTGATATGTTCCAACACCCCCTCTGGGGCCTCCCCAACGCCTATATTCAGTAATAAAAACAGAAAAAAATATATTTTTTGTTCCGAACAAACAGGCAAAACACTTCGTGATTCGATTCAATATTCAGTTGCTTTCGGAAAATTGTATAATTAACATCATTTTCAGTGAATAATTCCACACGATCTCGAAGTGAAATTTCTTAGCCAGCACAAGCAGCCAGCGAGAATTTCAAAAAAACGATTTACATTTACAGGTTTCAAATCAAATTTATATACATATCTCTAGTGGTAGTTCTATTTTTTTTTTTTTTGAATTTTGTGAATTTAAAAAATAAATATTAAATATTTTATTTAAATTATTAATTTTTTTTTTCAAATTTCGTGTTCTAAAAAGTGGAAAAAAAATTTGTTTCTTTTTTGAATTTTATTTTTGAAAGGAGGTTTTTTTTTTTTTTTGGTCAAATAGACAAAAACAAGAAAACAAAAAACAAATAAAAAATGGAATATGTACAATTTAAAAACGGTACTCCACACTACTACAGAGATGTTCCAGACTTCAACGAAGCCATCCAGTATCAAGTAAGGATTAACCTACTTACTAACTGAAAAAATAAGAAATTTAAAAAAACAAAACTCTACAGTGCTAACATATTCCGAGCAATTTTGATACAAATAAAAATGTTTACATAACATTTATATAACGCCTCGTTAAAGTGTTTTCGAAAAACATTATAGTGGAATCTTTTTCCTCTTTTTGTTGTAAACATCGATGAGAATGGATACGAGAATATTCGTTTAGAAAACCACCATCGGGTTGACGGTGACTAATGTTGTTCCAATTTGTTCGAAAAGAAAAGGAAACAGTTCGCCTTCGAATGCCTTGCGCATGATCAAAGTTTTTATTTTTTTTCGTGAAACTCAATAAGTTTACTTTATAAATTAATTTATTTTATTTTTATTGGAACAACGAGACAGCAGAAGCTCATGAAAAATATAGAAATCTGGATAGAGAGGATGAAAATTGTGTTAGCTTGCCAAAAATAAGATGTGGGCATACATCTTTGTTGATTTATGTACAGCAGATAGTTATTTTAATGTTAATAAGCGGAAACAGAGACATTGATATGGTCCGGTTAATTATAAAACAAATTTGTGAAAAAGCTTTGTGAATCGAGTCATCATTAGCGTCACAGTGTCTATGTGCTAAGGTGGTAGTCGTCAAATTTAGGATTTGATGGTTTTGTGCAAAAGTACTGCCCATGATGTGAAAACATATATTTAAAGATTGTAGCAGGTAAAGACAAAGCTTAAAAATCAAATTTACAGGTTTGTCAACAGGGGTATTTCGATCCGGAAACATAAAACCTTCTATTAGCTGTTTTCTATTGTTTTCACTTTTCAAAATTATAAATTTAGGATAAAATATGTTGTCACTTGGTTTGGTAGCATTGATTTCATTCATTTGCATGTCAAATAAGCCTTATCCAAAGTCCAAAGCCAAAGGATAACAGCAACGAAACATTTGGCGTCTGTAAAGGCCCGAGGTTTAACTACACGAAACCATTAAGGGACCTACGATCAGAACTGAAGAGCTTTTTGAAAATGAATTGTACTCTGGGAGATTTGTAACTAGAAAAAAAACGTTCGGTTATTTTGCTAAGATTCGAACTTGTGTCTGCTGGCTTAGCAGTGTAACTCACAAACCACTAAATCATGACGACTTATACGACTATCCAATAAACAAATAATAATAAAGAAACACGCAAGACTAAGCAGTTTGTTGGCAGACGAGAACTAACCTTGCTGTTGGAAGTCAAACATTTTTTAAAGTTCACGCTTGTGTAGGGATTTCAGCTTCTGAACTTTTGATAGAAAGTTCATATGTACGTATGCAATAGTGCAAGTCGAGCATAGTATATTTTTCATCCGAATAGGAGGGACCAACGGAAGCTTGACAAGATTCTTATGATAAATTAAACACTTCAGGGTGGTGTCGTGAAAAAAAATAAAAATAAAATATATACTTGCGATTTGAACTTGATTCCAAACACTAAGAACTTGATCCACGATGACCAACTGTATCCGGAAACTCGCCGCCTATTACACTATGGTCTGCTATTGCTAAGAAAAAGCATGTCAGTACAATAGTACATAAGGAGGTGTCATTTTCAAATACTGCCACAATGGAAGGCAGGCAGATAGGAGCTCAAAGAACTAGGGGAGACTTATACAAAGAAGCTTTTGAAGCTTCGTCTGGAGGCATTTCTTTGCGGCAGAAACCTAAAACGCTTGATTATGTTTTCTAACAACTTCCAAGCGTAGAATTAGAGAATCTTAAAATGTTCTGATATCACAATAGGCCTATCAGGGCTAGGAGTATCAGTGTTCAGGGCACAGGCAGCTATTCGTAGGAATGATATTTCTTAAATGTGAATGTTTCAAATCTTATATAGTCTTGGAGGCATTGTTTTAAAATGTTTCGAACATTTAAGACTTAAATAGGTGGTCGTTATGGTTCATTTGTTAATGGGTTGGACTGCTGAGCAAGCTGACACAGGCTCGAATCCCGATACCATCTCTCGGCATAAAACGACAAAATTTCTATAGTAAAATTTGAAATGAAAAACTTTACAATACGCCATTCGGAAACATTGCAATCCTCATAATTCATACTTGCGATAAGCTAAGGACTTTAACACCAATCCTATTTTCGAAAGCAGTTTTCCAGTTCAAAAAGCTTCAGTAGTATAAGTTAGTGTGGGACTATCTAAAAATACACTCATTCCTGAGGTCTCTACCTGGGATAAAACATCAAACGTTCTGATGTTTTTTAGAGCTCTTAAGAACTTAGTTGATTACTTATAATACAGCTGCTAATTTGATGGCAGTTACTGGCGCTGGTAACTAGAATAGGAAGAGATATGATTTTTTTCTCTTTTTTGTTCTTTTCTAAAATGCCTCCACTCCTTCAAAAGTCTGGGTGTTATACCTTATACCTAATTAAAATAGAAAGCAAATGGTTTGCGCAGAGACATGGATCACTGATGATTATCTCTCGTGCAATTGCTGCCAATTCCCCTTCATTGTACATATAAATTATTTTAAAAACTTGAAATTCTTTTAAGATATTTCCCTTGCTTGTCTACACTTTCCCTCCTTTGACATTCACTTTCCACTAAAAAAATTATTTCAAATAAATCCTCAAAAATGAAAAGAAGCTAAGAAATGCCATCTATTCTTACCATCGAACCGAATCAAAAGAAAGCATAATTGAGGCCAAATAAAAGCGAGTTGTGTATACCTCCGCCCCCATCCGGCGCGTGGATAACAATTGTTTATTTGCTTATTTTAAAAATGATGATGGGGTACAGCTGCTAAATTCCGAAAAGAGGAAAAAACTATTTATACCACAACTCGGGCGAAGCGTACGCCATCCATCCGTCCAATTCAAGGAACATTCTACATTTTCTACACATTCAAGGCGAATAAAAATAACCAATTAACATTATATCATCCGTTTAGATAGGAACTGCCAGAAGCTTCTGAAAATGTTGAGGGAAAAGAAAGAAGTAACAACGCCCATGCAGTATCTGGGTTTGAAATGTAAAAAATAAATTTTATTCATCTTCTCCTAGTCGCTTAACTATCGTCCTAAACATGAAGTATCATCTAATATAGACGCTATGAGTTGTTTGTCTTGAAGAGCTGCATTGACTTCTTCTTCATCCCACTGAAGCTGCACCTTATGAAGACGGGGCTCTTTTCGGCGGATCACTTTGATTATTCCTCGAGTTTCGATGAGTGCTGCACAGCCAACGAACTCAGCTTGATCTACTGCGTGGATGTTCCTTTTAGTGCATACTCTCTTGTAGACATCGTGCAGCCGGCCGATGGTAATGTCTTTGTTTTTCTCCTTTCGCAGCATCAGCATCAAACAGCAGAGGATGATCTTCTGTTGGAGAGGAAATGACTCCTCAATATCGTCGTTGAGGTTCTGAGAGGCACCGTACACTTTGTTGAGAACACTGATCACTTGAGTTACCTGAACGGGTTTCTGTTCAGGTTCCGGTCCTGAATTGATACCGAATTCTGTAAGATTAAGGGATCCACCGACCTGTTTTTGTTGTTCAGCGATTTCTACCACACGTCGGCCAATATCCAGTGCTCGCCTTACGTCACCACTTATGGCAGAAACTTTAGCTGCCAAAAGTTGAATGGTAACCGGTGGGAAGATTTCGAGAACTCCTGCCTCTTCCAGACGCGACTTGAATATGTCCACAATCTGTTGCTTGGTGTAGGGGGAGAAGTGCATGAGCCGAGGCTTTAGTTCACACTTAGAGTTCAGTCTCGTGAGCATACGATCAGTGAGATCCAGGCTGTTTGCGATGCCTATAAGAATAATTCTCGCGTTTGGTATCGCTGGCCATTCGAAAATTGTGTACAGAACAGATTGCTTCTGCCCGCACAACTGATCAATTTCGTCCAAAACCATCAGAATCATCTTGTGATTCCCGCTCAGATGTTTCTGAACCGCTGCCAGATGATCTTTTTCAGTTCTCCCACTCACCTTTAGGTTAAGCTCGGCACATATTTTCTTGTAGATGCTGCCGATTGTCGAGATCGATGTGCAGTTGATAAACACTTTCACAAACTTCTTTGAGAACTCCTCGGATTTCAACAATTTTGAAAGGCAAGCTGTCTTGCCAGTGCCAGGTTGGCCAGATACATATAGACTGCCTGACTTCGAACGCTCCAGGTGTTCGATGAGAAATTCACGCAGTTCTTCCAGTTCCTTCTCACGACCAGGTAAAAAGTTTGTCTCAGCACTGTTGAGCACACGTCGTGCATTCTGAAACTTGTTTCGTTTTGACTCTTTGATTGCACTCTCTTCCTCATCAGTTTTTTCACCATCAATACTTAATCGGTCAAGAAGCCTGGTTGGACTAAAGAGATCGCCTTTGGGAGATCGTTGGATTCGGCTTTGTTTCGGTGGCGATACATCCACTATCTGCGAGTCATCTGGAGAGGATTCATTGTCCGATTCTAATACTTTTCGTTTGGATTCACGTTTTTTCCTTGATTTTGGTGTCTTTTGTGTACAATTCATGTCACGATTCTCGATTTCTTCGTCGTCACTCTCAATGAGTTTGGTTTTCCTCCACTTATTTGTTGCGGTGGTTGGTGTTTTGTTTACACTACTCAGTCTTGTTGATCTGCGAATTGTGGACATTTTGATTAAAACTAAATGTATACTAATTGTTTTATAAGGATTTGTAAATTGTTTTTAAGTTGTTTTTGATTCAATTTTAGGCGCGAAACAGCTGGCAACTTGCCTTTAAAATTTGATTATCCTGCGGTGGCAGCTGATAGCATGCATATGATTTTGACAGTTGTCATTTATCCGTAGATAATGCAGTGTGGGGTTGTGTAATGAGAAAATCTTAAGCCGTACACACATTAGAGAATTTTATTTAATTTTTTTTTTAAAACGTTACAATTTATGAACGATTTTTTTTGTAGCTATACGCAAAAATCCATGAAAATGAAGGGAAGGTATGATAAACCAGAACTTTATGGAATGCAAAATTAAAAAAAGTTCAACTTTGCGGAATGTTCAGACAAGTATGACATATTTTACCTACGCAATTCTGTGAATATTCCTCTGCAACAAGTGAACCTTTCAATAATTTCCCAAAGCTACAACTAAAATTTTTGAATTTTTCTTTAAAAATGTTCGAGGATTCAAGTTACGTAAACATCCAAAAATAGCTTCTACCATTGCTATAAATTTTGGAAAATTGGAAAAGACCATTTCATTGAATTTTCTATTTAATTACTTGACAAGAAGGTTGTAAAAATGTTTAATTGAATGCGTTTAGAATAAATTAAAATTTAAATTGGTAATTTCAATTGATTTTATACTTATTGGCATACAGCAATGTTGTTTCGAATTTGATACGAAATACTGAGATTTTCTTTTTCATGACACAGAGAAAGATCATCTATTTTCGGATCATATATAGAGGGAGGGGCAAATGAAAAAAAAAAACAATTTATTTATATTTAGAAAGCTTTGGCGAAAACGCGAATACAACTACATACACTGAATAATTTTGTTTTGTCGTTTGTCTGGTCCAAGGTTATATATAAAATTAAACTCAAATGACACAGAAAAAGAAAGAAAAAATAATAATAATAATACTTGTAATGTGTTTATGTTTGAAATTGTGATTTGTATCTCTTATTTTTCTTTATAGCCTTACCGAACAACTCCACTGGTCCTTCCCGGTGCCAAAGTAAAGAAAGATGCTCCATCAACAGACTCCTACTTGAGACACTATCCAAATCCAGCTGTACGTGCAGCACCAGGTCATGATTATAATGATATCTTGATGAAGCAACGCGTAGCCGACACAATGTTGCACAGAGTTGTTGGCCAAGAAGCCGACAATGGAAGGGTGCGTAGGTAAATAGAAGACTTAAGAACAATTTTTTCACAGAAAATGTGTTATACTTTGAAGGTCTATCATAAACAATTCAACTCACCAATTGGCTTGTATTCAGATACCAATATTGAAAACACAATCAGACAAACCGTTCCGTAAGTGTTTATATTTTTCTTAATACAAATACCTATTTGAGAGCTTTGAACAAAATAATTTGAAATTTTAAAACAAAATTAAATTAAATTTCAACTAGATTAGTAATGTTTAAGCTTAAGCTTTATACATTAATTGTACGGCTATTACAAGCTTGAGCTTAGGTAGCCTTTTTAGCCTAAAAATTAATATTTATGGTTTCGGTACTTAAACAAGCGCTAGAAAAAAAAAAACATCAAAAAATCTCAAAATCATTAGAGAATCTATTAATGACAATGTATTTTGTTTTTTTTTTCATTTCTTTCTTTAAACAAATATATTTATTTTTCTTTTAAAAACAAATATATATAATAATGTATGACAGACAAAGGAGTAGTCCTTTACATCGTCCCTTGCCATCAAAGCTTGACCGGTAAAAATAATAATAAAATAAAACAAATTGTGTTTTGTTGCTTATTTTTTCCTTTTTAGTGTTCTTTCTTTTTTTTATTATTTTAAATTCTATTTTCATTTTAATCTCATGGATAGTCTTTTTCAAAAAAAAAAAAAATCAAAAGCACCAACTAGTGGAGCAGTTTTTCTTTTGTATTTTTTTTTTTTAGTTTCGTTTCGAAAAAGCATTTTTTCTCAATCACTATCTCTTTTAGACGTCTGTCTCTTAATAATTTTTCATTCTCATAGAGTTAAATAGCTTCTAACTACATAGCTGTAGCTATTTTCAATCGATTGGAATGCTTTTCAATTGTACAAGAACTCATGCCTACACAAAGTTTCGAATGTACACAAATACCCTTATTTTTACACACATGTTTTCAACATATCCAAGCAAAATACACGTTAAAATATACAAACAATGGCATCATTTGGTTATGTGGCATGTTGCACTCGTTTAAATGTCGAAAATTCCTTTCAACTTCCCAGGAGTGTTATCCCTTCTTTGTGTTTCCTTTCCGTTTATACATGTATTTGATGTGCTTTAGTCGTCGTAAAAATGTATGTACTTTTATTAATGTTAATATAAATATAAAACAAATTAAGTTGATCAGAATGGTTCCGATAAAAGGTTTAGGATGCGCCTTAAAAGAAAATATCTAAAGGAAAAGAGTGATTGTTCGGCCTCGAGTGGTAGTGTCTTGGCAGCATTAGTTCTTTGTTACACTATCAGTCTCTTTGCAACGTTCAAAGTTTACTGACAGCTTTCTGTTGCACGTTACTGGACATTTGGTATCGTTGTCAATAATCTTAGGAGTAAATACGGGCTTTCCAATGGTTCCTTCCACGCACACAGCTTCAAACTAAATCACTCTGTTAGTTTGGTTTTCATCCTGACAGCTTGACAGTTTTCACCCACGAAGAGCACATTTTTAGGGAAGCACCGCTTTCAATTATTCTTAGCCTCGAGCCTATTTCGAATATACTCAATATTCGATTCAAAGTTGTTGTTCTTTAATGAGCTAATCATTGTGCAAAACTGGATGCAAATATTCATAAAGAAATGATCCGCTGAATTCTTTATGAGAAGATTTATCCGGTGGTCAAAACTCGTTGCAACTTATCAGAGTAATGTTTATCTGTTCCTTTCTGAACTTCTTAAAATGTGCTTTGTAAAATGTGTTTCGTTCCAGTTTGTCAGTGCATTGTTATGATTGTAAAAAAGTAACCTTAAACACCAACCAAATGACATTAAACAATTACATTCTTGACAGTAAAGTTTTTCCCTACATTGGAATGATGGGAATCTTTTTGGACGCCAGTGTAGAAACTCAGAATTATCATGCTGCAGACACTTCCTTGGCGCCAACTTAGTGCCATTGAACTTTCTTACTCAATGACCCTTTACTGCTTCTGAAACCTGTCGAATCCAATCAGTATGTCCTCTAAAAGTGTCAGGTCTTCAGCCA
This sequence comes from Criorhina ranunculi, assembly GCA_951813785.1. Taxonomy (NCBI): domain Eukaryota; kingdom Metazoa; phylum Arthropoda; class Insecta; order Diptera; family Syrphidae; genus Criorhina; species Criorhina ranunculi. The sequence goes on from OX638382.1 coordinate 51,211,404, forward strand.
TGTAGGTGGTTTTTAGAAAAAAAAAAACAAAAAACAAAAATTTCATAAAAACGACAAAAAAAATATAAAAAATTTCTAAAATTAATTTCGAAATTCAAGCAAATGGAGAGAGTAAAAAAATGAATAATATTCACAAGGCTGACATTAACAGGATTTCGGCTGAGATATTTTTAGATACGAGCAATTCAATGACGTGCTGACACATTGAGCATAACATTTCATTGAACGAGTGGAAAGTTGTCAACCGTAAAATTTTCAAAACAAGGTCTAGGGCAAATGTATTTTAAAATAGGAAAATAAAAGTGTCTATTCATCCATTTTAGGGATATCAATTGATAAAATAAAACCTTCTGATCAATCTAAAATACCTTAATGTTGTAAGGGCTTCGTACTTGTTTAGGCTTTTGTTGCTCCTTGTGAGAAGGCAAGTTCTTTTTATATATGTTTTTGACAAACGTATGTAGATGTCAAAATGTTGTATGTATATATATATATACAATATAAACACGTATTTGTGCAAAATATGTAAATGAACTTACACGTAGTTACTTGTCAATGCTAATGCACTTAAATTTTGCTTGGATCCACTCCAATCCCATAGACAATTTTATTCAAAAACAGAAAAAGTTAAATGTTCCTCATGTATAAGGGGAACACTTTACCGTTGACAAAAATTAAATAGCTGTCTTCTATATTTTATTGTTTTTAAGAGGAAAAAAATAAGAACTTAATCAAATAACACTAACTAATCTAGGAGAAGAATTCGATGTTATTTAACAAACAAACAAAAAAATAAAATATAAAAAAATTACTAGAAGTAGTTAAGTATAATTGAAAGAACATTGCTGCACAATTAATATTAGAATTTTCATCGATCTATCTTTCCTGGAACAAAAACATAAAATCCTGGAGCAACAAAAACAAAAACAACTACAAGAACAAGAACAACGACTTCAGCGTCAACAGCAACAACGCTTCCAACACCAATGAAAAAAGATTAAAAAGAAAAAAAAAAGAAAAGAAAAAACGGAAAATCAATTTTTAAATCCAAAAAAAAAAAACCAAAAAGACGACGACTTTTTTTTCCATACTCCTTGAAAATTAACAAGCACTCGATAACACAAAAATCCACCCAAAAACCCCAACAGTTTTTAAACATATACTAGCGTTTTGTTAATTTACTTATAACCTCAAACAAAATCCCATAGACATGGATTCAAAGGCTTAAATGCGAAGCGCGTTTTGCTTTAAAAAAATGTATTTATATGATTCATTGGCATTATTATGCTTTAACTAAGGCGTGTATTTTAGAATTTATTTAGTTTTGATTTTAAGCTAACAAATTTAATGCCTTATACCAAATTGTGATCATTTTTTATTTAGTTTTCTTTAAAATATAAATGTGATAAGAAGTTCCTACGTACATAAAACTTAAACAACAAAAAAAAAACACCACCTTAAACACAAAATAAAATTAAAAAAAAAAACATATTTTTAGATTAGAACTTTTTAAATTCGCACTCTTCTACTTCTTCTCTTTCACTCTCAGTCATTGTGTAACATTTTTTTGTAACATTTTTACATCAAAAACATTATTTTTTGAAACCTTAAAACAATTCTAACATATTGTGCACATTGTTTTTCTCTCTCTCTCTCTTTACGTTTTTGTTGACCATTTATGAAAACTGAAAAAAAAACGAATTAAAAACAAAAATTAAAACAAAACAATAAAAATATTTAAAATTGATCCCTCTAACAACAAAAAAAACATCAACAACAACGAACAACTATTATGTTAAAAAAAACAAAATTTAATAAACAACAAATATGGACGCTGAATGTTGATGGACCAAAACGACATACAACTGAAATAAATATACAAAACTTCAAAAATCGAAACGAAAAATTCGAATTCGAATAAAACAAATTATTCAATCAATGACAGTTACAAGAAAACGTTTGTATATGATCCATCGAAAAGTGAAACATACAGAGCAATTCAAGAGGAAGGATACGGATATGGCGATAGAGTGGCGACAGTAGCGCAACCAGTGCAACCAAGGGTTTTCCATCCGAATAGAATGGTTCCGGGAAAGGTAAGATCGATGTGCCTAAATGTTGTTAAATACATTATATACGTAAACGTATTAAAATAAATAAAATAAAAAAGGAAAAAAAAATCCTGAAATCCGACATCTTTGTCATATTAGTTTGACGTATAGTTTCATCTGACAAATCATATGTAAAATTGTCCCGCAATGCATTGTTGTGTCTCTTTTTTTTTTATTAAACAAAAAATATATTTTCATTGTCATGTTTAAGTAGTGCAAGAGGAATTAATAGCGACAACTAATACGTACATGCGAGTCTTTTCATTTTGTTTAATTGAAAATAAATAGTTTGTTGGAGAATTTATTGATTTATGTTTGAAATTTTTTTAGAAACCACCTTCCTCACCACACCCAGCGCCAGTTTCAAGTACCTCGTCGTACCATGTAAGTAGAATTAAATAGTTATTTAAGATAAACGAAGAACAGAATAATAAGAATGACTCAAGAGACAAAAGGAACATTTAAGTGCAAAATTCATTGGTCATGTGCCTTTCTAACATTTCATTGTCTGATTTGTGTATAAAACAAACAGATCTAATTCTCATCTTGATTCTTGAATCTAATTGTTGATGCATACCAAAGAATTCCAATGCCTTACAATCATTTGCTAAGAATAGTGTTGCCCATAAACACTACCTTGCTCTAAGCCCATTTCAATTTCAAATTTCTTTGATAGCCTTTGACTTCTATGCAAAATGTGGAAACGCATTGATTTTTCCCTTCTTTCTCGCGTCAAGGTACATAGGTAGGTATAGGTTTTTCAAGACCCCAAACCTACTATGTGCGAACCATCGATCTATACTTGACGACATTATTGTTGGAATACCTGCATACGAGCTAGCCCTTAGTATACCATTTTCATATGATACAGCGCCCAGCCAACTCATCAACATGTTTCGGAGCTACTTGAGCTCGTTTAGTTGATTTTATTTTTCTTTTCTCGACGGAAGTTTCATCTTCTTTTTCACACAGTACGAACTATAAGTCCAGCTGCAATGTTACATTGGGCTGTTTTTTTTACGGGATCCATTATCAAGATGTTGCCATCTCCGAGATGTTTTCGACAGACCATCGCATCGGTGTGAATCAGGTATTTTAACATGACCAACACTTCTACAGTCTGTACTTAGAGACTAGAGAGCTACACAGCTCGTTGTTGTTTTTAATCTGTTCTCCTATAATCTATTATAAATTCTAAAACTTTCTAAGACTCCAAAATCATTAACGAATCACTTTTAAATTCCTTAAATATTCTATTTTTAGGTGGTAAATACACACGATGAAACTATCCGTCAAAGTGGCTCGTTCAATCGCTTGATGTACAGCGTTCTAGGAACAACTGATTATTAATATCAAACAAAAAACTTGAATTTAAATAAATACAACTAATAAATTGAATAAAACCAAATAAAACAAAAAAAAAAACTATGTAACATTGAATTTCTATACAATGGAGTAAATAATAAATGTTTTATCATAATACCGATGTGTTGAAGTCCTGAAGTTAAATAAATAAATTATTGTATTACAATTAAATTCGAAAAAAAAAATCAAACAAAAACTCGTCTTTATAGAGAAACTACGAACTATTTTTTATTTTTTATTTTTTTTTCAATCGAAACGCAGAGATATACTATTTATTTTTTTATAATTTGATAATTTCATAAAGTGTAATAGAAAAAAAGAAAAGAAAACTAGGTCCATTTATAATAATGATTAATTTGAGAAGAAAATAAAGCTTTATTTATATTTTATTGTTAAATTAGGTTTTATTTTACTTTGTTATACAATATGTGACACGGGAAATGGGTGAAATCTAGTCAGAAAAAAAAAGAAAAAAATTAAACTTAAATCGGCAGTAGAATATACTCGTGTTTTTTTTTTTTTGCTCAAGTCATGTATGTGCAATGTAACCATTCTCTTACACACTGTTTTAAACATATTATTATGTATTTAAAAGTTTCAATAAATTTTAACTAAAACAATGAGTGTTTCTTATTTAATGAAAAAAATTCAAGGAAATGCATAGTTCACGATCTATGAAAGTAGTGTACTACGGTATGGTTGATTACTTGGTTTTTGAGTGTCCTGAAACTGAGAATTACTGGATCAGACCCAGTCTAAAAGGGTCTAAACTGAAGCAAACAATAGGCAATTTCAAAGTTGTGACACCGTAGTAGTACTTGATTACAATTTTCACATAAACTTTTGAAAGCTTGCCGAAGAGAGATGGAGCGCAACACAGCAAAATGAAAACAAACGAAATGTTTATGCTAACAGTCGTACTTAACACTGGTGATGAAAGCCCTCACTGGTCACAACTTACTGTCGGCCAATCTAAAAAGAATGCGGTTAGATACTGCTGACCTTTACAGTGGCAGTGGTCATTTATCTACATGCAGAAGAGGGCACGACACACTTCCTCTGGGAATGCCTAAGCATCAGTAGAACCAGTAAAACAACTTCTTTAGCGACCTGTCAACAACGCAACCAAAGGAGATTCTTAAATTATCACTGGATTTGGGGTGCCTTAGGAATTCGAAAACGGGAAACACAATACATTGGTAAACTTCATTTTAAAACACCAGAATAAATGAAATTTGGTCAATTATTTTAGGACAGAATTTTCTATTTTCCCAGTTATTTTCTGTTGAATCTGAACACCAGCCACTCTGGGTCTTAAAGAGGAATCTTCATAGACTTAAGGTCTCACCTAATCCTATTGGTAAAAAGTACCTAAATAGTGATTAAACCTTTCTGTATACATTATTCAACTTCTGACACTATCCAGAGTAATGTGAATAATATAAATGTTCGAGCACACTTCAAAAGAGGTTACAATACAAGAGCCTAGCACCAGCCTTCCAGCTATTGATTAATTTAGTTCGTGCAACCTCTTCGTAAGCAGCTTTAGTCTTCAAGGTTCAAAAACCTGACTACACCGAAACCAAATAATTTCTGATGCCATTGATTCCTTCCGTAAATACTTCTCCAATTTCTATACTCCATCAAGTCCCTCTCCTATCCTATTTCCTCTTTAAAGGCGGCTGAAGTAATTCTGTCGATTTATTTGTCTTCATCAGATCTCTGCCCTGCTGGTGCTGTATGAAAGGCTCATTTTCAGGTGTGATTTTCACTCGAAAACTTGCAATTGTAAATTGGTCTTTCAGATCAAGCTGCTAATACACAAGAAGTTGTTGAACAAGACTCACTACCGTACTTTGCTTTACTCATTGTTTGCCATATAACATTTATTCAATATCTAGGCTTCATTCCGACTTAATTATCGGAGTAAACTCAGCCAATGCCTCGGGCAAATTCACCATACAACCAATTAATGCGACCGGTTTTGTGAAAATGCAGTTCGTCAATGATGGTTTCAACCTTTTCCTAACCTAATTGTGCCAAGCCTGATATACAGTTTTGTTATAATTTAAGCAGTTCTCTTGACTGATTTCTTGAAAATCTATACTGATTTCCATCAAGTTAAAACAGGATTTTCACCTTCCTGCTTGACTTTCTCATCGATTACCTACATCAAGTCGAACTTTCTTTGACTCTGACATGGAGTTTCCGTCTGCTTAGTTTCGCCTTCAAAACTTCGGACCCCTGTGTCTCAAAAAAAAAAAATAAAAAAAAAAATCAACAACATTCAACTTGTTTATTTAATTTTATTTTAAATCTATAAATTTTCATAATTTATTTAAACTAAATTTACACAAATTAAAAATATAAAAGAATCTTGGATTGGATTATCCGAAAAAAGTTTGTCAGACTAAATTTTTCGCGTATTTTACGTAAGGCTTGACATGTCCATCAAACCGATTTTGTTTTTATATTCATTTATTGTTGATATTGATGGAATTGTTGTGGTTGATATTGTTGTGCCTTAGAGTACTCTTGAGGTTGAGGTTTATGTCCACCTTGTCCTTGGGGTTGACGCAGCAATTGTTGTGGTGGTGGCGTTGGAACTTTTACAACAATATCTGTTGGCTCTCGGGTAACTTCAGCCTTAAAACCTTCCTTTGGATCAGCGGTATATTTTACTGTACGAATGAAACCATCTGAGTCTACCACCGAATAACTACCCTTGATCACATTTCCATCGCGGACTTCTTTACGATTTTGGTAATTGGTGAATTCATCATCCTTAACATCGAATCCGAATTGGTATGATGTATTGGACTAAAAGAAAAAAAAAAAAAAACACAAACATGGATCAAATAACCGATTGTCCAACATCTTTTATCTTTAGACCGGTTAGAGTCCTCCATAAGAGTTGTGTGTGCACACGAATATCACGTACAGCCAGGCCGTAATGGACAAACAGCACGTCTAACTGGTTCCAAGTGAAAGTAAATCAGATCAAATTTTTCTCTTTACCGGACCGTAGACGGCGTCATTGGATTGTTATGTAATCCGAATACGCACAGTGGATATAAATATAACTCATGTACGTAAGTTGAAAGACACACCACCTGGAAGCGATTCATGTTACGAATATTGCTCAAGCCGCACTTTCTATTAGACATCTGGAGCTTAAAGTTGAAAGAACTCTACACAAGGGTATATCAATTGCACATATTCTCGGCTTGAAACCAGTCACTCTGGCAGAAGGTCATTCAAATTGCATCGGGCTATTTCATTTCAATCTTATTTCGAAAGGGTGCGACGAGTCTTGAGGGCGGTCTCGACTGTCTGCGTTAAAAGTAGGTTAAGGCAGTTCTTTGGGTTGGGCTCAGGCTCAGGCGCACACAGAGAGGGAACATGAATCGCAACTTAAATACCAATTGAGGTTTTATTTTCATTTTTTTTCCTCGTCTTTCTTAACTGCAATACCAGTGGTTGTGCAATTAGTCGTCTCGCCCAAATAAAGTGGGGCTTGTATGGACTGAATGCCTCATAGACGTTTGCAATTGAACTCCACTTTCATAGGTAATGCGATCATTTTTGCGTTTACGCATATTTCCTACGCACAAGATCGTTGTGCAACAATTTGCAATTGCAAGACACGATTAAGTTCAACAAACTTGTTATGAGCTGGTTTTGATCGATAAGGGAATGTGTACCGTTTTAGTTGAACAGAACCTTGTTTGGAGTTAAAATTTATTGATTCGAGTATGACTTTGGAGACATTTCGAATTTGCTTAAATTGTTGTGGTGTAAACTGATGCAAATCTCATCAAGACGAAATCACGAACTGTGTGTATCTTCTACTTCACTGCTCATTTGGGAAGAGTGAAAACTAAATTTGAGATCAAATTCAACGTGTTAGATACGACTACACTGGAGACATTTTAAATTTGACGACATTCAGTAGAACTTGCGGTGGAAAATTAATAAAAAAAATATCATCCACAGACACAATTTATTCCTGCCGAAGAGAAATCGAATCAGGAAATATAGGTATCTTGCGGTTGATAAATCCTATGAGAGGTTATGGAAAGTCATACAAGTCGTTTAATAACAATTTCCTACTATGCAAATAAGAAAGCACTTCTTCAACCGCCATGTGTAGGTTTATTAACCTTGCACTTTCTTTAATCGTTCGTCTGCATGCAAAACGAATTCAAATTTCCGGAAGGAAACTTTTCAACTATCCATGTTTTTTTTTTTATAACTTTTTTTTAGTTTCTCATTGAGATTCGATCCGTCGTTATGGTTGTGTAGTGCACGCGGTTACATTGCAGGCTTGCGCGTGAGTAGTAAAGTTAATGACCTTTGATTGCCACATTGGAAATCATTAAATACCATGCACCGGAATGGAGGTTTATTTTTTTGTGTGTCGATTCCATTTTCGTGTCAGTTTCGTCTTTATGTCTATGGGATACAATGAAGATTGTAAGATTGGCGCTTAAACTTTATTCCAATGTGGCCAATTTCAAATATTAAATTGTTGGCCAGAGGATTGTTGGTATTGTTTGGCGAATTTTAACAATGTGTTCGATGACTCTAAGTGCTGATAAACTTATCGAACGACAAAGACTTGCGTAATGTAAGTCTTATTGAAATTTTATAAAAGGCGGATAAAAGTATATGGGCTTAACGGAAACTGAGCTATAAATAAACCATAATTATGTAGGAAACGTGTAAGCGTTCAACTGAAAGTTTGCAATAACCTGGCAATAAAAGTCACATCAAGTGGTTTGATTAATAAATTTAGTTTAAGGAGAAACAAACGCCTTTAAGTTTATAAATTACTTAGTTGTCATAAAATTGCCATAATCTGTCATATGTGCGAAATGGCATCAATTAAATGTCAGAAATGTTTACACTTGTCAGGATGTAGGAAAACAAGCTTTTAAATAGAAAATCTTTGCCCCAAATTGCCTTGAAATGACCATGAGTTTTTGTCATCAAAACTTATTTATAAGTTTCATTTAAATGCCAGACATCTTCTTCGTCATTAATTTTGTTAGAAAAAGACTGCTTCCGAACATTAAATCGGAAGAAAAAGTTGTCAAAGTCATGCGATTTCTCGATATTTTCAAACAGGAATATGAGTTTCGTCCACTAATTCCAAAAGTCGTATGAAAACTCGCCCAAAATAAGTTTTCTTTGCTAATTCCGACACAGGATATCTGCCAAATTAGTTCAAAACGTGTGTGGTTACAAATCTAAAATCTAAAACACATTTCGCGGTCAACAATATTATAAAACTTTCACGCAACTTCTAGTGCATAACCATTTCCTAAAGTCATCAAAAAATATATGTAAGTTTCCTGTCAGCTTTCACCATAAAAATAGCGTGTATCCTTACAACAAATCTAATAACAAAAACTTGTATTTTATCAAACTTACATCATCGTATTCATCTTCCTCTTGTTGCTGTTGCTTGAGTTTACTAGCTGGCGATTGGTATTGCACGGCTTGTGGACGTGGACGAGGTGCCGGAGCGGATTGTTGTTGCCTGTAAACTACTTGTTGTTGAGGTTGTTGATACTGAACCTGATAATAATCCAAAAGGTCATTACAAAATACATCTCATAGTCGATTCATTTGGGTGGGAAAAAAACTTGCCTGTTGCTGTTGTGGCTGTTGTTGCAGATACTCCCTAACTGACGGCGCTACGTAGGCTTGTGAATTACGTTGCTGTTGCTGTTGTGCACGTATCTATACAAGTATGTACATCCATTGTGAGAATCAACCCTTGATTATTTTTACACCATATCATACCTGATCCTGTACGTTATCCTTAACTCTGATTTGTTGTCCAGGATTCACATACTGCTGCTGTTGTTCGGGATTTTGTTCATAGATAGGCGTGGCATCTGAATTACCACCAGATGCTTGTGAAGATATCTGTTGATAGTATTGCCTTAGGTATGCAGGATCAACTGCTTGTTGAGCTGTTACACTGACCCCCAAAAGGGCACTGAACACAACAATAACCGTTTGAAAGGAACGCATTTTTTTTCTATCTATCTCACTTTCTTTAAAAAACACTGTTCTAAACACTCAATCAGTCTGGTAACGACTTTTAGGGTTACAATCAATTCTCGGTTTAAAGGAGACAAAACGGAAAATAAAAAAAAAATTCACTCTGATAGATACTTTATCCTATGAAGTTAGGTAATATTTTAAAACCGACCACTAACGAATATGTCTTTCGACTAAAGCCACTCAGATGCCATCTGCAGCTTGAGTATTGGCCTTATATATGGGGGTTTCGATCGATTTGGTGTAGCCCCCTGGTATAATGCCTCTCGGACCCAAGAGGTGGTAAATGTGCGCATTGGGTAGGGGGTAATAAACCTACAAGTTGCTTGTACTTTCGTTTGTCTGCACGAGATATTGCAGTGACTGCTCCAACTGACATGACGTCAGTTTTGAAGGCATTGTTTGCTGTTATGGGTATGGTTGCATTAGTAATGGTTGGTCTTCCCCTCATGGAATGTTTTTTTTTTTTTAACTTGCTTTGGATTGTGTGGCTTTGTTGAATTCTACAACAAAATTATTTTTTGATAAAGTGGGAATAAACCTAATTTTCCAATCCAAGTTCTTAACGATTTGTGTGTGGTTTTGGGTGTCGATTCAGAAGACAATGGGTTATGTTGGTGCGTTCGGTGGTTACGCCATTGAATTATTTTTTTTATTGTATAATTCAGGTAAGACGTGTGTACTTTTTCCTCTTACGTATTGTGTTAACGTGACTCTTTAAAGATTCGGGTTTTGTTTGTTGTTTTTATGAAAAGTTGATGTGTGCGTTTTAACGCGAAACATTAGGTGAAAGGCTAACAATTCTTTTGATAAGGGAACCCTGCACGGAAGGATTAATCTACAACTATTAAACAATAAACAATAAAATGCTTAAAAAATGTTCATTTTATAATAGAGCGCACATGGATTCAAGTTTCAAGTTAGTTGAGGTGGTAGGTATTTTGATGGAAATTGGGTCGACAGCTAAGATTGGCTGTAGACACTGTTGAAGGAAATCGAATACGTCAATGATTGAATGTGGTTTTATACCATTTTGTTGGTGTATGTGTGAGAAATGTCAGCCGTTATAGTGACGGATTGCAATTTACCCTGAAAAAGTTAATATGAAAATCAACTTGGATAAATGGCAATGTTTATCTGATGCTCGCCTTGAGCATTTAATTGACTGGAATCGTGTGAATAATCCGTCTTTGAAAATGGATATGAGAGTTCAACTAAGAGATTATAATTGTTGAAAATATTGTAATGTCAGATTTTTTAGGGCTTCTGTTGTGTATTAAAGAATGTTGAGGGATACCTTAGCAGGGCAGTGACCAGCTACCGATAACCAATATTTTCTTCAAATTCTTATTAAGGGGTTTATGAATATCATTAAACAAGAGCACGAACATTGGGGAATTTAGAGGAGAGGCGAAGGGGATAGTTAGGTACGTTGGTTTTAAATACATAATTGTAGTTGTAGATTGAAGTGACATGGAAACACAGAGCTATGAATATTATTCCAAGTTTGTGTTGTTTTTTTGTGCACCACACAAGATGTGAGCGTTGTACTCAAGCTTTGGACAAATGAACACGTTATAGATTAAGGTTTGAACATTTTCTGCAATGTTGAGGAAACCTAACATTTCGCAGCATTTTTAGCGTCATCACAACCAAGATTGTATTTTCAGTCGGATTAGTCAAAAAACGTTTTCACTGATCCGGTGTCTGAGCAAGGAAAATATTTCGGTTTCGGGATACAAGTACCGTTCATAGACAATGGTTCGTAGTTTGGATCTATCGCTTAACTAATAGACGACAGCTTTGGGTTTAAATTCAATTTTATTAGCTAAACCTTATTTTATTCTACAGTCAAGGTCTTAATTTGAAGAGTTTAAAATACATTCTCACTTACGTGCACCACCTGAGTCGCGGTCGTCCTCTACTGCACCATCCCGCAAGGGTGGATTCGAGCTGGTTGGTTGAGGCCAAGGTTCTCCCCGGACTTCAGCGCCATCTTAAGTAAGTAAGAAACTGATAGAACTGTTATGAGTGAAGGAATGGATTGGGTAAGACGTTTCAGACAAGAGGTAATTTATATAGAAGACAAAGAGTCGACGAAAAAACGGAGAAACCGTCCAAAAGTTAGTTTCTAATTCTCTGAAGAAGAAGAACTACATCGATGCCATATGTACATAGGCTATGTTGCCAGATCCTGTCAAATGCCTTTGAAACTTTAAGCGCAATAATCTTATTTTCAACAAAGTGATGGAGACATTCGTTACTCTTTTCAGTGAGATAGCCACCATGCCATGATGACATTTGGTAGGTGATGTAGTAAGTTATTCTCTTCTTTGTAGTCTGAACCTGTCTGTAAATGAATTCTTGATTTTTTTCTGGTTCAAACAATTTCATTTTTTAATCTTTTAAAAGATTGTAGTAACTTACGAGTTTCCTTAATTACTAACTAAGTATATATTATATAATTCATGCTGCAAGCTGATTTTGTCTACATTATTGACATTGCCAATCGAAACTGAGTCGGTAATAGATCAATAGCTAAGTGAAAGAATGTTCACGAAAGTTTAATATTTGCCTACCTCCGAGCCATAGCTCAATATTAGACTTATATTATTCGGTTTCCTTATAATGTCTTACAAAAAACCGAAGTTATGTACTTTTTATTGTTTATCACGATACATGTCAACAATTTGTGTTATTTGTAAGATTGCGTGTAAATTATATTCACAAAAATAATTTGCTTAAAAATAAGGAAACAAATAATCGGCAAGGAAGGCATAGTATAAGTGAAAGCAATGATAAGAGAAAAATAAATAAAAGAGGAAGAAAAAATTGTGCATGAATATATCCTAAGTACGAGTATTTAATTATTCACAAGAAATGTTGCCTTTCAATAAAGGCAATGCAAACGTATTTTTCGACTTTTATTTAAAAGTATTTTAGTATTTATTCGAAATTGACTTAAATCGTATAGGCGATCGGCCCACAAGACCATAAACTCATACATCACATAAACAGCAAATTGCGCAAGCAGCTACATCGACTGGTCCAAATGACTGCTTAGGGTTGGCATAACCTACCAAAACGACTCATAAACATTCTAAGTTTGACAAATTAAGAAGATTCAATCGATTTCTTTCTTGCAACCGACTTCTCGAAACCACTCATGTTATGTTTGTCTTGTTTTTCGCACGAATGGCGAAGACCTATAGTTTTTATTGCTCACATCAAATGGGGGATTAGGAAGCCAATTATAAGCTTCATTGCCTGCCGTAAAAAAAAAATTAAGTGGTTTTGCTGATATTTGAACTTGTGTCAGCTCTTTAAGACGATTAATCATCTCGAGTATTTCTGACACTTTAAATAGAGTGGCTTCATAAAAACCTGCAAAGGTCTCGAATTTCATTTATAAATCTATGACATCGAAATCTTATGCAAATCCAAGCAATAAGAAATAATTTTAGTCTGCATACAGATCCTAATGGTCCCATAACTGGGCGAAATGGTTTTTAAGTCTCGTTTGCTGCGTTCGCCTTTCTCTTTCGATAACCCAACACTTCCTCCTTAACTGAACATTCATGGCAATACTTCATTTCTTTTATGTATTTATCCGTACAAGCTTTACTTAAACTAGATCATCAGTGTAGGTAGTTTACAATCCAAACTTTTTTGTTCACTCAACTCTCTCAACCAGCATCATCTCTGTTGATCGCTCTATTAATCCAAACCAGTAGCGCACTACATCACCTTAATCTGATGTTATCCTTCTTCTGTTTTTTTTTTTCTCTTCACCTTCTCTCCCAATAAGGTTATCCTTTCACATTTTCCGATATCCCACAGTATGCTCTCGTCTTCGTGGTCAATACACCGGTCAAACCGGTTTCCTTTATCAATGTATACACACGTAAACACTAACCATCATGCAAAGTTGCATAAATTAAACAAAATTCAAAGTCCGAGCAATGGGAATAATATTTTATCATGCCCAGCAAAGACACATCCGAAGGACCTCATCCTTTCTATTATCATTTCCTTCTATTTGACTGCCACTGCTGCTATGGGAAAAAGGGGTGAAAATCAGAGACACATTACACAATGAGGGCTTTATCTAAGATATACTGATGTGTGTCTTCCAAAAAGTGACCCTTTTCTCAGAGAAAAGACTTCTTTAAACCGGTTCTGGACATTTCAAATGAATGACCCAGCGATTTGATGACAATGCAGTCGCTTTACTGTTGCACAATCCCATCACTGTGTCATCCCTTCGAGTGTGCAATTAAAGTAAAAGTATTTCCTTCAAAGTCCGGTTTTTGGACAGTCACTGTCCCACTGAGTTATGTAAATTATCTCGACCTACAATGGATGTCCTTCAACCCTTCACTGAAGGAACCCTTTTTTTTCTTTTTCTTATAGGAGAGATGAGAAATATATGTGGACAAGGACATCTTGGGTCATCATTAAAACTGGTTTCATTAGTGATCTTCGGAAATATATATGAAATGAGCTTACTTTCTGCAGGATGACCTTTCCGTAGCAGAAGGGGATTCTTGTTTTCTACTCTTGAAAACCGGACTGGCCAGTTTTCGTGGGAATTTTTTAAGTCAAAGGTCTTCCTTGTAATGTGTGTGTAACCTTTGCTTAGAATTGTGAATTATACAAAGGGCTTAGGAATTGCATATAGTTTAATCCTTTTTTGTTTGTTTTGATCGTGTCTCCGTTGGAGAATAGTTTATTACAGTTACATTATTGCATTTTACCATTTTGCATACAAACTGTGGTCTGTTGCGATAAGAATTGTAGATCCAAGAAAGTCACGTTCGTCACAAGGGGAATATAAGGGCGCCGATGTAGTTTCATTCCCCTCAAATAGCTCCTTGAGCGAGATCCCAGTAATGCTCACCGTATCCTCCTTTCTTGTCAGCCCAAATTACCTTTAAAAAAGATTTTAAGGTGTGTATCATTAACGATGATGAAGATGATTTTCTTTATAAAATAAAAACGCAAATCATCTTGGTAATTGTAGAGTAAATAATCAAATTGATTTGGGCTTGTTAGAGGCTCATTAGCATACACAGTAGGAACTCGAAATCATTTTAATTAATGATAACCATAAAAGTGAATGCATTACATGAAGCAGGTTTCAGGAACCGAAAAAAGAGAACAGAAATCAATAGGCATATGGGCATAGATACTGAAATTTGTATGTACCTACCTTCATGCAGTTGTACAGTATCTATAAGAGACAATACAGTCGACAGTGAGAAAACTTCAGTTAATATATAATTAGTTGCACTTGCAACATTGAACTTATAATTGCATGCAATTATTACTTGGTAGAGGTCTTTTTAGCAAAAAAAAGAAGAAAGTAAGTACTTCACAGTTCACACACACTCTTCCATTTTTATGAAGATGCCGCAGCTAAGTGAACTTTTAAGCGTCATAGTTCGTTAGTTATTTGTGCAGAAATGGAAAGCAACGCTTAACTAATTGTCTGTCAATCAAGTAATTTCTCTAAATTGTCATCTTGTTATGCTTCTCAAAAAAAAAAAAGATGACAAACAAATCTCATGCAATGCAAACGAGTTTCTTCATCTCTGACTTTGGGAAGTGTTTGTTGAACTGGTAATTTTCAAAAAGAAAAAACCCCCAAACAGAATACCTGTTTACAAAAGGAGTAAGTTAAGTACATAGATGCATACACAATAGAAAGTTTTATCCTCCAATGATATTTACTTAAAGATAACCTGGACATCTGACATTTTGCAAGTCCTGGCATAAAATTCATTAACATATCTTGGTATTTCTTTGAGATTTTGTTCTTCCTGTCTGAATTTTATATAGGTGGTCAACAATGCAAAACAACAAATACTTTAGCATATGGCGACTTGAAAACGGATCAATGAAGGTACTATAGTCAGCGGAAGTGAGAGCAGAACTTTAGACTTACTATCGCATAAAGTGAATGTGACAAATCGAAGAAAAAGCGATAGAAGACCACTTATAGGGTCACAACCCGCTATAGGTGAAAACCCTAGATGGAACTCTAATCACTTCAAAAGAGTATTTCACTGCAATATGGAACCATTCAATTTTTAAGGTCGTTACTTCTATCTAATTAAGTTCTTCGAAGCAGCCAATGCCCCAATTTGAAGATCACCTTCTAGGAACACTGATTTTTTAATAACATTTAAGATTCAGAGTTGTTGCCAAGCTATTCGAAACGAAACTACGGAAAATGCTACGAACACACCTAACATACACATACTGTAAAACGAGGTAAAAGTGAATAGACTTAGAAAGGCAGACTTCATGACTCTTGCTTAACTTGCTAAGATAACAGTCGTGCCATTAATTAACCTCAGAAACTGACTGAAGGGCTTAGAGAATCTAGCAACCGAAGTGATCGACCAATTAAGGGGTGGCCATGGTGTAGTGGTTTGGTTGCATCATCCCTAGTCACGCTGAAGGTTCCAGGTTCGAGTCCCGATGTCAAAAAAATTGTCGATCAACTGCGAAAAAAGCTGACGACAACTCTACTGTATAAGCATAACACTGGCAGTAGGGTATACAATGGCTTAAAAGTGTTGATCGTACTAATGCCATCGGGATGTTCGAAAGAAATACTGTGAACTATAAGCAATGGCAACAGTACCAATAACTCTCCCCAGTCATTCTGGACACCACCCTCGGAGTAAAAAGACTGAAACCTTATACCAACTGAGTTTCCAAATCACTACATCAACACTAGCGCTGTGTGAATAGCATCAAAAAGGGTATTCATAAACCCCTTTGGCGCTAGTGAATTATAAAAAAAAAAAAATTTGCCTACAAAGGGTTTCAATTGCTAACCAATGTTTGTCTAGCCAATGGTGTTAACTACGCTGACTTAAAAAGGAACCTAACTCACAAATCTGCAAATACATGACTTACCTGTCCCTTATAATTATTATTCCCTGTACGTTTTTCAATCTTCTTCTCTGCTAATTCCGGCCAACTTAGCACATGACCAAAAACCAAATCCTGAGGTGATTTCAATTTCACATAGATATCGCTGTCATAGAATAGAAAAATCAAATATCCATTTCATCTATAAGAATTAGCTGTCAATCTTACTGATAATGTCGAGTGACACTATTAATCCCGCTTGGTCCCGCATACAGTAATTCATCGGTTGATTTCTTCTTCGGTGACGTTGTGGTTATTTTTAGATTTCTCCCAGGGGATACATCACTTTCTACATGCTTTCCACTTGAACTAACTTGTTGCAAAGGTTGCACTTCTATCGCTGTCTCAGAGTCACTACCTGTTGCACTAGGTAACGCTTTATTTTCATCATCATTATTATGATAAACTTGATAATTTAATTCAACTTGATTTAAGAATCTAGGTTTTCGATTCTGTTGGGCATATCCTTGAAATTCATTTCGATTTAGATTCTTCGAAGCAAAGACCGGATAGAAATTCCCTTCGTATTTGTACAACGACAAATTGGGTGGAATTGTTGACGCCCTATTACTTTGCGGGACATTATTTGTGTAAATTTCTTTATAACAAAACAAGAACATAATTAACTTCACTTTGAAAACAGATTTCATATTTTTGCTGAATTGTATGTTGCAGGGTACAATGTAAAAGTCCAACTGAAAAAATTGGCTATCCCGAGATCTTATATCCCAACACTAGAAAACCACTGGAGGATAAAAATAAACTCATAATCAACGGTCCATGGCAAGGTAGTGTCGCAGTTTTTGTTCGATTTCCGCATGGTCACGGTCTCAACACCTCGATTGGGAAACCTATCATTAATCTGCATTTTAACGGACAAATATTTCTATCGTATAACTGGGAAAATATTGTGGTCAGCCCACATTTAAATGCTTTGTTTCTTATTTCAGCACACAACGGCTGAAGTTCGTTTATATAAATGAAGAATCACTTATGCCAACAACCCTCTTGGACTTATCCCTGATTGGTGAAGTATTTGCCTGCGGTTTTAAATGTAGTCTTAGGACCAGAACATCCCTTAGTGCACCCTTGAAAAAGGTGAGATGAATGCAGACACATTTGTATATGTACAAGCATACTTACTCTTTCTTATATCCTTTTGTTCAAGGACTAGGTAAAGAATTTACGTTTGACAAAGTTGTAGACATTTTTATTCTCATTCAGCTTTTAAAGTTGATACAAGAATAACCTCATTCACAAGCTACACAAGACTCACTAATATTTATTTTAATTATATTTTGAATTTTCTGTGTTAATTTATTTTTATTTGTAACAAAAAAAGAACTAACAATATTTTACTTTTTATTTTAACTAGAACGAGTGTGTTTAATTAAATTTTTAAGGTGAGTTTTAGAATAATAAAATTTAAACCGTTTTAGTTAAAGTGAGATTAAGGAAAAGGAATAACTTTTGAGAATAGTAAGAGCTACTGAGCTATTTTATAAAATGTTGTGCTAAATAAAAAGTGTTTAAAGTGGTTAAAAATCGTGGCCTTATCTGCATTTATTGCTCTATTATCCTTTCAATGTCATTTTTACCACTTGGCTTTAACCTCAGTTCAGATTCTATCCTATTCTAGAGCGCAAGAAAGTTGGATGCCAATTCATTATGGAATTAGACACTTTTCTAATGCCCTGTCTTTCGATGGCAAAAAAAGGACGTGTTTGGACTTAAATACGAGTGCACAGTGGTTTGGCTAGGATCTGGCATAGATAATATGTGCATATCGTCATGTGGATTCTTACTTGTCCATTGCTCTGTATCTGTATGACAGAAACGTGACATTTTTTTACTTACTTCCTTATCAGACCAGCGACTCTTGTAGGGTTTTAGTCTGAACTAATGCGGCTATCCTTCCTTCACCGAGCACGCTGCTTTCAGTGAACTATTACAAGGTGTCTAGCGTCCGCAATTGCTTGATCTTTAAACCAAAAGTTTGGTTTCCCTTTTCTTCATGAATCAAGTGGCTGGGATTCAAAGATCCTCTTAGCTGGAGCTCTCTCGTCCATTCCCTCGATGTGACCGAGTCGGTGCAGTCGACGGATTTTTGCTTTCTGAAATCATTGCTCGTAAAGATCGCGCTAATATCTTCTCCTCCATTCGCCTTCCTCGCAAAACGGTGACTATATTTATGTCAGCTACTCCTTTATGCTGTCTTTATAACTAACCTTTTCTTCAATATCCTAACCCATTTCTTTGTAGACCTTAACTCTGAATATGTTCAGCCGGCTAGATGATAAAGATCTCAGTAAATATAAGAGACTTGAAAGCCGATTTCACTATATCGCAGTTATCGGGATAATAAGTACTTACTTTCTTAATATGCTTTGGACCCTTAATATGCCTAAGACACCGAGGCCTTCCATCCTTTTCGATCCCTGTCCATTCTCAGCTGAAAGAATTATAATAAACTACAGACGGTAAGCGATGGACAGACACTTCTTGGGATTATGTCGCTTGTCCTCAGCAAAACCCATCATGTTTCCAATATCTTGTTCACTATCCGCTCTAGTACTCCAGCAGAAAAGGAGCAATCAGGCCAATATTGATTGCTGAAATTGTCAGTACTCACCATATCCAAGGGTAAAGATCTATAGTCATACTTGCTGAAATCTACTACAAGATTGAAAAGTCTTGCAGTCTTAAGCGATAAAAAAAAAGTTGATTTGCTAGCAAATCGGGTTAAAGTCAATTGTTTTCCAAATCACTAAATAGTTATGGGATGAATAGGTGTTGGGTTCTACTAGCTGATCTGCCGATTTACGCGGTCAAAAACATTGATTTTCTAGTATCGATACTGATACTGACTGTAGTTATCCATGGGATCCAAGTCGATGAATCCATAAAACAAGCAAACACAACACTTTTCTCTAATCGTATCCCTTTATTTATGAAATTCCGTCATATATAATTGTACTTTCAATGATTAATACATATTTTTCGCTTTTAAATATCTACATTCCATTTGTAACCACATACGTATATAGTAGCATCTTTGCCTTTAGAATATTTTGAATAGAATAATAAAATTCGGTTGAATTAATCTCTCTTCGATTAGCACTAATCATTCATGTTCACATTATTCATTCGCATTTTAGCAAAGTCCTCGAAAACGATGTTATCATCATCGTCCTGATAGTGTCCCTTATCGTAGCGGTGCTGTTCGATGGATTTCATTTTCTTCATTGCGTTGACGCGTTTCTTTTCGACAGTTCCTATAAAAACGAACAAATTGTGAATAGGTCTGTCAAAAGGGGATAATAATTGTGTTTATACCTGGAGCTGGTGTCAAAAGCTTGAATGGAACGTCCGTTTGAATTTCTCCACCCAGTGTGCCAAGATTAAGCTTGACTCGAACCGAGTAAGATATCACAATACCAATGGCATCACCAGTCGATTTACCATCCTGCACCATGGTTGAGGAGGCCAAATTCACATCTTCATCCCTCAAGTGTCCATCGAGTGCAATACCTTAGAGGCAAACATTAACAACTGTTTGTGTATGTCAGACTTCATTGACCTACCATGTCGATCTTTGTTGCTGGATGCCAATGGAACCAGATAGAATGTCTTTGATAGATTCGCACCTGGAGTGATTGGACAACCCTCCTTAGTTTCGAGTTGCGACACATGCTTGCTGAACTGAGCATTGACCATTGTAATCTCAGTGTGCTGAATGACCATCACCTTTATGTTCTTCACTTGCTTCTTCGAATTGTTGTTCACCTGCATGGTTGCTGCCACCTTCTCACCGTGATAGTAGATCTCCCTGTCCAATGTGACTTCCAAACTAATTTTTCCATTCGAGAAGGTGAATCCCTTGCTAACCAACGAACTAGGCAATCTCTGACCACGAGTCGGTGGTGCATACTGCAACTTTTTAATCACCAAGCTGACCATGCTCCGCTTATGCTGACGGTCATCCTCCGAATCGGCAACATATGCCCGGATAGTGTACTCCACTCCAAGTGGTTTACCCGTATCATCACCACCCTCCTGCTGCAGTGTTACAGAGCTGGGTGAATTGGGTGGGAAGTGGAATGTAAAGGGAAAAGCATTAGCACCCAACTTGCGAACCAACTTCTCCTGCATTGGTGTCATCTCCATGTTTGGATTGGTAACTGGAACAATCTGATCCCTGCAGAGAGTCATTTCTTTCGAAAACTTGACACCCATGACTTCGTCTTCTTCCCGTCCATAACGGTAGGTCGTTACCAATTGTCCGAAAACTTTACGATTTTTCAAATAATCCGGATCTACAACAATAACTCCATCCACAGGATCGATGTAGTCCAAGTGATCAATGAAGTCACGACGACCCAGATAGAAGGTGACTTTTCCATTAGGAGTCGCTTTCTTGAATACTTTCACTGATACAACCATGTTGCTGGTGCTTTAATCACTCGCGAACTGAAAACTGCGGAAACCCAGACTATATCTTGGGGTTGTCAATTGTATAATTGGATTGCCAACGAGGAATAGAATTCAAACTAGAACTTGCGCGCACCTTATTTATTCGGACGAATCGTATAGTTTGCTAAGGTAGCAATGCAGTCGATGCGGGGTTGGTCACTACCTTTTATACCTTTGTCACTGAAAGGGTTTCTTTCACGGTAAATTGGGGCTAAGTGGATTTGTTGCTGGCGTAAGATATCGAACATTGACATACACAATGTGTTGTGCTTACCAACATACGACGTAGTTGAAATGCTAATACCCTGTTTATACAATATTGTATCCAATAGATGCAGAAGTTTATTAAAAATAGGGTCTTAGTTTGGCAAAACACTGTTTTCTTAAAAAAAAAAAAGGAAACACTTGTTATTATTGTAAACAGAAGCCAAAAAAGTACTTGATGTCACGTGTGAGAGAAGACACAGGTACACGTTTCATGGTTCTATAATTTATTTAAAAAAATTGGACAATGAACTGACATCAAAGATCAGAGACGAAACATAAAAGCATCCCGCTGTCTGAGAGTAGATAGACCTAGAGTTAATAGAAGCTACTTAATATCCTCGAACCTGACACTCGACTCTAAGGTTTTCTGCGAGAGCCCAAGTGTTGCACTCTGCACAACAAAAATGTGTCGAAGTACTTAACGTCAAGGACGTTAAAGGACTTATATCAAACGGTTTTTAGTTTTGGGAGCATGATTAAATAAGGTCGAGAAATGATTAAGACCGTACGCCGCTTCAACAAGTGCTGATAGAAAGCAGTGATTTGATCGAAGTTTGCTTCAAACCTTATTAA
This sequence comes from Criorhina ranunculi, assembly GCA_951813785.1. NCBI lineage: Eukaryota > Metazoa > Arthropoda > Insecta > Diptera > Syrphidae > Criorhina > Criorhina ranunculi. The sequence goes on from OX638382.1 coordinate 51,233,213, forward strand.
ATGAGCAAAGGAATTGGAAAGGAATTGCAGATGCTCTTTCTAGGTTAGGTAAGGTAAGTCAATGTAGACCCATTGTGATGCCCTAGAGGTTGCAGCCCCCTTACTAGGAATAGGAACCATAAGCCTAAGCTCTATCAAGCCAGCCCGCAGAGCTAATTAATCTGTGTATGTCAAGCACCGACTTGTTGAACAGTTTTTCTAGATCCTGGTGCCTTCCTAGGATCTAAAATCTTGCATGCCAGAGTGCCGGACAATGGCAGAGAATGTGTGGAGTGTCCTCATCTACTTCCTCGTCACCGCATCCCCTGCATAGATCATCCGAGTTCAATCCCAATCTTCTTGCATGGTAGTTTAGCATGTTTGCCCGGTGATGATACCTATTGCAGGATTCTTTCGGTTTTCTGTTTATCGTAGGATGGCCATGGTTTCCTGGTTATGGCACAGAGCTGAGCGCATTCCAACTATCGTTGGCAGTACTTTTAATTTTGTTCCTAATTTTTTATTTAGGTTACAGGGTGGGGGGAATTTGTCGGTGGTATCTGCTTAATCGGGGTTTAATGAGGATTCTTGCCCAGCTAGCTCATCAGCTGTCTCGTTCCCAAGCACCCCTTTGTGGCTCTTACTAACATCATTTCTTTTAGCAATAAGGATGTACTGACACGTTCGTCATCAGTTCACTGAGATCATAGACCAGCAGTCCGGTTTATTATGCTTATATCCTGAATTTTGGAAGGCTTGCAGAGATCGGGGAAGAATTCATTGACTTAGGATCATTCACATAGAACTTAAGTCACTTAGTTCATGAAGAAGGGACTACGAACATGACTTATTATTGTCGCTACAACTGATGCTGACTTTAAAGCCTTAATAGCGGCGTCATGTGACAATTTTTGATCATTTTCACTGCCTAAATAATGGCAGCGACTTGGGGTACTGTAGTTAGTTCTGTCCCTTGAATGAGGAACTTATTGCTCGAAACTTGCATAAGATGGCAAATGGAATCGAATTCAAATCCTATCCTTTATTTTATTTTACGAATTATTAGACAAAAGCAAAACGAATATGACAATCAAAAGTGAAGTGAAGAGAAGCTACAGTTGAAATTGACCATTATTGGGGCCGGGGGTGGAATATATCGATATTTCCCAATAAGTCTAGGAACACTTCTTCGTCTGTCCACGTAGCTATATATCGAAGCCAGCTTTTATCGATTGTTATCGAAAATTGATTGATTTGCGTCTAAGTCTTAATTACATTAAATTTATTCCCAACATACTTACGTATGTAGTGCTAATCGTTCCCCTTCCAAAGCGCCACCCTAATAATGTAAATATGTATCAATATCAATTGGTTTCTTCTCCCTCTTGATTTGAAACTAAGACAATGAATCGAAGGTTGTCTATAAAAATAAATTAAATCGACTGAGTTTGCTGTTGTATCGATTTTATTTGTAAAATTCAAAAGAAAACCTAGAAGAAAAAATATACAAAACGACTACCAATGCACTGAAGAAGCCATTGATGTGATGATTGAATCATTAACTCAAGTGTGCCTGTAGTCCATAGAAGAAATTAATTACATGAACGTCACTAAACCCTTGTCTATGAGGTACTAATAACAAATTAAATTGTGCTGATGTAACACCCTACAAGCACAACTCTGCTAACTATTAAGATGTAAACAAGAAGTCTTGACCCCCTCGGAAATGCGACCAAACGCCTTATTCCAACTCGTGAACATCAGTGGTCGCCGTGACCTAGTGGTTAGTCCGTTGGACTACTACGAGGACATACGTTTGATCCTCAAAACCACCAAACATGACAAACCTGCATGAGTATAATCTGTCATAAAAATGTTTCTGAATCCTCCGCTCGGAGCCGGCAATAAAACTGTAGGTCCCTTCCATTTGCGCGCACCAATATTACACGCACAACATGAATGGTTGTGAGAAGCTGAATCTGAAGAGAACAAGGAGACGAACCAGAAGAAGTAACAACTTACGTTGTTTGATTTTAGATGGTGTCTTAAAATGAAATCTCGGCAAATTGCAGACCAAATGCCCTACCTTTAAAAATAAGCAAAATCAGTTCTTTGATATGACTTTACTGATTTACATTGTTTACATGTGTATCCTTTTGACCTTGAAAAGCATGCTTCCATGGATTTATGTATGTATGTAAGGTGGCACTAAACTCTTTCTCCACTCGCAACACTTCCGGCCTCCCGTCATTTTTTCAGGGATTTCGAGGAACAATCATTACCAAATCATATGCAAGATAATCCGGAAGAGTTATTATTAATTATTAAGAATATAATGTGGCGGCTGCAAAACTGCAAAGTTATTGAGAATAAATGACTACGCTGTATATTCCTCTTGCAATAATTTCCTACAGCCATAACACTGAAGGAAATTCCGGAATTTGTGTAACTTTTCACTGCCTGTTTCAAGGCGCATTTTAATTTGTCCAATATTACGATCTTACTTTACATTTCAGTTTTACGATCAACCGCTAACAGATATACTTCCGGTTCTAGCTTTAGATAGCAGATAATTTGATGCATACCCTCTGGCGGTAGATATTCTTTCATTTAAAAAAAAGCATTGCGTACTTTTTGCAGCTGATTAATTTATTAATAGTCGATACACAAACCCATTATCTTTTTTTTTACTCATCTTAGACAACACTCACACGAATCGGAAATAATTTAAAGCCCACATATCTCTTTCTTTACAGATTCCACAAGAATGTCATCCACATATGTCACCCCCGACCGTCATGGCTATAATCTCAAATTTTCCCCCTTCAATAATAACCACCTGTTGTTGGCCACCAGCCAATTGTATGGTCTTGCGGGCGGTGGAACTCTATTCCTTCTCGAGGTGCAATCCGACAAGGAAGTCGAGGAGATTTGTAAATTTGAATGGTCCGATGGTTTGTTTGATGTTGCCTGGTGTCCGTATGTTGATAGTGTAGCTGCAACTGCATCCGGCGATGGAAGCCTTCAAATCTGGAACCTCGAAGAAGCTGGAAAGTCTACAGCACCCATTGCCACCTTGATGGAACACAAAAATGAGATTTACAGCATTGATTGGGGTGAACAATGGAATTATCATCACATTCTGAGCGCCAGCTGGGATGGATCGATTAAACTGTGGGACTCCAATCGGTTGAACTCGGTGGCCACCTATGTGGGTCACTCTGATCTGATTTATTGTGCTAAATTTTCTCCCCTTCTAGCGAATATATTTTCCAGCGTAAGTACTGACGGATTCTTGAATTTATGGAATTCTTTGGATTTTTCAGGTAAACCACTGATCAGTGTCCCTGCACATGCGGGGGAGGTACTCACCTGTGACTGGAGCAAGTTCGATAGGAATGTCCTGGTTACTGGAGGATCAGACGGTGTTGCACGTGGTTGGGATTTGAGGAATCTGAGACAACATACTTTTGAATTGTACAGTGGGGAGTATGCCGTGAGGAGATTGGCTTTCTCACCCTGTTCGTCGACGGTGTTAGCTTCTGCGAACTATGACTTTAATACAAGGTAGGATCATTGGATATGTCATACACACAGACATACATTCAATTGGGTAATTTTCAGAATTTGGGATCTAAGCCAAAAGCATGAGGCAATTGAAACGATAGCCAAACACACAGAATTCGTCTATGGACTCGATTGGAATTTGAATACACCTCATCAAATAGCCGACTGTGGATGGGACTCCGTTGTGAATATCTACACTCCAGAGGCTCTGAAGAGCAAGACAAGTAGTTAGATTGTGTAATATGTGATAAATCTTTGTATTTTAAATGTGATTCTTAAGAAGACATCAAATGTATTGTGATATAAGGTTGACCAAAGTGTCAACCAATAAAATTGTAAAGCTAGATATTTTCGAAAACATTAACTTTCATTTGACATGGAATGTTTGAAGCAAATGGAATCCTGTTTGGGGAGTTAAGACGATCACAAGTCTCTTATCATTTGTTGTTGACGGCGGTCTTGATCTGCGTCATCATCGCTCTAAGCAGACGTCGAAAGGCTTAAGTACTCGGATTAGACTTAAAGCAAAAGAGTCTATATGACAACGGTGTTCTTTCTTTGGTCCAGCAATGCTTACCAGCGTACTTGCTTAGCTCTCCATATCGTTCCCAGATCCGTCGACAGTGTAATCTGCACTCGTTCCTCTGACCAAATGATCACAGGAAAAAACTCAATGTCAAATGCAATCAAATTGTTTGAAATGCTCTATCTCATCATAAGGGGAATGTAACGAATCTTTCAAAGAAGAGGAACCCAATGGAATGTGAAAACTCGTTCTTCCTGCAGATTCAATTCTCGAAGTTTATCAGGCAGGCTTTCGCCCTGGATCTTCCTGCATCGACCTCATTGCAGATCGTTATAGAGCACTGTTCCGAATACAGCCCTCCGCTACATCTTCTTTTCATCGATTTCGAGAACACCTTTGATAGCGTGAATTTATATTTCATTTGGTCAGGCTTACGTATTCCAGAAAATTCCAGAAATAATAGCTACGTATAAAGGTGCTATGAATCACGTTCTCTTCAATGGCAAGGTGTCGGAAGACTTTGAAATCGAAAGCGGGGTTCGAAAAGACTGCTTAGTTTGACCAATACTATTTCTTGTGGCCGTCAGAGATGTCATCCGTGCAGCATCATGGAGGAATGCAACAGAGTACAATGGACAATGACATCTCATTTAACACATCTAGACTGACAATATTTGTCTGCTTTCGCAAAGAATTATGAATCTACACCAAATGGCTTGTAACCTGAAAACTTAGGCAATGCCTTTAAAAATGCAACTCAACCTCGTTAGGAACAATCACAAACCAAGCTGAGTTCACACATAATCACCTAAAAGAATGATTTAGTAGAGTCTGGACAAATGAATTACCCTATACAAGATCAAGAAACTAATCAAATGTTTCAGATTCCAAAACAAGTCCCTAAAAGCAATGGACTATCTTCTTCATTTGTAAAATCCTCTTCTCACCAATTTAAGATCTCCTTTCACACATTGACCACACGGTGTTCTCATCAACTGCAGGATGTGCCATTTCATACCATTAAAGTCCCAAACTAACTACCAATTTGGTGCGAATCTTCACAGTTCCCAAAGTGTTTCTCAGAAATTCCTTATTATGCACCTGGAAGCTGGACCTTAAGTAAATCTCACACCGTCACTTTGGCTGAATCAAGTAGCATCCAAAATAAATATTTGTTTTCGGATTGGATAATGCCTGACAAGAAAGTGGGAGATTCAACACATCTAATTGAAGGTTTCACCAGAAATTGCTATAATCCGCAGGATGTATACGAAGGTGTTTCACTACCACAAAGCCACACGTTACCTTGTAATTTGCTGACTAAGCAAAAGAAACAGGAGACCTGTTTGGTTGGACAACTTCCGAATGGGCGGGCTTCTCCAACTCCTCTTGCTTATTGGATCACTCACACCCGTCTTAAGGCGAATCATAGCACAAAATTTACAATTTAATTGCAGACGCAGCTACTCGATAATTTTGCAGTCGAACGTCATAATTAATCGTGTAAATTTTATTGCTTGCCCGTAACAGTCGCGCCGTGACGTTTATCGCACATCGGTGGCGGCAGAGCCGGCCCAGTTAGTGCGGCTTTCTGAAGAAATGCCCCAGCGAATGCTCAGTCCACATGCGGTTTTAAGGTAGCCTGCCATAATTCAGCCGTTGGCATTTTTAAGCAAATTTACGAAACAAAAATATTAGCTCCTGCAGATCTGTGTTCGACCGGGACAGGCAGAAACTGAAGCTGAAGCAGAAGCAGAAGCCATCGAATTGTTTAATTCCTCACACTATGTGCATCTGCGGCTCAATATTTTAAGTCCTTATTAAAAATTCAAAGTTTATGGTCCCGACTCCATGCCAGCCCACTCGACACTCGCTACCTTCGTCGAGTTCTGGCGAAATCTGTGAAAGGTCGTCGAGGGCTATGTTTGGATGTGCATTTAATCTGTTGTGCGCATCCACAAGACCAATGTGCGATTTTAATAACCCCTTAGAGCCAAATTTTCCACATAGCTTGGGTTGCTAAGTGCCAAAAACTGTTAATGATTTTGCGCGCGCAGCCGTTTGGCCTTTACAGACTGCGGTGGCGGTGACGGCGGCAGCAAAAAAATATGAAATTCCGTGCCACGTTTGGAATGGAACCCCTTTGACTTTGATGATTGTTGTCGTTCCTTCGTCTCACTCTCTCTCTCTCTCTGTTGCGCCTGGCACTCTCCTTCGGCGAAGGAGGCGTGCGACTGGTTATAATTCGTTTCGTTTAACAAAACAAAATCGCCGATTCATAATGGCAATGATCCATCCGCCGCCGCCTGTCCTCCGCAGAGCTTCTATGGAACTCGGAGGCCGGACTGTAAGGCGATTAAAATTAGAAGATATGAGAAAATATTGTGAAGTGATTTTTCTGTTTTGGTTTTTGGTGCTCTTCTTCGAAGTGGACGTCGTTGTCTCTTTGGGTGCTGCTGCCGCCACCGCTGTAACATCCGCGCTTGATTCTTAATTCAAATGGTTGTGGTTAGTTTTGGTTTTATTGGAGTTCCTTTATTTGGCTCAATCTTTAGATTCAGGAGGACGAACGCAGGTTATCGATACACACGTCGGTCGAGTGGCCAAACCTCTCATTAGAACTTGGCAAATTATGATTTGCTATTTCTTGTGGATACGACTATGCTACCATGTTTGGGAATCTGCTTTGGGGTCTTCTTCTTAACATTTAGGTTTGAAAGATATTTTTATGGGATTTCCCCTTAATCACTTAAATGGGACTCCAAATGTGATTGCTGGCGGTCTCACTTTCTACATGGTTTATAGACCTATAATGGACGACAGGAAGTTTGAACATAAGAAATATTTGGGGTAGCTTTGACAAAAATATTTGAAGGTTGGAAGTCAATGATACAAGTATCAGAACAACTTATTGATTCCGTAACGCAATAGTTAAACTAATCGTCCGCAATAATTGACAAAATAATGAGCGTCGGTATTTCTATCGTCTCTCCTCTCGATTGTCAATGCTCAAGTTAAAGGGCAGACATAAACCCTTTTTCACGCCCTAATTACTTGTTGGTTAAGTCTATATTTAGCTTAACAAAGACATTTCTTCACGTTTCGTCGTTTTGTTTGTGCATCAGCCTTAATGCATGCGCATTACCCAACCGACAACACCGGAAGCGGCATTTTTCTTTTTTTCGAAAGGAACCTACGGCATAAGAATAGGCTTTTGTCATCAAAATTGTTAATGGTGACTATAAAGCGAAATTCTACAGAAAAATGGACGGCTGTGTCAAAAACTGAAGCTGAAAATAAAAGGTTTTCCATCAAGCGATACTTTGTGAGTTGTCAAGTTGTTTTGTTAAGTAAAACGAGTGGCAATGCCAAGCCAAGAATCTAGATTTAGTCTACCATCTCTGTCTGGGAACAAAAATCGTAGTAAACCAGGCTGTGGTGTTGGCGCTGCCACATGCGTTAGACCACTTAGATGAGGATCAGGTTCGCGGTAGAAATAGCTTAGACTGAGGTCAATATATCGCTGACAAGGGAAAGTGTTCAAAAATTTAATGACTTGACAATAGTTGGGATTAGAGGAAGAAATTAAAAGATGGACTAACTGGGGAAAAAGGGGTCAGTTAATGGATCCGGAACTATTCTCTACCTTTTGCAGAGGAATCGTTAGGAACATGATCGATAGGATGAGCCAAACAATTGCTAGCGCTGACACGAGGAATTGGGGTCGAAGAAGAATTGTGATGAAATTTGCAAGCCACCTCTGACTGAGACAAGTGAGACAGTGTTTACCAAATTCTGACCAATCATCAGGACGAAGGTCCATGCTCTTCGATTCAAAATCAGTAAGGGCTTGAGCAAAGCCAAGGAGACGAAACTGGCATTGGCAAGGAAATATAAAAGAACACCCTGATGCTCTATAAGAAAGTGATTAGGAAGGCTTCAAGCAGATCGTCAGTCAGAACAGTGCTTTTCCAAATTGAACTATGATTGCCGTCTGCAACTTCAATGAGTTTGACTACCTTAAAACTTGAGAGCTATGATGTTGAATTAATCAATGAATCTTCAACGCTAAACAATGAGAGAAAGGATAAAGTGTTGGGTCATTGAAAAGAAACCTAAGGCTCTTAACTCGTCTCTTTTTATTTTTACAATTTCCGCTAGACACTGGCGCCTGTTCTGATCTATGAAACGACTATGTTTGGTCTAATGATGATCAGCAAAACAAGTAACGAGTTTGGCGAGCATTAGGTAGTCCCTATCACGTCTCTATTTGGACAGCTTCTGTAGAAAGTAGTCTTAGAACAAAGTTTATGACAAAAATTAGCTCAACCTTTCCTTTCAAACTTTTTTTGCACTAAAATGACCCTTGAACGAAACTCATCATTTACCCGTCTGGCAACTGAAACAGAAAAGGAAAAACTTCAAACCTCATTTTGTTGTGTGTATATCGATGTACGTACATATGTACCCCCAACAAGCTCCCTTGTTTTGGCAATGATTTATCCTCACTCTGCAGCACACCAGTAAGGCTGTACGCTTTTGAAAAATAATACCTCTTCTGCACAAGCACAAGATTTTTATCGCTTTGTAAAATGTGAATGGATTCTGCAGATATATCTTAGCAAAATCAAAGAGACTCTCTTTTGCCTATTCCCTCGCCTCCTCTAACGTTGAAGACAAACATCGACATGGCAATCGCCATCGCCATCGCCATCGTCATCGCCATCGCACCATCACCAGTGTACCTTCCGTTCAAGTGTTATAAATAAAAGATCTCCACATTAAGCCGATTAAGTACGTTGCCATGATGATGATCATGATACGATCAGACATGCCGCTCTCCAGATGATAACGATGTTCCTTCGGTTCACGCGTACAAAAAAAGGACTATTCAAACCCACCGACTTTCTCTTTCTCCCTCTCTCTCTCTCTTTCCATTTTAATGTATAATGCTACGCATCTTATACAAACACTTGTCTCTTCAAATTTTAGATCAGTAGGAGCTCATTCATTCCACTTTTGGGGCTTAGAAACCCGATACCCGGTCGCTAAATTATTACGCCTTTCGAATTAAGTTTGAGATTTTGTTTAGAGTGAGGTGTGATATTTGAACCGCTTGTGGAACTGATTATAACGGGAATCTTTTATATAATTAGCAGGCTTTATGTTATCCTTATCCGACATTTCATTTTTGAAAACTGTGCGAAATTTATAATTTTCTTCAGAAAATAGTTCAACAAATACGTGTCGTATCGTCTTTCTTATCCGGTTTCGGTTCAATTCAATGGTTTCCTTTGTTTGCGACTGACATTGGTCCTGGGATTCACTTTGCGCACACATGAGCCCCAGAAACCAATTAAGAGGTAACGCCTTATAAGTTGAAATTCGATGTTCGGCATGAGGTTCCGTTTGAACCGAAAAATATCTTGCAAAATGCCGACTTGGAATCCTGCTGTGTCCGGTGGTGGCCTGGCCACACTATGCAGCATGTTCGGCAAGTGTATGTACGTGTCAAATACTTAAATCTTTGGAAAGATGAGAACCCTTAAAGTGGGCGAAATGTGGAAAATTTGTTACGGTAAACCTTAAGTAGTTGCTGCCTAACATTTTTTGCCGACATATTGTTTCAAATACTTCTTATGGAAATCTATAGACAGAGTGATTTAATAAGTGTGTGAAGGTCCTTGCAGATGGAAAAGCAATTGATTTCAAATCGACCATAGTTTTGACAGGTAGATCTGGTAGTTAGTATTCTGTTTATAAAAGGTCCTTTCAAGTTCTCACTCAGTTAAAATATCGATTAGAGAGCCGAAAGTTGTTCTGTTTTGACATTAGTACTTCGTTTTCACTTGAGTCAAAACGAGATAATTCATCGAAAACATTAAAAGTGGTTAAGTTTCTTGGTGCCAACCATTCAGTCAGCCTTACAAAATCGAGTAGATCTGATAATCAGCCATTTGAGAGTTCTTCGAAGGAAAATTGGACCAAGGTCCTGTTTCTTACATGACAGAGGTTTAGGCAGGGCAGTGACAGAAAATATGTTGTGTCCACAAAGCTTAGCATTGATGCTTATTCGGCGATTCTTGTCACTTATTGAGCTGCTTAGTCCTAGCTCGTAAGAAAAAACATATGCTCCAATACCTATGTCCATCAGTGTAGATGGATTTGTTTTTTTTTTATAATTAGCGCGCGCTAAAGGGGATATGGCTACCCTTAAACTAGAGCACGGGCATTAGGGACATTAGAGGAGAGAGAAAGTAGGTACCGGTGCACGTTGGTTTTAAATGCTTGAGGGTGGTAGTGATGAGGATTCATAACAGACTTCGCCGATTTTTCATTGTTCTTTCTTCGGAAAGGCGCACAAGAAAGGTCTTTCGGAGTCCAAGTATGGAATAGTGCTGTCGGAGTTGACTCTCCAGTATTTCGACTTGCTTATTCGAAGGGCATTTTTTTGTTGCAGACTTGCATGAATAGGTCAAAAGGTTATAGATTGAGAATTCCTTCTAAACCCTAAGTTCTCATCTTAAACTTTGTGGCTCTCTTTAAAAAATACCCTTTACTTGTACTCAACTTCAATTTAATACAATTTCATGTAAGGTTTCCAGCATACCAAGACCAACCTTTAAAAAATTGAAGAAAAGACGATTAATAAACAATCATTAGGCATGATCCTTTCTTCTCATCGATACTTCAACTTTTATTTTCATTAAATGATTTTCAGGTAATCCCTTAAATGACCCATGTCCACCTGTTATCTTATTTCTTAACAATTGACCACTTGTTCGGAGGCATAAGGGTCAGTATGAGGATGTAATGATTAAAAGGGCGATTTCAGTAACTTCCTATTAATTTTGATTCTCACGAACAGCAGGGATGCAGGATGTTGAAATGATTATTTTCTATTGCAAAGGACAACTGCCGCAACTAGGTTACGTGCTTCCCACTTCCGGCTTTTGAGTGAAGTGTTGGTTAGAGGAATCAGCTTCTTATCACACATACACCTAAAACCTTTCGTAAACAATCTGATTGGCACCTATCAGTACGATCTTAGACCAGGACATTTCCAAATCTATCGAATTTTTACACCACCAGATCATGGATAAAATCCAAGAAGTTCAATCTTTTACTGATTTTAAGGCCGCCTGTGACGGCATTTATAGAAACGAGCGTCACATTTCCATGTCTAATTTTGACATCTCTCCCAAAACTAGTCCCTCTGCGCAGGATGACGATTGAAAATAATCGCTATTCCATCAAAATCAGTAACAATCACAAAGAGACCTTTGATGTAAAAAAAAAAAAATTAGAGAACTCTACGCGCTGTCATACGACTTCTTGAAAATGACACTCGAATGGATTGGGTGAGACTTACAAACCATTATCAGGGGCAGAATCTTTCAAAAATCATAGTCAGAACTCGGTCAGCTGTCACTGGCACTTTCTAGAGTGTGGAGGCAGAACGAGGGAAAAACAAAGTGAAATAAAAGCGCTAGATCAGCTATGACTTCGTGGTCTACCTTTGCTCAAAGCAAACGCAGAATAACTCTAGCCTATCGCTAATTCTTTGGGCTGAAAAGACAACTAAGTAGTTACATAGGCTCTATCTTGAAGGGAAAAGGAAACGAAGGAAACTTTATGTAAGACTCTAATCATTCAAGTCATACCTACTCTATTAGCGTCAAACCTTTACAAGTAACTATGAACTAATTGCCAAAAATTGAGGTTGGAAGACTTTTTATCAGTGAAGATTCTAGGTTCATCCACCATATTTGTTTTCTTCTTCTTGGCGCAGCCTTGGCGAGACTAAACGATTGCAATAAAAATTTATAAAAGTCATTAAAAGTCGTTGAATCTGACTGTAACCCCATGAACATCGACTTCAAGAAGAACTTTATTATTTGACACCATCTTAGTTGACCGCCATTTTGGTTTGGTGTATGTCTGTCAGTTGGCATTTGACAGTCAGCAAAGTCTACAAGAGGCAGAGATACGAAACAAACCAGCAAAAACTGAATAACTATCGAAGGCTTATGCCGGGAAAACATTCTGAAACTTGCCTAAAAATTAAGCAAAATTTTAACCTGACTTTTTGCTACGTCTAGGTGTTGCCATTTGGTTTATGTCATTCCAAACATAACTTTCTGAACTCAGTCCGAAAATGTTGTGTCACTTAGTAGATTTCATGGGTTTTAGATTGGACTTTCGGTAATCTGGGGTATTTTGTTGTGCGGCGTATTAAAAAAAAAAAAAAACTACTACGTTGAGTCTTAGTAACCACTTTTCTGTAACAAGGACTTGTAAGTTTTCCGACTGTCTTGACTTTTTTTTTGCTTTTACCTTGAAGTAAAGATATGAAACCATGACAGACGATCTCCGGTTCTTAGTCATTTGGAATGTCCACAGAGTAAAAGTTTTTAGAGAGTCGAAACTTTTATGTTTAATGGCGTACAATTGTCGTGTCGTGTCAATCTTTTGATTGGGAAAAATTACAGTCTTCTCCTGTCACTTTTGAACAATCTGTCCATTAAATCGCCAATCTTTTGTTCATTCCCGTAAGCGAGAACTACCACAAAATTCTTCACTTTGCACATTTCTTGTCCGTTTAATGAACATTCCCTTATATATTAATTACCATTCAAATCATTTCCTATGCTTTAAGTGCATACCTGCCTGAGGTTATTGAAATCCCGGTCCTCATTGCGGAGGGATAATTATTATTGCATAATTGCTGCGCAATAAAACCTTTGTCCACGTTTACGTAACGCTGATCTTTCTTCTTTTTTTTTGCATTTTCGGGAGATGCCCCGACTGTCCCGGTCCATTATTACAAATGATTGCAAAAAATATTTTCTCTTCAAGGACCTGCATGTGTTTTGTAGTTTTTACAACTTTTTTGTTCACTAAAAATGTGTACACACATATTTTCAGAAAAAAAAAAAAAACATAAATTATGACTCTGGACAATCAGCAGGACTACATCTAGAAAACCTGCCTCTGTACCTACACATACCTATTCGCAGAATCGAATTTAGGAAAAAACACACAGTCCTAACTGACAATCTAATTCCGTAGTCCAATTTCTATGTTTTATTAGAGCAACAAGGACCCACCTCGTGGACGTTGAGAAATGTTGATTTTTTACATTGTCCTCTTTTTTCTCTCTCTCTCCCGTGCTCTGTGCCTTTTTATGGTCTGTTTGTGCTGTAGTCTCGTGCGGTCATTAACTTACACACTGACGGTAATCTATAAAAAAATTCATTACTAACTACACTCGTGGGCGAGTAGAACAAAAAACGCACAAACAAACAAAAACAATTTTCCAAATCCCACACAGTGAGAATGAATACGTGTGTGTGCCTACGTCATTACCTTAGCCATTGGAATGCGAGGCATAAATAAACACTCTTGGGGCATATTACGCGAACATCCCAAAATAGCAAAATTAAGAGCCGTGCAGCACTACCATCCTAGCGCATCCTCATCAACTCACCCGCTCACATGCCGAGCCAAAAATACCCCCGCGCGTCTAAATTTAACGTGCGCCCAAGAATTAGACTAGATACATTTCATTCATGACACAATTTGCCCATGAGAATCCCAAAAATACATCAATATTATCCGAGAGGAACTCTAAATATAGATTGGCGTAATAGTGCGCGACTCTTACTCCGACTACGACGATGAGGTGGAGGTGCGTCAATGGGCCTCGTGCTTGCTGAGACACGTAGGTGGTGGCGACTGGCGGTGGTGTTCTGCTCAAACAATTCGGCGTTGGTTGGAGGCGATTAAAAGCCGAACTGCGCAAATTCACATGTGAACACTCACCGTATAGTGCTCCCCTGCTGCTATTGAAGAGGAGGAGAACCCCTGGTGGCCCAACTGGTTGCCTTTGGACTTAGATACAATAAAATGCTGCTACACATCGCGATCGCTGTGCGATTTATTTCGCCTCACCGCCACCGGCTGCCGAGCAGACGATTGATTTGATCTTTTGATGATGAAATATGGAAAATTCAAGTTTGATGATGGGAATAGACGGAGCATCACTATTTTGGAAGGAACACCGGATGGTGCTAAGCCTCGTGGGAATAACAAAAAATATTTCAAAAAAGTTGATCCGACGAAACTTTGAAGATCGGTGGTCATGTCTACATAAAAGGCTCGGAAAAGTTTGCCTCTATCTCGGCTTGAGTTAGATTTCATAGATTTTGAAGAAGGCCCCTCACGTCGTTTGGTACTCCAAACAGATCTGTCAGTTAAATTTGAAGTTCGAATTGGAGTCACCGAACTGCCGTTCATAAGCTTACAACTCAAAATGTCATTGATTTTAAAGAATCCCCCGTAGCTTTACACTTCTTGCTTATCAACTTTCCCTTTTTGCAGTTCGAAAGGCGTCAGTCAAACAATTACTTCCCCAATGATGACACGTTACCACGTCATCCAAAAACAATCTCTTAACACGCCAACTACAATGTATCGGCATGCCTTTAAGGATATCCAGATCAAAGGGTCACTGATTAGCAGATAAACTGCGGCAGCACGTCCATAATAAAAGGATTAATAGCTCAAGTTTAGCAAAGATCATTCAAAGATAGCCTTGCCAGCATAAATTTAACGCAAATTCAGCCCGAGGCTTCATACATCAACAGCATCTGCAATGCAGCACACCGTAAACTTGTTCAGATTTGATGCCTCAAACAGCTCCTTGGATCCGAAAAAAAAGTATCCAACGTGCCCCATGGCAATTTAGAGTCCTGTTCTCAATTTGCTACCAAATTACAGGTAAATATGTCCGCAGTAATCGCATTCTAATTACGTTTTATGACTGTGATACGAATTAATCACACGGACCGACCAATTACAGTCGTTTCATGTGTTTTTAAGCAGCGCTGTGCGATGCAATTAAGACCGCGCACGGAATGCCCAAGATGTGTGATTTTTCACATCCACCATGAGACGTGACTGTCCCGGCTTCCATCATCACAGCCGAGTGCAATAGAAGTACTACCCGATGAGTCGCAGAGCCTAGAGGCAATGACAATGCTGCAACCTTACACTTTTCTCGTTATGCAGTGAAATGAAGATGGCAACAACAGGCGTATTCAACTGGACGAGTGGCGAATGATATATGTACGTGCTCCAGAGGGTCGGCGGAATGCGCTCCAAACAAGGTGCCGAAATTCTACACACGAAATTACGTTCGCCAATCAAAATTACGTATCATTAGGACTAAATCAGGCGCAGCAAGGCTGTAATTTTCGTTCCTGATTATACCCACATATGGAGCAGGACCAGGAGCAGCTCCTAACATTGAGAGACTAAGATGATTGATACCACAATGGATGGCAGTAGAGTAAGAGAAAGCTTGATGAACTCATCAGAACTCGTTTTTAGGTACAACTTGCCTGCGCGCTGTTAATTGCCTTCGACTATATCCTGCGTGCATGACCCACCCTCGATTTGAGGAACACAGCGCGGCGCAAATGTAAAAAAGCCTCCACATGCATATATATTACAAATTGATGACCTCCTTCGCGATGGAGGCAGGTGCATCTTGCCAATCGTAATCTCGACGTGAACTTAAGTGCGAAGAACATTAATTTCCTTCAGCGGCGGACCCATACCGTTCCCAGCATTCGAAAGGAATACACTCGTACTTAACGGCTCTTGCCGTCCAATCATCCATGTTGCACGCGAAAGGGTCGATAATTGCGCATGCCTTCCATTTCGATGCAGCGCGTCCAAATGGATCCTGGGCGAGGGGAGTGAACCAAGATGCATCCAATTTAGCGGTGAAAACAACGCACGACAAAGAGCATCGTCGTCGTCGTCGTCGTCGTTCGACTATAATCATTTACCGCGCATTTATTTTGAAGGTTAATCGCGAACGACGCGGTGGCTTACGCTGATGCTGATGCCAATGCTGCCTCTGTCCTCCCCGCCCCTGCCTGCGCCAGGTGAGTATTTGTGATAAAAAGAAACTGGAATCCGAATGAAATTCCACTACACCATTATACGTGCATTGTCCTTTGACGAGCTAACGACGAGCCGCGTGCTTTATGCGAAAATTTATTGTCCCACATGTGCCGATGGAAGCCGCAACTGGTTTGCTCCAGTCCACCACTGATGATGAGAGAGCACAAGGCCCCGTGTATATCTTACCGAGTTGTTAAGATGATTTTGAAGTGCATACGTTATTGGTGGTGGCAACCGAAAGAGGATCCGAAGATCTGGATGGAAATTCAGTTCACAAAAACTCGCCAAGCTATAAAAAAAAAAAAACATAAAGTCAGACTGAAGCCATGTGGAACATAAATTGACCGAGTAGTCATATACCTACGTAACCATGAAAAGTAACGCTCCCAATCTGAAAACGGACTGAAATCAAAACTCGCAAAAAGGAGCACAAGCCATGAGATCACAAAAAGTGGGTGCAGGCGGAAAATATTTATTTGGTTGAACTAAAAGGTGGTGTGGATCTTATCAAGAGATGGCATTGCAATGAATCTTGGCAGGTGATACATGCTGATATTGGACAAAGGCTAACTGAGAGTGAAGCTTTTGACATCAGGCAGACGGAGTGAGAAATTGTAACTAGTGGAAAAACAGAAGCAATACACAACAGTCCTATAGGTTGCTTGTGGATTCTAAATGACAGTGGGCGTCTGTAAACTTTACACGCCGTCTATTAATATTTATAAGTCAACACCCTAGATGGTACTTTTTCTAATCTTAATGTAAGCGTTTTCTGTCCTTAGCGCGCATAGATGAATGGTTATCCCTTGGCTTCTGTGCTTGCTATTGTTGCCAATGAACTTCCCAAAAGTTTGAGGCTCCACGTCTCGAGCATTTTTCGAAGGTCTTCTTGTGCATCTGGAAGAAACATTTGTGGATTTTGAGTTTGGAAAACTGAAAACTCTTCCCCTCTAAATCAAATGAAAACGCGCTTCCTAAATCACGATTTATAGTTAAATCATGATCTCCCTATGGTGGCTGAGGTGATTTTTGTATCAAAGCACATCCTCCAGCCTAGATTCATTAAGAAATTTAAGGATCTAGAGCGGGTCTATCTAGTAAAACCATAAGCAGTTGATTCGATTGTGGATCAAAATACTCAAGTTTTCCACAATCCGCGAGGTGGTTAGGAACCTCCTTCGGTCTGTTACCAAACAAAAAGGGACTGTTACTCTTATATAAGGTGCTCACTCTTTAGTAAGAGTAATTGATTCTATTCCCAATTAGCTCTTCTCCAAAACGGTCCTCAATCCATTGCCGTGATTTTTGAAATGTGAATTCAGCAACTATTTAGGACGTCAAGAGAAGTTAAGAAACTTCCATACTAAGTAAGCCTGATGCTAAGCTCCTTACGGAATTTCACACTTGACAGTGCTTAATCTAGTACCAACACAAACAGCCGAGCATAAGTCCTTTGGATATGTGCCGACTTTGCTCGGAAGATCAAGAGATTACTGAGCAATCTGTCTGTCGAAGCAGAAAAACACTTTTGGGCAGAGTTAAAGTCAAGCATTCATTTTAAAATTCCCTCATGACCTCAGTCACGATATTCCTCAGCTATAAGAGAACTTTGCTCGACACAAAAAATCTTTAAGATCGCAGTGATTTTCTGGTCTCCCTCAGGAAACGTAGGAGGTCTCACAGAGCCTTCTGGTCTTACTGTATAGGCTTAGTCCGAGAAGATAGAAATTCTAAATATGTATGGATATATTCAAAAGTTTTCAGGTAACTTCAGGAACTTCTCGTCTAAATTGTTTGCAATAACCTATCAGTCTTTCAGGAAACCATGCCACACTTTCGGCACGGAAAATTATTTACTTGGAAACAGTGACGGCACACCGGAGAACGTAATATTTGCGCCAACTCCTTTTATTCAAAATTGCACATCCGCTCTCTTATGCTAATGCCCCGTCGGGTGACTATCTCTGCATGTGTGCACTGTATATGCGATCGACCTCATGCGTTATGATAAAGACATCACAGACATTTCTTGGAATTCTCCGATGGCAGCATGGCCAAATTCTAAACACCTCCTCAACGTTGATTCATTCATTCATTTAAAGCGACACACAGCTCAGCACACAGATTGAATGCAAAATCAGTTTCAATAGACATCATGGAGGTGACTGTGTGTGTGTGTGTGTGTTTTAATAGCTAGATATAGATACTCTTGAAAGGAAGACTTCTTTCGTGCACGGCACACTTGTCTGTCGCACGACTTCAGCGCCTCGAGAATGGCATTTGCATATAAATATCGACGAGGAATCTTTCTTTCTTTCTTTTTTTGTCTTGGCAGCAACAGTCGTCTGTCTGCATTGACAGTTTCCCATCTCTCCACTTGGAATTGTTCGTCACTGTGATTTGCATATAAATCAAACTGAATTTTGGTCAATGATTTGAAGGCATAAAGACAGCTGCACACCGAAAATGCAAAAGGCTTTCATTGACCTTCAAAATGTTAGTAACTTGCATGGCGCTGCACGTGTCTCGGATTTAAAAAGAATCCTTGCGCGAATTGAAGCGAATTAAGTGGATTTTGTAACAGATAGAACCAAACAAATCGAATGTCCACTCCAACTGTGCCGATATATCAATTCACTATCTAACTGGTAGCGCTCTCAACCAATTGACTCCAGTGTGTCAGTGCTTGCCACTGCTGGACCTCGATCACTACTACCGATCTGGGACGTCATGTTGTGCCATTCGGTATTTTTTTTTTGGAAACATTTTGGTAAAAAGGAAAAAAATTAGTCAAGACCTTTTGTTAATAACCTGTAGGACCGACACGGACCCAAAAAAAAACCGAAAACCGAAAACCTCATCCACAAAACTCTCAAAGTGTGATCAGAACGACCACAACCGGTATAATTTGCCATGCGCTGCATGCCAAACTGGATGCTGTGATGCCATTTAGATAATAAATTTTTTAAGAGGATTACTGGCGAGGAAATTGATTGTGTGATTGCGAATTTGTTTTGTCCATATTCCCCGGTGAGGGGAACCACTTTTGTTCACAAAAACAGTGAGATGAAAACCAATGACCAGCATCCCGACACATCATCCTGACTGCTCTTGGTAAGTTGGACAGTGATTGGACTTTTATTTAGACGTAGCACAAGGTTTCGTGTCATTAATGTAAATTTGCGATAATCCTTTCACATACTCGTAATTGGAAACTTGTTTTTCCCTCTTTTTTTTTTGGTTAGTTAAATCCTTATTCATGCGAATTTGGGCATCTATATTTGGAAAATTTGATCAACACGTTTGAATTCAGCTTATCAATTGAAGGATTAAAAATGACGATCATCCATCACGTGTCAATTTTTTCTGACAAGGTGACAGCAAACTTATAGTCATCACCACCACATCACAGTCGTTTTGCGAAGCACCCTACATAATCGACGCGCCGTCATTTATCAATTTTAAAGAAGCACGATCAAATGATCTTTTACATTTAATATCTTCCCCTAAGGGCTGCTGCTTGACACTTATGTAAATTAGATCGTTTAGCATAAACAAAACAAGTTGCGAAGTGCAGACAAGATCAATGTTGTGGTGCCGGTCCCTGGGGATGTTTCATTAAACACAATTGAATACGCCGTTTACCCTTTTTTTAAATTGATATTTATATGCGTCTTATTGCTTAAAGGGACATATACACATTGATCATGCTTATAATCAGACATCTGCGATCCTTACTGATTTAGCAGGCACTCGAACCATAAACAATCCGCAGTGCCACCTTGGGTACGTAGCTTTAATTTTTCTTGATTAATGTTCTCAGCATTTGCGATGACTTGGTTTGGAGCTTTGAATCTTCTGAATCATGCACTGTTGTCCTTTGATTCGTGCAAACCAATATAAGTAGTCGCCAGGCGTCACTAATTCGAGGGCCTATGATTGAAAAGGTCGTTGCCGGTCACTTTCTACCCTCATCCATTCCGAGCACGCTGTTTACAGGGCACTTCCACTTCTTTTTCGATCATTTTCAGCTCTTCGATCGAACTTCAGAACTTGATTTCTGAAAAAGCCAAACTGCAGCGATCGTTAGATGCAGCTTGTGCTTAAGAATACGTATGAAAGTCTGTATGTGTCTAGAGTCGATGCAACTAAAATAGATGTCCACCACCCTTGGTCATCGAAGTTTCAATTCTGTTGTGTGTTGTGTATAAAACACGGTCCATTTTTTCTTTTCTCTTCCTTTGAGATCTAAGAAGCGATACACACCCTTCAGATGAAATTTTCACCCTTTAACTTCGAAGGGGTCTC
This sequence comes from Criorhina ranunculi, assembly GCA_951813785.1. Taxonomy (NCBI): domain Eukaryota; kingdom Metazoa; phylum Arthropoda; class Insecta; order Diptera; family Syrphidae; genus Criorhina; species Criorhina ranunculi. The sequence goes on from OX638382.1 coordinate 51,253,569, forward strand.
TTTTTGTTCTGTCAACATTTAACCAAACCACGTGCAACAAGAGTGATGTGTGTCAAATATTTCAAATGATTCAACTTGAAATTAATTACACAATCTCTCCGACTCCATCGCCACAGGATCAACGCCATTATCGTGCGAACAATTACAATCCATTATCACGATGTCATAAATGTGGCGAAACTTAATTTGCATGACAAGTCACAGTCGCAAACAAAACAAACAAAGGGGCGCATCATTAAGCCCGGTCCCGGTGAAATGTGATTTAAATTTGCATAAAATTGAGCCAGATCGATATCAGGATATCAGCAGGGACATATTCTCACATCCCTGGGATGATTAATGATGAAAATTCGTCGAGTTGACACTAAAGAAAGAAACTCAGCCGGTTCTATTTATCGCTGTTGCTGTCGCCTCTCTTTTTATCCAGATGAAAGGATTTTATTTTTTTTTGGGTTTTTGAATGACGTCGTCCGTCCAGATGGCAGAGCTTCGCTCTTGATTAATTGCTTAACCTAATAATTTACATCGGGAAAATCTTGTTCGATATCTTTAAGGAACACAGCAGGAAGTGGGATGCCGCAACGCGCGGTAATCGTGCCATTTTTTTTTAATCTGCACGAAATCCCTGTTGACTGTCGGAGGCTGATCACAGTCGTACGGTCCGAGACGTGTGTACTTTAGGGCGGTGGTATCTTTATTAAATTTTAATTAATACATGAACATTTTGAAGGTGCAAGGTTATTAAATGCGTGCCCATCATAATTAATACTCTTAAGACAGAACCTTAATTATGGACTATACGTGCCGGGATTTTATAAAGAAGTCAGTTTAATTTTGTCGTGGCTCGTAAAAGGGCGGTTCCGTTTATTTTTTGAGACATTAAAGGAGATTGTGATGTTTGACTTCCTTCCAGGTGGAGTGACTTAAAAATTTAAAAAAAAAATTGGAATCCAGCACGAGGCAATGCTTGTACACCTTTGGGCTTTGATTTTGATTTGTACTCAACCATTTTGTGTCAGGCTAACTTATGGCACAGCGTTGTCTTTCTTCAGCAATCTTCCTAAGTTAGATACATATGCATGCAACCGTCTTCTTTTTGAAAATAAGAGCCACCAATCCACTCACACAATACTCTTTAACCAGTGACGTCTTTCATCAAAAAGTAGTTTCGAAAATTCTACGATAACTTTCTTTTGATGGTGGTACCCCCATACAGTGCCACCATATCTTGTACATACATCTAAAGCTTCATAGAATTCCTCCAATACCGGCTGATGAAGCCTTTCTTTCACGAAAGGCGGTGTCAGGAAACCGACGACTTTCGTCTTGAATGCATTAATCCTCATCTCACGTTTTTTTTTCTAAGCTGTGGACTTACATTGTATGGCTATGCGAAGGCAAAGCGGGGGATTTCATAGCTTTAGATACAGATCCTGTTGCAATTTTCAGCGAAGTATTCATGTGATCTAGGCTCCCCGTCTTTGCAAACCTCGAACTTAGTCTGCTTCTAAAGTAGCGTTGTGAGATGAAACCTACTCACAACATAATGATGTGCAACCTTTTTAGAGGGATTCTAATCGAGCTTAGGTCAAATACTTACCTCGGAGCAAATATCAACTCCACAGTCTTGTGAAGATTCGACGAAAACTTAGGTTAGGAGACCGCTATTATTTCGATTTGGCGTAACAACAAGGTGTTGAAACTCAGAAGACGAAAAGCATGCTCTGCAATACACTCATGCTGCCAGTTCTGCTAAGTAGTGCCGAGTTCTAAACGATAAGCAGAAAAGCAGAGCACTTTCGAGAGAAAAATAGTTCTTCATCGAACGTTTGGTGCTCTATACTGGGATTTCGAATGGAGGAAAGTGGATTTTGTCCAAAAAGCCAAAACACGTCAACTACTCTGTCTCTCCCATATCGAGCAGACAATAATGTTCCAGTCAAGAAGATCTTCGAAACAGTCCCCAGGTTCGAGGCGACTAGGAAGACAGAACCAAGCTATCACGGATGCCTGAGCGCTTGGTCGGAAGATAGGAGATGATGGAAGGCTGTATTGTCTCGAGAAGAGACCCTCCACTAGTCAGAAGCCCGTTAAGTAAGCAAGAACAAACTTTCGCCAAGGTATTCCTTTTGAATTAACATCCGTTAAGTCAATACCAGAATGTAATTAGCGTTATGCACAATTTCATGGACAACTGAGGATGCAGACATTAAAAATAGACACCCACACTTACTGCCGTCTACAACTGCAGAACAGACAAAATCTTGATGGTGGTCCTTTTTTCAAGTATTTATCGAAAGGATAACGTCAAGATCGTCTCATTAAAAACCAACAGAAGCCCGACACAAAAATATCCTTTTTCTAAATATTTAGATAATTTGCTCTTTGCCAGCAACCAACACATGTGTGTGGCAGTTCTCATCATATTTGCATTGCTAAATCAGACCCTCGTCCTACTCGACCAAAGTAAATAACTACCGTACGTCTACAGGGTGGCATTCTGAGGTTTAAAGTGCATTCGGCGTCATGTTGTCAATGTGTATTATTACCATTGAATGACCATCTGCTCTATGGATGCCTGTGTTTAGTATGACAGTGACCCAAAACGAAAAAAAAACAATTTAACCACATAATCATGCACTTTCATCGCGTGAGAAACATTTTAAACTTTGCAACACATCGGCAAGAGACTCCTTTTTTTTTCTACAATGAATCTCACAGATAATATGTTGTTTAATCGAATTCGAATCTTAAATCTGAAAATCGTACAATTGAACCTTGAACGCATATGGATGTGCCCCACTTAAGGACACACAAGAAAAAAAAAAGAGAAAAAGAAAAACTTGACCAGAAAGGATTAAAGTTAATTGCTGCCGCCTTTGGTTGAGAAACCACAATTCGCGTGTTAAACTCGGGCACTTAGTGCTCAATTGTGGTGAACTTGTATCAATATATGAATTATCTGACGGGATTACAGAAATATGTTTTCATTAAACGCACCAGGATATCAGATGTAGAATAGGCACTGCTCAGACACGCACGCATCTTTTGTGGTATCCAGTATCCAGTGGTCATTTAATATTCCGGTTATATTATATGAAATCCATAATCATGCTCAAAGGGAGACCCCTCAACAAATGTCAGTTTGCATTTAGTCAGGAACCAAACCTAAATGCAGTTGACAGCTGTCAAAATCACTATTTTTATTCGAATATATGCATTTTTTCGTTCTGCATCCACGTTAAGATGGATAAGAGATTTACTACTCCAGAGGAGGATTACCAAAAAGTCTCTTTGTGAATATTTTACTTGAATTTCTTTGTCTTTATCTCTGTCTGAAAACTCGCAACTCCCGCTGCGTAACCAACAAATTGGCCACATTCATTAGAGAAGATAATGTTTCTGTAAAAATCCACAGCACGTTCAAGGACATTCGCAGGAATGTACAAACCAGAAAATATTCCGAAACCAATCAGCTGCAGTATTGCATTTTCACGGTGTGTTAACTCACTTACATTGTCACTATGCAGATCCTGGAAATGTTTTTACAAATTTCACACATATTCGGAGTTTTCGACATTTGTGTTCGAAAGTGTTTGCGGCGTATATCTCATAGCCACTCTCAAATAGCCTAATCTTCATAGGAGAAATCTGTTGCATGTAAAAAGTATTTTAAGGGTTAGGTAGTTGATGGAACTGATAGGTTCCTATGTCATGGATCACTCCAAGTCTTTACCCAATTTATTTCATTTCACTGTTGCGATATATTTTTTTTGCGATTTAACCCAGACATTCTTGTCAACAGATAAACAACACTGAAATTGTGACTAGATTTCCGACGAAATCTTGTGTAAACTATCCCAGGAAAGGGTATTTCGTAGCAAATATTTTTCTTGGAATGGAAGCGTCATTGCAAAATAGGAGACGATACTGATAAAGTTGTGTCTAGCCACTGTTTAAAAATAAAAACGTGAATGATTAACCCTGGCCTTAAGTCGTAGCGAAACATTCGCATAGAAAATCTTTTCAAAGAGGGATCATCTTTAGTTAAGCTTCTTAATCTATAAAGCCGGTTTAAGGCCACCGAAACATACCTATTTTGTCGTGACCTTAATCCATATTCCTCCGATTATACTTTCATACATTCTTACAGGCAAATGCAATCTTAGCATTTTTATTGCTCCATGACAAGTACATAGTTGACAGCAGATCTGTCAAAAACACAAACCACGTTATTTTCCAAAGTAAAGCGCTATTGACATCGTTTGTTTGTCCTGATCACAATCTTTATGATTATTGTATATTTGTTTTTTGAATTTTCGCATTGAGCGAGCATTTGTCACGTGTTAGAATGATAAGCGATGTGAACTTTGGTCAAAATTTCTTACGAAATCGCGGTACCAAATAAGTTCCCGTGACAAGCACGTTTATTTGAATGGGGCGTGTCACTTATTCAACTCACTGTATAGTGGCTGCGTACGTGTGCTGATATTTTCTAGTCATCGTCTGGTCACATTAGTCTTATCTGCACTCGAATTGATTAAATGAACTGCACGTCCAGTTCCGTAGAATTACAAATAGAATATTGTGCGTCAGAATTGATCTGTAGCTCTTTTTTAACAAAAAAATTTGTGAGAGATGACATTATTGACATTCAGTATCATTTTGACATAAAGAGCATGCCGGGTAAAATATAATTAAAAGCGGCAATTGCCAGTGAAAAGTCAAAGACAAAAATAAATAGGTGATCGCGGACTAAGGTCGGTGCTATCTGGAATCTGGATGAACTTGAACATTTGAATATGTGCGTCAATTAAAAAGTGTCTAGAATCGGTAAACTGTGCACCATAACCTATGCATTAGGTCAATGTTCGATGATTATGGGAGAAGTCTTGGCTGGTTATCAGCCGATAGGCAGCATGTCAAACAATTCTTACAGTATTCAAACGGAGAAAGTGGCCAAAAGGAGAGCAGTTATTATTAGGACATAAATATGTTCGAAATCTGCCAAGGCACTAGAATAAAGAGGAAAATACACGTGCAAGGGAACAAAAGACATAGAAAAAGTTGTATGATTAGCCACTCCAATGAAGACTTTGTCTCGGCCGATTGTGAAACCGATTAGGATATAGCCAGCCGAATGGGTAAAGCTAAGTCTGCGTCCGGAATTAATTCAAAAATAGTGCGAAGTAATACAATTAAGTTAAACATCAAGCTACGAGTATTCCGCTCCAACGATTAGTCCGTGCTGTTATAGTAATGCATCACGTCGAGAGGGACCACCACTATAAAGAGAAAGCTGCAAAGGCGTACCTAAGTTACTTCCTAAGTAGATTCTCTGGCCCAATCGTATCTCTAAGGGATATCTTTCCCAAGGAACTGGTCCGGAACCAATAGGCAGAACTATTCAACGACTGAAGTGGCTTAGATTGGTCATCCGTTCCAAAAAGGCGTCAGTTCCATGCATTGCAATTGAGAAAGAGTTGGAGAAAGTTTAAACAAAACCACATACGATGGCGAGTAGGCGTAATCGAGATTCTAAGATCCACAAGGAGGAAAAGGATTCGTCAGAACTGATCCCTGACTTGAATAATGCAGTCGCAAAGACCACTTACGACAATTTCAGTTTCATTATTGAACTTAAAAGCTGTCAATATAAATCGGAACATGATCTCAATCGACGTCAGGTTACTCCTTGGAAAGATTTGTCTGGAAGGCAATACAATATTTTAACAGAGTCAGTGCCATATCACTCAGAAATCATATGAAACAACAAATTTTTAAAACCCTTTTCCGAAACTTTTCCTGATCCTGACAAACAACATGTTTATAACTTTCCTCGTGATCTAGTTTCCAACGCTAAACCCTTTTTCTTAGTACTAACATTTTCTGAACTATTTTTTCCCCTTTTTGCCTCTAAAAAGGGTTAAAACAAAAAAACACCATAAAACACGGAAAATCTACGAAGAAAAAAAAAAGAATAAGTAAACAAACATCCTTTGTAAAAACTGCTCTACTTTTCCACTGAATTCACTTTCGTTGGAAGTCCTCCAGTAAAACCATTGTCAGTTCATAAATATTGAATCCTTTTTACTGCCAAAGCGAAATTATGAACTCATTAACCCTTTCAATGAAATGTCACCCGTTAGGGAAAGTGACACCAAACTAGAACACGGACACGGTGCTGCACATTAACAACAAAAGGTTTGAAAGTGAAGTCGGTAATTTAGGACAAACATCTGAAACATGATCTGAGAATAAGAAAAAAAGCAAAAAAGGATTAAACGTTCGAGTCGATTTTCACACTTCAATAAAATATTTATGCATTTCCATTTCACTTTCTAACCCTTTAACATTCTCGTCTCGTACTCGTACATCAAACATCCTTCGACTGAAGGATAAATTAACATAAAAAGTACAACTTTCGCCAACAAAATCCTTGACATTAGCATGTGTCCTTGTGCATTAGAAGAAAGTAACTAATGCAACGTCCTTCTTAATGGCTTTATTACTTGTTTTCTCTAATTATGGTCAAACTCAATGGCATCTAGTCCTTTCAATTGGAAAAGGATAATAAGCCTTTGATCGTGTGCGGATACACATTTCGTGAAATACCCTGAAAAGGATTGCACATTCTACCGACCCGATCCATATATAATCGCAGGTATCTGTAACAATTCGCCACCAAAACAAAATAGTCTTTTTCCACTTAATCCTTTCCAAGGATATTCTCGTCTGTTTACATTTGTTTTGCTAAAAGGCGTGGTGTTTATTCTTAAAATCAAAATATTGGCAAAATCCCCTTCTAAATCGAATGCAACGCGCATGTATTTAGCAATAAAGGATATTTGCATGGGTGCGTCTAGAAACATTGAAACACGTAAACAAAAGGACACGACATTAGCAGCCTTTGCTATGGTTTTATGACACCAAGTGTTGAAGATTTTCAACAGAAAGTGATTACACTGAAGGATGCAACTAACATTGCATTGCAAGGAGGATATGCGATGAAAGGAGGTAATAATGAATGTATTTTTCGTCCTTTTTTTACGTTTTTTTTTTACTTCGGTAAAAAAGGGACTCGAGTTTTTATGGTTGGTTGAGTTTTTTTTTTGTTGTAACCTATGTTTGTGTCCTTGCGAATCCTTTTTTTTCGGTTGACAATTATTGTTTGTCGCTTAGTTGTCGGGTGTTGTTTAGGAAGGTGAGTCTCTTTTTTAAGAATGACAAAAAAATTATGTTGTGGTAATTTTAGGGTTTTGGTCCTTTTTTTTGTAAAAAAAAGGAGACAATTTAAGGTCCATTGTATTGGGTAATAAGTCGGTGGTTATATAAGTTCCGCAAATAATGATTTATTTTTTATTACACTCCTGCAGAGTGACAAGCCTTTTACTTAACTCTTTTTTGAAAATTGTTGGTGAATTTCTATCGAAAGGGTATTGGCAAGGGTTTTAGGGTGTCATTCGCGAAATTGTTTTAAAGATCCTTTCAAGGTCGTTCTTTAGAGGGTCTCTCAGTTTAACTCTTTTTGGGACAGAATTTCACGGAAATTTTGAAAACTTTTTCCCGAAAGATGTAAACACATTTTTTACGGTCTCATTTGTCAATCGTTTTGTCCTTCAAATTACTTTCATTTTCGTCACAGGTTTAGTCAAATTTTTCACCTCAAAACACAACAAAACAAACCACAAGTAAATGAGACCAAAAAATGACCCAATTATCACTTGAATGTCCTAAAAATTAGACCACAGACCCCAGAGGTCTTGGGTTTGTCGTTAAAAATGGACAAAGCAAAAAAACAAAAAGTAAAAAACAAATATTTGTCTCTCGCCCGGACTGACAGTAGTTCAATTGTCCGGCTTGTAAAAAAATAATTAGGCCAAAAAATGAGAGCAGTAAATAGGTTCAGAAATTTTTGAAATCAACGTGAAGTTGTTCCCAGAAGGCTCATGCTGTTTTTGGTTGAACGCGATTTATTTTTTTCGAAAACGAAACGTTTTGTAGTCTTTTTTGTCTTACCCTCGGGTCGGTCTATAATAAAATATGACACATAAACCATAAAACAATTTTTACGTAAGTAATGTTACCTTGAAATGATTTTCGCAAATAAGAACAATGAGGTCGGCAAATGTTAATTTTTTTGGCACTTATCTGGGTCGGCCACAGCCGATTCGAAAACATGTTCTAGATGTTTACGCCATAGTCACATTTCCATGTAATTTCCTACAAAAAAAAAAACCTCGTTTGAGGTCATTTTTGAATGTTGTCCCTCTAAGGACATTTGTCACAATAGTAAACTTATTGCGTTATAATAAAAATATTGTTGTGTGTATTTTTAAAAAGTGTGTCGAAACAATAATTCATTTTATTTTGAGAGGAAGTGACCTTTTTTTTTCTAAATTCGCTTGAAAATCAAAAGATATTCAAGGACCTTTACTCGATTCGAATTCTGGTTTCGATTTCTGAATTTTATTTTAATGATACACACGTTATACAGTCACAAATCGTTTTAACACTTAAAGTGAGAAAATTGAAAGGTTTCTGGACGATGACCAACACCTACTTACAGTCTTTGCATATTTTTTAGTCAAAATTATGGCTCTCCTGAGGTGTTATTATGGCCAAAGGAAGGGAGTAAAGGGAATTTTTATCCTCAGAAGTGGAGCTGTTAATTATCAAACGATGTGTAGCTCATTGTCGGCTGCGGAACAGTAATTTGGGTAATGATAATGAGAATTCGTTAACGTGTTCGAAGGAGTCAATTATGCTTGGCTTGTTAAGACACCCGTCAATTGGAAGTGAAGTTCATGGATGTTTCTTTGAAGATGAAGATTTTTTTTTATGTTCGAGCAGAGTACCTATGTAGATCATATTTCCTGTTTCTTTTTAAAAAAATAACTTAGCTTTGAGAGAATTTAAAAGTTTGACCTTCGATAAATCTAGGAGCGATTTCATTATTAATTAGCTCATATATCAGCCCTATGTAGTCACGTACGCAATTGAATCTTCACAGTAAATGGGTTAGGAAACATTAAGGCTGTAGTCGACTTCAGCTGGACCTAATTCAAACTTAGAGGGAACAACAAAGAAGAACTCAATTTCACTTCGTGCTTGAGGGCACGTAGATTACTAAAAGACTACAGGGAAACTCCGTAATAAGTCATCGTACATAACTGCCAACAACCAGACAACCCATGATTAGGGTCTTCTACAGAGTTTCCTTAGTTGTTCATGATAAAAGATTCCCCTTCGTTTGATTTCTGATAAGATATCGTTGTCAAAAGTTGTAACAGAGCCAAGGTTGATGATGTCCTTTACTACCTCGAAGTTAAAGCTTTCTGTCCGATTCATCGATGTTAGGTGTCACTTCTTGTACATGGTTTTGCCCTCGTTCTCTACTGGACCAATTTTGGCTGCTTCTACCTCCATACTTTCGACCGTGCCAGTGACAGCTCGCTGAGTTCAACGTTCTTAAGTAGTTTCACAGACTTTTGAAAGATTGTGCCTTTCCTTTCAAGTATGGTATTAAAGAAGTCACATGACAGTGCTTTGACTTGTGTAAATCCTTTTTTTTTTTTGACATCAAAAGTCTCGGTGAGCAGCGAGCGAGCAACATCTTCGGACGAGTTTTGAAGTGTTCCCAAAACTAGATATGGCTTTCTAAAACTCGTCTGTATTAATACTGTCATAGGCGGCCTTAGAATTAAAAAAGAGATGTCGGGTATCGATTTGGACTTTTTGAGTTTCCTCAAGGAGCTGGTTGGTGACGAAATGTTCTAAACAATGTTGTAGATTAAACCTACTCAATGCTGAGATACATATTGATTTCATTAACGAAATTGACAATAATTTGAGAAAGTATGTCCCACCAGTATTTATTGATGAAAATTCAAGTTAAAATACTTGTGATAGAATAAACTTCGTTAGCTCTCAAAGGATACTTCTCATTCCATCCCTCACTCAATGTGTACAATGTATGAAACCCTAGCAACAGATGGCCATCTCTTGAACAACAAATCCCCATGGATATTTCAAGACATGCACCCTTAAATGATTCAGCCTTGGCTAATAAAGAAATACTTATGGTCTACGAAAAATCATTTCTAGAGTCGTGACCAGTGCCCTGGTCGGACACATTTGCACGGCTGTCCTCACGTTACAGAGGACGACAACGTGCACTCCACCAGTGTCCAAGATATAATTTGGCCCTGATAATCTTGGATAAACCAATCATTCCACCCAACAGAGGTCTTATACGCAATGATCTTCTCCAAGCTGTCGCTGGCAATGGCAATACAGAAGACTGAAGAAAAAATAAATATCTCATGAACTGCTGCATAAATTATCCACACAGAGTCAGTAGCAGATAGGTTGCTTGTACTTGTACTATGGAACGTGTATCTTTCTGGCCGCTGGCACGCTTATTTTTACTCGGATCGATGTCAGTCGTGAGATGGCCCGATCATCGTCACTTGCATTATACACTTTTTTCTGTCTTCTTGTTGTTGTTGTGTGTTTTTTTTTTTAATTTCTCACAGATACAAGCAGACAGACCAACAGACGGTTTTGGTAAGTCACGATTGTTAGTGGCATGGGTTCCTTTAAGGTAAGATAACACCACACGATTAAGCTCTACTGGTCATCCCAATTCCAAATCCCAATTCCAAACCCGAGCGACACTGAGAAAAGAGTTGGATCAGTTTGGAGCGCGAGCTAATGGCGTGTTATGTCAATGGTGGAAGTGCTTCGTGATATCTCAAGAAAACAAACCGAACAGGAAATCATGAGTGAAATCAGTACACGACTTTTCCTTGAAAAATTCTTCAATGTTTCTGGCTTTTGCTTGTTTTTTTTTTTTGTTTTTCGGTGGAACAACAACTGTGATCAGTGATTCAAGTGTGATCAGTGACATCAAGTCAAGTGTGAATAAGTTTTTTTTTTACGAGATATTGATCGGCTATTGACTTGGAGATGTGTGGATGAAGGTAAGTAGCTTCTAGCTTTTGAATATCTTTTTGGGGGTAATTTTGAAGTACAACTTGGCATGAGGGCAAATCAATTTTGATTTGGTTAGGTAATTTGATACTCACGGTGAGATTGTGTTAAAATATTTTTAGAAGTGCGTAACATTAAATGTCCTTCAATTAGATCTGACACTTCTGAGTTTTGGCAGTTGGTTTTGGAGGTCTAGCACTTGGTGGCGTTTCTTATACAAACACACAAGACGTCGTTGTGTATAAGACTAAGTACTCGGATTGCGTCAAACTATTGAAATGTTAAGGTTCTCTAACAATAACGGAAGCTGGCACCAAGCAAAGGGCAAAGGACTGCTGCTGAGCATATTTTGCGTTAACGTCTCAAAGCAGACTTGAGAAATTTGCAAAACACCTTCTTTGGCCTTTAGTTCTTTTTTCGAAGATACACCAAGAGCACAGTTACCTTGAAAAGCATTTGTTACCATTCCATGATAATTGAGTTCTTGTAGCGTCAACGGTCATTGATGACATGTGGTTTCAGCAGGACAATGTGACCGGTCACACAGCGCCAGAAATAATCAATTTAAGTTGACACAGATTGACCAGCAAGATCGTGAATTTGAACGCCGTACGAGGTTTTCAATTTCAAGGACGAGATGTAACACATTTTTAGTGAAATTTGTCGTATCTCTGTGCAAACGTTGTGGAGAATATTATCAAAAGAACACAGGTGTGCAACCAGAGACACAGGGCACATTTGGCGGACATTTTATTTGGAAATTAATCGCAGCGTGTACATACCTACTTTGCAATGAAATAAATATATCAACGTTTACCAAAGAAAGAATGCACCTAATAGGATGTCTTTCAGTTTTGAAGCGTGGTGTAGACTTGACCTTAGCCAAAACAATTATCCACCTAGTGGTGGCTAGTTTGCAGTTTGAGTTTGCAGCTTGAGTTCTTACTGACCAGTGTGCCTACATTGTGGTACCAATTTGAACGATATAGTTGTCAATTCGATGGCCTTGGCTAGTGTACTGTCTAATGGTTTGATGCGTCTATCGGATTACCAGCTACTTCGCCTGGAAGACGCTTGATGAATATGGAACCCTTCCCCGCATTTTAAACCGTCGCATCATCGGTGAAGATAAGGTGTGATGTAGTCTGTCACAGGTGCTACTGGATCTCTTGGTAGAGAATCCAGAATGATGCTATGCCCATAGAATTATGCAGACCAATACCCGGATTCTCTCAACCTGACTGCAACATTTTTGATATGTAGATCGAGATTGAGTAGATGTAGGATTACATAAAGAGCTTGAGTTGAATATGAACCCATGGCACCCATCGTTTTTCCTTAAAGTTTTGATCCTTTAAGCAGGTCAACGGAAAAATGACTTAGAAGTGAGAATGTTACGTACCAAAGCAGTGTACATTCATAAGACCATCTTTGGTTGAAGACTCCACTTCTCCCAAAGGTTTACCCACTGGTAATCTGCCTGACCCTATTAGTAAAAAAAAACCCACCACACACATATACAACACCTATACTCTCAGTGACACTGTCAATATTCGAACTCCCTCTATCGGAAAAAAATAATATAGCAAATGGAAAATATGGAAGTCTTCCAATTCCCCTTCATCCGTGTACATGCACTTCTAAGAAATCGCATTTTTGCAATTTACGCGAAGAATTGCAAACTAGTCAAAGGCTGTTAATTTACCCAATAACTTCCAGAACAGCCCTTCCTGGTTGAAAGCAAAAAACCTTTCGTATCTCAACCGTAAAACAATAAAAACATCAACTCTCTATGCAAACAGCACACGTTTACCACTAAATCTACCTGCTTGTCTGATCTCACCTTGACGCGACAATTGATACCTCTTTCAACACCCGTACAGAGAACTCTTTCTGTGTAACTCTATCCCAGGATTAGAGGTAGGACACAGGCTATAACCCTTGTTAACCCTTAATAAAACCATAAAATCCTTCGATTTTAACTCACTAAAGGCTACAGCAATGCAACTAAAGGATAAGAATTTCTTTCAACAACTTTGGCACTCCCTGGGATATGGTTTGCCAGGAATTTTATATTCTTTCACTCATTAAGGACGATTGGTCCTGCAAAATTGTGCAGTTTATCATTTTACGACGATTTGGCAAAAACGATTTTTTTTGCATGCATCTCAGCAATTAAATTGGTATTGTCATGCCAAGGATATTACGTTTACCCGTTAGAAATGAACTGTGTACTGTTAGGGTTACCTCCGCACAATCATTGTCTTGCAATTAGTTTTCCTTGAAACCGGGAAACGGTGACGATCGTTTTTTACGTAATTTTTTATTATCCTTTGCCTCCAAAGAAGGACACAATTCGTTTGCGAAATTGCGTAAAAACTAATTCGGTTTTTTTTTATGAAATTTTCCGAAAAAGAATCCGTTCAAGGAAAGGATGTCTGTCCTTAAAATACACGTCGCTACCTAGAGACATTTTTCCACTTCTTCAGTCACTGTAGCAACAGCAGAAAAGGATTCACGAAGGGGTTATTGGTTATTCATGAATATTCCGAATCTTCTGCTCGTGTGCTAAGAAAGAGTTTACCTGTTCACAGAAGGGTTCATTTTTATTGCAAGGGTTACCCGAGTATACCTATGAAAGGATAATGCTTCTTTTAATCCTTTTATGACAAACAAACATAAGAAAGATGATTTTCCCGGTTTTTATGGGTGTGCGGTTTTAGCCTTTTGATGCGCATGATCATCCCACTAATAAAACGAAAACTCCTTTTGTTCGGTGTGGCAAAAAGGATTGAATCCTTGTGTGCTATTGTTAAACCCGTGCCATTTTGGCATCGGACAACTGATGTGCTGACCAGACAGGAGCATAACTAAAACGATTAACATTTTCGCAAGTGAAACATTGCAATCCTTTCGCTTTTGGGTCAATGGATTAAGTGTGAGTATCGCTGAAAGGATTTAAAGGATCATTTTTCGAAGGAATTAAGGAAAATATTTGCAAACACAGCAGACAATTGTCAATTAAGGTTCACACGAATACATTGGTGACTAAATTGAGTCTTTTGAAGTACCTGTGCATGCAACAAAATGGTGGTGCTTCACCCACTTACCCAACGATTGATTCACGTTATCTTTTAACAAAGAACTGGCTTATCATTGTGATGGTGATTAATTGAAACGAGAAACAATGGTTTTTTCCAAGGCAAAATTTCGGTTTATTATGAAATCGTTAAGATTAAGTCGTTTATTAAAAATTCATGCAAATTAAAACGAAAAAGAAATGATATTTCCAGAAGACGTCAGAGCAATGAGTTGTGAATTTTCGGAAGAGGCCCGTGATTTTATTTGACTTGTGATAAGATTAACAGGTTTATGGCAAAATATACATATAGGCCTACGTGAGTGGCCCAGTCGAAAACAGTGCTGTACGATCTAAAACTGCCGTTTGAAGGGGGCTACTTCTTTCAAATATTAAAACATTAGAGAGGGCTATACACATACAAATTGGTTCCGAACTAAGCTCTAGATACGCACTATCCGAAGTACAGAGATGGTGTATTAGTGTATTAAAGGACAGTAATTGTTCCTTTTTCAAATAGAAGAAAGCTTAATTTTCTCACTCGCCCTTCTCTATTTGGCGAAACTATCCCATTCTCACAAGAAGCTAAATATCTGGGAATCATCCTGGACAGCAGAATGTCCTGGAACCCAAAGATCGAAAGAATAATCAGCAGAGCTACCATATCACTATGGACCTGTCGCCGAATCTGTGGGAAAAAGTGGGGAGTACAACCCAAGATGATATTATGGCTATATAAACTGATCGTCAGACCTATGATCACATACGCAAGCGTTGTCTGGTGGATAAAAATTAACGAAACTACCACAGTTACGAAATTAGAACGTGTCCAATGCCTGGCGGAAACCTGCATGTCAGGATGTCTACACACAACTCCAACTGTTGCACTTAATGTCATCTTGGGCTTACCACCACTACGAAATTTCATTCGAATGGAAGCTAAATTAGGTATTCATCGACTCTTCCACTCAAGCAACCTTGACCTGAAATCCCATAGGGGAGGACACTTATCCTTGCTTGAAACATTGGAGCAAGATGCGATCTTCAGCATGCCTCCAGACGACATGCTACCCGAATACTGCTTCAACAAGAATTTTATAGTTATCCCTTCAAGGGAGGACTGGGAGAACCACAAAACCTAAATATCACTTTCTGACCTCGTCTGGTATACGAACGGATCCAAAATGGAAACAGGAACTGGTTCCGGAATTTTTGGAGAATCAACAGGTGCGAACTTCTCAGTCAGCCTTAGTGAATTCGCGTCCATATTCCAAGGTCTTTGCCATCAACCAATGTGTGAGACTGAATCAGTCCAGTGGGGAAAATTATATTCATCTTTTCAGACAGTCGAGCTGCCCTAAAAGCACTCGACTTGTCTGTAATCAAATCCAAATTAGTCCTAGAAACCCGCAAAATTATTCCGGACCTTGCTATGGTCATTCTTCACTGGATTCCTGCACACAGTGGATTTGCGGGTAACGAAAGGGCAGACTCACTGGCCAAAGACGGTGCGGCAACAAAACTCTTTGGACCCGAACCCTTCTGCGGGGTCAGCAAATCACTCTTCGCGAGACATGCAAAAAGTCTTCGCATGCAAGAATCTAGAGAAGTCTGGCTCAATACACCAGGACAAGCATGTTCAAAACTGCTATTCCCGGTACCGTCACAAAGAAAATCAAAATTCATTGTGAATCTCGATAGGAGCAACCTTAGAGCACTTGTCGGACTTTTCAGCGGTCATTGCTGCCTGAACAAGCACCTACATCGCATGAATCTCACAACAGATTAAAGCTGTAGACTCTGCCTGGAGAGTGAGGAGACTTCTCTTCACATCATAACGGAATGCCCAGCTCTTTTTCAACTCAGAAAAAGAATACTAGGCAGCGAATTTGCCTCTACTGAACAGCTTGCTGCCATCCATCCAGAGAAGTTCATTAACTTCCTGACATCTTCTGGAGTGAAACAACTCATCTAGAAACATTATGGAAGGGACAATAGGATTCGTCAGAAACCGCAGTGCCAAGGGCTGTTCAGCTCTCCCGAACAACAATAATAATAAATAAATAAGCTCTAGAGAGACATGTCCTCAGCACAATACGCTCTCCGATCGGTTGAAGTAAACTTGCATGAACGACAATCTAAAGATCAAGCTACCATAAAGGGTTCACGCCAACGACCTTCCAAGACATAGAAATATGAAGTCTGAAGCAATAAAACAATCAGGCGGATTCAACATAGACCCCATACTCGCAGACTGGTTGGAGTGCATGCTCAAAACGTGACATATAAGCTCAAAACTGGAAGGCGGCTAAGCATATGCATATCATCCTTACTACGGCTATTGATCGCTAATTAAACAAGGGCACAGTGCGGATCGTTATTTACACAGACGATGTCGTCATATTGATGACCAACAAATTCCTGACTATCGTCACTGACTTGCAACAGTCGGTTCTTAACATCATCAGAAATGCGACCAAATTGGTCTTGGATCTTCCAAAAAGAGAAGTCAGAACATCCAATGAGTCAATTACAATTCCTTTAGATGGCGCTAGTATCCGGAATAGGTTTCCATCTTGACTTGCAAGCTTCTTCAATCACCTCAAAGAAGAGTATTCAAAATCCGGCGGCTTTAACGAATCACACGTCCAACGACTGGATTCCCATTTGGAAATGGCGATCGTCGGCGATAGAAGCCTGTGTAGTAAAAGTCAGAGAATCTTATTGAATAAGTAAGCAGATGCGACAGAACTAGGTTGGCACCTTGAAGAGGTGACTGCATCTTATACGATTCGAATCTCGCGTGTAGTAGCTCATATGATCCGCTTTCCAAAACTTGGATTCTTTTCAACGCAAGCCACTTTTCACGGCTGTTTCCTTTAGTCTAGATTCAGTCAAGTCCTGTTGCTCATTTGATATGTGTAGATCGAAAGTAAGAGGTTCCGTCGACTCCTCTCTCTGAAAAGTCTGAGCATCGAAGATGGGATCAGTTGATAAATTGAATTGTAGTTACCACGTGTGGTTCCTTTTCCTCTAGATGTTTATGGCATGGCGCATTGAAATGATCTAACCAAAGACCTCCAATGTTGCAAAAGTCACTTATACAATTGTTGTTATTGATTTTCAGAACAGATGAACTTGCAAATCTATGAATTTGACTTTGCGTCCACATCATGAAGGGAAGACGAGTTTACCTCCATTCCAGTTGGATGTGTCAAACTCCGATACTTTAACACGACCACTCAACGGAACCTATAGCAAAATATGATGGTATTCCCCGTTCTACCGCCCACTTTACAATTTCCAAGAGTCTAAGTATCCAAAGGTACAACCTACTTAATCGCTTATAACCACGTTCAAGGTCCACAAAAATATAACAGTAAATCACCTAAAAATACGACTTCACAAAATCGCCCAGTGTTACTGACCTTACTACATTCGAAAGTCATTCTTAAGTCCCTTACCGTACCGCCTTTGTACTCAGTTCAACGACTCATCGATGTGTATCTCTATTTGTCACGTCAGACAACGTTGCTAGCGAACGTTCTTATTCCACTACAATACTTCCATCGACTCAACTATTGCGCAATACCTTGAAAAATTGCAGCGCGATAGGCCTTTTGTGTGACCATCATTCGTCACCCTAGTGGAAAAAAAAAAAACACCACTATCGCCATCACAATACGACGCGTGACTCATGTGAGTCACCACTGCAGCAGTAACGTGTGATTCAGGGTGACTAATGCTAAACACCTTCTCGTCCAAGGGATCCCTCTGACCCCCAATCTCCATAAATATCTTTTCGACTCTCGACTAGAGGTCTCCACCAAAATTCACTTCGATCGCAGGTGACTAATCAAACAAGCACCATGACTCCTTCAATCATGCGACACATGATATGATAAGATAATTTACGCATCGCTCATGATGACTAGACGGGTTTTATTTTTCATAACATCTAGCGTGCGTATAACTCAAAGCAACACGCTCAACACACTCACTAGGGCTATTTTTGGCAGTAGTTCGCGTTTTGGCTATTTTTAGGAACACCACGAAAGGACTCCACTTGTGTCTGACTCTATTTTCGTGCACCGCCACCGCATTCCTCACGAAAACAAAACAACAACCTGAAGTCTAATCACGAGAACCGCGGCGTTGTTCGTGATAAACAGCGACCGCGAATGTAATGCGATTAAAAATATCTCATTGAAGTGAGGCATACACCGCCACCCACCACCCACCACCCACTAACGATCTACTCTAGCACGCCATAAGGTGCTCCCTGAAGCACCCAAATTGCGCGCATACACTATTTTGGCCACAACTTGGGCCACAATCTTTAAATGCGCGCTAAAAATAACTTTTTTTTTGTTTTTTTTTTTTTTGAAAATAATTACTTATATCCACACGGTGAGTATGAGGTGAGAACGCACCATGAATGGTAGATCCGGTAGACAGTTAATGGTTAATGGTTGGTTGGATGATTTTAAACGCAACAACAGCAGGATGGATGTTGTGTGACAAACGCACCCCAACAATGCGCGGTGGCAGCATCCAGGTAACTCTATCGTGGCGATGGCAATGAATTGCCCGCGATAAACGGGCAGATGGCGAAGGTGTAAATGGAAAACAAGTGTTGCGAGTGCCAAAAAAGTGTTGCTCTGCGATATTTATAGAACAAAGCCGTGCGGCTGCCAAAGGTAGTCGTCGTGGTCGTCTTGGTCGTTGTTGCCTGTCAGTGCTGCTCTGCCAGCTCGGTGTGCTCACGCTGATTGTGTGTTTAAGTGTGATTCGTTTGGCGGCGTCCCAAAATGCTGATGCCCACGTGAGAAATATTTTTATTGTTATGATACCTTGAATTGTTGCCTCAATTTCTCACATTCGACGCCGTAGCTGCTGCCGCCACCACATATCCTAAAAATACGCCAGGCCACCGTCGCCGTCACCCACCATCCACCGATCCACCGATTCACCGTCCACCATCCATCGTCCGCCGAGAAGAAAGAATTCAATATTTGAGGAAAAATATTCTCACGAAAACAAGGTATGATTCACAATTCACATTGGGACCATGGAGCGGAGAAGCCAGAACGGGGAGGACTAAATCTGACTAAATGGTTCCACACGCGACTCAGAAAGTGGAGAATAGCATAAGGCACTTTGAAAATTTCAGTAGGAGAATGTTTTATTTTTCGAAAGGAAAAACGAAAATTGTTTTTGAAAAACATCCGAGGTGGGTTAAATTTTTTTTTGTTTCTTCGAGGCGGTGGTGAGGTGCAAGGGGTAGGGTGAGAGGTGAATGGAGGCGGAAGTCTTCATTTGGTCTTTATTTATGAGGCTATCGTAGGTGTTGGTTGGAATTTGTTTTTCGAAAAACTCACATCAAATGACCTTCAGATTTAAATAAATATACGATCAACAATTTTTTTTCTTTTTTTTTGGAAATAAGTCGATCAACTTGCAAACAAAATAAGGTGAAAGGAGTGCTGCCTCACCTAGGAAAAGGTACAGAAAGACAAACAAATAGAGATGCAAAAAGTTGGTGCAGAAAAAGTCAGAAGAAAATAGAGGATTGTTGTTCTGAATCGGGTCGCCTTTGAACCCATTCCATCAAATTGGAAAAGTGTCACAGTGTTTTTCAAGCCGAAATACATGCCACTTAAAGCACTGAACTAGAAATCCTTTGCCTACTGCTGCAATGCTCTTCAAGACTTATCCATTTATATTTGGAACTGCACCCATTTTTATGTCCAAAATGCTTGGAATCTTGTGCCAACGTCGACAAGAATCTTTGTCTGATTCTTTATTTTTCTTCTCCTTTTCAAGCCTAAATTCATGTCAGAACATAGCAGTTGTGGAGACTTAATTATGTCTAGTGGAAGTTAATGTAAAGTTTGTATTTGCAGGCAGTCCACACAAAGCTGAATTACCCAAACCGGATCGGAAATTACCTTCAATTGAAGGACATAGATTGTTTAGTATCCTGCTAAGCCTTTGAGAATTCTTAAGCTTAGTCAAAACAAAAAAAAAACCGAATGTATCTTATGAAATCGAATTTCAAGGAAAACTTATGAAAAAACTAAGACTCAGTCGTCTAAAGGACTTGCTGTCATCTACTTTCCAACACTCATCAGTGAAATTAAACGCCAATAATCAAAAGATAATGACATTGGCATGACTAAGTATACTTATCTAGGCTCCCTCGACACATCCGTGCGCATTATGTAATATGAAAATGCCTTCTAGTTAAATTATGATTTCAAAATCCAGCAAAAAATGACTTCACATATGTATGCGATCATTTTGCCGATAGGTGGCATCATTGTTTTACTGTAGAACCAACGATGATCACGTAAAAATAGTCATCAAAAACTTTCCCTAAAACATGAAAATTTCCATCGTCATTTCTAACGCAATGAAATTAGTGGAATCTTCTCCCCAGAGGTCAGAAAAGACACACGTGCGTTCGAAGTTTGGAATATCCAAACGATATTAGATAAATTTTGCGTTAAAGAAGCTTTCAATTCTCTGTTTTACAAGCCTTTTTTTGGAACTTAGAGATCAATAGAACCGAAACGAATACAATATTGCCTTGGTTCTCATTATTCATGATGTAATTAGGTCCAACAACTCCTTATAAACCTTTAACTAAACATGGCCAGTAATTTGTTTCTTGTGCAATCTTCAGGCCTTGGTTGTGATTCTAATTAATTTCTTCCCTCTGCTTTGGTTACTACAATACGGTCTTCAAACTTTCCCAGTCTTGAAGGCTTCACGTCGTTATTACCTATCATAGTTTTACAAATTGCTATCGAACGTGGCTTACATAAGTTACGACAAAGCATTGATTTTGGTTTACAAAAACTGATCAACTGACCTTGTGCCTCACATATGTACTATGTTCAAAAAATCGTACGAAAATCCTTAAGTCTTCTTACGTTGTCTTAGTTCGACAAGCCATACTACAACGTATCTGCTCCATATCAGTGGCATTGTCAATCTTGTCCATGAGGTAACCCTAAGTTCAAGACCGTAACCTCTGCCTCTTCTTGTTTTTCTTCTTCTTCTATATCGACGGTTCTAGCACCGCAATGGGTACTGGAGTTGGTTGGTATCTGGAGGACGAAAACAAATACTCCAGGGATTTGGGCTAATTGGCGATTGTCTTCCAAACGAAAGTCTTTGCCATACTCAGACTAACTTCATAACTGAAGGGAGATGGTGTGGTGGAAAGACAGCAAGGCAGAACTGTTAGCAGTTGAGGACCCCGCAAATCATTCTAGAATGTAAAGAGCAAAGAATAGAACCTTACCTAATGGAACTGGGTTTGTCATATGTGAATTCTTGGTCACAAGACAATTGCAGGAAACTAAATCCCTGACGCTTTAGCAAAATAAAGCTCGGCGATTACGCCTACAATTCCGAAACCAATATTTGGCATTGGATCTACTTGCATGCATGCATACAGAGAGGTGGTCTAGCTTAACTTCCAGCAGAACCACCAAGAGTTTTGTGAAAGGGCCGGATAAGAACATTCCCAAATTCCATCTCAACTTTGGAGGAAGACTGTGGTGAGGCTCATGACAGCACACAATGCATGAAGGTCCAACATGCAAATTAAAAAAAATTAAAAAAATCAGTCTCCCAGATCACTGTTGGTGTAGGATTTTCAGGCGGAAATAATGGTGACCAAAAAAGTCCTATCTTGGCCGAAATTTAATGTAGTAGGTACCTATATATCTGTTTAGGATATAAGCATTT
The DNA here is from genome assembly GCA_951813785.1 of Criorhina ranunculi. Taxonomy (NCBI): domain Eukaryota; kingdom Metazoa; phylum Arthropoda; class Insecta; order Diptera; family Syrphidae; genus Criorhina; species Criorhina ranunculi. The sequence continues at coordinate 51,275,404 of OX638382.1, forward strand.
TCACAGCCATTTCAACAGCCACTTGGCAATAAGGTCGCTGTAACGTGCCCACCTACATCAAGTTGGATGCAATCAACAAGTGTCAAGTGTCCAGGCAGGTCTGACCTATGCTAGATCAAAAACGCTTTAAATGCCTACCAGTGGTAATGCTAAACTTTTTCTAACAAGTTGTCTCCTTATATTGGAGCACACGACATTTTAGGAAAACTATATAAATTCCCTACCCCGTCTGCATTATGCAAGAAGTTACCCACCCCCTTCTCCAGTATTAAAGTGCAATAAACTCCATCAATGAATGTCACCCTTTTTTAGCTATTTTTCCTTCGCCAATACAACAAATAATTTATACATTTTCAACACTTCCTTTTTCACATTCTAATTTTATTTCACAGCGACCAGCGGCGGCGCTCGCCTAATTACTATGCAAGTGAAAATGCCACACTCCGTCGGCGTTGTCGTCGCATGAGAAACAAGGCTTACTTAGTATACGCCAAGTCGCGTCACACATTTCGAAATAGACGACTCTAATCTTCTCATTTGCATTGCAAAAACCCACCGATATTGTACATATACCTTCTTTTTTTTACCTATTAATGATCGTGTCTCAATGTGTTAAAATTGTACGGCTATACGTACATATGTCGGTCTGTCTATTAGATAACCTGTTGCAGTTTCGCCGCCCACACTTAATGTGTAATAAGTCTATGGAACAAGAAAAAAAAAGTTGTAAACCTATTCATTCATAGAAAATGTGATATCATTCCCCCTTCCCTAGAAAATAAAATCAAATCCAAACGACCTTCATCTAGAATTCCAGAATATATGGATCAAAACGGAACAAAGGTAATAGATCACGGAAGAGTCAAAACAAAGCCACAAGAACACAGGGAATGGAGCAGACACAAAACACCTATGAAGGGGATATGAGTCTCACTCTCTCTCTCTCTGTGTAGACGACAAGGGTAAGGTACCTGTTTAACAGAGATCCCAACTGTACAGACAACGATAAAAAAAATAAAAAAACCATTTCCCCTACCTACCTGAAAATTGATGATCATCACGATCGAATCCCCACTCCACACAAAAGTAATTTTTTTTTTTTTTTGTGAGAAAAATCAAATTCACCACCGCACACGACACGATCACGATGTGAAGCCATCGTCGAACCGAAGCAGTGTTTGCGAAGCGAATCATCTTTCCCTCCTTCGCCTTCCTCGTCCTTGCTTGACATCGGCAAAACCAACCACCCTAATCTAACCAAACACCCATACACACCACCAAAGATACAGATTCTCAGATACGACGACGATCGATGGACAACCTTGCCCTGTGTACTTCCACTTTGCTTGCCATTGCCGTTCGTTCGTCCTCATACAGTCACGTAGCTAGTGTTCGTTTCCATGAATCACGCTCCACCGACGATGACAGACCAGCGGTATGCGGTGGGTAAAGTATTTATCAACAATAGATTGCGTTCTGTATAAGTGTTAGTTCAACCGAAAGAGAGTGAGAGAGAGAGAGAGAGAAAGAAGGGGTATCACACAATATGTGTGAGTGTGTGTGTGCAGCCAGCTGATTACAGAACAATTCGCCGCAAAACACTGTTCGATTCGGTTCCCTGCTTGGCTGCCTGCTGGTCGTGTGGCTTGACGAATATACTTACCAGCTCGCCGATCAACATCATTCAGTCGATTTGTGAATTCCGAGCGTTAAACATCAACAATCCAAAAGAACTTACATACCTTATCCGCATCATCGCCGTCATACCGCGTAGGTGATGTGAAGATACTTTCGCCGGCTAAAAATAAAATCGCCAGGAGATACTTTTAACATTCAGTCTTTAGTGAAGAGCTCTCATTCGCTTATCGGACGTTAATCTACGTACACCACGCGCACACGCCTTCCGGATTATAATTCATATTCCCTGATCGCGTTTACAAATAAAAAAAAAAAAATAATCAAGTGAACTAGAACAAGAAAACAAAAAAATAAAAGTGAATTTTAAAGTGAACTGCTATCTGAAAGATACAAAAAGTTTTTGTGAACAAAAAAAAATTGAAAAAACAATTTTTCGTGTCCCAATATAATGGTTACTGGAGTTACCGCGCCAACATCAACAATGACCGCCAACGTTATCGGATCTCAACCAACCATCAAGGATGCTCCAGTCAAAAGTGATCGTCGGGTATGTATCTTAAACTCAAACTACATGTACAACTACTGGTCCAGTGGCCATATAGTTATCCCACGGTAGTCCACTTACCCTTGCCCACAGTTTCCGCTGTCGCAGTTTCGGTGACGGCATGTTTTGCAAGCGCGTCGGCGGCAGTGTATCGTGTGCAACCAAATACGATCGATAGACCCACATGGATGAGTTAGATATCTCTAAGTCACAACCTACAAATGTTACAAATCGATAGAGAGGGGCGCCCCCTTAAATGGTAAAATAGTGGAGAAACAGACAGCCGTCGTCACTAATGTCATCCGCCAACAACAGTCACCTACTCAGCGTAGTAGATCGCCAGCCAAAAGTGATCGGCGCGTGGATACTTCACATTGTCTAATTAAACCAATTTGGCACGATCAATTTTTTTTTTTATTTTTTTGTGCTGCTAGTCGATACGATACCCCGCATTAGAGTTATGTATGCGCGACGACGCAGAGGTGAGACGAATTGAATTGAGTTGAGTCTCTGAATAGCCGCCTCGTCGTTGCTAGTCCGTGTGTGTGTCACCATTTAGGCTAAATTGCGCTTTTACCTGACGCGACTTCCACTCGCAATCACCACATGTGGGTAATTTTTTGGCGACGACTAAAGTGAGGGCGTTTTTACGTAGGTACTCCCTGTATTTGGCATGCAACTTTCCGGTGTGTCGATGTAGGTTGTACAAACTCTCTATGGTCACACGACGACGGGACAGTGGCATCATATTTGCGTTGAACGCTGCGATTTCGCGGTCACAGAGTACTTGCTTTAGCTGGTTGACCTTGTCCAACCCGAAAACCCCATTGTCAATGTGTGTGAATTTTAAATTCTTATCGCCATTCGCTATTTATCTATTTTTAGACACGCGCGTGCCTATTTTAGGAAAATCTATTCTACCGTTCTGTTGTAGGAAATATTTTTAGATTTATATCTTGACGATTTTTGCTTATGATTTTTTTTTGTAGCTTTTTTGTATTTTCATCATCAAAACAATGTAGCCACAAGCGCTTAACAATTTGGGGAAAGAAAATAGCACGCGATCATTTAACGATTACACACCTGGAATACAGCCAACTCGATGTTGGTATATCGTATATTTTTTTTGATTTTTTTCGTTCCCAGTTTTATATGAAAGTAAAATGTTGATGATGATATTTTAGGGCCCATAAACACTGCACAAAAATTCATCAATCTAATTTAATTTTTTTTCTTTTATTTACAGTCAAACAAGCCGATCATGGAGAAAAGGCGACGAGCACGGATAAACAATTGTCTAAATGAGTTAAAAACTCTCATTTTGGACGCCACTAAAAAAGACGTAAGTATTTTTCGCCAATCGCAACCTAGTTTTCCTTGTCCCTATGAACTCCAAACATTCAAACATCTCACGTAACTGAGATATCTGAAACACAATCCACAATCATTTAAAACCAAATCCAAAATATGCGGTCAATTTCAATCTGAAAATCCATAAATCCCACTTCGCAAGCATATTTCACTATCATCCATTAAATGTTCTGAAACTTTTGCTTCATTTTCTTCAAAGTTTTATCTCAATTACGATCCACAAAGATTCACCCACATTTTTTTTTTTAACTAAAACTTTGAACCCTGAAACCTAATTATACTCACCTTCCACAATTTCTTTTGTTTGTTCTCCTTCCAGCCAGCGCGTCATTCCAAGTTGGAAAAAGCTGACATTCTCGAAAAGACAGTCAAACACCTGCAAGAACTCCAACGTCAACAGGCTGCCCTAGCTCAAGCGGCCGACCCAAAAGTGATAAATAAATTCAAAGCCGGATTCACCGACTGTGCCAACGAAGTCAGTCGTTTCCCCGGCCTAGATCCAGTAGTTAAACGTCGCCTGCTACAGCATCTAAGCAATTGCATCAATGGTGTTAAATCGGAATTACATCATCATCGTCAAACAACCGCCTCACAACAACAACCTCAATCCCACATGTTACCATCGCCACCCAGTTCGCCGGAACAGCAAGACCATCAACAACCAATGCACTCCTCCGCACCGCCACAAATAATTCACTCTATCAACGGTGGTTATTTCCTACCCAATGGCCTTCAAGTAATTCCAACAAAACTACCTAACGGCAGTATTGCCCTAGTCCTCCCGCAAACTCTTCCACAAAACAATCAGCCACCAATGCTGGTGCCAATACCCTCCCGAACAGCATCAACTGGTTCGGCTTCTTCACATGCGTCATCCAGCTATGAGCGTACACTCTCGCCACCCACCAATATTCATTATGCGCCACCAAGTCCGGCGAATTCATATGAAGCAATGGACTGCAAACCATCAGTCATTCATCATGCCGCCGCTGTACATGCCCACCAGCAACAGCAACAATATCAGGCCGCTCAACAACAATATAGCCCCGAAGCTGCACCACTATCTCTGGTTGTGAAGAAAATCAAAGAAGAAGATCAACCATGGCGACCATGGTGAGGGAGTCAAACAGACATCAAGCCCCTAACAAACAAACAAACACACACGCACATATAAGACTGAAACTTGAAAGAGTCGCGAAGCTCGAAGCTCATTTGAATACCAAATTGAATTGTTGGCATTCACTTCACAAAGAGGATAAGTTCGGGGAGAGAAGAAAATAAAGACATAAGCCCCTGACTCTGACTCCCTAAGAGATAAAAAGAGACAGATGGAGAGAAGAAGCTACTTTAGGGCCTGAACTCTTAGGGACACTATTAAACCGTTGTACCTCTGTGCTTAATTAAGTTTAAAAAAAAGAAAACAAACAAATTTTTCTGACATTTTCTTCGAACAAAATGTTTTTCTTTCATGAAAAGTTCATTCTCATCCTATGTAGCACATCATCTTCCTTATATTTTCACAGACTCACTGGAGTTCAGAAAATATAAACGAAGTCATTATACCATTCGCCATTTCATTCATTTTCACTGTTCTTCTTCTTTTTTTTTTTTGTCCACTGTATACTCACCTAGAAATGAACACTGAACGATCTTGTTCAGTGTTCACTTTTTTCCGTCAGTGAAACTGAACAATTCAATAAGGACTCACTAAATTATGAACACAGTCTATACATTGCTCATTAGACAGATGTGTTCAGCGATGATGGAAAAATGTCGTGAATTTAAGGCACTCTTAGCTCATTGTTCATTAATTTAAAAACAGTTCAGAAAAAAAATGAAAGTCAAGAATCACACGCTACCTCAGACATAAAAAAAAAAGAAATGTTAAGCTCTGTGAAATAGGTACAAATTGCTGTGAATGTATTATGCAATTTCAAATTGAATTTAATGCACAAGTCATGTAAATAATTAAAATTAAAAATAAAACACTAAATTATAAGTTAAATAAATAAATTTAAAAAAAATACTTATACAAAAATGTTGACAATGAAATCCCTCAAGTCTTCCACTAGCATTATTTACATACTTCATATTGATGTTCTCAGTTAATATTGTATATTGTATTAAACAAAAAATTGTTTAATTTGTAAAAAAAAAATATATAATACATAATTTAATTTAACTATTTTCTATTTTGCATAATTTATGACTTAGTTGTAAGATATTTAAAATGAAAAAAAGGAAAAAAAAAATACCAAGCACTAAAAAAAGAACAAAAATTATTAATAAATGAGAAAAAAAAAACATAAATATTTTGAAAAATTTAAATTTGGATTTTTTATTTTGTTTTTAAGGTCTGAAAGCATCCTCTTCCCCTCTATAAGCTCGACACAAATGGCGATAATTAGCATGAGATGACAAAATGTGAAAATAATACGAGTACGTGTTGTGCTAACCTTATTTTGGGCACGTGATTTGGTTGGCTGAAGGTTTCTTTTCATTTTTTTTTTGGGGTTAGCGCTCGTTCGTTTTTGGCGGTCAGTGTTAGAACTTTTTGTTGTTGTTTTTTTTTTTTTTTTTTGTGATCCGGATTCACGTATCATCGGATGACCTTCAATCGTTTTTCCAATGTTTCCTCGGGTGAAGGCGTCTCGAGTTGGTGATAAAAAAAAAAAAACTAAAAATTAAAAGTTTGTTTTGCTGCACACGGTAAAAACGGCTGAAAAACGAATGAGAGTGGTAGTGATAAGATAAAACGGTGACCCAATACTTGTGTTACCACCCAACTGAGTGCTGACGTCAGAGATTTCTTCTTTTTTTTTGTCGTTATAGTTTTTAGAGTGCAAACGTGCGCAAAGTTTGTACGAAGAACTTCGGAATTGGAATTTTGAAACAATTCCACTGGTCGTGGACATTTAATGCAAACACTTAATGTTTGTTGATCGATTACGGAACTGTGGCTAGATAAAGGAAGGCTGGTGCACGTGAGGAATGTAACGTCGCCGGTGAGTTGTGGACTGCAAGTGGTTGAGTGACAAGTTTGTCAGAATTCCAAAGTGAGTAGGTAGGTACTTGAATTTGAGAACTTCCCAGCGATATCTGTTGTAAATTGAGTGTTTCTTGGAAAGATTTTGACAAAGTCCGGCTTCAAGCACTTTTATCGAAATTGAATGCCTCCAAAAGCCAACGCTGTCTTTTGTTACTTAAGGGAAACTTCGCGAAGACCGAAAGACTTTCCATCCTCCTTATGTGCGTTAATGACAACTTTCTTTGGAACGACCACGAAGTAACCAAAAATGTATCGAAATGTCGAAGTTTGCTTTGCCAGATTTTTGACGGCAGTTTCTGCTGATCCAGTTTTTAAGTCTTTCAACGTCCTGACTGGCGATGTGCATTTAAACGGCACAGTTATACTCAAAGATCTGCAGGGGGGTTTATATGGTTGAAAAAGGGGGACTCACTACGATTAGTAGTCTATTCATTGCGATTCCATAGCATTCACAAAGGATATACTCTGCTGTTTCTTTTTATTCCCAGCAAAGACAGCAGATATCTGCATCAGATACACCTATATTGTGGAAATGGTACCTACCTAAGTGGGCAGTGACAAGTCACGTAGCCTCTTGGCCTTACCTTAATTTGAGTTGATGAATCTTTTCGCCTGTCTCAGGGCCTGTGTGTTGGCCCAGTATTCACCGGAGCCTTGCTACATGGTACTCCAAAAAAGGGCTCAGGACCAACGAGCGGCCGACAAACGCCTCTTCTTGCTAGACAGTCCGACTTCTTGCTAGACAGTCATTTTCACCAGGCCACCGTGATTTTATTTGCTGGAGCACGGTCTTCCAGACAAGCTTCTATCCTATTGTGTAGACCTTGATGACAATTAGCACTGCCCGACTGTCTGAAAAGGCATACAAGCCCTTTCAACACACACACACATTCATGTTCGTATAATGCAATTCTTGACTTACCAAACGCCATTGCTCGCTGGAATCTCTATCTAGCAATTGTAGGAAGAACGCGAACGAATGGATGAAGCACATTTTCAGATATATTTGGTGCTACTAATACACTTTCACAGGAGTTTGCATCAAGTTCAAGGGCTTATTTGACAGCATCCTATCGTTCGTTCAGTACCGCGGGGATATGCTCTTTCCATTTTCTGAGCTGTTCCGGATGTTGCTTCAAGGTATGTCCATATAACATGGGTTTTGGTTGTCACATCTCACACTATGCTCTAAACCTTGCATGTGGTATTATCTCCAGATAGTTATGTACTTTGGTCGTTCTGTTTTATACCGATTGTGCTTCAGTTGCAGCTCTCCAGGGCCTCAATTTTAAGCTCTCTATGGAATCTCAAGTCCCTTGGTATTGTATCTGGATATGCGAAGAATGTTGATGTGATTGCAATGCACATCGCAATTTCCGAAAGAATTCCCAAATGCCACTACAAAGAGCTGGGCGTAGGACTGACTAATAAAGTGACACAATGTTCAAGGCCATTATTAGTCGGTTGCCATCCAGTAATTATGACGTATGTATACAAGATTCAAAGGGCAAATACCGACTATGACCATTCACCCGGATAAGAAAAAAAAATTAAAGCACACTTATATATGTATGTGTGCATGTACAGCACACAAAAAACAAAACAAAAAAACAACTGATTCATAGAAAATTTTTATAAAATATAAACAAATGAGGTTTGGTTTTTTTGAGATAAACTTTGATTCTTCGAATTCTGGAACAAACAACACACGGAGGAAATTGTTCATTCATGCTGTCAGCGTCTGGAAATTGGCTTCCCAATCTAAGAAAGAAAGGTCAAATATAGTCACGCTTTGGCAATTTTGTTTTACACTGGCATATGTATAGATTAGGAGCAAAACGCGCTAGCAGACGTTTTAGCTGAATCTTGTAATGTTTTCAGCTTTAGCACGACTGGTGTCAATGTGTAAGACACGGTCTTCAAATTCAAATCGATCAACGACATCGATATGTTCTCGCAATGTGCTGGGAATTGTAGAAAATCAAGGGCTGTGGTATCTCAGAGTGAAATAAAGGAAGTAACCAGGGAGAACCTTCATTTTTGGATCAACTAGCTAGCACTACTAGCATTACTAGATCATAGTGGTATTAGGCCTTGTACTGAAACTTTTGCTTTAAGTTTGCCTGTCATGATGAACTAGGGTAACATTTTGCAGGTTTAAAACGGTCGCATCACGCAACTCTTTACCACCAGGAGCAAACGGTTTCCAACATCAGAGTTTCTCCTTAACACCGCTTCATTCATGAAAAAACGTCTTGAGATGGCTGTCAATCCTACGTCATGTTTAGTTGCGATACCTACTTTATGGATGTAAGACAAGTATCTAGGGACGTGATTGAAAGGCTGACTCAATTTCTGTCTTTCTGATCCATGCTACTACCTCTCTTGACTTTGGCGACCAAATTTTCTGGTGGGATCTCTTGTCCAAAAGCTGGCTTAGTGTTGCTGAATCGAGTCGTAACGTCTTGTCTCAAGCCTCTCTATGTAAAGACATAAACAAATTCAATAACTTTTTTCCTCTAAACTCAATACAGGTGGCGCTTCACTGTCGCAACTTTTTCATTTTGACCTGGTTTAAGGACGGTTATAGTAACTTAGCTCTGTTTTTAGGTTTTAAGTCTAGTATTGAAGTTGAACTTTCATAATAAAGAAACAAACTACTTTGAATGATTTTAGCAACCTACACAAGTCTATCTTCTCTCGGCCTAAATGAATGAAAATGTCTACATTTTAACACTACATTCCGAAAGTGGTCAGCTTATAGTTTTTAAAGATTAAGTATGCAAAAAAAAAACTAGGTATACAAATCTGCGGCGCCAGAGAAGTCACTAATCAATCAATCTCAAGTTCCTTCTTGACAGTCGTACGCTGCCCAAAGTCAAATACATACCTAACCGCTGATGATCGAATACAACAAAATTAAACCGAATAAATTAAGATTGTTTGTTACACGATCTTACACGAAAGAACTCTTAAAAATGACATCAAAAAACCCCTCGTGTGCCAAAGTGTCCGCATTAGCTGTCAGTAAAATCATAGATAATCTCAGATTATCTCTTCTTTTTTCCCCTTATAGCTGCCTTCACCCACGGTCGGTTTAAGAGCCTAAACACCATTGATTACGCACTTTTAAAACTATGCCCAACTCAAATTACTGTCGCCAGACAGGATTCTAATCTCTTAGATCCCAGTTCATGTATAGTAGTGACTATACATGATTACGCGATAACAGGTGGGATTTCCAGATTCCCCGAAACTATCAAACGCCTCAGGTATGTGTAGCCACACCGCAACACATCTTCATTCCTCTTTTCGCTCTTTTCGGTCAAATTAAATCAACATTACGGAACTAAATCTCTTTCTAGAATAAAATTTAAATACCCATTAAAATGTTTGACGTCAAAATTCCAGCGATTCAAAGAAGCAGCACTAACCAAAGAAAAAAAAAATCGCAAACAAAACGAAAGAAAAAGCAGACCAAAAACCAAAACCAAAACAGACTAATAATTCATTCGATGAAGACGCAAACAACAAACATGCACGCGTCAGATATGTCAACAAAAAAAAACATTGTTATTGTTGTTGTTGTTCCCGTTTGGCAAAGTGACTCCATAATCGATCAATAAATTTTTCATGTTCTCAGTTTTTCAGTCACGCTTCGAGTTATCGCACATCGAGTGAAGTGACACTGACAGTTCCATGCGTATCTTCTTTTTAAAGGTTTTGAAGTACATACCTACGCATGTTGACAGTGACAGTGACACTGAGACCCTCCAGTGATGGCATCATTGGAGGCAGTTTGGAATAGTGCAGCAGTTTCTGGAATGTGCGATCGGCGAGCCTAATTCCCAAGAGCGAAAAAAACAAAAACAAATGAGTAACCACGCGTCGACTGATTTTTAGAAATTGTTTAAACATTTTTTTTTTTCTATTCATCTTTTGTTTGTATACCCTATTCCATAGGGTGTAGCTCATTTGGATGCACAGTTGGTAAGGGAGTGATGTAATGGAACCGTTTGCATGCTAAAAACCTGCCAAATAATTTGACATTTAAGAAGTTTTAGCAAGAAATTCATTCACGTACTTTGCAAAAATCACAGAGACAACTAATAATTTGACGTTTGACAACTTTTAGCAAGTGAACACCAGCGGCTGTCAACCTATCTTCTGCTCCAGATTCCTCGAAGTTCCACTATTTCACAAACTTTTCTTCAAATTATTTTTTGACAAGTTGAACATAAAGCCGTACCTACTGTCAAAAAAAGATCAGCTCTAGGGTATTGTACAACGCCGTACAGACAAATAGTAACCTTTCTATATGTTTGTATTGTTTAAATGCCATTTGAAATGATCATATGACAAGCAAGCACTTGGGGAATTCCAAGCCAGCATTGGACATTAGCATAAGTATTAGAGTAGCTCGCAGCTGGCTCCCAAAAAAGTTCATTTAAATTTTAAATTTGTTTTTAGTTTTAATTTTGATTTTATAGTCGCGCCGTAGTTCTCCTTCATGGTGGCGACGACGACGACTACGACGACGGCGGCAATCGTTAGCGCCGTCATCTTTTTTCTTATGGGCATTGGATTGTGGTTGCGGTAGCGGTATGCCAACAAATCAGCTAACCAGCCAGCTTTTGGGAATGTGACATCCGTAAGAGAGCACGCGGCCTTGAGAAATACACGAATACGAATAGGTATACGACTTCGTACGCCATTTGACGTTTGCCTTGTGCAACTGAGTTCCGGCTGAGAAATTTCGCCGTTGCCGCCACCATCGCCACCGTGACTGATCACACTCAACCACACTGTTAGCGAAGCGAACACCCGTCGAACCGGCTGACCAGCGGTAGATCGTACGTTTGTTGTTCGCTTTTGTGTGCTTAGCTTAGCCAGTATATGGGTCATTGGACCCGTCCGAATTCAGCCAAATTTGCGACCTTGCTAGACCTTGATTGGATGCTTTAATTATCAATTTGTATACGTTCATCGTCCGCGCGAGCACTGGAGTCTAGCGGCAAACTTGTCTTTCACAGGTTTTAATTGCGAAGCAGTCGTCAAAAATTGCACTCTATACTAGAGATAGCGGCGGCAATACCGTCTTGAATGTTCCATCCAATCGATCAAATATCGAATGAGGGTATTTTTTCGACTTCGAATTGTTTTTTTTTGTTTATTTTTTTCGTTTTGCGGAAACGCCTTATCAGAGACAGATTAAGAGAGACTTGAGGCGGAAATGAAATTAATAATTGATCAGCATCGACAGTAGGCACACAGGTCTGAGGCTGAGGAAGTGGCTAAGCTGGTCTATCTAATCGAACCTAACTCGTTTGCATTAGGGTCACAAGGTGAGCAGACATTGCCGACGGCGGGAAGGGTTGGGAGTGAAAAAACCTTGCTGATTATACGGTCGTCATATCGGTATCAGTATCAAAAGTCTCTAAGGTCATTCGAGTCTTGCAAAACAGGAAAACTACAAACAAATCGTTGTATTCACCTTGACAACGTGTGGGTTGCTAACTTCTGAGCGTTCTTCGATAGCCTCGCTTCTCTCCGATTGGGTATTAGTTTAGTCTAATTACCGCAAGATAAGACAGAGAGCGCGCTTTTGCTTTAGATTACACCGGCGGCGGCGGCGACGGGTGATTTGACACAGCTCACGTACGCACATCATTCTATAGCCGGCCCAGAACAACCAAATCATATCACTAGCTACTCGACGATTGCTATACGAAATCAATAAACAATATTGCCATGTGATTTTGTGGCAAATGAATTTGTTTACACAAAACCGCTTGGACAGCCACAATCTCATTATGAGGTCATTACGGGTTGCTTATCAGCCAAGGCAGAGCTCTCAGGGAGCAAGTCTCAGTGTAAGTCTACACTGGTATGGGGATTTTTCCTTTATTTTTTGTGTTTTTTTCCATGGCCACTGGGGGAGAGTGTAATATTTGAGTGGGGTTGGGGAAATATCTACGACAATAACAACAATTAATGTTGTCGACAACGACGACGACAACGACGAGAACAACAACAGACTGCGACTCATTACTGATAACACGTCGTCGAGCCGAACAGAGTCCCCAACACTGTTTGATACAAACAAAATCGTGGAAATTTTTTTTTTTTTTTGTTTTATGAAAAAGGCATCCGCCACGGCACACGCAAGCGATTGTCAGATAATAAGGCCACATAGAGGCTTGTCTCTGTCAATGACAATCCCCTTTTATGATAAACGTCAAACGATATGTAGGTCATTATATTAAATTTGTTGTGCAGTTGGAACTTGAACCGAGCAAAGTCTTATACATAATTTTCTTTTCTTTTTATGGGCACAAGTTCAGAATCAGCAAACGATATCATGGAAGTTTTATGAAATTTTATTGAAGCTTTATCAAGAGTATCTACCGTTATGATTTATGAAAGTGATTTATTATATTCAGGTTTGTTCGCGTGCCATGTAACTACGTAGTACTTATGTGAATGGTCTTGTGAAATTTCCTTAAAAGAGTCACAAAAATAACAATGTAATTTGACGTTTCTCGACAATTCTCTGTCTCTCTCTCTTTCTCTGAGAATTGTCATTTTCAACTTGTCAAATTTAACATTTGGCGAGTTTTCACATAAAAAGTTGACAAATGAAACAACATAACAATAGAATTGGGACTTTATCGGTCTAAGCCGAAAGGTACCTATGGTGGGGAAAACAGAATAAGCCTTTGTGTGGTCTCCTACATATCCTGATGGAAAAACACTGCGACCTTATCTTGAGAATGTCGTAAATCCGAGGAAGACCGAGGTTATGGAGAAACTCAAGGATTGTATCCAGATGAATGGTTGGTTACGACTGGGGAATTGAACCCAACGTTTTTTTTTTTTTTTGCCTATTATGCTCAGCAATCCCTTGGTCTTCCAAACAAAGTCAGCATATGTCCGAGGAACTTATGACTAGCTTGTTAAGATGGTAGTTGAGTGAGCAGTATCCAGTGAGGAAATCCAAAAGAGCTTTAGCATGATGCTTGTGGATAGTGGAAATGAGGTGTTGCCAGACACCAAAGCTTGTTTTCACGAAGTGCAACTCACGTGACTTAGATGTTCCATCCTGTGCAGTTGAGAAAGTTAATGATGTTGTAAAATTCTATGTCAGAGGTCTCTGATAATTCTTTGTAAAGGACTTTACCAAGCGTGAGATGTCTGATTCTGGCTAGTGCCGGGAATTCACAGAGAATTGGAGAAGTGGATTAGGGTTTCCTTTTCCTGCGTTTTGTTGAAACTACGGCAATGAGTACTAAGGTGATAGCTTGCGAGGCATTTGGCCTGTGCTAATTGTTACAATTCATCTTGGACTATCTATCATTTCACCAGACTTATATGACCTGAAATTGATGACCATATGTCAAGTGAGATTATTACCCTCAACAGAGCACAAATTCGTACCATTATTGGTGTCATCACAGTCCACTGCCTACTAGGACAACACGCCAGGAGATTAGAGGCTCTCTTCAATGATTTTTGCAGAAGTTGTAGGGATGACGACAGTACAACTCACCTCCTCTGCAACTGTCCAGCATTCTATAGGCATAACAATGGGCTCTGAGCCTAAGTGAGCCCTCAAGGGACACCTATCCACTTAACCTAACGTTAAGAGATTCTGTTGGACTCAATCGTAGGGCTTTTGTGGTTCCGATAATAGCTCTGCTTAGTTTTGTAGGCAGGCCACCAAACGAGCGATTCACGGGTGTGATGCCATGAACAACGGCAGTGTACATCTCGAGAGGACCATCTTAAGTTGGAGTCCCCACCTTTAATTAAAGGATTTACTGCAGGCGGAGAAAGCGACACATGCCTTCTTTACCATGTGTTCTTATTTTCTAGCTCAGATTGGGGTCAAAGATACTTTGCACTGGAGGGTAGAGTAAGCGTTTGGTTGTTAAGACATGGAAGCTTGAAAGTCGGTATTTTATACTTAGTGGTAAGTAGCATAAGTTCAGTTTTACTCGCATTAACGCCAAGTCTGCCCAGAGCCTTTTCTGTGAGTTCACTAATTACTGACTATATTTATAGAACTGGCTGGATCTATAGAACATTTTTATTAGCAGCTGTCAAAAGCCAAAGAAATATGGTGGAAGGGCTACTACTCAACAAGCTATAAACGAATAAAAGATCATTGATCAAAACGGTTTAAGTTTATGACAACCTTCCAAAAGTTTATATGTTTCGTGTGCTGGTATAAATTTAAGAACTTTATCGTGACATGCCGATTCCCTTCCTCATAACTGTAGTCTTCAGTTAACAGATACAAAGTTACACCCTTGTTTTTATAGGCTTACTTTTGATAGAACAACTTCTATCTGTAAGAGCTTACAAAAATGTAACCACTTTGAGAGTATATTTATGTAAATTGTAATTTGCAACCAAAACAAGTTTTTCAATAAGCAACAGTAAATCATAAAATTATCTTCGGTTTAAAAAAAAATTCTAATCCCGCTCGTGCTTTCCCAAATATTATCAACAAATTCCTCAGTAGCAATCTAGCAAAATTAATTTAAATAAATCAAAGATCAACACGATGAGTTCGCACCTTTCGCCTAACGATAAATATGTAGAAACAGAAATCTGTTTAGTCGATATTTACGTAATGAATTTAGTTAATAAATTAATTTTCTTGACAACCTTGATACACTTTTTAGATGGACGACAGGAAATGGTTTGATAAGAATAAGTTTTACTAGAAGATACAACACTTGGACGGAAGTTTTACAAATGAAACGAAATGCAACCTTTACTGCTGAAAGACATATGGACATATCCTGCTTACAACCTAGACCGCAAGTCGGGCAAAACTGAAAACTGACTCAAATGATCGAACACCAGCTCCTAACTTGACTGATGGTTGGGTCAGAGAAAAGTTCATCAACCTGAATAATATTTCGATTTTCACAGACGAGCACCGGGATCACTAAAACCCAACATTACCCGGTCAATAAGACTTCCAAACGGAAGTCACTAACTATCGCCAAGGCGTTGTCGTAACGAGCTCAAAACTCTTTCCGGAAACAAGACCATAACACTCTAGTTGGTCCTGGGACACAATGGTATCCGCGGAAATGAAATGGCGAATGATTTAGCTAAGAAGAGTTCAGAATTAGACCTTTTATTGGTCGATCACTCAGTACTGTCCCGCTAGCACTCGTCAAACCTAGCACAGCACTTGTTTTTTAAAGAAAAAAGCTGACGACTGATGAAGGGAACTCTTATTATGCTGCACAGCACTTGTCTTTGAAAGAAAAGCTGACAAGAGATGAAGGGAACTCTTATTATGCCGCATCTCCTAAAATCTCTGGACAAAACTTAAGAAAACAAAAATGAGATCGAACCTAACGTTCTTCATAGGGATTATCAAACGCCACAGCCTATTAGCGGGCCACCTTTTAAGAATGCACAGAAAACACAGACGATGGCTGCGGCAATACCGAAAGGAAAGCACAGCTCACTTCCTATGCGAATGCCCCAGCCTATACAGAACAAGAAAGACAGCCTGGGCGACCTTCCAAAATCCATTCTGAAATTCATCACAAAATTAAGTACGATTCACGGATCATTCTTTCCTTTTAGATTGAACATTCCACGTTAGAAGAACGCTATAGATCCGTAGAAATCCGAGTGAAGACTCTCCTTAACCTATCTTGGCCTTAGAAGACAACGGAGGCAAGGCCCTACCAAGAAGAACCAAGGAGACGCTATACAAGATCCTCATCATCCCCTTTTTGAACTTACTCAAAACCGATCGGAAATTAACTTGAAGTCTTAAAAAAAAGTCCTACCTACGTTGACAGTATATGAAGAACATGATTCAAACACCATTTAAACGAGCTGTACAACTTTGTTAAATAAAATTCGTGAACGATTATGCTGGCTAGGTCATCTAGAGCGGATGAACACCGATGCTTCAGTAGAAGAAAATGAAGTCATCTTTAATGGCGTTCGCAAGTGATCTCAACCATTTAGGTGTATACAACTGGAAACAGCAGGCTAAGTATCGTGCTGGCTGGAGAGGCCTTGGTTGACCCCAAACTATAGGCCCACCTTAGTTATTAAGCTGTAAGATTTCAAAATTGAGGATATTATTTTCGCATACCGTCGTACACACACACGTTTTGCCACAAAGTTGCATTAGACAGAAGCGAAAGCACGTTTAAAATCTCCTATGTCCGATATGTATGTATGTGTATCCAGAGAGATATGAAAACAGGCCAAAACTGTTGAGTCCCGAACCTAAGCCAGCTTGCTCAGCAGTCCAATGTTCACTAACAACCAACCGTTTTAAGTTTAATAAAAAGTGAAGATTAAAGGCGCTATCTGTGGCAGAGGTTGTTACTTTTATCTCCAGAAAATGGAAG
The DNA here is from genome assembly GCA_951813785.1 of Criorhina ranunculi. Classification (NCBI taxonomy): domain Eukaryota; kingdom Metazoa; phylum Arthropoda; class Insecta; order Diptera; family Syrphidae; genus Criorhina; species Criorhina ranunculi. Next base: position 51,292,406 of record OX638382.1, read on the forward strand.
TGCTTGAAGACGTTCGAAAACGATAATTGGTCATGAGGACCCTGCATGTAGATCCAAGCTTGTTTTTGTATCTTTTTCCAGTGATTTTTCAGGTTTAAGTTTGTTTAAACGACAGTAGGTAAGGAAGGTCCAGTAAATCAGTTTTCCTCTTACACAATATTTGTCCATAGAGGTTGTTTATTTCACAAATACATAAATAACTTCCTTTGATACCGAAATTTAAAAGTCGTAAACACAGAGGTTGTGAAAAAATTGGGGTTTTTTCTGTTTTTTTCGTTTGATAACTAGGAAAGTGGTGCATCATAAACTTAAGTGATAAATTCGAAGTTATTTAGGTCATTTGGTCGGACAATCCAGTGAATCACAAAGTGCGTACTTGAATTCAAAATCATGCGTGTCTATTACAAAGTTTATAACTAAGCAAACGTAGCAAAACGTGTTCTTAAAACAATTACGCCCATCCAGCAATAGAAACAATTTATCACCCAACATCCAAAACGTGACTGCAAGTGTTTTAAAAATGTAAACAGTTTTTGTTATAAGTTCATGACCTACCCCAAATTACTCCCTCAGCCCTCCAACCAATCTTATGATACGCAATTTACAGCCAACAAAAGTCAGACTTATCAGTCCTTCAATCCCAATTCCGGAAGTCTGATAAATTCAACATCCATCGACATGATTTTATTTTTATACTTTTCTCCTGAATTTTTTTTTTTTATAGACAATAAGAGAATGCGCATTATATTATTTTTATCACTTATTTTCAAACGAAGCGAAAACAACAAAAGAAGGTAAAAAAAAAAAACGAAAACAAAAATATAAATGACTAGCAAAAAAAAAAACAAAACAAAACCACCTCAGAAGAAAAAAAAGAAAAAATATTACATTTCATCTGAATTTCAAATATTTACTTTTTTAATTAGTACGTAAACAGATAGCCCCCGGACTTTGGCAATTCCCCCGACTCCCTTTGGCGCGCCAAATAGTGCCCCCCTCACAAGAATGTGGGCCACAGAATACCGCCGCCGTACACTACACACTCGGAAATATGTATATTTTCATGTGTATTAAGCAAAACGGAAATAGGCCCGTGCTATATAATGGCGGTCGCGATCGAGCGCTAATATCGTTCCCATTTGCACAACATGCGAGTGTGTATGCCTGCGTTGTCAAAATATTTACATGTGTGTACAGAGGCAAGTACTCCAATTAAGGGCGATTAATGAAGAAAGGTGCGACTGCACACATGAGGAAATTGATGAATTGAATTTTGTATTTTTTTTTTTAGTGAACGTAGCGCGGTGAGCAAAACAACAAACACACACCTGAACGAGTGAGCGCATCAAATGACATTACGATAAAAATAGCAAAAAAGACACTTTGTGCTGAATTGCGAAATAGCCCGACTTAGCGTACCTGACTCGTGGCACGGTCGGTCGGCACAACACCATGCGGAAAAGAGCACAACCAGCTCGAGTCCATTCTGTACGTGCTTTGTGTAGCCAATAAGGCTTGAGGTGGTGAAATTGAGTTACTTCCTCCGAGGACATGATCGTTTTGCTAATGTCCTTATGGAAACTTATTTTGAAGGCGTTGCTCTTATCAGGTTTTTTTTTTGGAAATGTTTGCACCGGAAATACCTCAGGTCTCACCCACTGGGATATCACATGGGAATGGGATTTTTTCACGTTTCACAATTCTGTCGCGTGTGCTCGATTATAGTATCAGAGTCGTGCACAGGAAGGGAGATATGTATGCATGTGTTTGTCAAACTGTAATCAGCAATCAAGTCGAAAACAAGTGTAAATTGTTTTTTTTTTTCATTTTTTTATTGCTGTTCCAACTGATATGACTAGAGTTTAAAAAAACATTGATAAACTACATAAGTCACACTTTTAGGCGTTGAAATATTACCGTGAGATAAAATGTACAAACATCGGTCTTGGAATGGAAGATACAAACTTCCTGAACTGCTTTATCAGGGCTTTTGGGACAAAAACAATATGGGTATGTCGTCTGTGTTATTGTTTATGGATGTACCAAGGTCTTTTGGGGTTCTTACCCCGATTGGGAAGAATATTGAAAACGATTGCTAATGGAATGAATTAGCACTAGGTAGAGGTCAAGCTAGATTAGAAGTAGATAATCATCTTTACTGTGTTGGTAATGTGGCATATTTGTCTATTTTTAGAATTTGAACCGCCTTTTGAAGGTTAAAAGTCACACGAGGCCGAGTAATTTATTCGAAATTGATTGAAGATCTTACCAGCAGTCTTAATGACAGATTAATATCTTTGTATAGTGTATTGAGAATCATCTTGTTGCTGCTACTGTAGGCTGTTTCGTGATTAATGATTTTTGTGTTAATATTTATTCCTTGTCAATTTTTAGACACAACCAAGTTTGTTTATCAAATTTTATACTTGTCTAGAGGGCGACCGCAATGACAATGAAGAATTTGAGCACACAAAAAACCAAATCACAAACAAATTGATTGATCTTGGCGATCAGTTAATAGTTTAAAACCTGTCTCCTGATCAACGTCTTGTTGTACAGACTATCGAACTACGATCTGCGGCAGTTCGAAAACTTCAATCGAACGTTTGAAAGGAACGATCGACTAATGCATTTTTCAACGCATCAACAATTCCCAAGGACTAAATATAAGACGTTGCTCGTTGCCCTTAACCACGGAGATCAAGTTTAAGCACTTAAGCTCAGTGAAGAAGGATCAATGAAGGAAAAGAACTTAAAGTCAGGATTGCATGAACCTTAAATGTAAGGAGGGACGTGATAATATTCTCCGATGAATAAAAATGAACAATGACTGCAAGAACGGAAATTGAATACAGTCCAAGGACTGAAGAGGCACCTTGCCAGATTTTTTCTTACTTCCTGCGAACATATTATTTTATTATTGTGCCTGGAGCCACTTAGACAAGGAGATCCCCTATCTTCCTAATGAAGTTGAGAATATATCCAGTCGAGGCATTACGAAGGTCCTCCGATATTAGGAATTCTTTGTGGAGAAAGCGGACATACTTCCAAGTGGTTTGCGATCACATCCCAGGGCGTTTTTATGAGTGCGAAAGACATTTTGTATCATCTCAAGCAAAATGCTGTTCCCCGACCGGGCTCGAACATGCACAGGTCAGGTTACAAGCGAACACGCTACCCACTGCACCATCGCCACCTTTCAAGCAACTCAGTTATTTAAGTGTATTCTTCGGCATTAGCCTTGTGAAGAAGTGTAAATTGTAGACCTTAAATTATATCCTGTGGAGAAAACGTATGATATTTCCAATATTTTTCTTCTAGCTTTTCTCTTCTCAAGGCTGGTTGTTGCTACTCGTGATACCTGACACTTGCATCTGTTATTTTATTCTTAAGTGTTGGACACACCTCACGGACTAGTTAGGCTAGCTAGTCTAGTAGATCAAGTCTATTTTACTTTTCTGTTCAGCCAAAGTCCCGAAAAGAGACTTTTGGATTGAATCAGCACAAATGCTAAGTCAGACTTGTAGGCAATTTGACTTAAGGTCGAGTTCGCGATACAATTGTGACGAAAAAGACGGAAAGAGGCCAAACGAGGGTGTCTGTTTTGGATATCTCACTGGACACGTTCATACGTACAGGGTCACTTACCTCAAAACAAAGTATTTTTCGATTCCAAAAATAAATGACATCTTCCATTTGGTCGGCATTTCGGAAACCTGAGTAGATATACAGTTTTATTTGAGGAAACGTCAAACAGTCACTATTTGTCTAGTTTCCTGCCAAAACTCATAGTTTTCCCACTCGAATTTCTTGGCATTGAGCTTGTTTTGCTTTCATTATTGATGTTCATTGACCGTTCAGTGTCACAAATTGACAGCGTCATAGACTGTTAGTATCACAAACATCAAATCGCACCTCAATCGAGGTATCAATGCGGATTTAGCTAGTTCAACCAACTAAACACTGTGTATAGGTAGGTATACCCTCGTGCTTTGCCAATCTAAGCGATTATCGATTGACTAAATTGAAATGACGCAAATGCCACGCAAAGTGGATACCTTACCTACTCCTGCTTCAATAGAGAGACGAAGCCACTCACGAGGTGCACTCAATAGGGAAAATCATAGATTTTGTGTAAGGGAATCCCAAAACTCTCCAGCTATTTCGTACTGATAACCCAATTGAATACCAAAAACAAAAATATATATGTTTGTGTACCCGATGACGCAGTAGAAACTTCCAGAACGCGAGGTGTGATCAGTGGCGTCCGCAAATGTGCAAAACTAATTACATTTACAACGGAGTATATTTACCGAGACCTGCTCTCTGATGAAATCAACTCACATGTTATTTAATTAACGCCACCAGACCCTCTGATTCACCACTTTATAGTTAATTGGTGGTGTACGAGTATGCGGCTTTGGGAAATAACCGTCACCTGTCATGGTGATCCTAATCGGCAGACTCTTATCACAATGACATCATTTGTGTGTGCCACCGTCTAACGTCATCTTTTCCCAGCATTGTCACCTATTCACCGTGAAAACAAGAACCGCATTTTGTTGCGCCAAATCACAATGATTCGAAGAAATTCAAAATCCGATTCAAGAAGTAGGTCCCATGACTCACGTATACACTAATTAAGAGCCACACAGACTGTCGCGCTGTCTCTATTTGTCCCGATTATCACCAGCGGCAGCCGCTTGACCTTTCCATACTCCCCACATTCCGATGATCACAGTTGGGTGAGAGCGAACGGAAAAAATTAAAAAAAAAAAAAAATACAAATCCCCACCGTATCCAGCGATAGTGATCTCGTGCGTCAGAGACTGCTCCGGACTTTGAGTCATTCCAGCCCTATTGGCCTTTTTCGGTGGCGAAAATTTGAAAACAAGGCAGCAGTCAGTTCTCAGCCCACAAACGATTTCTTCGGAGACATTTGTCAACATTTGACACGATCGCCTGATAGGGCAGCGAGTCTCAAAAGAACGCCTGCTGATAAGCCACCAGTAGCTCTGGTTAGTGTTTTTATGGGAACACGGGAGCAATGGTGCCTATTTGCTAGATGACACGTGCTTTGCTATACCTACTGAAGCGTTAGGCTATTCTCAGACCTCACCGATAAGATAAAGTTCATCAAAGCCACACGCAATTAGATAAGATAACAAAACCACCTGTTGCTCAGTCAATGAAGCTGTCAAAAGCTGTCGAATTCAGGACCAAAGGCGACAAAAATTTTCGATTTGACGTCAAGAGCAACAGTAGCTCGTGCGAATTATTGACACGATAATGAACTGACTGACGGACTGATAACTCGATCCGGTTCCAGACATAGCGATCCGTCCGGCATCTGATCTATTTTTACGTCGTCGCGTAGATTTTTTTTGTTGCAAAAAATTTCCACTCGATTGTTGTCGTCACGTCGTGGTCGTGGTCGTTGTGCGGCTTCGTCTGACTGATCGATGTTTGTCCGATTAATTAGAGGCCGATTCAAGCCTCCTGTACTACGATGTACCAAACACGCGTCCGAAGATGAATGGAAATTTTTCCACCACCCAGCGATAAATTAAGTTCGTTTATTAGCACTTTCGTAGTGTCACGCCAGCTAATGGCGCTGACAGTGGCAGCAGCACGTAAGTGTGCTTTCATCGTTAAATCACTCGGGCAATCGGGTGTCGGGAAGTTGAGATGGGAAGCCGCCTTACAGCACTACGATCGGCGTTGTGCCTGGCCTGGCCTGCCCTGTTGTTGTTTGTTGCTATGATTTTATTTGCATTTTTATTGCATAGCTGTGTGTGTGTTATGATTTTATCTGTTTTTATTATTATTGCCGTCGGCATGGGAATACGGATACACTATCACGTGTGTCCATAGAACTGGACGACAAAAAATGTCGGCGTTAAGCTATTGAGATTATAATGTTTGGTCATAACAATGATTTAAATAAATTGAGACGGAGCTGACAGGGATAAATTTATTGCAAATAGGTTCCGAGAATAGATAGGAATCGAATGCATCGGCAAGGATGACTATGTGACACGAGCTTGGAAGCTTCGATACCATAAAACATAAGACACCTTATAAGTGTCATAGAGATTAATAAAGCATGCACACTGTGTTTGTGATACCAACCTTACTTACTTGAGGTGGCGCTACAGTCCGGGGTGGACCTGGGCCTCAACTAACAAGCGTCTTTAACCAGCTCGATCTTTAACCTCCAGTTACGCACGCTAAGTTGGTTGAGGTGTAATACCAACCATGCTGTGGAATTCATTAGTCCTTTAACCGTCGTTCTACTAGATCTTGGAAGACGTCCAATACATTTGTTTCTTGAGTGAACTTCCTCGTCAACACAACCCCTACCTAGGTCTTCTTTCGTCTTTCCTTGTGCTGTTATCCCAGAACCTTGGCAGCACTTTACAGGTTTTGATTTAGTTTTTGTAGCAAAAATTGCTTTCATTGCCGATTGGCTATCGATGAAGAAGAAGATACTGTCGTGTGGTATTGCCCTCATCACCCTCATGGGCAGCTATTATCACTGCTAAGCAGGTTGAAGATATTCTCGAGTTCTGCTGTAGCTGTTGTTGTCCTATTATTCATCAAAAGCACGTGCTATTAGACTCATAGGATCCCATCACACTCAAGACTTTGATACTCGGTTACTGGTGTACACTGATGGGTCAGAAATAGACTGCGCAGTCGGGAGTGGCTTCTTCTGGAAAAAGTCAAATATCGCTAAATCATATCGTCTGCCTTATTATGCCAGTGTGTTCCAAGCGGAGTTACTAGCTATAAGAGAAACATGTCATTTACTGAAAGACGATCGAACTTGGTCAAGCTGCAATCAAAGCCATAGACTCGACAACTACAACTAGGAAAACAGTGCCAATATAAACTTAACCGCCTAAGCTAGGTATTGTCTTGGCTGGGAGCGAATAAGCCCACTGTCACCGTTTCGCTTGATTCTGTTAAAGGTAACTTCTTTTCATACTTTGGACTAGACTGACTAACTCTGCTATTTTAAGAAAGACATGGCTCTCATAGACCCACAAGCTAGTTAGGGCCTAAACTGGGCCGGGAACCTCGAGCATTAGTACCTACATTAGATAGACTAGTCCACATATGTCACGTCCTCCTGCTTTGAAAAGCTGATGGCAGAAGTAGTTTTTCCCCAATTCTTTCAATTTCTTTGTTTGACTTTGCAAGCTTCGATTCTTGACATGGTCCATTCTTTCTTTTGAATTTATTACATGTGCTTTCCGTTATTCATTGTTACTTAATGATCGCCTTAGCACATCACAGGTAGCTTTTTCTAACGAGGAGATGAAGCAATTTCTTGCATTTCAACAGCTTTTCAATGTAGAACTTTTTCCCAATGTTTTCTTGTTGCTTAATTGTTCCGGTTACCGGCAGGTAACCAAGTAATGGCCCTAATCGATGGAACTTATGGTCGTTTCAAATATTAAATACATGCCTTATAAATTTTTTATTTTTTTTTATTGAACACAAAACGATATAAATAATAATAAAAAGATTAATAATTAACAAAGAAAAAGTACAACTAATTATTCCAGTGGAAGATGTCAGGGATTGCAGGTGGGTATCGGGATTTATACATTTGAGATTGGATAAAGTTCCTCTTGTTTTTTGGTTCGGGTTTGAAAGTAGCCAGGCCCTTTTTGTATGCGTACTCAACAATGCTTACGGCTATCTCCAGCGAGCATTGAGTGAGCTTACTTATATGTGGGTAGACACGTCCTTTGGCTAGATCGTCTTCTGTGCACAGTTCAGATAATCTGCCTGCGGCTATCAGGAATAGATCTTCAGGAATTGTCAACATACCAGAGCAGATGACTCCCATTGATATTCCGGGAAAAAGAAAACAGTTGAGGACTTGACTCGGGTAGAATGTCTTGTCTTCATATTCGACTTGATAAAACGATGATCCTGCTGCAAAAATACATTTGCCTTTTGTATTTACGTATGCCTGCACAGCAGTGCATTCGGATTTCGCTGTGCAACTTGATAAGGCGAAAATAACTGGAGTTTCACAAAATTCGGCCATTTTTTTTAAAATAGCCTTAGTGAATGCAGCCCCAACACCAGAGGCTCCAATTAATATCGTGGGCTTTACAATATCTACTGCTTCAGCTAGAGTGTTAACTTCCGGATGATCGTGGGCATAAATTAACTCGTATTCTGTTAGGCCACCACTTGAACGGTTTTTCGTAACAAGACCCTTGGAGTCCATAAGCCAAATACGCTGCTTAGCATCCTCATCGTTGAGACCTTCTTGTTTCATTGCCATTACACATATATTTGCGATACCGATAGCAGCTAGTCCAGCTCCGAACAATAGAATCCGGTTATCCTTCAAAAAGGAATTCTTCATCTTCATCGTGGTCAAGATCCCGGCCAATACAATGCCTCCTGTACATTGAATATCACCATTCCAGAGGCAGTATTTATCCTGGTACTTTTCCAAAATCTTCATTGCAGTATCGTTGCCGAAATCCCCAAACTGTATCAGACAGTTTTGTCCAAAGTGACCTACCACAGCTTGCAGGAATTCATTTACGAGTTCATATAAAAGTTTACTTGAGACACGCTTCTCCCGTATACCAATATACAGAGGATCGTTCAAAAATGACTGATTGTTGGTGCCCACATCCAAGGTGATAGGAATGCAGTGATATGGTTTTATACCAGCTGCAATCGTATGGAGGTATGTTTTAGAAACAGCCATTCCCATACCATTGGCACCCAAGTCACCTAAACCAAGAATACTTTCTCCATTGGTCACAACAATTGCGCGCACATCAGCTATCGGCCAATTCCTCAAAACACTGTAGATGTGTCCCTTGTCCTTGATGGTGATAAATAATCCCTTAGGAGTTCGAAAATGGAAACTGAATTTCTCGCAACCCAAATTTACAACCGGTGTGTATACAATTGGCAAAAGTTTACCAAGATCAGCGGCAAGGACATTGTAAAACAAGCGTTCATTGTGCTCAGCAAGATTGCTTAGGAACACAAATCTATCCAAATTATTGTCCAAGTGGTCGAACTCGAGTAGGACGTGCTCAATTTGCTCCGCTCCAGTTTTCACATATGGCGGCAATAGACCATGAATACCTAATGCCTGACGTTCTTTATGTGTAAACGCCAGACCCTTATTGAAACGTTTATTGTGAAGGCGTTCATATCCCGATAGTAGGCCGGATGGTTCACTCTCCTCCTCGGTATTCCAAAGGCCCAAGCGATCACGTTTATGTTCTGGTTCCATTCTTGTGTTTGCTGTTGAGATGCTTCTAAATTGCTTTGAATATGCTACGCGCTATAGTCTCAATGGACGTTATTCTAAAATAAAATAAAAAAATGTGATAAACGACAACGATGACGTGGCTTACTGAGCGTCTCGATTTAAAGTAATTCTACAAAGTTTTGTCTGTCTTTAGAGTTTGCAATCGACAAGAGGTGGATCGGGCGAACTTCGTTAACAACTTACGATGGATTATAATGGCACTGGATAATTTTTATAGACTTTTCGTTCCATGATATCAGGCATGGAGCTGGGCTTGTAAATCAAAATTAGTCGAGAAGTTGCTAGTTGCCCCCACTGGTATGTTCTCAACAGGACCTACTGTGTCTTGCGTGGATTTCTTGTACAATTCAGAAGTAGTTTTTCACTAGGGCACTTATCACCGAGTAATTCCAGGAAAATATTCGAACAGCCACCTTTTCCAAAGCAAGAAGCTGCGATGTCTTCAAGTTTCGTCCGAGCTTCATCAAAGCTGTCTCACAGAAAGTGCTTCAAGTTAAAGGCTTCCACTGTTTTTTTCTCGAACACCACACTGGAGCACCCAGACACAAAAACAGGTCTATTGTACTAACAGCAGGTACAACCCTTTTATTGTATTTTCTTCATCTTTCTAAGAAAGTCGAGTAAGAGATTCAGTGATAAGGAGCTTAGGTTACCAGCACTCATCGTATCAGCCTCAAAAATCTGCCATCTGGCAGGACAATCTGTCGTCGCCCTCTCCAAAAGCGTCACAGATAGTGGTGCCACTTAAACCCAACACGTTGAAATATTTGGCAAAGGCGAAGTGTCCCGTGAAAACATCAATAAGTTTGTCTGCAGTCTTTTCTGTTAAGAGACAGTTTCGCAGACTTCTTGCAGACGTCGGGAAGGATCTGTTTAGTCTGCCCCTCCAACCTGGAGAGTCAAAATCTCTGCTTGGAAAACAGACGCATATACATAGGAGAAAGTGCAGTCTAACATTATCACTTTCAACAAACACTCCAGCATCTGAGCCATCATTGGCCTTGGAGCCATAAGATCTGATTCAAAGGTCCTCAAATCTCCAGTGCGTGTTATACCAAAAACCACTACTTTTTAGACGGAAAATGGCTCTGATTCTTTCGCATGTGAGCATCGATGTAAGCATGAAGGGGTTGTAGATTAAGCATTGCATCTAGAGCAGAGGAAACAGGCGTGGTTGAAAAAGCCCTGCTGCAGCCGAGAAAAACCGTTCTTTGAAGTTTAGTGCAAATAGCAGTCAAGATTTTGCGTCATAGCTTATTCCACCCGACAACCGACGCATATGCTAAGGAAGGTCTTACAATCGCTTAATAGAGCCCCATGTCTTAACAAAAGCGCCCTTACACTACCAGAAAGCTGATAATGCTCGAGCCGCTTTAGACTCGACGTGTTTCAACCAAAGAAGTTTCCCATCCAAAATTACTCCTAAATATACCGCTTCGTTGGCGAGTGGGATTCTGACGCGCCCAGCCAGCTTCCTCTTTCTAGTGAGGAGTGAAGGTAATCAGATTACGATTGGCTCGCATATTATATGTAGCTCCGGTCACAACTCGGCGTAGTTGGAATACTGCATCGGGTGTGGTAACCGATGAAACCATAAATTATGCTTTTGCACTTTTTGATAGCTTCAAGTCACCTAGAACGGATGGAATATACCCAGTCATGCTGCAATACGGTGTAAGTCAGTGGCTGTCAACTCTGAAGAGAATCTTCACTGCAAGCTTGGCACTGAACGCGCGTTTGACAGGAAAGAATACATGATGGGTGTTTCCATCGACATCGAGCCTTTGAAAATGCGACCTTGGAAAGCATGTGCAATTCTGCCAGACAACGCGGCATAAATGAATCACTAGCGTTGTGGTTTAGAGCAATGCTAAATAAATATAACTTTGGTGGCGCTGCCCACAAGGTGGCGTTTTGTCTCCTATACCGTGGTCGAATCTCTGCTTAACTGTCTCAACAGTTCTCGCATTTACGCTCAGGCTAACTCGGAATGGGGTTTCAGTTGTAGCTCCTGGATATGACATACATACAATAGCGACCCATTTTTATCAGTGCTGCATGCAGGAGTTTCAGGATTGGCATTATCTTGTGAAAAACAACTTTTAGCCGACCGTACAAAACGCTTGTTTGCTCTAATTTTATGGTACGAAGCACGTGCACCTCGTAAAGCGGTTTGTAAAGGCTAAAGGCTCTTAGTTCTTCACCCATTGATCCCTATTCTTCGCATTTTTCTTGTGTCCACGCATTTAAATCTAATTTAAGGAACGCTTGTCAATCTGATACTTACTTAAGAGCATACAGTCGCTCATCGGTCTTCACAGGTGTCGGTAATCGTATGCTCTTTGATAGCAATTAAACGGACAAAGTTGACCCTTACTCGTAGCATGTCGGAACCAGGGCGTGCTTAGCTTACCAAAAACAAGAACTTTTGAAGTTGAAGTCATCGCAAGATACACATATAGTCATCTTGCCCATAGGATAACTGTCTGAGTGTGGCTGCTTTCATAGACGAGCAGTCCCAAAGCGGTATCCAATTGTTCAAAGGCTTATTGCTTTTCCTTGAACATCATTATATTAATCTCCAAATTGTCAAGGCAAATTACGTCTTTTACTGCCTGTTGAACACCTGAGAGCCAAGTTGACTTCCTACTTGAATCTTGTCGCTTGATTATTCCTATTACCGACAGGTGTTGCATAGCTGCAACCATAAGTAATGGCCCTAATCGATGGAACTTACGAACGTTTCAAATGCTAAATTAATTACCCTGTACATGTTTTTTTCTTTTATTGAACACAAAACGATATAAATAATAATAAAAAAATAAAATATCAAGAAAACCCATATCAAAAGTTCAATTGGTATAAATTATGGTCTGGACTCTGGATGTTAACTATTTAGATTAAACTTTCTCTTGGTGAGAAAAACTACAAGTAATTATTTCGCTAGTAGACGTCAGGGACTGCAGGTGGGTATCCGGATTTATACATTTGAGATTGGATAAAGAGCCTCTTGTTTTTTGGTTCGGGTTTGAAAGTAGCAAGGCCCGTTTTGTATGCGTACTCAACAATGCTTTCGGCTATCTCCAGCGAGCATTGAGTAAGCTTACTTATATGTGGGTAGACACGTCCTTTGGCTAGATCGTCTTCTGTGCACAGTTCAGATAATCTGGCTGCGGCTACCAGGAATACATCTTCGGGAATTGTCAACATGCCAGAGCAGATGACTCCCATTGAAATTCCGGGGAAAAAGCAATAGTTGACGATTTGACCCGGGTAGAATGTCTTGCCTTCATATTCGACTTGATAAAACGGTGATCCTGCTGCAAAAATACATTTGCCTTTTGTATGTATGTATGCCTGCTCAGCAGTGCATTCGGATTTCGCCAAGGGACTTGACAAGGCGAAAATAACTGGAGTTTCACAAAATTCGGCCATTTTTTCCAAAATAGCCTTTGTGAATGCACCCCCAACACTAGAGGCTCCAATTAATATCGTGGGCTTTATAATATCTATTGCTTCAGCTAGAGTGTCAACTTGTGGATGATCGTGGGCATAAAGTAGCTTGTATTCTGTTAGACAATCACTTGAACGGTTTTTCGTAACAAGACCCTTGGAGTCCATAAGCCAAATACGCTGCTTAGCATCCTCATCGTTGAGACCTTCTTGTTTCATTGCCATTACACATATATTTGCGATACCGATAGCAGCTAGTCCAGCTCCGAACACTAGAATCTGGTTATCCTTCAAAAAGGAATTCTTCATCTTCATCGTGGTCAAGAGTCCGGCCAATACCAGGCCTCCTGTACATTGAATATCATCATTCCAGAGGCAGTATCTATCACGGTAGATTGCCAAAATCTTGAATCCAGCATCTTTGCCGAAATCCCCAAACTGTATCAGACAGTTTCTTCCAAAGTGCCTTACCACAGCTTGGAGGAATTCTTTAACGAATTCGTATAAAAGTTGACCTGAGACACGCTTCTCCCGTAGACCAATATACAGAGGATCGTTCAAGAATGACTGATTGTTGGTGCCCATATCTATGGTGATAGGAATGTTGTGATATGGTTTTATACCAGCTGCAATCGTATGGAGGTATGTTTTAGAAACAGCCATTCCCATACCATTGGCACCCAAGTCACCTAAACCAAGAATACGTTCTCCATTGGTCACAACAATTACGCGTACGTGGGTCATCGGCCAATTCTTCAGAACACTATGGATGTGACCCTTATCCTTGATGGTGATGAATAATCCCTTAGGAGTTCGAAAATGGAAACTGAATTTCTCGCAACCCAAACCGACAACCGGTACACATACAATTGGCAAAAGTTTACCAAGATCACTGGCAAGGACACTGTAAAACAAGCGTTCATTGTGCTCAGCAAGATTGTTTAGGAACACGAATCTATCCAAATTATTGCTCAAGTGGTCGAACTCGAGTAGGACGTGCCCAACTTGTTCCTCTAAGGTTTTCACATATGGCGGCAATAGACCTTGAATACCCAATAACTGACGTTCTTTTTGTGTAAACGCCAGTCCCTTATTGAAACGTTTATTGCGAAGGCGTTGATATCCAGATAGACTGCCCGCTGGTACACTCTCCTCCTCGGTACTCCAAGGGCTCAAGCGAACAGGTTTATTTTCTGATTCCATTCCCGTATTTGCTGTTGAGATACTTTTAATACGCGCTCGATAGGCTCGATGGACTTTATTCAAGAAAAGTTTGACAAACGACAACGATGACGTGGCTAACTGAGTCTTTCGATTTAAACTTGATTTGTTATTTTGCAAAGTTTTGTCTAACTTTGAGCTTTTGTTTTAAGCCTTTCACTTTTTTGTGGCTCCTGGATTTGCATTATATATAGGCGACCTTCTTTCATGAGTGCTACGCGCAGGAATTCCTAACAAGAACAACTTTTAATCGATAGTACAAAACGCTTACACGCGCTGATTATAGTTGTGCGAAGAATATGCACCTCGCGGAGCGGTTTGTAAAGGCTATAAATTCTTCACCCCTTTTTCTTGTGTTCACGCACTTCGATCTAATTTTAGGAATGCTTGTCCATTTACCTATCGGCTTCTACATTTGCTGCGGTGTGGACCCACTGCTTACACAGGAGTTCGACAAGAATGTCTGCGGCCTGAAGCTTCAGTCGGTATATTTTTAAGGGCGGATCTTTAGTTTTGCATTCTAACGCAGTTGACTACAGTTCCATCAGAAGATTTTAACTGGCGTCAACAATCGTATGCACTTTGATATCAGTTAAACGGACAATGTTGACCCTTACTCGTAGCATCTTGGAATCAGGGAGTGCGGCCAACTCTTCAAAATATTGTAGATATGTCTCTTATTCTTGATGGTGACGTAAAATCCCACAGGAGTCTAAAATAACAAACCTCATACATAGCTACTGATGGGATACCTCTTCGGATCTATCATTCCTGTACGCATTTTTACAAACCTGGACCAACTTTTTATTAAAGATCTTTCCACTTCCAAGCTTCTGATACTTTTATACCCATCTAGGTTAGGTTAGGTTAGGTTGAAGTGGCTGCCAGCTATTGCCAGCACACTTAAAGCTTTAAATGAAGTGAAGGAGGTTTTTGATTTCTGTGTTTATCAGATCGCCTAAGTCGTTAAAATAGAATTCCCCTAAATGGAGTCTTCTTTTACGGGAGAGAGTAGTTGGCAGTTACAAAGAAGGTGGTGAATCGTTTTCTCCTCCTCTTCGTCCATGCAGCTTCTGCAGAAATCGTTTGAATGGACGCCAAGCCTTGTTGGATGCTTGCCTATTAGACAGTGTCCCGTAATGAAACCTATTACGGATCTGATATGCGATCTGTTAGAGCGTTTCAGATCCAGCCGTGGCCAAATCCGCTTTTGTCGCTAGGCAGGTTAAACCATTTGTCCACTTAGAATTTGTTTTCTCAATAGCATCCAGCTTAAGTTTAAGTTTACATGTAGCGATCGGTATACCCAGGGTGTCTCTTTCTGTGAGCACGGGTACGGTTGTTCCATATCTGGCGAGTTCATCAGCCTTGCAGTTCCCTGGAATATCTCTATGCCCCGGCACCCAACAAAGGTGAATATTGAACTGCTCCACCATCTCTTCTATAAGAGATGATCGGCAATCTAGAGCTACTAACGAATTTGAAGAGACTGATTCCAGGGACCTGATCGCTGCCTGACTGTCTGAAAAGATACGTATATCTGTGGAAGATATTACGTTTTTCTTCAGCCAAGATAAAACTTCTTTGATCGCCAATATTTCCGCCTGGAACACGCTACAATGATTTGAAAGACGGAAAGAGAGGCTGAGATTAAGCCTATCGGAGAAAACACCACCACCTTCACCCTCATTGGTTTTAGATCCGTCGGTGTACGCATCTAGCTGACATTTGAATGCCGCAACAGAGCTGTGACACATCATCAGGATTAGATCACCCAATGTCATAAGATTTCATGCAATCAGTTTCTTATGAACTATTACTATGCTTAACTAAGTCGGCACTTTCCCCCGCGCTTTATGTGAGCAAATAACAAACTTGAAATACAACTTAATGATAGTGCTCGACGTTGTTATTAGCAATGCAAGCCCGTACCGCTAATAATGTCTTAATTATGTCAATCAACTATTTCCATTCCCTGACCTAATAATTGAGTTGACAAAGAAAATTATCAGTTTTCTCCGCCTTTGCTGATTGCTATCGACTTGCAGGTTGCAAGCCCTGAGGGTTATTACTTCAATGACATCAGTGTAAGCTTTTCGCACTAAGAACACACACAATGGAGTGACCACCAGGAAAGTGTCCACAATCTTGACTGGCCAGACCACTGCCGCCGCTACTAAGTAAAATGTAAATCTCTGTCGATTGCGCGAAGTCGATCCGATCCGATGGCTTGGGGGGGAAATTTACACGCGCATGTGTGTACATATGTACATATATGCGGGACCCCCAAAATTATAAAAAAAAAAATTTTTTAGAGCCAACTATTAATCATTTTATTGTACCTAACCTACCAAATTCGTTGCGACCACATTGCAGGACCACCGGCGGATACATGCCGAGTCGAAGAGAACTTCTTGCATGTTGTACAGGCGTGGTGGGTCGAGATTTCCATTTTGCAGTCGGCCAGCCGACAGACAAACCCTCTTATCAACAAACGTAGGACGGACGACCACGACAACGACGAGGACGACGACTACGGCGATGTAGTCGGCGATATCCGTTCTTGCTGTGTGGTGGCCAAGTGAATTGCTATAATTTGCCCTTATTGGAGGGGGCTACTGATTGAATTTCAAATTGCTCAATTTCGGCATATGGAGAGTGGAGTAATGTGGTGTGGTATCTCTACCACCCGCTGCCGCCGCGCCGCTGCGCACC
Organism: Criorhina ranunculi; assembly: GCA_951813785.1. Classification (NCBI taxonomy): domain Eukaryota; kingdom Metazoa; phylum Arthropoda; class Insecta; order Diptera; family Syrphidae; genus Criorhina; species Criorhina ranunculi. The sequence continues at coordinate 51,309,120 of OX638382.1, forward strand.
TCCTCGAGAACAGCAGCACCAGACTAATTAAGGAACCATGCGTCGTTGTTGTATCTCGTGTCGTTTTGGCTTTGTTGTCGATGCAGATCTTCCTTTTTTTTTGTCAATATTTGCTGTATGGTTGGCTCTGCCACTCGATGTGGAACTCCTTGCTGCGTCTGGAGAGGATTTTTATTATTTTGGTTATTAAAGGGATCCAATGGAACATGTGGATTTAGTCATGGCCATGGTAATGGTGAAGGCACGATGCCAGCACCACCGCCTGGGCACAGCATTCATGGTCCATTATATGGTCGCCGGTGGTAGAGATATTTAAATGTGAGAGGATGCAAATAATTAATCCCTGTCGGTAGCCAGAGGAGGCACCGGGTGTGTCAGAAAAAGATATCTTCGCTCTTAATAGGGGACTTTTCCCATTTTGTTGTGATTTTGAAGCGATATCCGATCATTAGATTGGAAGAATCTGTAGTCAGAGTGAGATGTCCTAATTAAAAGTGGTCGCTGTGGAGTCGTACATAGGTTCCCGAAACTATTTCACGCATATGACATGGTTAATGTAGTTCCCGAAGCAGTCATAACTTATAAGCTATTGGCAATGAAAGTCAAATGTTAATCTGGGAGTGGAATGTATTTCAAATTGTCAACTTAGCTGCTCGAAGCTTTGCAGCCTGTATTTGAACTATTTCACGATTTACTAGTCTTGCTACCTTGTCTATGACAGTACACGGACTGACAACATCGCTGTAAGGCAAAATAAGTTGAGTTTTTAAGTCTCAGGCTAAGGTGATGAGTACGTAGCTCTTTACCTTAGCCTGAGACTTTGGAATTCAACATATTTTGCCTTAGACCGGTGACAGTATATTAGGTTTACAAACCCCTGCGGTATATTTCTATATTGACAGTACAAAGTAGTTTTAAAACGTACTGAACCAACTGTCAATTCAATTTCGAAATTGACAGCTTTTACAGCAGTCCCTGGCTTAGCCGAGGTTCTTCTTTGATTAAAGCACTTCGTCCAGCTTAGGTTTCCTTGGAAAATGAAGAACTTGCCGAAGATTTAGGAAGGATAATTAATTTTTGTCTGTCTAGCACGTTCACAGAAAAAGTGTTATTCTCTTGAAACACAGTGCTTCCTAAAATGTGTTTCGAAATTTCCTTTACTTTAGTGTTACAATCGAAAGGTACCGTTCTTTCCTAAGCTCAGTTTCCTAAGACGTTCCTAAACTTTTAATTTATGGAAGAATTTTGTTTGTTTAAAGTTCTGGAGGAGTGCATTTATTTGCCTTAGTTTTGGAAGCTTTCTCTTGAGCTGAGATCCTTCAATTTGCTCTTTTTATCCTTACTCATCCTTAGTGATGTGTCTACACATTTCGTAGAGGGTAGACGGGACTCTTACTGACTAAACTTCTCCTCTTCCTTTGATTCCATCTATTGTTACTCGACATCATCATTCTCACAACATTTTCTCGTGTGAAGTTTCCTATTTACAGATGAATCTTCTGGAGACTTGATAAACTGGCAAGCTGAACTCCCTACTGGTAGCGTAGTAGTTTACTTCGACATATTCCCGATCCATATACATATATACCGCAACGTCCCTAATCAGCTTCGCAATCCGTCTTTTTCTTATTTTTGAGCTCCCTCATGGTTGGTGAGCTCCTTCGCCCCTGCAGTCACTGTTTCTACTTCCGCTAAGGGATCGATGTAGGTCAAACCCGCGACTACGTGAACTGCTGATTTCGACCATATTCGGCAGAAGTTTGCTGCTCGAAGGGCTCGAAGGGTCCTTCTCTTGCCTCAGTGCATCGGTCCCAATCTTCGCCACCTGTCGGCTGAGTTATGTGGTAGCTTTTCCAGCACGCACAAAGTACCTTATCTGTTGCCAGAAGGTGAGTTTTTGAGTCTAGATCAACACCCAGATACTTAACTGCTTTGTTTATGGTTATCACTTCTGGAATTCGACAATCCACCTCCTAGTCAGACGGACAAGCTTCATCCCCGATGTACAAAGACCATTGCCTTCTATTTAGACAGAGACGCCCTTTTCTATTTCAGCAGTAATTTCCTTTCTGCGGGGTCCCCCAATGGTGTCGTACAACAACCTCCGGTCTGTCAGTTAGTCCTTCATCATCCGCAGGTTAAGTTAAAGTAAATTCTCACGGTAAGGGTGATTTCTCCCTTAAGCAGCTTAGACGGTCGTAACCACTTCCTCGATTGCTCCTGTCGTAGAGTGGCCTTTTCTGAATCCATGTCACCTGCTCTCTATACTGCAGAAGTGAGTAGCTACTTCAGCAGTTCCTATAAAAAATTTCTTTGCAAATCTCCAGCATTCACAGCGGACTGATAGGCTGTTCAGGTCTCTTTCGATAGTGCTGAATCGAAGAATGCTGTTACCGCTTATAGGTTTGGTGATCTATTAGCCTTCTGTTTCGATGTGTCCTACTACTCAATACGAGATTATATTGTTGATCGTAGGTGACGATGGGTCTCTTTTTTATGGTGTAAATCCGCTGACTTATCTATCGCCTAACCTACTTATTCTAAAAAGAGTTTCAAAACTAGTGTTAACACAGTTTTACAAGCCATGGCAACTGCATTGACAGCTCAAGCTACACACATGTCAAAACACTAAAGCACCAGATCGCTATCAACTGACATCGTGCTGTCACTACACATGCCATAAATAATGGCATAGTCGTGACGTTTTTATGTTCAACTTGTTCTTGAATGCGATCTTCTTCTATAGCGATCGAATCGAGCGACATGTTAAAAACAAGAACATCATTGATTTTGACAATATTTAACGAGTATAGGTAAATTATAGATCTGCCATTCACACATTTCTTCAAAAACAATGACTAAACTGTCAAACATGCTTCTGCCAAAAACTAATCTAATAAAATCACCTCCTATGACAGTTTACATAAGCTTAAGAAGGGGAGAAACAAAAAAAAAGAAAAAGGAAAATAATAACAAATTCACTTGACTTTACAAGTGTCAATGTCCAAAGTGTGTCACTCAAGTGCTACTCTTATCAAATCGACTTGTCACTCTTTTCACACACAGTGTTAACCTTTACACCACACTTGCACACTTGTCATTAGTTTTCACTCACTTTGCCGCCATTACCGGCGCATTGCATTCCCATTACATGGCAACATGGTGTGGAATAAAAAACAAAAAAACGTTTTCTTTTTTTTTTCCACATTAAACAAATGAGATTTTAATTTAGCGCCGCACGCGCTCGTTGTTGGCTACATCTCAAGCTCGACGGGATCGTTGATATCGTCGCGTAGCTCACTAGTTGGCTGGATGGATGGATGGATGGCTGACTGGCTGGTTGTCGTGGAACCTGATTAGAGTCCGGTTGTGATAATTGAAGATTGCAGGCGACCCGATGACGCACTTGCACTCTGTCGTCAGTCTGCCCGCCTGAGAACTGAGACTGATTTATAGGGAAAAAAAATTCAATTATCACAACCGTGTCCAGGTGATGCCAAGTAATTATTTTCATTTTTATTTTTTCGTTTCGTATACCGATAAGGGCTCCCTCAATTGAGAGGCACAATTTATGATCTTGGTATCTTCATCTTGCATTGGAATTTCAATTGGACAGACGGCTTACGATGATATTTATAATTTTAGCCGCAAGTTATTATCAATTAGCCACCATTTACGAGCTTCGAACAGTAATATGTGCTGTGCATAGGGCGTTTCCTTCATGTCATAAATAATTAAAGTTTTAATCTTTTCAATAAGTTATTGCTCGTTACGAGTTATTTTGACTACAACCCGACCCGGATCAAGCAGTTTGGTAGAAGCTGTCAATGTCAGTTTCCATAAATTGTTTTTTTTTGGGAAAAGTCCTTCCTTTTGTAGACTCCATAGAGAGGGAATTTTGCAATGGCTTTTCGCGGGAAAATAAAAACCCCCTTATATCGTGCTTAATTTATAAAATTTCTAAGAAGAATCATATTCGCAAATATGCCAGTCAGGAAATGACTAGACAATAATCTCGGCTATGACATGGTTGGTTCCGTTTGAAGCTGCGGGAAGATTCTGATGCTTGAGTGTAGGTATCTCCCCTTTCTTGAGAGATTCTAATTAGAAATTCCACTGAGTTCGATTGCCGTTGCCGACTGGCACGAGGTTTTATGGGTAGTTAGACGAATGACGCCAAGGTGCTAAGGGAACTGGTTTCACAAGTGAAATCTTCCGATAGAGGCCCCCCAGTCGATTGCTGATTGACTCGTTGGATTAATGACGCACAGTGTTTTTTAACTTGATTTGTTGCATCAGTCAATTCGGATTGATTGCTTTTCGAGAGTGTTAATTGGAATTGGTGTGAAGTTTTAGCAAATGGATTGATGTAGACTGACACATATTATAATGCTTAAATGTATATTGGATTTGTAGGTGGGAAAAATCAATCGGAGTTATGAAGATGCTAAAGGCTAGACGACATGTGTCTATAAGTAATTTATTCAGAGTTTAGAACTGGTTTGACTAAAAGGAGGAATTTAAGGTTTCAAGATCTAAATTCACCAATTTACCAGAACCGTAAATTTTGTAGGAAGTAGGATCAGTTTTAGGAAATATAATCTTGTGCTGGAGCAGCTAGTGCGAAAGGCCGGCGTAAACACAGAAGACACTTTATTTAACAAATCCTTCGAGCTGCTGGGATACGCAGAAGGTATCGCCATCATCGCTCGTTCCCAGCGTACTATTATTGAGGCTTTTACGGCAATAGAAGAACAAGTCCAACGAGTTGGTCTCATGATGAACGAGGATAAAACAAAGTACATGCTGTCTACCAAAAACCGATCCGTCGAACACCATCTAGGTCAAAACCTAACAATTGAGGTAATGAAGGTGTTTATCTACCTCGAGGCAAATTTAAACTCCACAAATAACACCCTAGTGGGGATTCGACGAAGGATAACCTTAGGCAACCGCTGCTACTTCAGTTTGTCCAAACAACAAGCGTCCAAACTCCTAACTCGAAGGTCCAAAATCATGCTCTACAAAACCCTGATCTTGCCATTCTTGCTTTATGGAGCTAAATGCTGGACGATAAGTAAGACAGCGGAGCAGAACTTGAGATCCTTCGAAAGAAAAATTCTATGTCGAATATTTGGTCCTGTCTGCAAGGAGGAGAAGATATAACCGCGAACTCTACGAGCTGTACAAAGATGTGGATGTAGTCCGGAAGGCAAAAATCCACATCGATCGAATGGACGAGATTGCTCCAGCTAAGAGGATCTTTGAATCCCAGCCACCTGGTTCATGAAGAAAATGAAGACCGAATCTCCGGTTTAAAGACCAGCCATTCACGGATGCCAGAAACCTTGGTCTAGTAAACTGGAAGCAGCGTGCCCGGGACCGTGAAGGATAAAAAGCGGCATTAGTCCAGGCTCAGACACTTGCCTGATAAACAACAAACTGTTCAGAGGCAATGCTGCCAAACACACTGAGGTATGTGAGTAGGTAGTTTGCAACGAAGAAAATTTCGTTGCAAACTATGCTACAAGAGTTTGTCGCTGTAAGCAAATGTTGCGCTGAATGTTTAAGAAGAGATGGAAGTCATTTGGGATGAGCTTGAGGTAGCTAAAACGCGTTGTAAAACTCCGCACAAAAGAGCACGTATGCGTTCCTAATGCTCTGTGCCCCACGAGGGGTAGTTGTAATTTAAGAAGGAAAGGTTCGTTTCCAAACCCCTAAAACAGCTAAAATAATCGGCGGAGGTTCAATTTTCTTAGTCGTCTCGAACCTAAGGGCTCCTATTTGAGGATTTTTTTCGCTAGAGCATTCATTTTTATCCGAGCCAATGAAGTCGACGTGAATCAGCTTTTCGAACTTAATGCATCTATTGATCTTGTTTTATCTCATCCTCTTGCTTTCCTACAACAGAACTGCTACTAGTATTCAATCCTTCGTGTTAAGAGCTTTGACCCGCGCTGTATTGTTAAACCGAATTAGCAGCGATTTCCTAGGGATATTCTTCGCCAGATTTCAACTTGGATGTCATTCGTGGAATTGAAGTTTACTCGTATAGTTGCCACCTTTTCCTCAATTGCCGCAAATGTTTCTGTGAAGCCATGAATTTCTGTGAATTTCGAAGCCAGCACAACATTCTACCTAATCCAGCACAAAATTGAAAAAATAGCAAGACTGAGAACAAGGACCTAGCTTCTCGTAAACATTCATCTTGTGCAAGTTAAAACGAATGGAAGTGACGAAGAGTTTTCGATGCCTACCAAGAAGAAAAGGTGCCGAAAAAAACGTTTGGATGTTTCTCAAGATCGAACCTGTGACTTCTCGCTTAGCAGTCCAATGCATAAACCACAGTACATAACCTTGCTGAAATCCAGCACTTGTCTGAAATAGTGCCGAGAAAACGTCTCTTAATTATCAACACAACGCAGCATAGCTGGCTTTCCAAATTCAATCATCACCTTGTAGAGCTCCAAGAAGTGAATGCTGCCATAAGCGGCTTAAAAGTCAATGAAGAGGTGGTAGATTTCGACCTAAAATTCGTTAATCTTTTCCGTACCCGTGACCTGTAACTCTCGCATCTATACATTTTTCGCAAAAACGGCATGAATTGGAATCTTTTATTTCATCCTTTCTCGATGCGAAAAGTTTTCGCAAAGTTACAGAACATGGGCACAGGATTTGTCTGAGTTTGAAAATTTAATCGAAAGCCACACTGGTACGTGAGGATAAGTGTGGCTCTAAGCGGTTTAAGATGTTCACACGGTACGGCTAGACAAGGATCTTATATGCGACATTGAGCAGGGAAAATCCACTGTAGTTGTACTCACTTTACTTAACTTCAATCAATTGTCATTGCAAAAATGACACTCTTACCTATCCGAATCTCTAGCGTCACCCAAAATTTCCTACAAAAAAAAACCGTGCATAACATAAGTTTTCACACTAAGGCCCATCATCTACCCAACTTCCTATATAGCATCCGCCACCTTACATCATCCACATATCCCACGGCTATAAACAGCCACCCGCTTAGGTCTATTGCTAGACGACTACTACCACCACTGTCACTGTACCCATTCGACTCCAATTGAACCAGTTTCGGAATTCACGGCGAATTCAAAATGCCTAACGCTCTGGGAATCTTCCACTGAAATGGTGTATCGTGCCACTACAGCCACTTCACAACAATAAAACGAAAAAAAAAAAACCAAGTACATTGTTGGCGCTGTTGTTTAATGGGCCGCGGCGCGTCTTATCAATGCCGTGCTGGTGGGTACTCGACGCCGCTGTGGCATGTGACTCCCAAAGCTACCCGTCCACCGTCCACCCAGCGCGTGAAAGGGGGGGGTTTGACGTGATGCCACTTGAGCACGTTTTGTTTACTTTGGTGAATAATATTAAGCACACAGGTACAGCAACGAAAACACAATAACACCGCGCAGCAAAAATGGAGAAAAAAAAAATTCCACAAAAAAAAAAAACTATACAAATAATAAATAAAAAATTATCGCGATAAAAAAAAAATAACAAACCAGCATTAGTGCCTTGTGGTGTTGTGGCACACAAATGATCGCTCGATCGCGCTGAGTGTGCTTCACGTGAAATTCGTAATCGGAGAAGGTCGCGTGTTGACAAGTGCCCGATGGTGTGTGAACGCGACAAAACAATTCGATGACAGTTGTACCTATTGACGCGGGGACAAGCAGGAGGTGTGAATCCAAACAGTGGTCTCTCGATCATATGTTTTGTTTTTCTTTTTTTATTTACACTGAAGCCCGCAGATACATAATTCCATGCGCTGATAAGCGTATCCACACAGATAGATACCGAGTCGGTGATAGAACATGTGCCGTGGAAACTTTTGACCTTAACTCATTGATCTAATTTTGGAACGAAACGAGTTCTCGACGGAAGAAGATTGTGTCTGGTATGCAATTAAGTAGTAAATTATATTTTTTGTGGTTATGATAATTAAATTTGTGGCAGTGACGCACGCCCCTGGGTATTGCTGAGTTGGGATGAGAAGGAAATTCCATGAAACAATGAAAAACTGTGCTGGCAAATGGTGGGAGGGCCTTTTTTGGACAAAATTTGACAGCACTCTGGAGGTTAATGATTAGAGGTCAATGGGGGTTTTTCGTTTGGTGCTAATCAACTGGCTGGGCTGGCTGACATGAAATCGAGCACGTTCCAATGAAGAAGAGTAATTTGGTAGCGTGATCACTCGACGAATATTGCCTTGGGTACTTTATGGTAGAGAGATTGGAACACGTAACTAATGAGAACGGATGTCGGGCATTAACATGGAAGGAAGAGACTCCTTCTTGAGACATATTTCACGCTGTCACGCTGAAGGTTCCAGGTTCAACTCCTGATGTCAAAACGTGAAGAATAAAAAAGGCGATCAATTGCGAAAAAAGCTGACGTCAACTCTACTGCTTAGGCATAACACTGGCAATATGGTGATCGTACTGAGTAGTGATAATGACATCGGGATGTTTGAAAAAAATACTGTGAATTATAAGCAATGGCAACAATACCGTTGATTCTCCCCAGTCATTCTGGACATCACCCTCGGAGCAAAAGACTGAAATCTAATACCACCTGAGTTTCAAAATCACTACACCAACACTAGCGCTGTGTGAATAGCATCATAAGGGTATTTATAACCCCTTTAGCGCTGGTGAAATATAAAAAATAACAAATAAAAACGTTTCCCTTCAGTATCAGCAGACAATCTATTTTAATTGCACCGTTAACAGGAGGAAAGTAGGTTTCGAGGCAATAATTCTTCTTCTTCTTAAGTGTATGGGACACGCTATTGGTCAGTGTAATCGAAAGCATTCTCTGGCCAAGAAGCGAGTATTTCAGTCCAGTATCCGCAAATAGATCATGTTCACGCCAAATGGAAGATCTCACGACTCGTTTTTGATGACATATCCTCAATAGCTTGAGTAATGACGCAAAATGTTTTGCTTAACACCTTAGCGATTTTTGACAGCACTTCCGTTAGTATCGTCAACAGTTTACTGTCTCCGAAGTGCAGAGATAAAATACGAGGTGAGGAGCTCAATGTGTAGCGTCTGTTTTGTTGTTTCAAAAAGTCCAAGGTAATCTGTAAGAATATGCAAAGAGATAGTGAGGAAGTCCGTTGAGAGCTTATCATAAATGCGAGAATTTCTTGACATCCTAATTAGCTTTTCTTAGATTCATGAGATGAGCTCCTACTTATTGTTGCTGTCGGGTAAGCCGCAGAAAGGAAGTGGACCTAAAACTCCTTATTTTGAGTTCCGTGTCTAGCGATCTCGCTGCCTTTAATGCCTTTCGTTCAGGAAACCCAATAAATGGACATTTTATTGTGAACAGCTAGCTATTTTAGGGTGTTTAGGAGGCTTTTATGAGAGAAGCAAGCAAAAAACCGTAGATAACTTCTATGAAGACGAAGTAGGAAAAAACTGCTGACAGACTGTGTGCAACTTACATGATGATTTAAATATGCCTTGCCTTACAGCAAGTTTTGGACTTCCTTTCTACTTCAAAACAATTCTTTGACCCAGCGTTACTCTTTCCACTTTTGCAGGCTTCCACTTTTTTTTGGAGGTAATCACTTGTTTCAAGTAAATTGTCAAATGAAAGCAAACTTCTCATTCCCGACCACAAGTCTTCTACACTTTTCATCGCTGGCAATTCAACGTCAACAAGTGGAACTCAAATCAGTGTCTCGTGGATCTCGAAGATCTCCAATAGGCACTTGCATTTCCTCCTACCTGTTGGAAAATTAAAAATTCTAACCCTATTCGGCGTTTCCGATGACATGTTTCACTTGGTTCGATGACAATGCCTTACAATTCTAAAGATTGAAAATCATAAACGGCACCTCAACTATCTGTTGTTGGAACTTAACATAAATCGAACGAAAACACCGACTCGAACTAGTTAAATTATCTGCAACTTTGAAACGAACCGTACACATTGTGTCAATCTGTCCTTTCTTTATTCAATTACCTACTCCTTTTTGCAAACCAAACAGTCTACAGTCTGGCAGACTGTGACAAAATGCACAAACAACGTACTTATTTTTTTCACATTCAGCACTTCAGACAGCCACTAGCGCCTTCTTTGAACGTATGTTCTAAATAATATCCAATTTGCATTCGCATATGCCTGCTGTAGAGGTAGACACTGGCATTTGACATGCAACCACGTCAGCATTCAAATGTAAATCAGTGATAGCAAATATTCTATTGAAAGGTGACACACTTGAAGAGACTTCATCAGCACCATAGCATTTCCTGTGGATGTCCTCTCGGCAAACATGTAACGAGCGTGCTCATGCAAAATATATCAACGTATAATAAGGTGATAAATGGCTCCTTCCTGTGACTAATAGACGTAGACTGAACAAGTCTTGGAATTTCCATAGGCAGACAATTCACTCTTATCGTCCATCACATGGCCTTCTTACCGGTAAGTAATCAGAACTAGGGATGGGATATCAACGGAAAAATATACCGATACGATAGACAAACGAGGGCCTTATCATTCGCAGAAATACGTAAACCACTTAAAATTTTATTGAAGAAAAATCACCCTTTTTTGCAGCGAATTTCAAGTGTCAATAAAGTCGCAGTAACCTGTAAGAGCGTTCTCATATCAGCTCCATTCCTGGCCTTACCTTATTTATGCCCGCTTATGCTGCTTTTTTTTCCGAAGACTTAAATGGTGTGACAATCTGAAATAAACTATTGCGTTGGAAGTAAGCTTCAGGATCTATGTTGCGGTCTTCACAGAGGCCTTCACATTATTAACTCCTAAAGCGTTCACTGTTTGCAGCCTAAAACCATACTGATAAGTACCAATCAGGTTGTTGATGAACTGTGCTAGACAGACTGATGTCCTTACAATTGGATGCTGAGCTTCCGTTCATTTTTTGGTCAAAAAATCTTTCAAAAGTTGGTTTGTTAACTTTAACACATGTTTGGCACAGGGTAGACATACATTTTGTCCAGGTAGAAGCTTCGTTTTTCATAACAGCTCTTCCCAGACAGGCTCTTCTGCGGTCCCCTTTTTTATTATTCATGCATTTCCTTAGTGCAACTTTCCATCCAATCAGCGACTTCGATGTCACAAGAGCGATGTCATAGGGAGAAGACTGACCGACTAGAGATTCGATGTCCGAGCAAATTAGACCTACTCTTGGGCATTACTTTTTAGGAAATAAAACTATTAAATACAGAATGAGATCTGACCTCCGGAACATAACATCTTCGGGTATACACTGAGGATTTGAGGATACAGACCGAATCTTAGTCTGTGATATTCTTCGAGATAAAGCGTGCAAGCTATGTGGGATAAAAATATTTCCCTTCGACACCCATGACAAGACTATCTTCATTTTCTCTGAGAAGCAAGCCGCCTTCAAAGCTTTCTTACTTATGACTAGCAGTTCACCCGCGACTTCGCACGCGTTAAATACATACTAAGGTTTACACTACGTTGCTAGAAATCCCTATGGAACTTTCAAATGCAAATTCAACTCGGCAAAACAAAAACATCACATGATCACGAACCGATGTGCCGATGACTACGGTTGCGCATACTATTAATCTGCAAACTTTAACACCCTGTATCCTAGCTCGTAGTTATAATTTTGAAAAACACGTGTTTCTTTATTTTTTTTGTAGAATTTACCTACCAAATTCTTAATTCCAGTTTTGGATCACTGCAAAAATGTCCATAGCGCGTTCTAACACTGAACAGCGCCACCTGTTGATTTTTTATGTACTAAATTTTACACGATACATAATTCTAACCAAAGTTTTCTGTTTTTTTTTTCTTTCAAACAATCGTTAGTGACGTCTAAAGGGCTTCAACCCTTAACTTCTAAATATTCTAACATGCAAAAGTAAATTCCAAAAATCTTTAAATGACGATAACGATTTTAATAAAGAAAATCTATATGCTGCTCCATATTATGCTCTGTCCACCTGTGAAAACTGCATGAAAATTCGTTTAGTAGTTTCAGAGATGTGCGCGAACAAACAAACGTACAGATAGACAGACAGACAGAAAAGAACTCTAAAAATTCCTAATTTGTGTTCTATTACTCTTCTTTAGTCGCCCCCTTTTTTTTTACTTTTTCTTCAATATACAGACACACCGGGTTCTACTGTCTTATTATATGTATTGATGATGATGATATTGATGACGTTACAGTCCGGGGTGGACTTGAGCCTCAACCAACAAGCATCTTCAGCCAGCACGCCAAGTAAGTTGAGGTCCAATTCCACTTGCATGCTCCATCACCTTAGTTGAAAAAGTGTAATAAAGTCTTTGACACGAAAGGTACCAAGGGCTTTAGAATCTCGCAACCATTAATGTTGTGTTTGTTATATTTTTCCCACGAATTGAAGGGTCCCACAGGTTGGATTTTCGCCTCCGAACGGCTGATTGAAAAGTTTTATTATGACAAGCGATCAGCTCTGTTCCGGTAAAACCAAAGTTAATCCTTGATACTATCACGCTGTTTCGGGTCTAGCTTGAGAAAATTTGGCAGTTCTGCATTCGTTTCTAGTCTACAAATGTCGCGCTAGGACCAGTGTTGCAAAACCATTTAATGATCCTGATCTTGTCCACGATTCCACAAGGCACATCAACATCTCCACAGATTAAATCTTTCATCGGTCCCTTATCTGCAGACTTTACTGGGAGAGTGTTGCGACCTCTCTGCATATCCTTACGGACTACTCACTCTTTTCTTTACAAGGAGGTGTAATGTTGGAGGACATTTTACCTAAACCCCTACAGAACCGTGCCTTTTTTTTAGCCGCCCAAACAATATAACCGACGCATGTTTAAAATGTAGGTCTGGCCTAGTGAAAGGCTCTTCAGTGCAATAAAGATCAAGGCCCAACATTTAAACAAAGAGCTTGTGTACAGAGAAGATCGTTAAAACATCTTTAGACCCAATCGAATGATATGGATGAGTGTTCTGAGTTCGTGTGGTTGAGAATTAAGCTGATAACCCTTAACAGTCACATCGCTGATGGGTTGCTATTGCTACAGAGGCTTGGAAAACCCTGAGAACTTCATTAAAATAGTGTGAGTGCACCCAATTTTTTTAGGACTCATCAAATTTCGGAATCTACTGAAGTTTCCATTTCAATAACCGATCAACGCCTAAAACGATTTAAAAAAAAAAAACAACTACTCTAGGTGTACAAAAGTTGACATTTATCGCAATTTCCTCCTCCCATCCGTATTCCAATCCCGAATACGCATTCACTTTCAAAACAATCAACCAACAACCCTCGTACTTATTTGCACAATAAACCGACATTTTCGGGGGAAAACTGACAGATAACAAGGCCTGTCTTGTCTACAATCGGATGATGTGATGTGAAGTTTCCTTTGTTTTGTTTCCGTCTATTTTCGAGAAAAAGAAAACAATTTCTTTTAAAAATAAACCCACAACATTCCATTTGCTACGGTATTCGTGTGTTCGTCAAGTGCTACTGAACCATGCGACTTGGTTAAATATTTATTTGATAATATTTGCTGGGAACGTGTGATCGGCAATTCTTAGAAATTCACAATATAAATAACCTCAAAATTGTATAGAACCCACCAATCAAATAGTATGGGCAAGTGTGTGCGACGGGATTCGAATTTTTAATCAGTTTTTCTGCCAAAAAGACTGAACACACTCGTTGTTGCTTTTAAAGTTGTTGATAACGAAATTAATTGACGTAGCAAAAAAGTTTCACAAACTGTGGAGAGAGATAAAAAAATGTTTTATGGCCTACATAAGGTTTATTTAAATTTTGATTTTGCCTAGAAACTAAAAAGAAAAGTCTAGGAATGTGATTCATGGTGGTTCCGGGTAGGTAATATGCTGTGGCCAATTGGTGATTTTTTCTTTCCAAATTACAAACACGATTAGTAAGCCCAACGTCACAAAGAAATCAAAGAGTCACACGACAGGAACAACATCCGGTAATTCTATAGAGAAAGTTCAAAGAACTGTCAGCTTGCTTCAGGCCAGGAACGCAGGCTTTTCGGAATAGTTTAGTTTGAAGATGTCTTTAAGCAGCAATTGCTAAATAGGCATCAGGTAGAGAGAGAGAGTGATAGAGCGAGAACTGAAAATCAATGAAAAAGTTATCCCCCCTCCCAATACAGAAGAGACTAGGTTAGGTTAGGTTGTAGGGGTGGTTGCATTTATGTGCAGCCTCACTCGGATCTCAATGAATCCATTGTGTTCCCCGATGTGGTGTGGGATACCTAAAATAGATGGAATCGATTATTATTTTTATCAGTTGGCCTCCCTGAACCAACCCGAGTTCTGAAGGAATTGTAGGATGATTCTCGGTGGCTTGCTTGACAGTTCGCCCAGATAACGGAAGAAATGTTCTCCGAGGGTTGACTTTCTGTTTCTGTGTGTCCTCTTCATCGTCTGTGTTGCCATCGCCACATCCTCTACATACATAGTTCTGTTGTGCTCATTCTCTTTAGATGGACCGCTGGCAGGTTGTGACCTGTCATAATACCTATAAGAAGTGATAAGCGGTGATTTTCTTTGTTTTTTTTTTTCTGATTTAGTTCTGTCCAGAGTATTCTTGAGGAGCGGCATGTTGTGAGTGAAGTCCATCTCTCGTTTGCAAAATTTATGAATTTCTTTGTGATGCTGGACTTTTGAAGATCGAATAAGAGTAGGATTGAGTCATCGACCATTATCAGATCCATTACAAGGCTTTTTTTTGCGAGCTCGTCCGCCTTTTCATTGCCATGGATGCCTTTATGTGCCGGTACCCAGATGAATGTGACGTTTTGGTAAGCACTGAGAGTGCCTAAAACTCGTCGTTGCAGCGTTTCACACTTCTGGATCTGATTGTTGTGGATGTGATGGCTTTGATGGCGGCTTGACTGTCTACGTAGATGTCGGTGTGACTTCTTGGGAGTGACTGCTGTGATTCGGAAGTCTTAATGACCGTACAATACTTGGTTCTGATGCATAGATCCCGGAGCCTACGCCCTTATCCATTTTTGACCCATCCGTGAAAATGGATATCCTTCTGTCCAGCTTTCTCTGGAGGGAATTTTCAGTTCGAGGTTTAGGCTAAACTCCAGAATTGGTATTAAATAGACAGTTTTGGTCTCAGTGTTCAACCACTTGGTGATAGCTTGGTGACCTATTAGACCTTTCCACAGATTGGATTGTTGTAGGCGGAACAGAAGAGACTAGCCCAGCTTTCAAAAAACTTAAGAACAACGAGGCTACCGTCTCTGATGGCTAACCAATAGAACTTTTCAAATACGGAGGTGATCTTAAAGTATAGTGTATGCACAAAATCATCAATCATGGATGGACGAAAGGATGCCCGATGGCTAGAATATCATTTAGAAGAAATATCCTTTGTCTTGTTCCATTTATCAAGGCATATTCCTGAAAGCATTTAATATTTATCGTCTTGAGCTCTACAGGGCTATGGCTGAATCCGGGATCTCGGCTTAACTGATCCAGCTTTGTCACTACTTAACGCTGGAAAAAATACGCACTGCAGCTTGTAATTGACGCGATTTCATGTGACTTCTTCAATCTCGTGCTGCAACAGATAGTGCGTAGGATATGTGTCAACTCAAGCCAGTATCTTTAGCAAATCCACCCAGCTGTAGAGGTTCGTAGGCGACTTTGACATCTTCGGTCGGTTTGGCTGCTTTAGAGGTTTTCACGGCAATTGATGAACAATTGATGAATTGATGTCTAGAAGTGCACGAGGTCAAATATTCTATCAACAAGCAAAGCTCCATCGATCCAACTGCTAGGATAAAATGTCACTGTTTGTAGCTATACCTTCGAGGTAGTTAAGGAGCTAACACCAACGCCACGAATGTCATCCTTGTGGAGATTCGACAGAGTCTGACCCTTGGACACTAATCCTACTTCATACGACGACTACTTTGGCTTGGCCATATCGAACTTATTGATGATGCTCCAGCCAAAAGGATCTTCGAGTCTTGCCTCCCGGACTCGAGGCAAAAATAAAGCCCAGAACTCTAATTTAAAGACAAAGCGTTGGCGGATAGCAGCGCGCTTGATCTAGGAAACTGGAAGCGGTGTACCCGGCTTCAACGCAAATGGAATGCTACGGAGACATTACACTAGTCGGCAGCCTATTAAATAAGTGCTACATTTCTAGCTTACCACCTGTCAAATGCCTCCGCCTTTGTACCTTTGTTACTCGTTTTTCAAGACAATCAACCATCTTATTGACAATAGAAGACACTCTTCCAAGCTGATCGCCTTCTTTAAGCTGTGATCGAGTATTTATCCACCATATATCCCTTAAACTGTTAAGAGGTTCAATGCGGTCAGTCTGGTGGAATCTAGAATCTTATTAAACCTGTCGATTGTTCGATGGTCTTTATCTAGCTTCAAAGGGTAAGTCTCTAAGTTACCTACACATGTTCTCCATAACGAAAGTCATTGATAAACCATATGACAAAATAAACAGAATAACCGGAAGCCGTGAAAACAACTGCAAGCAAAAGGACCTAATATACCCAACAAAGAATAGAAAAAACCCTAACTTCTCGCAAGTCTGACTATGCAAACCGACAAAACCTCACGACATCGTACTCCTTCAAAGCGAAATCCATTCGAAGAGCATTCAAATCAAATGCATTCAACAAGCAACATAACCTGTAATTGTTTGCAGACGACGACAGACGCGCTCCGTGTGTGTAAACATCGTGGCGTGCGGCACTTGACGGTCCTTTCGCCAAGGCATCACATGGCCACACTGTCTTTCACCCTTTTCCCCTAATTTGTTCGGTAAACAAAATTAAATTCCTTTGTTAACAGAACTTCACCAAATTAGAGTTTGAATCACACATCTCCCGGCGGAATGGTAATAAGACCGTAGCCGTCTCCGTCTTCGTCCATGGCAGTTACAAGAAGCCCCCGGAGTAGTATGCGTATGTTGGTGGTGTGGACGAGGTTCTGTTTACTTTTCTCATGAAATCAGTATTTGCACCCAGGCGGACGGACAGCTTCCTTTTTTTTTTCGCCTTCACCGCCAGTCAGGAGTTAAATCAACAAAAAAAAAAACCAGTGTGTGTACAGCGCATGGTGTTTCCAAGAAATAACAGATCACTCGAGCCCGAGGACGGTCACACCAAATATTTTCCCAAATCATTACCTTCTGACCGAAGAATTCATCATGCGCCCGCTCGATCTAGGTCAGAATCGGTGAAAATCGAACAATCATCGGGAGGAAAGTTTGATGTACAACTCCTCCGGGGTGAGTTATTGTGAGCCACATTCAGCTAAGCCAGAATCTTGCATGATATAAATCCAAAAAGTATCTCGAATGATATAATCTCGAGACTGAAGGACACTGCAAATGCAGTTTACGATCTACACAACTTCAGCAACACGTAGCGTTGCGTGCTGTCGCCTTTAATAAGATTGTTTTGGCCTCTGTTGCTGTTGGTCGTGTAGCTACACCCAGGCCCAGGCGACGTGCGGTGTTCACGAATAATGAAGGCACTGGTCGAAAAGCATGCCACCGTCAGTTGTAATTAATCGCACCGCCGCATGCATTTTTAAGGTGGCAAATTCGCTCTGCCCAGAAATAATTAGTCTTCACTTAAGTTCGTGTGTTTCTGAGGTCTGTATAGACTTTCGATCGTGCGTCATGGGCGCACAGGCCTGCTGGATTTATGTTTTCTTATCTGCGAATATGTTGATGGTAAAATTGTCCATGCATGATTGACGGTCCAGTGATTGAAATCTCCCTCTCTCTCTCTCTCTCTCTCTGGGTGTGGAGTGTATCTGTTGGTGGTACATTGTATCTCAAGTTGTATAACACAGATGCACTTTGAGGTTTAGCGTGTATGGCATGGAAATTTGAAGGGAACAATGAATGGCCTTGAAGGTGGTCACGCTGTACATTGTCGATCGAAAAGGTCTAAAAGACTAGTGCCCAGTTTCCGGATTTGTACGAGTTATAACCTTGTTGGATTTAGATATATCAGACTGATTATATGATTGAAGACAACTTGTGCAGATGCTTCGAACAGAAGCCCCCTAAGAATTAAGAATCTCAAGAATTCCAAATATGCCCTTATGATGTTGAAAAATGTTTGGAAAGTACTACGCAACCGCTGAATTGTAGATCCGACTTTATAAGTGGCCTTCCCAAAGGAGCTCTACTATGTTTCGGGCTTTTGTACCAACCTCTTCTCAAAAAAGAACGAAACAACTTCTTCAACTAACAAGAAGTCAGATTCGAATCGTCACAGGCTTTCTTACCGGACACTGCCGGGTTAAAAAAAAAACATATCATGACTATGGGAATAGCGCAAGATAACACGTGTAGGATGTGCAACGAGGACGAAGAATCAGCAGAACACATACTATGTCACTGTTACTGCCTCATAAGAACACATCATCGTTTTCTATGTAAACACTACCTCGTGGCGGAAGATATAACCACCAGACATCGCCGGTTTCATCGCGTACTCCGGCATCATGGAGTAGCTCTAAAGAAGAGGATATCTTAAAAGGCCCACTTGCGGCCGCAGTTATAAGGGACTAAGGACTACCTCAAACTCTAATCTAATCTAATCTAGACTGTCTGATATAATTTTGTTGCCGATATTACTCGTAGACCGAAAGTTCAATAGTCCACTTGAATTCTGTCTAGTTGACAATCATACAACAAAAGGAAACCACCGAAACCTAATACTACCTGAGTTTCCAAATCACTACACCAACACTAGCACTGTGTGAATAGCATCTTAAGGGTATTCGTAACCCCTTTAGCGCTAAAAAAAAAATCATCTTCTTAGAAACTCTGGATTTCTAACTCAGAGCAGAGTAATGTGTCTGTGAATGTAGCGGATAGAAGAGAAAGACGTTCCATCCCTAGACCCAATGCAGGTTCTCAAGTTTCTTGCAGAATCCTCAAGTGCCTTAACTTCCAATGCTTGTGTAGCTTCTGAAAGTGTTTTCTGAGTTTGTAGTGTCACGTAAAAGGTCTGTCAGTAGTCTGAATCCACTTTAACTTCAACTGACATAAGTTTTAGACCTTCTCCGGACAAAGACCTACAGCGTATTGGATTGTCCCAGTTCTGGAAGAGTCGTTTACAGCTTGTCCTTTTCATTTTCCCCCTTTCGCACGTACTCCTTTTCAAAGAATGACTACTTGTATCCCGCACAGGGGCGAAATAGGAAATCTCGTGCGAGATAGCGTTCGCCTTCTTTCCCTATCAATCCTAGGCTAACATTTGCTCTACGTACTATCCTTAGGCAGCGTGTCACCAGGTTGAAATCCCATTAACGTTTGGAATAACAAACTAAAAACGCAAAACCAAAATATCACACATTGGCAGTGACAATTTTCCTTCTTCAAAACTATTGTCACCCATTTCTGGAAATACCATAAAATGGATGCAATACCGTCCCCCAACAACCCAATTTTTCTTCCTGATCAAGCACAAATTGAGAAGTTTAAAAAATCTTACAACAATTTAATTTTATAATTCCTGCGGTTTACAAAATAAAAAAATAACAATAATTTATTGTGAAGCGAAAAACAAAAAAATAAAAATAAAAAACAACTGCATTGTGGGCTCGCTTCATATATCAAGCTTACAGCGGCAGTCTTTGACGTGGTTTGGCTGGTTCACGCTGATGCACACTTTCAGTGTTCCAACGACAGGCTCCCAGATGCAGTTGCGAATGTAAATCGCAACTTTGTTCGTTTTTTTTTATTTTTTATTTTCTGTTCGGCATTTGCAAATCAAAGATCCGTGTGGTGGCTGGCTGATTCGGACGATTGAGTGGTGTGTTCCTTCGACCAAGGGCTCATTGGCCATCGTATGTGCCTTATTAAGTAATCTTGAAGGGGAACATTTTTCAGATTTGAATGGCTTTAGTCAAACGTGTCATATCACTGACTTCTGTTACGCAGGAGATAGAGTTTCAAACTGGCAAAACGTCTGAAGTCTTGTACAAAGGGACAATTGCCCGCATGCTGGAGTTGAATGCTGCCGGTCAAAGGAGCGTTGCATTGCATTCCGCGTCTCATTAACACTTCTCCGTAATATTTCACACATAATTGCGCGCCCAGTAGATGAATTCTTAGTTCGGAATTCAGGGTCTTAAGGATGAGCATGAGTGTGAAATTTGATGTTTCTCTTGCCGTCGCCCAATTAGTTTCATAAATAGTACGACTTCTGAAGGCTACGAACCAATGTTGTGGCCTGATCTCGACGGCGAAACAGAACTCAGCAATTAACAAGTATTGTTGCGCAAAGAAATAAATATTTCTCACATGAACAAAGAATTTAAAAAAAAAATTAAAATAAATCGCGAGAGTTTATTGATCATGTGGACCTGGACCTGGATGCAGTAAGACCACTTAGTGAAGAATTGACAAAATGAATCATTCTTTGTTGAATCTCAGAAGGATGAAATCTATGAGTTACCGTTTAAACCTAGTCTTAGCAACGAACAGGATTTATCCAATCTCACTTATTACAACCATCTGATGAAAGATTCGTTGAACCGATAATTTGACAAAACCTCGACTCAAATTACTTCAATTCAGACACAAAGCCTCAGAATTCGATACTTTTTCTCTTCAGTCAAACCGAGGAGAACGGACGACCGACGACATTTGGAAGAGTTTAATTACCCATGCAAACCGTCGTCGACGAAACAAAGGGTTCAGGCTCAGTCTTCAAGCAGAAATCCCAACAGCGGGTGTTGTTGGCCAACAAAGAACCGTTTACGTGGCTTTGTGGTGGACACAGCGAATTGGAAACAAATTTCACTGCAATGTCATATGATCCAGCTTGACACCTATTGGCTTACTCCACATGAAAATGTCAGGATAGGGACGTTGAATGTGTGGCATAAGGCCAATAAAAAGGATCAACATGAGCAGAGAGAGAGAGAGACCTTTCCTGAATCTTGACTAATTGTTGCTAATGCTAATCGACGTAACTGCTACCGAATTAGTTTATGCTGGTATTGTCTCCGTTACGGTTACAGTTATCCTTTTCGGTTTGCGTTCGGTTGTATTAACTTACATTTGACCGAATGGCCGCATTAAAAAAAAACTGCTTGACATGTGGATCCTTTTTTTTTTCTGGTCTTCAATTAGCACGTGCTCGACGGGATTTACTGTTTTTTTTTTGTTCTCTCTCTTCTTTTCTGAGGACTTTTTGAAGCAGAAATGAGATTTTTTTTTTTTAATTTGGAATACAATGTAACTGGTCGCAGCATATAGGCGTTGGTGGAGATAGCTTGCAAGCTGCAGAGGCTTGTTGTTTAAGACTCAGGTACATCCTCGATAGTAGCGCCAGCTAAAGTAAGATTCCATGGCTTTGCTGTTCTTATTTTTGGATCTCGTAAGTAAAATTTACACGTGATTTTGAATGCCTCTTGCATCAGTGAAGCGTGGAAAGAAAGATACATTGATCTGGTTAAAGGATTTAAGCTCTTCATCCCGCGAATAAGGAAGTATTCCTTCTTTTACTCTTACTGTTACTTATATACGTTCTTAGGGTACATTTTGTGGAGAGAAACTGAAGCGAGGCCGAGGTTTGCAACGAGTCTAAAATTTGAAGAACTTTCCACCCAGCAAAAAAGGTTGAATGCACCTGAAGACTGGCAAACAGAATCAGAGAGGTTAAAGAAGATGACAGGTGGAATGAAACCTCATCCTAATAAGAGCTTAAAAGTGTAAAGTGAACTTTTGCTCATGGTCTTTCTCGTTGCTAAGTGTTTAAGTGCCTTCCTTTGACAAGTTGCACCTTATGGCACCTTTATTGTTAATGTTTGCTTTCTGTTTCTGTGGTTGCCTGTCATATCTTAAAATCAAATCAGTGTGCCTAATGGCTTCACCATGTGAGCCTTCTCTCATTTCCATCTTCACGATTATGCCAATTTTTGCCGAAAATGCGGCGTCGGGCACGCGTAAGGTATCAAAAAAAAAACCACTGCAATTTCTCTTCCGCCCGCAAAAGTTGAAGCAGGACAGTAACAAATGAGAGACATCAACTTACCTCCAGGTTACACAAACCGATTCATCACTTACGGTCTGAGTTCTACCAATGAAGCCTCCGGTGAATATAGCACTTTGAGTGATAATGAACATTTTAGGTTGGGGCTACATCTACCATCGTTCTGACGTGTCAAAAAGTCTTCTAGGCAATATTTTGACAGTGAAGATACTCCTAATAGATGGCGCATTTGACATGTATAATGTCATCAAAGTGTCACTTCACTCATTTCCCATCAAATACTATTCGATGATGGCAATGGAGGTAACAATGACATTTATGTCACAGTCCTGCTCAGTCTGCAACTAAATTGTAATATCAGGACAGTAATCCATTCGCCACTGCTCTTCCACTCGAACATTTAATTACCGATCGTCAAACTCTTTATACCAAGCTCAACTCGGTCTCTCATAAGCCATAACCCATAAACTCGTCTATATACTTTGTATTTTCGGTCGAAGATTAACTCTCTAAATCGCTGGTACTCAAATAAATGACAACGCCTTTAGAGGAGCGCACACATTTTTTTTATTACCATCATGGAATGGACAGCAGTGAAACCGAAAGAAGACCACCCATGTCGGACATTGGTCCCAAAGATGTTTCTGACATTAATTTAAGAAGTCATTTGGCACGTGATGCCTTCTTTTTCGCTGAGCTGTCAGGCGGCAGGGATGAGTCTGTTTTTATGAGAGTTTTTGGCCGGTTGGCGCGGCATAGCACACTTCTCACTGGATTTTACGATTTCATTTTGATGAATGAGCACACATTACAATCGCTCACGCGCTTGCTCCGATGAGACTCCAACACGAGAACGCAGCACTCTCATGGAGTGTGATACGCTATCAGTAAAGGAAAAAACTTTGCCTTGTAACGATTTTACTGACCCATTTGTCAGGGACAGAGGCAGACGCAAAGAGTTTTTCTCTACACAAACACGCACTGTACTCGACACTAATGGGTCAATGTGTAGTTCCGCCCACGGGACACTCGGACGGCGGCGCATCCTTTTATTAATTAATTAGCCCGAGTACTGCTTTTCATGATTAATATGTCTCTCGACGTGTGAGTTCCAGAGCAGAGGCCTACTAATGGCGCAGAGCATCACCTCGGTCGTGGAAAGAAGTGCATTGGAGCGACCTACCTGAAGTCAGTACCAGGCCATGCCGTGATGAATTATTATTGATTGCGAAGTTTCCTGATTGATATATTGTGCATAACGTGAGAACTCACGCGGACGTGGAGGCGTCAAGAGGCTATTCTTTTTGTTTGGCCGCAAAAACTGACCACAGGCATGCAGATTATGACACTAATTGCTTTTTGCGGTTTTACCCTGAGTGTTCTCTCGTGTGTGTGTGTGTGTGTGTTGGCAGGAAGGTCACTTGGCTCAATTTAAGAATATCTGAATAATTTATAGTCATACACGGACGCGGATATGGACGCGGACGAGAACGTATGGGGTGATAAAGGGCGTAGCACCCTAGCAAGTCTCTAGACCTTAATTCCTTTTTACGGTCATTTTAGTATCCATCATCGCGGATCAGTGAATCAGCTCTTCTCAGTGAACGATTTCGTTTCTATTCAGCGGAAAGTAAAAAGAAAAAAAACAACAAAAAAACGAACACGAAAAGGAGAATATTCTCGTGAAAAATAAACGCACCCATAGCCATAGTCGCGAATCGTTCAGTCTGGTTGGCTTCATTACGGACGGCGGCACGATATAATGTATTAGTGTGGTCATCGGTGCATGAAGGACGACTCCAAACGAAACCGAAAGATAAATTCACCGCGCACCGCATTTTTTTATAAAACTTTTTTTTTTTTTTTTTTATCTGAGTTTAGCTCAATGAAAGCACAAACTCAGTTTTTTTTTTTACAATTTTGCATGCATGTTTGAGTGGGGATAAGAATGTGTTAGTTGCATCCGGTGTGATGGAACAAGTGCAGTGTATGAAGGCAATCCTGATGAACTCTGTAATTAAATAAATTTGTAAAACGGGAAGGTGTTGCAGTCAAATCAGGGTTTAGGCGGTTTGTTTTAAGCCTAAGTTTGCCTCCCTCCTAAATCTTGGCGCCATTCGTTCCTGTTCACATTTGTATTCAACAAAATGACATGAAAGTCAACATGTTGCTGTTGAAAGACGAAGTAGATTCTCATAGTAGCAACTTGAGTGTGCATGAAGTTCCAACCAAAGGTGACTTATGATACCCAATCTCTCCCATTATCATCCAAATTGCTGGTAAAACTTACTCTCAGAGAAAAGGGCAGCCTGGTACATTTAATTCAAATCCTGTTGGGATACGCGACATAAAAAAGATTCATCTCTTCAGAGACGCTTTATTCGTAGCTTAGTATTATCGAAGCTCAACTCCATTAGACACCAGAAGATTCAGATTGCACTGAAGCATCATTGAAGCTACTGTTATTCATAGGGGGGCTTTACCAAATTGACTCGGCAGAAGTACACACCATTTCCCTTCCAATAATTTGGACTGGGAATGGACTTCGCTTAAGAACTTTCACATTTGGAATATAAGGCAAGATGTTCTTTGTTAAGTTCGTCACAGTTGTTAACTGCAGGCTCCAGGTTGAGTCTTTATTATTCTGGAGTCGGATATAGGACGACACTTTCATCGTTTCAAATCATGTATCAGTTGTTACATTGAAGAACTCAGTGACTCTCAATATTATTTCCCCTAATGACAATTAAGTTCGTAGTTTGCCTCTCTTGTGAGCAATAGATCTCACAAAAGTTCAGAGGTCCCCCATGAGTCAGATTGAGGAAAAGACTTAAGGTAGATGGATTACTTTGACTTATTCGACTACTTAATCAAGACCTTTCTTGTAAAATCAACAAAAAAACAAGTTTAACCGCATGGATTCCTAGTTCCTACTGCCCAATGGCCCCGAATAAGTTGCAACAATTCATGCGGATTCTGCTGAAGACCCATCTTACTAGTCTTTTCCACATTTTTTTTTAGCTTTTAATACGTAGTGTGAAACGGACCTTTTGTTGACTGCTTTAAGCAGAGGTAGACCCTCTTCGCACGAGAGCGTTCAAGGACCGATTCTCGCTCGGCTTCATCTCCTCCTTGGCTTCATCTGTCCCCCAGTGACCTGAGGCCCAAATTCAGGTTATGGAAATGAGACTTATGTATATAAATCTATACAATAACTACCTACACAAAGCCAAAACCTTCGTACACCCTTTCTTTAGAGCAAAGACCGCTGCAATTATTAATCTTTACTTAGTATAAACTGCAACGTCTGCCTGTTTGTCTGTTAAGCTTGAGAACCACTGAACCGATTTGTATACAGTTTCTCCTTATTCAAAGCTTTCCTCTTCTAATCTTTTATAATGTTCTTATTATTCTACTTTGGGCTGAGTAAGCAACAACTCAAAGTAAGCTAGTGGAAACACCCAGTGACAGAATGTACTTCCATCAGTGTGAAGGATTTTTATCTTTGCAGTTGTCACTCAGCTCAAACCCATTCAGGTTTGTGGTAAAACTGTCACCAATTGATGGTCATTAACAATAGTGTGGCATGCTATAATAACTTACCACGACAATCACGCAATCTATGGGACTCAGCAGCATCACAACGACTAGAACCCTGTCCAGGAATAGGCAGATCCAAGTCCAAATGAATTCAAACATTAATGCACACTGAAAAGTAGAAAATGAACAATATGCAGCTGCTTGCAAACTGTCTCAAGGCTCTCTCCACGTGCCCAGTTTAATATCTTGTACGAATCTACATATTGCAGGTCTACTTTACAAAATAAGTAGACTACATCATGTAGAAAGAACCACGATTGCCCACATTCCAGACGTTCTCATTCCATACATTAAGTATCTCACTTGATAACATCGAAAACCTGAGATCCTTAAATTTCATAATTTCTACTATCCAACGTCCCTTTGTCATCCCTTAATCGTCAAATATTTTTAGGTCAGTTAATGATGTAATACTGATAAATTTTTTCAAAAAAAAAATAAAAAATTCCTCGGGATTATGTTGTTGGAATCCTTACATTCCACTCGTGGTGGTCTAACTGACCGACAGAACGACCACAAAATGATGACAGACTATTTAATGGACCTACCACGCACGGTACAACTTTTGTTTATCTAGGGTTCATCACATATTGCATTGTCAATATGTTTTTTTCTGATTTATGGTGTGTTCCCGGCATTCGATGTCGTACACAAGAATAGAACACGAAAGTAGACACACGTAAAATTGGGACGAGTTTTATCATCTTCTTGTGTTGACAAGATCTGTCCCAAAACATGTTGGAGAATAGTTTTGAAAACCAACTGTTTCCGATGTTGCAATGCCGGTGGTGGTAGTGTGGAAAGATTTGCTAAATCGCTTGTCAGTTGTATATCCCTGGGACTTATTTAATTGGCATTCAGAATGGTTTATGTGTGTGTGTGTGCCATTTACAAAACATCGCCGATGCGAAAGATTAAACGTATAGCGACTGCAATTCACTAAACCGAGACCAACTGGGTGAATCATTTACCACCACCCAACAAGACCCATCTACTTATTCCACAACAAAAATCCATGATCCAATCCATGGCGCACAAGGGGATAGGAGCAAGATACCGAGAGCAATGTAATTCGCAATCGCTGAGTTGAAAAAGCCGGTTACACACTCTGCCGAATTTGGTGTGTAGCAGTGCTACACGCGCGGTCAGTCGAGTGCGGTGTGAGGCAACCGAATGTATCCGAATGCAACCGACCGGTATCTTTTATTAATAGTTTTCTAGTAGATACATATTCTAATTTTCATTGCTTTGGCGCTTCACAGTGGAGCGTGCCGGTTGCATGAACCTGTAAAGATCGACATTAAGCTGCCGCTGCGCTGTGCCGCTGTATATATGCTAGCTAGGGTGCATGCAGTGATCATTCAGAACAGAGAGATATTCTTCCTGCAGCGTTTAATGATCAGTGATGCCATTTACATGTGATTTCTGTCTCTATTAGATGGAAAGATTTAAATTGATGCTTCATGGAGGATTATGTTGATGACTTCGTCGTTTAAGGGCGTTGGGAACTTGAAATTGATCTTTTAAAAGAATTTCAGTTTTGACAACTTGTAGAGGATTCTAAATTTCAATGCCGTTGAGGTACTGTAGGTTTTTATATGCGAGTGGCAACTGGAGATGTTAACAGACGAAGAGCCTTCGTTGTGGCTCAGTAGTTAGTGCATTGAACTTCGAAGCGAACTGTCACAGATTCGAATGTGAGCAAAACAACCGAAATCAAATTTTGAGAAATGTCAATTTGAGTTGTCAAATATGCGTCAAACGACAATCAAAACTTAGATTTCCAAATTTGCTTAAGCTTTTTAGTAAGCGAACGCTTTTTTTGTTTTGACATCTACAGTTGGACACGAGTAGGTACTTGGACGAACAGTATTGAATTAAAAGTCTATTGACGTACCAATACAAACGATTTGGACAATTTTCTTCAAAAACGTTGACAAAAATCATTTTAATGAGTGTGAGCAAGACTTTGACAGTTGAAAAGTTTTAACACGTTTAGCAAAATTTTTTATGTTTTTCTCTGAAAGTTTTTTCGTATGATAGCACCTGTGAAGAGAGAAGTCGAAGGATATAATTTTGAAGAAGGAACTGACTTCAATTGCAGATTCTAGATTATCAATCTCAGTTGTGAATTTCAGTGACAATCAATACAATTTCTACTAATAAAACTCCATTTTTTTTTTTTAAATTAATTTTAACAGTTTTTCAGTGCTGCCACTTCAAAATGTCGAAAAAATTCAGCTGCTTAGTGTGACTGTTTAAGTCACTTTAATTTTCTCACCAATTTCGAAAGGACACATTATATGTGTAGCAATATACCATCTCCTGTCACTTATACTTTATAGCCTAAAGGCGTTAAATCTTTAGGAACATAACTTTCGTCGTGTCTTACAGGGACCACCAACGTTAAAATAATTAATACAAAGTAACAATTTCAGTCTTAATCATGGTCATGATGCATCGTAATTATCAACAAGTTTCAGACGAGACTGCTTCATTTACATTACAAAAACAAAAAGGACGACCAAGGATATGATGGTGGGATAACTGGTGTAATTAAAACCACGTTTACATGATTCAGCTTTAGAGCACTTATGATTTTTATTGGATGGCATGAAGAGCAAATTGCAACAAATCCTCTCGATTTGGGCAATTATGTTTTATACAATGAAAACAATGTGACTACCATGTGCAGCAATAACTCTTCATCAATTACTTTTGGCCATAATTGTCGAACAAAGCGGTACACCAAACCGAACAGACGATGGACAAGGGACAACGTAGTCGTATATAATGGGATCTGTACGCACGCCTGGAAAAATGTCACCGCGACATAAGTATCACAATGTACAAGGGGTCTGTTGGACTTTTCATCCACAGAAAACCTGCCTTCCGACCAACCTCAATTAAGCACCAACTGGAATTCAAAACATTTGTCGTTTGGTCTTTTGATGCGGGCGCTCAAGAAACATCATTGCGTGTACGCCTGACACAAATTCTGCAGCGACAAGACGACATTTTTAATGCTCTCTCCCAATGGTGTGTGTTTTGGGGAGGACATTACAGATTTTTTATGTCTGCCTTCCGATACAAGGGAGTTATCAGATTTAAACAATTTCATACGGAACGTCGCGGTTGCATCGATCGTTGTGTGGTTGCTGTTGCCCTTCAGAAAAGCTTCAACAATCTTTTTAACAGCAGCGACATTCACTTGAAGACAAAGGCTGTTACAGCAATCACTGTCGTAAGAAATGTCCG
The DNA here is from genome assembly GCA_951813785.1 of Criorhina ranunculi. Taxonomy (NCBI): domain Eukaryota; kingdom Metazoa; phylum Arthropoda; class Insecta; order Diptera; family Syrphidae; genus Criorhina; species Criorhina ranunculi. The sequence goes on from OX638382.1 coordinate 51,338,013, forward strand.
AGCCGAAGTCTTTTCGCCGGGTGCTCCTGACGTTGTCATGGAATTCAATAAATGAGGTAATTAGTTGAATTACCTCAGAGTGACCCTCAGCCTGGCAGACCATAGTGTCCGCGATGATGTTTCTCCACTTGGATTTCTTGGAAGTAGGTATACTTTGTTTGACTTCCTTTTTTGAAGTTATAAATATTTATACCTCTGCTAATTAGATGTGAGAATATTCTGGGTACGGCTGTGAAAAGGTCCTCCTGCTGGTGGTGTTATCTTTCATCGAACATTTATGTTATTTATTTGCGTCTTTCAGGCACGACTTTTGGCCAGAAATTTGAAGGAAACAATCAAGTTACTCATTTTCAAATGGAAATTCTGGGAGTGGTGGTCAAGATACCCATGAGTCAGTGAAAGGAGCAGCAAAAAAAAGGAAGACGACAGAGTTGTTTGGTAACTTTTCGTCAACGAGTAAAAAATCATGTCGAGTTTGATGTCTTATTTAATAAGCCAAGCTTTTTCTACTTTACTTAGGATAAGCCGGGATATTTATACCTACACTTTGAATTGTCGTGGGGAAACTTAGGACTTACAACTTTAGAATGTCCTCAAGGCTGCGTTTTCTGGTCGCTTACCTACGTCATTTTTTACTATTGACAATCTGCTTTAATTCTCGAAAACCCAAGTTGTCGATGCTATATCATAGACTATGTGGTAATTTCCCTGTTTACGGTCTAGCTCGGTGTTCAAGAAATTTTTCTTCACTTTTTGATGGAGAGGACCCTTCAAGGGCCAACATAAGCTGCTTCTTAGAATAACCACAGTGTCACAGCTGTTCAGAAGTTTAGCGCAACATTTGAAAAAGGGATTTAGGGCTCCTTTCTACTAAACTTTCTTACTCCTACCAGTAACTTTGACGAATGAAGGTGTAGGCACGTTGAGAAGATCCAAGTACCTAACTGGCACAGCTGTACGTTCCATATAAATTCAAAAACTCAACCAGTCCAGCATTCAAGATGCCCAAACGGATTAAATCGCAAAATTCCATTTCTGCCCAAACAAACGCATACTTAAGGCGCCCATGGTGCCAATGATACCAATGATGCCAGTGATCACCGCTTGAACCAGGAACCGAACTGTATAATTTTTTTTGGGATACATGACCCAATGCAAATCTGTAATTTCGTTGCGCGAAAAAGAATAAAAAAAAAGTTTCTCCGCGTCGTCGTCGTTGTGTGCGGATTCACTTATCTGCGATCGAAAACGGATTAAAATTACGACACGACCATACGCCACTGATGCGTAAATTCAGCAAAAATGCCACAAAAAAAGAAGAAAACCCAACGCCAAACCAAGATGCACGAAACGAAATTCTGAAATTATACATGAGTCCACCACGAATGGCAATGGACACGTATATCTCTGTAGAAACAGCCGTACAGCGGCGGGCGGTTATCCGCGGCCCGCGAAAAAGCCGTATGCATCTCTCACTGCTGCACAATTTTTAACGTCCAATTACAAACGCAGAAAAAAAAGGTTTCGTTAATTCCTGGCCCGATGGAGAGCGCAAAATCAAGATATTCCCAAGCAGGTCAGATTTAATAGCATCGCCGCGAAATACCCATGCACGGACGGGTGCGGTGGTGGAAATTTATAAGCATACTGTCCTGGGAGCTGGCGCGAATAACTCTTGGCAGCGTGTTCCAATTTGATGTTACACAAGCCGCCCGTCATGTAGAGCCCCACCTGAGGCCTCTGTTCGCGTCTGGTGCACTTTCCACCTATGATCTCTGCTGTTGAGTGCGGTTGGACTGTGTTTTTTTTTTGTTGGCACACAGTTGGTATTTCTAATTGAATTTCTCTGGGGGCGACAGTCCACATATACACATAACACAGGTGATCATTTGATCGTCGTCCCTTAGTCCAACCCATATGTGAGTAATAAAATACCTATACCTACCTCAGCTGACCCTTTTTTTTTTGGGGGGGCAACTTCTTTGCTTGTTTTTTGTTTTTTTCGCTGGCTGATGCCAATAATGCGGTGCCAACATTACGTGAAATTGCATCTCTGCTCAACGGGGTGTGGCTGGAGATTTCTTTAGGAACACCTGAAGGTATTGGCGCGAGATCTCATCACCAATGGAATGCAATTTCGGTTGAAATATGTACGCAAACGGTATGAGTTATAGTGCTCCCATAACATAAACCCTATAAACACTATAATAATGCATGCGCGCCCTGGTGGTGAAGCTAGAGCGTTTGTTGTATTAGCGCACGATAAACAGTGCATTCACTGGGTCCTGCGAAAGAGAACATTGTTTAAGGATGGTTGCGTAATTGTGGGTACAGAAATGAGTGTCCATTTGCGACAGGAAGAAGACATTAGCAAAATGGTTTTACGTTAGACGATGGAAGATATGATGGAGTTTTATTACACAGATTATGATGGCAAATTCTTTAGAGCGAGGTATGTTGGCAGAGGCTGAAGGATGAGGTTTCATACATTTGGAGGCTTTTCTCTATAATTTGCTCAAAGCTGCGCTGATTTTCTTTCAATACATGGAGAGACTTGTCGAGATGGAGTTGCTCAAAATCTGAATGAACTCTGAACATGTATTCAACATACTATCAGCGAAATCCTAGTCCTTGTTGGTAGAATTAAGAAACCTCTTAACCATGTTTCCACGGACTTAGAGATGGTTTTCGAACAGTGTCTGAACAGTGAGCCTAACGCGAGCCTATCGGAGAAATTTAAAATTTAAACCGGTGTCCCGCAAGGCTGTATATAGTTTCCACTTCTTGTTATAATAGACTTGCACCAAACTTGGTTCGGTTAAAAGCTGACTCTGCTTAACTTCACTTAGACTGCAGGAGCTGGATTTAAATAATGATGACACTGTTACTGGCCACACGTAATGGACTGCAAATCTTTGGCAATGTCCACGAAAGGTGTAAACATTTTAGTTAAATGGAACCTCGTCGGCAGTGTTAAGGGCCTAAACTGGACGTCGTGCTTCTTTTCCGCAAAAAAAATAAAATAAAGACTTCTACAAAGGTTTGTCATCTTTGACCTGATTGTTGTGGATTCCATGGGGTTGACTGTCGCTTAGCTGTAGATGTAGATCGTTATGATCATTCCGACGATCGGAATCAATTTCGAAGCTTTGTATTGGCAGCGTCCTTTGCTTGAATGACGCAAATGATTCCGATTCCGAATGATGCACCGATGACACGATGATAGCTCCTAACGTCTTCCCGGATGTACATTTCGAAGCAATCGGTGTAGAAGGTAAGTTCATTGGAAATAAACAGGTCAGATTCCGTCTAAGCGTCCGCACTGACAGTAGGGTAGGCAGTGGCTTAAAAATGTTGATCGTACTAATGCCATCGGGATGTTCGAAAGAAATACTGTGAATTATAAGCAATGGCAACAGAACCAATAATTCTCTCCAGTCATTCTGGACACCACGCTCGGAGCAAAAAGACTGAAACCTAATAATACCTGAGTTTCCAAATCACTACACCAACACTAGCGCTGTGTGAATAGCATCTTAAGGGTATTCATAACCCCTTTAGCACTAGTGAATTATAAAAAAATAAAAAATAAAAAATTAGAAAGGAGCTATGGCCAGAAGGTGCCGATGTCCTGAGATAGGCTTCTCTTTATCTGAGTGCAGTTTCTGCCGCTTTGCAGTAAGAGACAAGATGTAACATAGTTCTCAGAGATGCAATGGAGGACGATTTTTCTTTTCAAAAGCCTTTCACCAGACCATCAAGTGGTATTATCGATATGTACATCCAGTCCACCGCCATGGATTTGAGTTTTCTCTTACTTCCAAATGCTTTTTATTAAATTTTGTCAAATTGCGAATCGTGAATCGACATATCACACCTCGCTTTTTGCGAAGACTGGTCCCACTTGTGCTAACGCATACACATTAGTCCTTCAAGAGCAATTTGTTTCACAAGACCTGTCATTTCCTGTACCGCCTCAATGCCATTCAATATTAACCTTCTTACTCGCCTCTCACAAAAAAAAAAAAAAACAAGACGACTTAACTTTGAGTCTCCGAATCCTTGCCGCAATAACTAAACAACACTCGTGCCAACCCAAAGCCATAATCAAATCAGCCATTGAGACAAAATTTCAAGAAAAATACCTCATTCCGCAGCGTTAATGTTACCATGTCGTTACATTATGTCCAAAAAAACAAGATAATGTTTACATGTAGCGTCTCCTTAACAACTCTCGCCTTGTTTTACCCATTTCGCAGGCTCCAAAAATTAAGAATAATCGTACAATTTAGTGGACAGAGTACATTGTGTCCCCTGCATCGACCATAACACTTACGTAAATCACTTCAAATTCATAAATATTGCCGGACAAAGTTCGCACTTCACTCTGAAGTGCAATTTACACTCTTGTTTGCCCGGAGATTAGCTTCCGAAAGAGCTGGACGCAATTAGAAGACCAGCATTCGACAAGGTGCTAAGAGAAGACAATTTTGTTGTGATTGCCAAGTGTTGGCTCGAGATGTCGAGATGCGCCCGCAGCCCGAGGCTGCTGCTGTTGTCGTTGTGTTTTTTTTTTTTTTTAATCACAAATTCCAAAGAACATGCGCACCATAATTGCTAACTATGTATGGGACCTTCAAAGATGCTACACTGACTTCGCTAACCGCATCTGAAGAGATCTTAGTCAGCCTTGCGCGCGTTGTGTTCAGACACCAAAACACCAGCAGAAAGCAGGAGGTGTCGTGGTAAATTGCCCACTTATCAGGATACTTATTTTAAGTTATTATAATGTGCTTTCCATACGGACTGGCTTTGGCTGGCCGGCGTATATGACGCCTTAATGACGCACTAATGCGGGTAATGAACGAGGGCCAAAGGAAAACTACGAAACGAAGTTGTAATCAAAGTTTATTGTTTTAAATACGTTACAAATTGTTGCAAAGCAAAGTTATGAAAGAGGAGTTAAGGGTTCTGTTTGAATGGCAAATGACGCACAGTGCGATCAGCTTTCCTCGAAGGGAACTTTCTTACTGACGAGCAGGGGAAGTAGCATCAGTTTCTTCGCTGGAGTTAGAAGATTCAAGCCACGTGGTTTTACCAAACAGAGAAATAACAGCAGCTTGTCAGGGTCGGCCTTTATTGGGTGTATACGAGAATTTAAACTTACTTTTCTTTTTGCTTCTTTGGCTACGACCTTAACCTTTTTGAAGCTACAACGGTTGACAGTGGCGTCTTGTTCCGGACAGTGGACGTAGACAAATATCATCATATCAATACATATAATAAAACAGTAGAACCCGGTGTGTCTGTACATTGAATAAAAAGTAATAAAAAAGAAAGGGGGTGACTAAAGAAGAGTAATAGAACACAAATTAACGATTTTTAGAATTCTTTTCTGTCTGTCTGTCTGTCTGTCCGTTTGTTTGTTTGCGCACATCTCCGAAACTACGAAACGGATTTTCATGTAGTGAACAGAGCATAATTTGGAGCAGCATATAGGTTTTGTTTTATTAAAATCGAATGTCGGACAGAAAAGTTATCGTAATGTAAAGATTCTTCGAATTGACTTTTGTATGTTAGAAAAGTAAGAAGTTAAGAGTTGAAGAGACATAGATGTCACGAACGATTGTTTTAAAGAAAAAAACCAGATAGCTTTGGTTAGAATTATAGAGCGTATAAAATTTAGTACATAAAATATCGACAGGTGGCGCTGTTCATTATTAGAACACGCTATAGAATTTTTTGCAGTAATAACCAATAAATTGTGACTCCTTCAAATATTCGCCTCTAACCTCTCCGAATGTGGTATAATCGAGGGGAAAATTGCTTCCAAATGTGATAAAATGGCAATGGTGCACGTAAACCAAATATATTCAAGTTTCCCAATAGGTGGCGCTAAACACTCACGCTGTTAAACCAGGACGATCCGTTGTATTTTGTTGACCAGTGTGTAGTTTTTGCACGATCTCCGTCCAGGCTGGGTCTGTATATGTGTAATTAAAATCGGTTCAATAGTTTTGAATTCACAGCTGGTGGGTTGGTGGGGAGAGGGGGTAACACCGTGTGCTAACAGGGCTTCAGTTCACATTCTTCGTCATATCTTTCAACAAGTCCCAAGCCGCTGATAGAAGCACTTGACCTGGAAGCTGTAAATGTAGTCTACCGGCAGGTTCAAATTGAATATAATTGAACGCATGCGGAGCTGCGGATACAGCTAGTTTTAAATATGTCGTTATAAATGCCTTTGCTTTTGTCGGCTTTAGTGAGAGGTTATTGAAGTCTGTAAGTACCTCCATACATTGTGACTTAATCTTTCCAGACTAGTAGCTAAGTTTGTTATTTAGGTCCGTTGTGCAACTGTTTAGATCAGCCGCTTTGGCAGTGATTATTGATGGTTTCTCTGATGTTTGCCGGTGCGAACCACGTGAGGAGGAGGTCTCGTCTCTGCAGCGACTGCTGTACACAATGCCCAACTTCAAAACAGGCCTATCTGCACGCTTGCCCCTTTTATAACCTCAATTAGTTTGGAAAACTCTTTTTATTCGAAGTAACGATTACGATCTTTTAAGTAGAGCACAGGCCAAATAAGCCTGACAGTTCCTTGGAATGTTGGCCGATTTCGATCTCTTAGGTCAAATAAGCTCATGTTGAAGTAATTTTCAGTAGTTGTCTGATAAAGTCCTGCCAAGATACAAGTAGCGCGGGTGCGCGGTTTTGATACAAAGCATATAAGTTGAATAAGAAAGGTTTATTCGATATTTGTCTCTCAGTCTTAATTTGCAGAAACACGATGATCTCTGGGCTTCAAAGGACCAGAAGCTTGCTGATAATCGTCCTGTCATTTCTCGTACCGCCCCAATTTGAAATGACGGAAAAGTTTTCGTTGTCTAACTTTCAATGGACTTAAAAAACGAACTAGTTATGAAGGGGTGCCAATTTGTATCTCAAGACTTAACTCATTTCGGGCTTTCCTTTTTCCTTTTGAATTTTGAATCTTTTGGTCACTCTTCGATGATGGCTGGGTGTGAGGCTTATTCTCAAGTAAGTGTTGTCAGAAATAAGTCTATAACAAATCAGTTTGTGATCCAAAAGTCAGCTGCCGCTTTGGAGCTAAACTTAAAACTATTAAGGCAGCAGAATCTTTGTGCACTGTCCACAACGGTTTTCCCTCTGCCTGCTTCCCATTGTCGTTTAAATACAGATTTCCTACTGTCAAAAGTATTTTCTTCGTCAAAATAAAAAAAAAGAAGAGTTTATCCACTTCTGCCTCCAAGAGCACCCACTGTGCGATGATACCACGTTCGCGTGTGCATTGTTTTTTTTTTTTTTTTCTCTAAACCAAGTGGGGGATCTTTTGCTTCTCACGATCCCACATGACGAAGAAACCATTAAACTCTCGTTGTGAGTAGAAATGTAGAATCCTCTCGCATAGATTAATCCCACACATAGGAAACACGTGTATTAATGCAGTTTGTATGCACTCTGAAGGCATGTAGTACACACATAGTGTACAAAAATAGCCGGCGCATGCATGTACAAGTTGTATGTTGGGACGACCCTGGTTGAACGTGAGGTCGGAGATGTGCATCTACGTGCGCGTCTCGGAATTAATTTTATTTCACTTGCACGCGCTCATGTGTAAGATCACAGATTGTATTGTGCTACCCCATGGAGCGGGAGGCAGCCAGTGCTGCGATGACACTTTTGTGTTCTCAAGAAGCGTTCGCATTAGAAGAACTCCAACGGATTCTAATTTTGGAGGAACGTTGTCTCCAAAATTGAAGGTCACCAATTTTACGAAGGCACTTTGTTGGAACGCGCAATCTATCAAACACGAAACAAATTAATAAATAAAAAGATAACCCACCACGAGGATGGCAGCAGAAAGCGAAACATTGAAAGAAATCCATGCTACCTCGCACGAGCCTTGGGAACTTTCGATCGCGAGCCGTTCTCACGGCCTTTATATGACTTCTGGAATGAGAGGAAACCAAAAGAAACAAGACAAAGGAGGAAGAGGAGAAGATGAAGAAGAAAATTGCAGCAGATCGCACAGAAATCAAGGAGCACGATAGTCGAATGCCAGACTTTTTGTTCACGATACCACTCCAAGAGGTAAGCGCGACAGGCACACGAAGCCTCGACTCTCCTCATTGATGCTGCTGCTGCTCCTGCTGCTGCCGCTGTTGTTGCTGATGATGATGATGATGATGTATAGATCCATTTAGAGTCCGGACGTCGATCGTCGTCGTCGTCGTCGTCGCTGGCCCCAAAAGAACCCTTTTCCCAAAATAGATCTCGGATGTTCGTTCCACCACCACTATCCCTGTCACGAAACCATACCTGCACACAGGGTTCGCGAATGAATTGCAACGATCAGAACGATGATGATGGCACTTCGATGATGACGGCGATGAAGGTAAAGGCCTCAACTCACCGCACGGTCTGAGACAGCAGACAGGAGTCTCACGACTTGTTCAGGTCCACATCTATAAAAGGCAAAGAGGTATACGGTGTATTGTTGAAGCGTGTGCGAGATAAATGACCAAACGAACCACCGATCATGGATCGTGGCAAGAGATCCATATGCAACTACCGACCAACCGTCTGAGCTGTAGATTCATTGGAAGGAAAAACGTGCATCGTGGGACGTGCAAGCGCACCTCGGCGGCCTCAAGTATGGCCAAGTACAGCACCGGCACTCATAGACAGTATGAGCCGCATACAGGATGCTGCTTTGTCGCAAGCTGTTTTAGGTAAATCAAGAAGGGGCAACTTCACTTGAATAAAAGTGCCAAGAAGATAGTGGTACATTAATCCAGGATCCATATCTAGCCACGGTATGTATATTTACTCTTTGGCTGCGCATGCCGCAGCCATGGCTCATCGTAAGTGTGTGTTTGGCGGGCTCGGCTCTCGTCTTGATTGCTTCATTTTTTCAGCCCGGTATATCTATTTGTCTCTAAGACATCAATGGAGGGCATATGAGTAGTTCCATGGTCATGGATCGCATGTACATTATAGCTATTCGGTGTTCACTGGGACTGGGTAAAGTGTTGTGGCTCGAGGCCAACGTGGGGGCATGACTTTGAATGCAATTATTTGAGAAGTGAAGCTGCATCCGTGCTCACGTGTCGTTGTGTCGTTGAATTGTCTGTTGGGAGTCACACGTATGTTTGTCTCGAGAGTAATTTCATTGATCGTGCACTTGATCGTAGATAGCAATCACGTTGAAAGCGTGGAAAGTTATCGACTCTAATTCTATGGAAGTGGGGGTTTTAATCTAATACGTACCGCTCACGAGAGGGCTCACATATTGATCGTTATGGGTGGAGGCTTCGTAAATCTTTGTACTAATGACTTGCAAAAGAAAAATGGTTGGATAAGATCACATGGGTCGTCTCTCCGTTGGCGGTTGGTTACGTAGAAATGCTGTTGAGATTTTTTTTTGCGGTGAGAGTGACGCATTTAACACATTAAGCACTCATGAGATTAAAAAAAAAACACGTTGAATTAAAAATTTAAGTAATTCTGTGTAAAAACTAGTACAAGCGAATCCACTGGAAGTACTCAACTGTGGCGCCCTCTGCAATTTGAAAACATTTCTTCCATAGATGCAAGAGATTTTGGCAATTAGAAGAGTTGTCATGCGACTTCTTCATTCTTCTGTTGGTGATAGTTCATAGAGAAGGTGTTAACGCAGAACTATAAAACTACTTTAATAACAAAATCCTTCAGCATACATTTGTCCCTGTATGGAAGGAGGGCGGTAAATGAAAGAGGCACCTTTAAAAAAAATAGCATAATGGTACTGATGCATAAAGTACTGCGACACCTAAAGACTTCCCTTCCTTCTTATTGCCCTCTATTCTGCAGAATCCAAGGAGCAAGCGAAGGCTAAGGCGGTTCTGAACACATAATGTCTTTAACCTTGTGTGGCAATTCCTTACTGTTGCAGATCTAGCGAATGACACTTGATTCCAGCGCTTTGAGTGCGCCGTGACTGTCACTATAAATAACGTCATCTCTGTCGCATATCGATCTCATTTCTTCTAATCCCGCAACTTTTAGAACAGCGAAGTCTAAAAGATACTTTAAGACCTGCCTATAAAGAGCACATTCCAGAGCCCGTTCCATCTATGGTTTTGGGCCTATCAGTAGTACAGAAGTATTACATTCCCCTGCCAATCCTCTGTTTCAGGGTACGTTGTCGGCGTACCAAAATCTAATGAGAAGAGGGTTGCGTCCATAACTACGTTATTGTCGGAAAGAAATTCGTCAAAAATAGAGCAACGTCCGACTTGTTCGTTCTTCCAGAAGCCTTAGTTAGTCAGTCTTAACGCACCGTTTCCAATTTGGTATTTAACTTGCAGATCAAACAGCAAAAGATAAAGAAATGTGTCCAATGCCGCTGTGGAAGTTGTGCGTAGAACTCTGACGACATTGAATCAATTTACTCGTAAATCACTTTCGGTTTCGAGCGTGCCCGCTGAAAACCACATCAAGACACCTCCGGAATCGCAATTAGTAATTTTAGCACAATCTCCAAAAAAGAATGACATCCTAGTCTAGAATTTTTTACTTCCACTTGCCAAAGTTTTTACATTTTTTATGCAACTCCTTGACGAAATGATTTTCAAATTCAATTCCTTCATTTCAAAATAGAAGTTTGAATAAATGTTTCGTTAGCAAATTTTATTTGCAACCTGACAAACAATGAGTGCAGTCATTTAGTTTGAAAAAAAAAACGCCAAGAGCGCGACACCTTTTGCATATCAAAACATGACAAATGAAAGCCGTACAAATATAATTTTTGACCGTAAGTCGGAAATTACCACAAAATGACAGACGTGAACGAATTCACGTTCTCCATTTCGGTTTCATGAATGGCACAAGTCAACAAAACAACCGGCATCTGGACATGGAGCCAGCACACGGATTACAGATTCACAAATTCGATCTCACAAGGAATTTTGTGTATTTATGTATGTTTGTCTGTCGTCATCTTTATGCCAAACAACATATCGAATTAAAAATTCAGCACGTGGATAAAAATTAGGACGGTACGACTACCTTGCCGCATATATCAGTTTCTTTAGAGCACCATCATCGCAGATGATTTGGATCTCGATGATTTTGCAAAAGTATCAAGATTCAGAACTTTTTGTTGTTTTTTTGTTGTCCATCTGTACCATGGCGGCCGGTTGTGTGCCACGAAATAGACTCGGATCTATCTATTTGGCCAACAGAGAGAGTTAGGCAATGTGCCTTATGTTGGTCAAACAGCAGACAGAAAAAAAAACAACTTAGTCAACGATGCTAATTGATTTGGGATTGTACCCACTAAGAAAGGGCAGATGGTTGATATGAAAGCTTGATCCTGTCGGCATGGTCAAAGTCGATTTCAAAAGAAAACGTTAGCTAGGATTTCTAGGACATACGGTCAGATAAATTCAAGGAAAAACATTTACTTTGGTCTTTTCCGCAAGTCGAAATAGAATGACAGGATCATGTGTTGAAATAATATGGTTAAATGAGAAAAAGAATACAATTTGGCAGCACTGATTTGGACAAAATTGTTGAAGGACGCACTTATCTACAACACATTTCAACACTCTCTAGATTATTTCCAAACAGCCAGCTTACTTCTCAACTTAAGTCCTTTTTTTCGAACAGATTACCCTCGAGCCTCGACCATTATCCATAGCGTAACCTTTTTTATTCCAACAACTACTCTAATAGACGGCTAAGAAAATCACTTAAAGAATGGAATTGTTAAAAGAAGCTCTATAGACAATCAAACCAACAGAGGTGTGTTACATACATTCCTTTCCTATCCTACATCACTTTCATGAAGATGCCACACTTTGAGTGGACATTAGTGAGGGTGTCTGTTGACATCGTACCTACTCGATGCAAATGCAAACAGTCATTCCATTCTAGTTCCATTCCCGCAATTCTTCAATTTCTTCTGACATCCATAAGATGGCAAATGGCCAGGCAAACCCTATAGAAATTCACTCGACTAAGGCATTCCTTATACGCACGCTTGCGCGACGTTATTCCGTGGGAAGAACCATACCTACACGATGGTATGTGTTCTCGAATTGCCTTTTATGTTACTCGATTGTTCATTTTATGAATCAGTTTCCCTCATAAAAAGGAACTTTATTGAAATGGGCAAAACGTTTATTTTGAATTTGGATATTTATTTCGAGACGAGTTTCAGTTCCAGATACGAAACTTAATTTTTTATAAATGGGTATACAACGTTAGTGTCCAGTGGGTAATTGCGAAGCGCCTTGGAATTATCACAATTAAACTTTTTTTTGTCTTGTCTTTCGAAAGGTCAAATATCTTGAAACGGAAGATAGTAGGCTGTAGCGTTCATTTTCGTTACGTCAACTTGAAATCTTAACAATATGCCTTGGATATCAGCATCTGACCCATAGAGCCATTGAGTCTCTACTTGAGACACTACAGCCTTGACCTACTATCCTCTTCGATTCTGGGTGCGCTGCTTCTAGCTCAACTACTCAACTACTATATAACTTAGTCCTAGTTTAGAAATCAAGTATGACTTATCTCTGTCCTAGTCGTCTCGAATCAGAAGGCTGCGCATTGTTCTTCATTCAAGAAAGGTTAACCTAGTATGCGTTGTCTGGCTCTTGCCAGTGCTGAATATTTCCATAAGAAATGAACAAGAGTTCTACTTTCATTCTTCGAACCTCTAGTTTGACTGCATATTCTCCTACAGCCCAGTTCCCAGTGATGATGACGACCTGCTCAAGATAATAATCATTGTTAAAAGGTAGAATAAAAAGCGACGGGAGCATAGCTTAAGTATGCTGAAAACATTCATATATTCTGAGTCCGGGTGTTGAGCACTTGGCAATATGTGGAACATGATCACTTACGATACTATGATGAGGCTCCGAAGGCCTTGTTAACGAATTACGTAAAATGTGTCTTCAGTGTACTTGTTATTAGTCTCGAACTTGGCCCAGATATCTGCTCGGTCCTTGCCAATCAAGCGCCCATTAGCTCGTGCTGCATAAAAGACAAACGTATTTTAAACAGCAAAGCTCTTACTTACATAAACTGTTTTCAATGAATGAAAACGTAGCACAGTGCAAAACAGAACGGCACATTTTAATGAACAATTTCAAGTCGGGTTAGTACAGAAAAGTACAGCCTTCTCAGGAATATGTTCTCCTTTCAGAGGTGGTGCCGAAAATTGTGTAAATACTCAACTGAACTGAGCTGAGTTGTACGAAAAAGAAGTCACTGAACACAAAGAGGGAGACTTTTTGACTCTCTGTCATTTAACGCGAAAACCTGTAATTTTCTGCGCTAGACTGTGCAGAACAGGGTCATTGAACAAAGATATAGCTACCTATTGCCAATAGAATTATAAAACAGTAAACTTAAGCAACATTTGCCATCAAAGATTACGCACGAAACATCGTATGCTCTAGACACGACCAGAGATCAAGAATACTCGTACGGTATACAGTACCAAAATGGCCCCAACATCGAAAGTAATCACCCAAAGCGGATAACCACTACAAACGCTTCGCTGTAATCAATTTCAATTTCACCAGCCACGTTCGCACAGTAGTCAGCCGTCAAAAAGAAAATACAGCTTGACCCCCACCTAGAACTTTGAGCGTAAATCAAAAGACATTTCAATCAAAACTGTCAAGACTCATGATCAAATGATCGACGCAAACATTAACATCACACATTCACACGAAAATATCTCGCTCGTGGCATCCCCCAATTTATCCGATGCAATACAAAAAAAAAAAAACCGCTTGTGCGGTGTGGTTGGCATCTATGTGGGAGATGCTGTGTGAGTCCCGCGCTCCGTCACACTGATGATGATGATGGGCATGACGGGACGGCAATGACATCGGTTGCAGGCAGCCAACTATTTACTCAATGCCTCTTTGCAATTCAGCGCGTCAGCCATGCCAGCAGACACGCTGTGTGTGAGCGTGTCGCCTGGTCGTCGTTGTCAGTCGTCGAAGAGCAAACAGTCACATTTCAGTTTTATTAATTTTGGTTGGCCCCTCCCGCCTACCGTGTATCGTTCATGTCCACCTACAGCTTCGTTTTAGTAAGGTAACTCTGACAGAAGGAGGATGATCTGTACTTGAATGGACTCGGGACACTGTTTGTCATGTCTTCGCCATTGTCAAGACGTATTCGTGTATCTCGTCTGTGTGCACATACAAACACTCGTATAAATGACAAAAGATATTAATAAAAAAGAATTGAAATTTTGTGTTGAAGACAACTCTGCGGGTGGCTGGCTGGCTGCCTGCCTGCGTGCCACACCGGGGTCAAGAAGTTAGCTAGAGCATCCGAATGGGAAGTCAAACGGGAGTTCAAATCGCAATTGTGTGGAATAAAAAAAAACAGTCGCATGCTTTGTGATCCAGAAGGGGTCCGAAACTGGTGCCCCTGTTTGTTGGACGCTGACGAAAATTAATGAGCAATTTCCAGAGTGACTTCTCGATCTGATGGGCGAATGATGAGAGCGTTGGCGATGTCATTCAAATGTGCTTATTATTTAGACATATTGTCGGCGCGTCCTTAGCTCTGATTCTTTCGTCCGCGAACAAGCCTGAAATGTTTGCGTAAGATGCTCGTTGAGTTCGGGTTTTAAAGCATTCGCAACTCTTCCGTGACTAAGTTTGGTGCTTGACGTTGGCGGGATGTTATATTTAATCGTTTGATCGTATTACGATGATTATTTTTTGGGTTTGTAATTTTGGAAATATCACGTACGAAGAAGATGGTTTCATTTATATCCTGAGTCGGTGGCCGGTTATTGAGGCATTCGTCACAAGAATACGGAGCAGAGTTCAAAACTGTACCAAAAGATCTGATTCTGAGCATTTTCGAATCAGAAAGTTAGGGGGAAACAAGTACGATAATAAAAGCCGTAGTAAAAGTAAGCGAAATTCATGAGATCACCACACCATCTACTGGGATCCTGATCTGCTTTAGGACGAGAACACACTAACACATCAATAGACATTCCTATTTGTGTATCGAAAGGTAATGCATGTATGTTCAAATGTAGTCCACAAAGTGAATGAAATGACAAAGAAGTCTTGGACCCAGAGGTGACTGCATCAGAGATTAGCTATATTACTTGATTTCTTAACCGCGTTGTATCCCGAAGCTAGAAACATAACCAATTGCCTTTTAAAAATACAAATAAAAGTAGAAAGGGACCCCAACTGACTTGGTGTGTAAAACTATACACAATAACCTACAGATCTAGCTAACTAGATATGTTGTTTTAATTGTTTAAGACAATGTGCGTTCGGGAATACAGCACCAACCTAAGTAAAATAAAAATCACGAGCATAGATGTCCAAAATTAAGACAAACATCGCCACAATGTTGAGCATAAAAAAACAAAAGCGAAACGGAAGGTATTTTGCACACCGTCCACACTCTCAAAAAACGATAGCTGTAAACATTTTGTGACCTTGGGTAGGTCACCCGTTCTACCCACTGTGAGTGCTGTGAGTTGTTTTTACAAGTTTGCACAAACATGCACTTGCAGAGTATAAGAACTCAATCAAATCCACAGTATACTTTAGGGCGACTGTGATTTCCTCTTCACACGATCGCAGTTTTGGATATCCATTACAATGCCATTAACTTTCTTGAAATTCAAAATGCAATGCATATTTTTAGGAACCCTTGAAAGATAAATCCAACAAGTCAAAGATCGAAGGTCTATTATCCGACGACAATTTTTTTTCCGATGTAGATAATCAGGTAATAAAAAACAAGTAATCGACATTTGGAATTCAAAATAGCTTTTTATTTTGCCTACAGTAAATACATACTTCAAGCAGCAATGCCCCCCATTTTACATTATTTTTTTGAGTTTTTTCGATTACTACTTCTACTACTTTTGTTGCATGTTTTTAGGTGCTACTGCTAGCTCTGATAACTACACTACTCTCACTTTGTTGGTGTTTTTCGGATAAAATTTGAAAATTTTGTTTTTGCAGTTTTTCTCAATTTTCGAATTTCGGAAATTGCAACTTTAAGACGAAAAATATCATTTAAGTTATAACAGAGATTACGAAACTGAGTCATTCTGAAAAAAAAACTATGGTTTTTGATAATTTTAATAGATTTTTTCACAGTTTTCGCTACCACAATGCATACATTAGTACTAATTAAGTATGAACAGTTTTTTTGCTTTCCATATTCTTCGGTCAATTTTTGTGAATAAGAGAGAAGTGTGTACCGCATGCCTGCGTGGTGCACCTAGGTTAGTGCAGAGGAAAAGAATGCAAATAAGAAGAAAAAAGAAAAGAAAAGATCACGATGACCACCACAGAAGTCATTAACCCGCATCTAACTCAATTTCATCACGACCCACGATGACTTTTGTGTCTCCTTTTCTCTCTTCACTTTCTATTTAACAATCACAATCAAGAAAGAAAACAAATATGAATCTACTTCTTCTTTTTTTTATTTTCGTTTGTACATTTTCTAAAAAAAAAAAAAATAGAAGAAAACCAAATAACCGGTAATTTGGGGACACAGGTCCCTGATATCAAAATAGTTTCAACTATAAAATAATGTAAATGATGTTAATTGGAACAAAAAACTCTTTGAGACGAGATAACAAAACCACACATCTTGCTCACATCATTCGATCGATCCAATCGGACAAATGATTTAATTGGTTATCCTTTCCGGACCCTTCAAAGAATTGTATGTTTTGATTTAGATGAGAAAATTCAAAGTCCTTCCCTTCTTTGCCCAGAAAGACAGCTTTGATTTCAGTATCATCTACCGATTGAAGTTTACTTGTGCGAGTCTTTCGAATTATATTCCTATTAATACATTTAATTTTAAATCATCTACCCACAAAAGAGCCTCTGGAATACATACATTTCCTTTTCGAGCATAGTTTTGATGACCTGTGCACTCTTGGCCATTTCTTTGTCTTGCTTGTTGCAAAGAACCAGCACCGAGCATGGATATATAGCAGCATCCGATAGAATAGTATACAAATAGCTTTAAAAAAAAAATAAAAATTATAAGATTAACCCTACCTCAGACAATATTTAGGAAAAACTTACTCAGCTACATCTCTCACATCCTTTTGTATAGTAACCGAGTCAACGATGAAAATCACTCCTTTGGCAGTGTTTTTATATTGATCAAAGAATTTATCACGTACACGTTCATGACCAGGAATATCGACAACTCGGGCTGACAAACGTCCCGACTGATAATCACCCACATTCTCCAAAATCGAAGTGAAAGTTTCGGGAGCCTTTTGGAAGATAAGCTGTGTAAATATTACACTCTTGCCAGATTCACAAAGTCCGGTTAAAATGAAATTTTTTCTAGACGATGATCGCTTCTTATAAATGAAAAATACAACTGCAAATAGAAAACGTAAGTAAAGTTGTTAATTGTTATAGCAGACATAACAAATTTTTGCATAAATTTAAAACGTTTTCTTCATACCGAGAACAATTAAGCCGACCACCAGAGCGACTAGAATTTGTGAGAAATCAACTGATTCATTTCCTTTTGTATTTTCATTAATTCTGTCCATTTTTAGTTAAAATTTTCGAATTAATTCGTTAACGATGTTCGCACTGCAAACAAATATTTGAGGCAAATAACTAAAACCGAATTTGACAAATGATGACGGCACAAGTGTGTTTTGACACGCAGTTGATTTTTGAAGACCTTTTTTTTTTATGTTGGTGATGCCAAGTTTGTGTTGGCGTTTAAGATTTGAATTTTTTTTAAATAAATCTACCTGTTAAAAATTTCAAATGGTTGGCATAGTTTGCTCATTGAAAAAGAAAAGAAATATCTTGCAATGGAAACTTACACCAATTGACTGGAAATTATAACTCTACAAGTATTATCACTATGTATGAACGATGCAGAACTTAGAAGCAGAATAACAAGGCGTCAAAGTCTTTAATTTTACACTACGACAGAATATGCAATTAATAAGAACTCAACTGTCAAAATGGTTATTTAAGACGAACAACCTGTACGTAATGTCATTCAACAGATTTAATTCCATAAGTGCCAGAAAAAATAGGTAAAGTATTACATTACGAAGAGGAAGAGATTATTTTAAACCCTATGCGTATGTACTGATTGCTTACAGCTTTGTTGGACTCCTATTGAGAAAATATTTTAAGAAACGATTTTCCCCACTATTGCAGTACCGGTATCAGTATCTTGTTTCTCTATTTACTTCGCTCCGTATCGATTGTAATTTATTGGAAGCTAATGATTATCAATTACAAGGCAACAAAGGAGAACAGAAAAATACTACATAATTCTCAAACAAACTACCTGTCTATTAAAATAATGCATTAAAAAATAATAAATAACAACAATTTGGATTATAAATCAAACAATTCTTTGTTGATCTTCTCAACTGTCAAAGTCAAACTATTTCTTTCCTATATTTTAGGTTTAAATTTCTCAAGTCTTAAAATAAATTAAAAAATAAGTAAAAAAATAAAAATAAATATGATACAAAAACTAGATATGTCTCTTCGTAGTTTTTATATATTTAATTCTAAACTATCCAAAAGAGAAGGAGAGGTAAATCAATTAGAAAATTGTATATAATTTTTCAAAACGCCATAACAAAATTTCCTTCAAAACAGGAAGAAAACAAAATTCTTTTCTACTTTCCCTCAGATATCGAATTGGATACCAAAATAAAAGATATCGGCCTTAGCGAAGCAATTATTAAATTTTCCGGGTAAGTAAATAATTCTATTCACAATTCCTATCTCATGGCCATTATTCTGTTTAAAGAACATTTTCATCAAACGATGGCTGTAAAGCACTTCACACCCAAAAAACAACGCAAATATTTTATCAACCAGAAAAGGATTTCTGGATGGTTATGGTAAGAAAGTTTTATAATTCATTATGAATTCTGATACAATTCCTAGTTCGGCAGGTGCTCAATGTTCCAAAGGAAATAAAACTGAAAGATGGAATTGAAGTTGCCGACTATAAGGGCGGAGAAGTTCATGATAAAGTTTTCCGTGCAGTCTTAGAGCAATGTTATCGAATGTTTCGATTATTTGCTGATTCATTTAATAAGAATCTTGTGGGAGAGAATGAACTGGTACAGGCTGATCATTTACGGATTAAATTAGAAATTTTCTTTTCAAAGGTAAGGATTGCAATTACTATGTTCAAAGAATTTGAGATTTACTATCGCATTTCTTAGTACGTTTTGACACTGAAATTACCCACCTGTGATATCCTAGATGCTCTGCGAACTATTCAGTATATTCCATTGGAAAAGTCGTTATTCTTAAGAGTGCATAATTTCATAAATATGATTCAAGCGACATTCCCGACAATCGAGAACACGGTCTTTCTGTATAACGAACAAGTTGTTTGGTAAGTTTTGATTGATATGTACCCCGAAGTTTGAGTGCTTATAGAAATCCTTTTGCTCTGTTTTGTAGCTCCAAAATCGATCCACAAGATTTGTATTGTATACATGAATATCTATTGGGAACTATATTTCCGAAAGCAACAAATATTGAACTGAGTGGCGGTTCATTGCAGCGATCGAGCAGCCTTGATGGGAATCGGCATGGATCATTCATTACTGGGCCAGAAAAATCGGAAAATTTCGAGAACTCAGCAAAAGCTCCAAGAGTTTCATTAGTGACCGCTGATGGCAGTTTGCGTTGCTTACATTTGATTATCTATCGTGCAATGAGTGCAACTTTGTGTTTGTTTGTTGATGGTAATTTTATTTTATCGTATTATTTTGGATTTTTTAAACTCGTAAAGAGTTTCTTCGAAGGGAAAGCAAGCAGTCTATTGCCGTCCATTGCTGTATATGTATTGAGTTCTTCATGAGCCCTATGAGTGAATGTCGGGACATGGCAAGATGCAAGACAGAGCTTAGGGTGACGATCTTATGCATATGCAATACATATTACTTATTCAGACTACCTCAGCCCCTATTATTAATCATTGTATATAGTCCCCGCACTATCTATGCAGACTAAACCGTAAATACTTTTGCGGTTTCTTTAGTTTGCGCAGTGACTGTAAATACTCTGTTTTTCTTATTTGCACGTGATGTTGGGTCGATTTTAAGGTATTTTCGTTTCTTGAAATCTTTTCCACAAATATGATCTCCAATTTTCGCATTCAAACGTTTAAAATTGCGGTGATCATAATGAGTCACGGAAACAGAAATAGCCGGTCGACTATAATGGAAAGTGCGCTGTCCCGATGAAAACATTTTCTCTACTCTTCTTTGTGGTAGCAGAGAACTTAATATTTACCACATCCATTTGTCGTTTCAGCTACTGTCGCATTGACTGATGACTTCTTCTTTGAATTACATTCCTTTATGGGACCGCAACTCTCAAGCATCGCTTCAGACATTGGGGAATCGTTTACATCAAAAACACCAAATGCAACTACTAACATGCAAATAGCTGACAACTCCGATATCAATGGCCCCAAATTCCTATTTATCAACGAACTGAGCTTAATCCACTATGGTAACATCTATGCTGATCACAGGCGACCTAAAACCTGTTCAATCCCTCCAAACGTAATGAACCTTATAGCCGATTTGTATGAAGAGAAAACCACAGACAAATTCCAAGAAGTTCACATCAAGTGTATCAATGACTATTGGATTGTTAAGAAAAGTTCAAATCGACGTCAGTTTTATGTAATAATTTCAAATAACAAAGCCACTTTATTAGATATCACTAACGAGGCCAAAAAGATATTTGACCAAGAAATTACAAATGATGTATTTTTTGACAAATAAACAAAATTATTATGAAGATAAACGGTGTTCTCCAATTGAAACGTTTCTGCCTTTTCCTTTTATTTCCCGATGAGCAAAATAAATCTCAAGCAATTATTGAATTACCCACGTCTGCACTGGAATCCGAGAAACCACTGCTCGAAGTGATGTGCTTCTGCTTGATGATGTAAATCTTTCGATTCGACATACACATAGTATAGCTATGATCATCGTAAATTATGGATATTTTCTCACAGCTACTCTTTGGCATGAAGTTTTCATCAATCCTAGTTAGAATCTTGGATTAGAGATAAAAAAAAAAAGTGCAATTCCATATGAACTTACGTTTCTGACATTTGAAGTAAGCCCATGAAAATATTTGCGCTACGCTCATCGTTTTCC
Organism: Criorhina ranunculi; assembly: GCA_951813785.1. Classification (NCBI taxonomy): domain Eukaryota; kingdom Metazoa; phylum Arthropoda; class Insecta; order Diptera; family Syrphidae; genus Criorhina; species Criorhina ranunculi. Next base: position 51,359,251 of record OX638382.1, read on the forward strand.
AGATCACCACCGGATTCTAAGACAGCACCATCATCCTTGAGCACCAAATATCCAACTTGATTGCCTATTTTCTCCATATTTTGCAGTGGATAAACAAAAACACGAAAAATTCTTTGTCCAGAGAATATTTTAGTGAAAATCACAAAACAGCTGATAGCAAACCGCCATCTTTCACATATTTTTATGTATAAACAATCAGCGCTGGCAACATAACAATATATAAACCGCGTTGCCAAGACGCATGTTTTAATTTAAATCTAAACTTGACTTTATTTGGATCTTCCGAGGTGATGCATAACTAGAAGTTTACATCATGTCGATATCCATGCCCAATTCAGCACCATTTTGATTTCTTAAATCCGATGAATACTTTATTCTATGAAAGACGGTTACAAAATTCTACATTGGATATACTTTCATACTACGATTCGAATCCCAGTTTCTGTCGAACAGTGCAACGTTTTAAAACCATTAATGAACTTGCCATAATTATCATACAGCTCTTAAAATATCTTAATTTAAATTCCTTAATCATTGGCAACCCGGCAAAATCAAACCATTTCATTTTCTATTCCAAACTCGAACAGTACTCTGTATCTGACATACTTCAAAACAAGCACAAATTGAACGGCAGAGTATTAGCTTGGCATCACTGCCAATTAGAAAATCTTCACCATTTTGTAAAGTGCTCTTAAAACGACCGAACTGGGATGAACTAACGCTGGCGATTTATTCATGAAAAAATAAATAAACTGTGCTAAAATCTAAAGGATTATATTAAAAAAGTGTAAGTTAGTTAATAAACCATTAGCTTGAGTAAAATTCTTTTTCGATTAGAATGTGTTTAGCATAGAAAAGCTTTATTGAAAATTTTGGGTCATCTTTTCGCCACACCCTCAACAAAAATTCGGTTTGAAGCAGTAGAAAAGTATACAAAACTATTCGGTATAAATTCAAAAGTGTTTAATTTCTTAACAAAATATTGGTTTTGTTAGAATTTTTGATTAAATTCTTGGTGAAGTTTGCAAAATTGCACAGAAAAATTTTGTGAGAGGGCTATGGCGACGACGTCATCATCGGCAAAGTGAAATTCATTTTCTTTTTTTTTTCTATCATCAACCTCTTGTATACCTGTGAACAAATCGATAAAATGAGTAATATGACTTCACTTCGATTACTTAATATTTAAATTTTTAAGCAGATTGTTGATATTAATGGGGTCTAATTGAATTGATCAAAAATCATGCCAATTAGATGGTTTTGATGAATTAATTGGGTTGTGTATTGCTCTGGAGAAATTCTTGGGGTACAGCGATGACTGCCTAATGAGTCTCATCCTCCCCCAGTGTGTTTATGTATGTTATGTTTAGTGAATAAGGGGTATGCAGCAGTATAGTTGCTTTTCTCCACACATTTGGCGAGAGGTAGGACAGAGACAAGTGAAAACGCGATGTTGAATGGATTACGTCATTCTGCTATTTTGGAGTTGATTTTACAATTGAATAGATATTTTTTATTTGGTTCTGTGTGTCACGCTAACATTTTTATATCTTTTGCGAAACTTATTTCGGTATACATATGTTGGTGATCAGTTCAAGACAAAGCTCAGGCACTACTTGGAGGCGTTTTGATGATGATGATAAGGTTACTTATGATTAGGTCTCAGTTTTTAATAAACAAATTTTGCTTTATTGTAAACCTTTTTCCTATTCTTTAATTATGTACATTTTTAAATTCTCAACTCTACTCTACTTTCCTTCTTCTACATCTGTCCTTTTTTACTTTATCTTTCTATACTTTCTAATTTTAAATCTCTATGTATTTTATATTTTAAAATAATTTTTCTTAACCTTGTATTTACCTGCACTAAATTAAAAGATATTGTATCTTACTGTGTTAGGCTATTACTGTGAATAAATTATGAATAAATTATGAAATTATGAAATTTGTGATAGTTAATCATTTGCACTACGTTAAAGGGGAGTTGTATTATACCTGATTTATCTAGTAGTACATTTCTAGATGTATTGCATTGGAGCAAGTACTTGTAGTCTGGCGATAAGTACATATTTTTTACTAACTGACCTTAGGTACTTGTAAAATCTTGAAAATAGCTTTTACATTAAAAATATTGAAACAAGCTGTCATCGTAAGTCTTATATTTTAGATTTTAATTTATTTATGCAAATCTCTTGTGACCCTCCTCAGGAAGTCGAACAAATTAACATAAGTCTCCTATGCAGTAGGCAACAAGGCGTTATAATAACTTTTAGTGACATTTTTTTTTGCTTTTGTTTAGAGTCTGCAAGGTTGTAGAATGCGTCAAATAAAATCTACACACTTAAATTTTAAACCATAGACTTTAAAATATTGGAAACGAGCTTACTCCACGGGCAGACTTCATTTAATATTTGATATTTGCCTCGCCTCTTCGCTATGGTTCTTTTACATAACTTGAACTGAGTCACTTTAAGCATAAACGACCTCATTTAGCTCCGGTAAAATCGTACGCGAAATCCATTGGACGGTCGATCTTAGAAAAAATACAAAAACTCGTTAAGAAAATCACATATACATACATACACTTTTATCCGTTCTCTGGAGACAATAATAAATACTATCCGTTCGTTTTTCCTTGCCATCCCGAACCTAGGTGCTGTAAATCGAAGATCCTTTTGGCTGGAGCATTGCTTTCCATTCGCTCGATATGGCCCATCCAATGTAGTCGTCGTATCTTACCTTTTTGAGCTTCTGTGATTTGTCCTCATTCATCTCAATACCAACTTCTTTCGCATGTTCATAAATTGCCTATAAAACAGCACGTTGGGATCAATCGATGATATTAATTTTCTCTGCGTACCCCGGGATTTGCTTACTTTTGCTTTGGAGTAATTAAATTTCTCCCAAAAAACACAAATAGGCATTCTTCAGTCACTTCCACAGACTACAAACTATGTATTTGTATCATCGCACGGTTAGGATGGAAATCTGTGGCAGGGATTAAAGACTCTCCCATACAGTACCTTTAACATAACTTCAGTGAGTATATCCGCGGCGAGTGCGGATTTCGTAGCAACAGGTCTACCGATGGTTTGATGTTACATCTCAACGAAAAGTGTAACAAATCACTTCTTCACTTTGGCGTCAGTAAATTTGCTGGGCTTGATATTTAAAAAGTCTTTAACGAAGTTTGACACCAAGCACTTTCGTTTCCGTAAACAAATCAAAAAATTTGACTGGGGGGCCAGTCCTGTACTTCCCACCTTGTATTGCGTTATGTAAAAGCGAAAATTGTTTCCAATAACACCACAACGTGCTTGTTGTCCAGCACACCTTTTTTCAAAGCATTTCTTCAAATATCTCAGCATCCGCTGGACCGATTTTGCTCAAAATCTAATCAGATTATACGTTGTTCCGTTCTCCAGATATCGAAGGAGAAAAAAATTGTCAAACACACACGCACACACAGACATCACTTCGAAAATGGTTGGAAACGATTTCTAGGGTATCGTAATGTCAAGGTCTGTTAAAATCTCGAACTTTTTTTTTTGGGTGATTGCAATACTTCCCCTATAGAGGTGGGAAGTAAAAATACATCACTGCTTTTAATCTTGCCTCAATTTGTAAGGCGTTCTTTTGCCCAAAGCTCGAGTACAATGCTCTTATCTGATCTGGTGTACTTACAACTGCCCTGTACGTTCAAGATAGAATTAAAAATCGCACGTTAAGAGTAATTGATACACTTACTTGAACCTTGAAGAAATGTTTCCCATCTGTCGCTGTTTGATCGATTCTTCACAAACAGTACTCCAGTTAAATACTTGTGTTCCTCAGTGATGCCAACGATGCATCATAAAATTAAGAAGACCTTCCCTTCGCTATTTCTATGTGATGGTGGCTTACAGAAACTGGGAATGATCAACACAAACACTTAAAAAATTTAGTTTTCGAAATTATGTAGAAAAGTTTCTCAAAAAAAAAAAAAAAAAACCGTTGCAATACTTTTGTCCGACACTGTGTAGTTTCGTTAATGCATTTTTAATCCCTTTATATTTTTATGTGAACTGTTCTTCCGCTTTCATGATTATTTGTTAAACGCTCGTGAAAACATCAAGCTGCTTGTTTTTTTGGTGCTAAATTTGGCGAGAAAAAATATTAAAATTTGATATTCTAAGAACTAAACTAACTTTCAAGTGTTTTCTGGTAGATCAGTGATAATAAAAACAAACGTGTTTTCATAGAGATTCATCAAAAAAAAAAAATCCCCAAAAGAAAATTCGCTTTGAGACGACGAAACCTTTGCACGCGCGCAGAACGATGATGTCAAATTTTCAATTTTGCTCTTTTCTTTAAAAAAAAATGTTGACATTAGAAAATATCTTACAATCATCAAATTTCAATCAATCCTGACGTCATTCTGCTTTTTTTTCTGTTTTTCTTCAGATCGGGGGAAGGCAAAGCGAATTTTCTTTTAATTTTGGGACCCATAACTTAATAACAAATCAAATAAAATGCAATAACAATAAAAGTAACAATTCAAAGACAATAATATGGCAGAACAACTTTTAAATTTAATAATAACGACACAAGAACCCTTCGAACCGAATTTCTCTGAATGGTTTCTTAAACATTTTAATAATAATTCGCCTCAACTGGCCACATTGGAAGAATTTGGAATATTCTTTCTAAATTTCATACGCCAGCAGACAGAGGAGTTAACGCGTACTGCTGGAACACCACAATGTGTAAGCACTCTAGTAAGTAAGACGAATGTTGAAATAGATACAAGTGGAACTTGTACACCAAAACGTAATTTTCCAAATGCCTCCCTCCAGTCGACGCCAGACAATCGAAATAAAAGTGACGAGTCTTTACATTTGAAATGCAATTCCTCAAAAAATACGTCAATTTTGAATGAAACTTTAAATCAATCTCATCTCAAAGGCAATACTTCTACTCCATTCAAGACGTCCAATAGATCAGGTCATAGTGGGAATAATTCGAATCGCAGCAGCAGTAGCGGACTATGTTTGGGAGATTTCATTGTCTCTAGCCCGAGGAACAGGAAAAAACAACAATCGAAGGATAGCTCTGTAAACCTCGCGGATAGTTCAGATCAAAAAAATAAGAAACCTGAGAAACCGAAGAAGAGGGTAGTGCCCACACAAGTTAGCCAGATATCTGGCGGAACACCGACACCGTTCAGTAATCCAGCATTTAGCAGTGAAAATAATATGCTTAAGATTTTCAATGACGCAGAGATTGTTGACAAAGAGAAGTGCGCCGTCATGGAGGCCAGAAAATCACTCAAGACGAATATTTTGGAAATCAGCAAAGAAATCAAAGAGGAGAATCGTCCCAACCTATCGAATCGGACCTTGCACGAGGTTGTTAAACGATTGGAGAAACTAAACGTAGAGTCTGATGTAACTAATGCAAGTGTTGTAAGTACGAAAGTAGATTTCAATAGCCTGACACATCGTAACATTTTGGACCGACTTGCGGAGATTTATTCATTTTTGATTGATGTTCACATTACACCCAATTTGCTCAGTGAGTTGTCCTACCTTCTTGGTATACTCAACGCTGATAGTGCTAAATCTGAGAGTTTTCCCCCACAACAGTCAACCGACTTAGAATCTCAGATGGAAGAGAAGCCTAGTGTGATCAATCGAGCAAATAACGAAGTATACACAGCTCTAAAGGCGCCCACGAACTGCATTTACTTTGCTTTGGAAGTACTTAAGCGACAGAGGCATCTACTCGCATTATTGGATGTAAAAACGTTACGGGTGGTATTGAATAACGAACAAATCAGTGATCTCGCTGCGGATTTAAAGGAGTTTTTGGAAAAGATCACACTCGAGAAACAGCAATTAGAGGTGACAAAGTCTTCGTATGAAGCTTCATTCCGAATTAGTAAAACGTTTAATAACGTTTCCTATCAGCAAGAAAACGACACCAGGAACAATTTCCCAAGTGAAAAAGAGTTCAGCTGTTTTAAATCTCAACGAGATTTGTTTTATACGATTTTCAAGTCTTGGGATGCGAATCATCTCAGTCACACGTGGAATTTTAAAGCAGAGTTGCTTTCAAATATAATAATGCTTTTCAACATCAGCGAGCATCCAATCAACATGGCACATTTATCAAAGCTGTTTGTCTCACAGCTCCTGATTTCTTCCAACAATAGTGAGACCTCGCCAACCGACATTGGAGTTGAGCTAAAAGCTCATGTTGATCTGCAGAAGTTCAGTAAACTTACACAAAGATTGGTGGAGCCCAGCAACTTCAGCACTGACTATCAATTTCCCGGGAAGCAAGCATTTTTTAAAGACTTCCTTTTGGCCTCGTCCTCTGTGGGATTCATTGAGCAGGTAAAAATCGCCCTTCTCGCCGAGCTACTTCAATTTAACAATTCAACCTTTGAGATCATCAATTTGGCATCAAAAGAAAGTCATGACTTTGTGACGGAGTATGTGGTGAGACCGGAAATTTTGTCCACAATGCAGGTATTAGCGAAGTTCGTTGGGCTTCTACAGTCGCAACCGTTTTCGTATAGCCCAACAAATGGTTGTTCCAGCATTGATAAAAAGCAAATTGAGCTAAGAAACATGATTCAGCCGAGTTTCGATGTAACGGGTTTGCTTAAGGTTGCGATTATAGAGAGGAAGCTACTGATTACCATTCCGTGGATAGTGCAGTACCTAGCAATGTTGGATCACATCAGCTTACAGCTTGACTGCTATAAGAATGCGTTGCATTTGCTCTATGAGCTATATATCTGCTTAGGAGGAAGCACTAATGTTGTCAAGATGCGTCCAACATCGGTGTTCATACTGAGAACGTGCTTGGGATGGTTCTTTGAAGGAATCAACGTTGCTGAATCATATTACATGTACAGGCAGAATCGTAGTCTATTGTTGGATCAAATAACTGAAATGAAGGAAATATCTGTACTGATATCTAATGCATTGGCGACGGAATTAGTTTATACTGGCGAAAAGCCGTTGGTTATAAAGAACATCAAAAATATGTCAACGCCGGGAGTGCTGCTCACTTCAGAACAACCCCCAGATATGCAAACTCAAGACAACAATTATCAACTCACAGTAGGCTGTGACTCTGGTTATTTTGATCCAATGTTGGAATGCATACTCATTGTGGCTTGTCCATTCCTAGCTGAATTCCGCGTAGCCATCATGCCAGCTAAATACTCAAAGTGTGTCTCTCGAAGTGGACGCTATCGTCATGTAACACCGAAAATCTTTGAAATTTCGAGCAGTCAAAGTCCAAAACATCAAGCATCTCAGGATAGTCAAAGCAAGCTTATTGAAGCGTTTCTCCATTCTCAGAATCTGTCCGTTCGCCGCATTATCGAATTTGTTATCGAGCGCACAACCTCGGCGGTTATCAAGGATGCCCAAATAGAAATCCTACTACCTTCTAAAGATTTCGCCAACAAGAGAGTCCAAGAAATTCAATCAACCGAAACACTGAAAGTAAAGAAGGAGATTCTACAGATTTACTCCGAAGCAAGCGAAGATGCCACTGCCAAGTGGGACAAAGAACTCCCAAATATGATGGAATCTCGAATAAAGACAGCTCTTGACGCTCTTTTGCCCCACGAAACCCAAGATGTCGTAAAGAAAACCTGTCTTGCACTTATTCTTCAAAAGTGTCAACTCAAGATCAACGATTGGCGTTCAACAAATTTGAAAAATATTGACTTTTACATCAAAGATGTCGACGTGACTGTGGATAAGATCGTAAAATCCAACATGGTTAGCAAGAAAACGTTGTCGACCAACCTTGAAATAGTTATAAGCTCGCCCTGCCTATCTGATATCTTGGAAGATCTGCAATTTTGGCTGCATCATACATCAACTCCATTAAACTCGGTGGAAGTCAAACAACTAAAACGCTTCCTTTTTCAATTACGTATCACCTTCGATAACATCTTGCCACAGTCATTCTACCGCATAATAGGCTCATCTATAGTCTATCTGATTCAGAATCTGATCGAGAACCACAGCCAAGTGTTAACATCAAATTTAATAATCGATTTTATCGCAGTGTGGACCTCGCCAGGAATGCATGAGTTTACACAATGGCAAAGTGTAACACCTGAAAAAATAGAATCCAGTGACGTCAAGCAAGCCAATGCAGAAGCGGAAGAAGCAGCCGAACGACATAATGTGTCGCCAAACTTGTTTTCATCCCTAATTACGATCTCATTTGTTAGAGCACTCAAGTCAGATAAATCATTTGATAAATTAGAGCTGTTCCTGTTGAAATTAGTCAAATGCAATGTGATAACAATCGATCATTTGAACGAGCTGTTCGTTCGTATATTTAAAGTTGAATGGAACGAGAAGGTTTTAAGTAGAATATCAACGCTACTGCAGAGAGTTTCAGCAACCAGAAACATACCTGCGGACGATGATGGATGGTCGAATTTATTTATGGAAGCTTTAGCTGATTTTTCCCGAGACATAAACATGTTTTAAAAATTTAACTTTTCTCTTTACACATGATGTTTGCCTTGTATTAAAAAGTGTTTTTGTCAAATTACGTTGAAAGTTTGTTAAGAAAAACAGTTATGTATGTTTAAAGTGAATAAACGTTCTTTTGTAAAATTCTTGTGTCAGATACTTGATTTAAGGAGATACGGTTGAAGAGCTTTCAGAGGAGCATGTTTTAACAGTCATTCAGTAAAGATTGTTTCAACGGGAGTAATATATATAGGATTCGTATTCATTTGTTACATTTGCCTTACAGAGATCCCTGTAGTCGCTCTCATTTGGAGAGCATTTTTATTCTTTGAAAAATCTACAAAAGCAATCTGCAATGGTCGTTGTATATCTAAGCCAGACAGGGGTTTTGAATCCAATGTTACCCTGCGACATTGTGATTTACACCGAGAGACAGGCGGCTATTAAATCGCTGAAGTCTTTTTCTATAAGATCCAAGAAAGAGCACAACATTCACATTTGCTTCAGCGGATACCCGTTCGTGAAGCAGATAACATACTATCTCATGAGCTAGCCAGACATGAATCACACCCGTAGTTCAATTCTGTTTCAGTCGAACACTTTTTTGTTCTGCTTGCTAATGAACAAGCGAATATGTTACACTTCCACTTGTATATAATATTCAATTTGACTTGTCTTTGATAAAAAAGAATGCCAGAGAATTGAAATAAGCGAGTACGTGTTTGTGTAGAGTACCGTGTCGGTCATTACTTGTCTAATTTGATTGCTTCATTCTTTATTTAGAGAGGTTTAATTAAGATTATAATCTCAAAAATTCATTTAACTATGTACTTTCCTTTCATTAAAAGCTTGTCACCCCAATTAACTCTCTGACAAACTACCATACCCTGGCTATTTAAAGTAGCACGCCACTACATGGCTCGTGTAAAAACAATTAATTAAGAAAGTCCTTTCGAATAAACCACACCCAATCGGACACTCCTTACACTTATCGGAACAAAAGAGTTTGTAGTAGAAATCTATACCGCTTCAGTGTCATAGTCAAACAGATAAAAACTTTAACCCCTTATCGATGTTAATGAGAATTATGTTATTTGAACAAGAATTTAATCATATTTACTTGTTAGTTGCCTACTCACACATGCAATCCCACCGGCGGATAAGATAAGAGAGACGGCAATGAAGCTTAAATTCAATTGAAACCAAATTTTAAATGTCACACACTCGCGTAATACAGATAAAGAGAGAACATTGCGTCATTGTTGTTCCGTTTTTATTATTTGATGTATGTATGTCGGCCAATGGAACTTAGTTTACCCATTTATTTCTCATACAATTAGCACTGCACATTCTATTCAACCGTCAACGATTATGTAAGCGCTTCAAATTGTTAGTGACTTAATGTTCGGTGTTCTTTTTTCAATTACAGATTGAAGAGCGTTGTAAAAACTGAACAGTATTAGCAAATCGAGAAGTGAAATTAGGTGAGTACGCTTAAGAAAGCTTGATTTATGGTGAGCTTCATGTTCATTTGTTTCAGACGAACAACTAAATCCTTAAAAGAAAATTCCCAAATAGTGTCGTTTTTAGTGAGAAACGAACGAACGATAGACTTCAGTGAGCATCACACGGAACGAGGAACACAGAATGGAGAATTTTACTCCGAAGGAGGTGAAAATCCTCGAAACTGTCGAAGATATTCAAGAACGTCGTGAGCAGGTTCTTTCACGTTACAATGATTTCAAGATCGAAACACGTCAGAAGCGTGAGAAGCTTGAAGATTCACGTCGCTTTCAGTATTTTAAGCGTGACGCCGATGAATTAGAAAGCTGGATCCATGAGAAACTACAAGCAGCCAGCGAGGAGAGCTATCGCGATCCCACAAATTTGCAAGCTAAGATTCAAAAGCATCAAGCATTCGAAGCTGAAGTATCGGCTCACAGCAATGCCATTGTTTCATTGGACAATACAGGTCAGGAGATGATCAACCAGCAGCACTTTGCATCGGAGACGATTCAGCGGCGTTTGGATGAATTGCACCGCTTGTGGGAATTGCTCCTGAGTCGTTTGGCCGAGAAAGGACAGAAATTGCAACAGGCACTGGTGTTGGTGCAATTCCTACGTCAATGTGAGGAGGTGATGTTCTGGATTAAAGACAAGGAGGCATTCGTGACCGCCGATGAGTTTGGTCAAGATTTGGAACATGTCGAGGTATTGCAACGGAAATTTGACGAATTCCAGAAGGATATGGCTTCACAAGAGTATCGTGTGACAGAGGTCAATCAGCTGGCCGATAAACTGATTCAGGATGGACATCCAGAAAGAGACACAATTACGAAGAGGAAGGAGGAGCTTAATGAGGCTTGGCAGAGGTTAAAGCAGTTGGCCATCGTTAGGCAAGAAAAACTCTTTGGAGCCCATGAAATTCAACGCTTCAATCGTGATGCTGACGAGACTGTTGCATGGATTGCTGAAAAGGACGTTGTATTGTCCTCTGATGACTATGGTCGGGATTTGGCAAGCGTGCAGACTCTACAAAGGAAGCACGAAGGTGTCGAACGTGACTTGGCTGCTTTAGAGGATAAAGTGTCAACGTTGGGCGCTGAAGCTCAACGACTGTGTTCGATTCATTCAGATCACAGTGATCAAATCCGGGATAAGCAGTCTGAAATTGCTGATTACTGGCAGAGCTTGACAGCCAAGGCTAGGGAGCGCAAGCAGAAGTTAGATGAGTCATATTACTTGCATCGATTCTTGGCCGACTTCCGTGATTTGGTCTCATGGATCAATGGAATGAAGGCAATCATCTCAGCTGATGAGCTTGCGAAGGATGTAGCTGGCGCAGAGGCTCTTTTGGAACGCCACCAGGAACACAAGGGAGAGATTGATGCCCGCGAAGACAGTTTTAAGTTGACCACCGAATCTGGACAGAAGTTGCTTGAACGAGAGCACTACGCCGCTGCTGAAATTCAAGAAAAACTGGCCGCTCTGGAGAATGACAAGAGTTCGTTGTTGTCACTCTGGGAAGACCGTCGCATTCTGTATGAGCAATGTATGGACCTGCAATTGTTTTACCGTGACACTGAACAAGCGGACACTTGGATGGCTAGGCAGGAAGCTTTCTTGGCAAATGAAGACTTGGGTGACTCATTAGATTCTGTAGAAGCTTTGATCAAAAAACACGAGGACTTTGAGAAAAGTTTAGCTGCTCAGGAGGAAAAAATCAAAGCATTGGACATTTTTGCAACCAAATTAATCGATGGTCAGCATTATGCTGCCGATGATGTCGCACAGCGTCGCCAAATGCTGCTGAATCGTAGGTCAGCATTGCAAGAGAAGTCATCTAAGCGTCGCCAACTGCTTGACGATTCCAATCGCTATCAGCAATTCGAGAGGGATTGTGACGAAACTAAGGGCTGGATCAGTGAGAAGTTAAAGTTCGCCACTGATGACAGCTACTTGGATCCAACAAATTTGAATGGAAAAATGCAAAAGCATCAAAACTTTGAGCATGAGTTAAATGCCAACAAGTCGCGCATCGAGGACATCACAACAGTGGGCACAGAGCTGATTCAGAACAAGCACTATGCTGCCGACCAGATTAACACTCGTATGCAGGAAGTTGTCGTCCTTTGGGAGACTCTGGTACAGGCTTCGGACAAAAAGGGCTGCAAGCTGCAGGAAGCCTGTCAGCAACAGCAATTTAACCGCACTATTGAAGACATCGAATTGTGGTTGAGTGAAATTGAAGGTCAATTGTTGTCAGAGGATCACGGCAAGGATTTAACTTCGGTTCAGAATTTGCAAAAGAAGCACGCTTTGTTGGAAGCCGATGTCATGGCTCATCAGGATCGCATTGAGAGTATTAAAGTCGCTGCTAATAAGTTCATTGAATCGGGTCATTTTGACGCAGACAACATAAGGAACAAGGAATCAAACTTAACTGCTCGTTATTCAGCTTTGGCTGCTCCAATGGGTGAGCGCAAGCAACACTTGCTTGACTCATTACAAGTTCAACAATTATTCAGGGATTTGGAAGATGAAGCTGCATGGATCCGTGAAAAAGAACCAATTGCTGCATCAACCAACCGCGGCCGTGATTTAATTGGTGTTCAGAATCTCATCAAGAAACATCAAGCTGTCCTGGCTGAGATTAACAACCACGATGGTCGATTGGTGAACGTGATCAGTTCTGGAGAGAATATGTTGAAAGATCAACCATTTGCAAGCGATGACATTCGTCAAAGACTCGACACTTTGCAAGAACAATGGAACTCTTTGAAGGAGAAGTCTAACCAACGCAAGCAGGATCTGGAAGACTCGCTGCAGGCCCATCAATACTTTGCCGATGCCAATGAAGCCGAATCATGGATGCGCGAGAAGGAACCCATTGCAACTGGCAGCGATTATGGCAAGGATGAAGATTCATCTGAAGCACTCCTTAAAAAGCATGAGGCTCTGGTATCTGACTTGGAGGCTTTCGGCAATACCATTCAGGGTTTGCAAGAACAGGCGAAGAATTGTCGTCAACAGGAAACTCCTGTTGTTGACATCACTGGCAAGGAGTGTGTCGTCGCACTCTATGACTACACCGAAAAGTCTCCTCGTGAGGTTTCCATGAAGAAGGGAGATGTACTCACCCTTCTTAACTCCAACAACAAGGATTGGTGGAAGGTTGAGGTGAATGATCGTCAAGGTTTCGTACCAGCTGCCTACATCAAGAAGATCGAAGCTGGGTTAAGTGCAAGTCAACAGAATCTTGTCGACAACCACTCGATTTCGAAAAGGCAGAACCAAATCAACTCTCAGTACGACAACTTGTTGGCTTTGGCAAGAGAACGTCAAAATAAACTAAATGAGACCACTAAGGCATACGTATTGGTCCGCGAAGCCGCCGACTTGGCTGCATGGATCAAGGACAAGGAGAACCATGCCCAAATTGCCGATGTTGTTGGTGAAGACCTCGAGGAAGTTGAAGTTCTTCAGAAGAAGTTTGACGATTTCAATGATGACTTGAAGGCCAACGAGGTGCGTTTGGCCAATATGAATGAAATCGCCGTTCAGTTGACATCATTAGGACAAACTGAAGCTGCACTTAAGATTCAAACTCAGATGCAGGACTTGAATGACAAGTGGACTAATCTGCAACAACTTACCGCCGAAAAGGCCAGCCAGTTGGGATCTGCTCATGAAGTGCAGCGTTTCCATCGCGACATTGATGAGACCAAGGACTGGATCGCCGAGAAGGAGAATGCTCTGAACAATGATGATCTTGGCAAGGATCTGCGTAGTGTGCAGACTTTGCAGAGGAAACATGAAGGAGTTGAACGCGACTTGGCTGCTTTGCGAGACAAAATTCGTCAGCTCGACGAGACCGCCAACCGTCTAATGCAATCTCATCCAGATACCGCTGACCAGACGTACACCAAACAAAAGGAAATCAACGAGATGTGGGATCAAATCATCACCAAGGCAACAACACGTAAGGAAAAACTCTTAGACTCCTATGATTTGCAACGATTCCTCAGTGACTACCGCGATTTGTTGGCCTGGATCAACTCAATGATGGGACTTGTCACTTCTGACGAGTTAGCTAACGATGTAACCGGCGCCGAAGCTCTCATTGAACGCCATCAGGTAAGATTGAGATTCACTATTTCCTATGAATGAAATGCATAATTGAAATCCATCCAAATGCTTTTACCCCCCAAAACAAAAAAACAAAAAAAATACTTTGTTTCACCTGGACGATGAGAATATTTTGAATTCAAGTCTCATGCGAACCTTTTTTTATTTTCTCTCTTTCCGTTTGTTTCGTTTTTATATTGCTTTTTCGTTCGTTTGTTGGATAAATCACATCATATTGCCACCACTCTTCCCTCCAATAAAAAATCAAAACAAAAACAATGTCTAGGGTCATCGCGCCGAAATTGAATTCCTCTATGGAATCAATCTATTGCCAGAGGTAGATGAATTAAAAAAACTTCCCACTCGACTTCTTCTCTAAGCAAATGTGTTTTTTTTTTTGTTATTGTTTAAATTAATCAGTAATCAGCTTTAATTTTATTTTCATATATCTAATTGTGTTTTGTCTTTATTCGTTGTCCTAACAATTTTTTTTTGTAAAAACAAGATATGCGAACGCATTTGACAGAAGAAATGTTAATCAGAAATCAGCTTAAAATTATAGTTAGATCATCTAGAGCTGTTACTAATTAAGCATTGACAGAGGAGGTATTTGTTTATGTCTTCTTCCATATGTTTAACATCATTTCAACATAACATTTCTTACAAAAGTAACAAGTTAATGTTCACTTTTTAGACGGCATTTTTATAAAAAAAAAAAAAATAGTGGAAGAAGCATTGTAAACGGTAGATTAGCATTAAAAAACTATATATAGAATAGACAAATAGCTTATAAGACCAAGATCATTACTTTGAATACAGGTTACATCGGTATAAAGATCTGAATGGCTGAGAAAAAACTAGTTACTCTTTTCTGAGAGCGTACAGAGCGAGTGTGACTGTTGTCCTTGCATGGGCACAGCAGCAAAACATTGTGTAGTGTGTTAAACACTTGTCAGCATTTACTTGCGGTCGCTGTAGTTTAAGTGGTTAGCGCATTGGATTCCTAAAAATGCAGACAAACATTATACTACGTATAATACAAGTTCTTTGTTGTAGACTTGACAAAATCAGCATATATCTCGAAAAAAGCGAATTAATGTTGATAAGGGACAATAGACGTCAATGTGTTGTTACGGAAACAGACTAGCTTAAAGGTAACATTTTAGTTTCATTTCAGTCTTCTCTCCTTGAGTTAAAACAGCGCCCCTCCGGGTCGGTGTATTCTAATTTTTTTATTTTTTTTTGCAAGTTACAAAAAGTGTTGATCAAATAGTGTTAGCGTGAGAAGGGATACAAAAACCCCGCCATCTGCCTATACCGAACATTTTCCCGAACGCATAAAATTTCATTTCCTGTTATACAAACTTTCAGCCGTTAAAAGGACTATTTCTGATAAAATGCTTTTATATTTGGTCCGCTCATCAAACTTTCAAGAAACCTAAGATTCTGCTGAATTTGAACATTGAATCAACAGGATCATACTGAAAGTAATTCAAGTCATCAATTGGGTTATGGCCCTAATCTTTTGCCTGACCATATTGGTAGACTATGTGTAGAGAATAGTGAGACCTGTCTGACCAAGACTTTCGAACAACATCCGGAGTAAGCAAGCTTCTCTATGAGAGTGCTTTTTTTTTTTTTTTTAATATCAACTGATTTATATAGCCCCTCTAAGAACTAGGATGACCAGTCATTGTTTAGCTTTATCTAGCTTTGCTGAGAATTAGCGGTAGTAAACAAACCGTGGGTTGTATCTTCTGTATCGATCCAAATTTGTTAAGTAAGTCAGTAAACCAACGATTAATCCTAAAGTTATACTCGTGTTTTGCAATATATGTGTCAAGTGCTGTTTGGCAATAAGAGTCAGCTTTGCTTTCAATTTTTCTACGTGTTCTGAACACTACTATTCATGTGTATATAACTTTTTTCTCAAAACGAAATAGTTTAAGTTCTAGAGTTATTATAAGATAATTTTTGTTTTTATCTTGTACAGATGTTCAAGTAACAGCTAACGTGAGTTATTGTTAAATTGTGAGAAGCTTTAGTTTCCTCGTTCTAACTAATAAAATGTTTTCGTTAAAAGTGAACAATTGTTAATCGTTCGCAATTCATTTGTAACCACTCACTCACACAAAACACCACATGCATTGCATACAACATTTTGTATATTATTTAAGCAGGAAACCATTTAAATCACTTGTCATATCATTCATATATACCATTCAATCATGTCAATCAAGCAAGCATTTATTCAAGCGTCTTCTGTTTCTGTGGTTCTGGACTAATCAACTTATACTTTGCATGATAAGTTTCCTTTCTAATATTGTTTGTTTGCAATTTGATAGGAACATCGTACTGAAATCGATGCACGATCTGGAACCTTTGCCGCTTTCGAGCAATTTGGTAATGAATTGCTTCAAGCAAATCATTATGCTTCGCCTGAAATTAGGGAGAAGATTGATGATCTCGCTAAGACTCGAGAGAATTTGGAGAAGGCATGGACCGAACGTCGTCTGCAATTGGAACAGAATCTTGATTTGCAGTTGTATATGCGTGACTGCGAACAGGCAGAAAATTGGATGTCCGCTCGTGAGGCATTCCTTAATGCTGAAGAAGTCGATTCGAAGGGAGATAACGTAGAAGCACTCATCAAAAAACATGAGGACTTCGACAAGGCAATTAATGGGCATGAGGAGAAGATTGCAGCTCTGCAGGTACTAGCTGATACTCTGATTGCTCAGAATCATTATGCGTCGAATTTAATTGATGACAAGCGTAAGCAAGTATTGGAACGTTGGCGTCACTTGAAGGAAGGTTTGATTACAAAGCGCTCGCGTTTGGGTGATGAACAGACCCTACAGCAGTTCTCTCGCGATGCTGATGAGATTGAGAATTGGATCGCTGAAAAGTTGCAGTTGGCTACCGAAGAGAGCTACAAGGATCCTGCTAACATTCAATCGAAACACCAGAAGCATCAAGCATTCGAAGCTGAATTAGCTGCTAACGCTGATCGTATTCAGAGCGTCCTGGCCATGGGTGAGAACTTGATTGATAAGAAGCAGTGCAGTGGTTCTGAAGATGCAGTTCAGAAGCGTCTTACCCAAATTGCTGATCAATGGGAATACTTGACCCACAAAACCACTGAGAAGTCATTGAAACTGAAGGAAGCCAACAAGCAACGCACTTATATTGCTGCTGTAAAAGATTTGGACTTCTGGTTGGGCGAGGTTGAAAGTCTGTTGACTACTGAAGATGCTGGCAAGGACTTAGCATCGGTTCAGAATCTTATGAAGAAGCATCAACTTGTCGAAGCTGATATTCTTGCTCATGAAGATCGCATTAAGGACATGAACAACCAGGCTGATTCGCTGGTAGACAGTGGTCAGTTCGACAGTGCTGGAATCCAAGAGAAGCGCCAAAGCATTAACGAGCGATATGAGCGCATCTGCAACTTGGCTGCTCATCGTCAAGCTCGATTGAATGAGGCATTGACTTTGCATCAATTCTTCCGCGACATTGCCGATGAAGAAAGTTGGATCAAGGAGAAGAAATTGTTAGTTGGTTCAGATGATTATGGTCGTGATTTGACTGGCGTGCAAAATTTGAAGAAGAAGCATAAGCGTCTCGAAGCTGAGTTGGCATCACATGAACCAGCCATTCAGGCTGTACAAGAGGCTGGAGAGAAGCTCATGGACGTGTCAAATTTGGGAGTACCAGAGATCGAACAGAGATTAAAGGCTCTCAATCAAGCTTGGGCAGAGCTTAAGAATTTGGCAGCAACTCGTGGACAAAAACTTGATGAATCCTTGACTTATCAACAATTTTTGGCTCAGGTCGAAGAGGAGGAGGCTTGGATAACCGAGAAACAGCAACTGTTGTCAGTTGATGATTATGGTGACTCCATGGCAGCCGTTCAGGGTCTTTTAAAGAAACACGATGCATTCGAGACCGACTTTGCTGCTCATAAGGATCGTTGCTCACTAATTTGCGAACAGGGCTCCGATTTGGTTGAGGCCAAGAATCACCACGGAGACTCCATTGCCCAGAGATGTCAACAACTTCGCAATAAATTGGAGAACTTGAATTCCTTGGCAGCTAGACGTAAGGGAGCACTGTTGGATAACTCAGCTTACTTGCAGTTCATGTGGAAGGCTGACGTGGTTGAAAGTTGGATTGCCGACAAGGAGAACTATGTGCGATCGGATGAATATGGACGTGATTTGTCTACTGTTCAGACGCTGTTGACAAAACAAGAGACATTCGATGCTGGTATGAAATTAATAATGTAGCACTGTCATGCAATTTCAAGCTTCCCTTTTTTTCAGGTCTCAACGCTTTTGAACAGGAAGGCATCCACAACATCACAGCACTAAAGGATCAACTAATCAACGCGAACCACGCCCAGTCACCGGCGATTTTGAAGCGTCACGAGGATGTACTCTCACGTTGGCAAAAACTGCGCGACGCCTCTGAGACTCGGAAACAACGTTTACTTGCCATGCAAGAGCAATTCCGTCAAATCGAGGAGTTGTACTTGACATTCGCCAAGAAAGCTTCAGCATTCAACTCTTGGTTCGAAAATGCCGAAGAAGATCTCACCGATCCTGTTCGTTGCAATTCAATCGAAGAAATTCGTGCTCTTCGTGAGGCCCATGCCCAATTCCAGGCGTCTTTATCATCCGCTGAGGCAGATTTCAAGGCATTGGCTGCTCTTGATCAGAAGATTAAGAGTTTCAATGTTGGACCAAATCCATACACCTGGTTTACCATGGAAGCACTCGAAGAGACATGGAGAAATCTTCAAAAGATCATCGAAGAGCGTGACGGAGAGCTAGCTAAGGAGGCTAAACGACAAGAAGAAAACGATAAACTAAGAAAAGAGTTCGCCAAACACGCCAATCTTTTCCATCAATGGCTGACTGAAACAAGGTAAGTGGGGAGATGACCATACAAAAATACACTTATCATTTTACTTTTTCTTGGAAACAACCTTCATTTCTAGATATTATATGCTGGGTTATAATGGTCAAGGGTAAACATTTTTTTTTTTTAATGAATAGCGTGGAGTTTTTCGCGGTATAACGAAAGTTGACCATCATGCGGAATAATACTTTAAAAGCTTCTATTAACCCATCGCGTGTGTTGTGTGTGCAAAATCTAAAACATAATTTTAACTGTATTATTGTTAGGATCACTTGTTTAGGGAAAACATACTAAAGGAATCGAAGCTCTTATACATGTAGAAAGTATGTTTAAAGAAACTTTTATCGTTATGCTCACGACGAAACTTTTATGTCAGCCTGTATGGAACACACTACTCTAATTAAGTCCTTAAATTTGTAATTTTCGACCAAAACCGCCGCTAAATGTATTGATCATTGCTTCTATAAAAACTTCTCAATAACCAATTGTCAAACTGTTCTACCGTGTTCTGACAGCATTTGTTTGGCTTGTTGGTCTTGTTTCCAGGGTTGGTCGGCGGGGTCAGCAAACGCTACTAAAATAATGGTATAATGAGACTTTTGGTAAGCCAATCAGATGAAGAACTCTTAGAGACAAGCCTGCTTCCAGTGTTTTATAAAAAAATTATTCCTTCCTGGCACCTTCTACAAACACATAGTAGCTAACTATTACTTTCTTATTTTAAATTTGCTGTTGATCTGGTAAAGTACGTTAAAAGCACTTCTACATCGTGGATCTTCGTTTTTCTTTTGTTATTTTAAGACACTCTAACCCTCTTTTTGTTATAACCAAAATAATTCAAGAACCACACGAGTGTGCAAAAGAAAGTGTGCATATTTGCTGCCGTTAACAAAAACAAACTATGCTGCTTCATTTCTCTTTATCATTCCAAAATAAGAACGCTTGCTTTATTAATTACAAATATTTTCCCCTTAGAACATCTATGATGGAAGGATCTGGTTCTCTGGAACAACAACTGGAAGCCCTTCGTATTAAAGCATCGGAAGTTCGTGCACGTCGTGTCGATTTAAAGAAAATCGAAGAGCTCGGTGCACTTCTAGAAGAGCACTTAATTTTGGATAATCGTTACACGGAACACTCAACAGTAGGTTTGGCCCAACAATGGGATCAATTGGATCAATTATCTATGCGAATGCAACACAATTTAGAACAACAAATTCAAGCTAGAAATCACTCGGGTGTATCAGAAGATTCACTCAAAGAATTCTCAATGATGTTCAAGCACTTTGACAAAGATAAAAGTGGCAAACTCAATCATCAAGAATTCAAATCCTGTCTGCGCGCTCTCGGCTATGATCTGCCAATGGTTGAAGAAGGACAACCCGATCCAGAATTTGAGGCTATTTTAGATGTTGTCGATCCCAACCGCGATGGATATGTATCCTTACAAGAGTACATTGCATTTATGATTTCCAAAGAAACTGAAAATGTTCAAAGTTATGAGGAAATTGAAAATGCCTTCCGCGCTATTACTGCCTCCGATCGTCCCTACGTTACCAAGGAAGAGCTTTATTGCGTAAGTTAATACTTATAACAAATTTCAGTTCGTCTTTTAATAGATTGTTTGTTTTTTCTAGAACCTCACCAAGGACATGGCGGACTATTGTGTTCAACGCATGAAACCGTACAGCGACACCCGCTCTGGACAGTCTATCAAAGATGCCCTGGACTATATCGAATTCACTCGAACATTATTCCAAAATTAAGCATGAACCGCGAGGTGTCTTTGTTTTCCGGTTTTTTTTTTAAATCATTATTTTATTTTAGAAATTAAGTATTTTATGGAGAGTCTTTATATTTACAATTGCAATATGAATCCAAGGTTATTTTCTTTTTAACTCTAAAGAACAGTTTTCACTTCTTCAAAACACCTTTTCAAAGCTATTAAATATAAAGTATGCCGACATTTTTCACCATTCTATTTCTAATGCATTTACAATTAACTTTGCTGTTTTTCTCAGTTCGGCTAATAGCTTTTGTTTCATAGAAGATAAGAGAATTAAAATTGATGTCATTCAAAAAAAAGAAAAAAAGAAAAAACTTTTCCAAAGCAAACCAGTGTTACTTCCTTCCGAAATTAAATGTTGAATCTAGATTAGAAAAATAAATTTTTTAAATGTGTGTTGTCAAAGAAAACATGTTCGTAAATATTTTCGAAATGAACTTTAATCAACAGCTTTTCCAAAACAAAAAGAAAAAAAAACGTATTTAAAAATCCAAAATATCTATAACCAATTGCATCATATTATTTAATAAATCATAACGAATATTACTGGTCCTAATCAATAGTTTGGTATCTACATATAAAACGACGGGCAGCATATTATGAAGCTAAGCTTTTTCTTTTCTTTTTTAAATTTATTTTTTATTACAAACAAAAGTATATAATATATTTACACGTATATAATAGTAAATTATATATATAATGAGCAAAACAATAAAACAAACAGAAAAACTTTGATTCATGTCAAATAATAAAATCGAGTGTTTTTGATTTGTAATGATGTTAACATTCTTTGCTTGGAGATCTGTAAGTCGATTGCTAAATTGGGGAAATACCTCAAAGCTATCCAAAAATGCATCAGATTTGAGATACATGTTGATGGTGAACGTCTAACGCGTTTTGGAAAGCTTTTAGTGGCCGGATTTTGATGGTAAGATTCCAGATTAGAGTAGTCACATTCGTTCAGTGTTTTGCACTCTCAGAATGAGTCCACAATGCAAACGACGACGTGATGGGATCCCACTGCTTCAAAGAAAACATTGAGGAAGGATTTTTAGACTGCAATCTTCTTGAAATTTGCAACAAGAATGGAGTCGACATTTGGGCAGAGGTACATATAAAGCACGGGATCGCCATCTTATTCCAGCGCATAGATTGTACCCATCCAAACCTTAGGTTGTATGATTTCCTTTGATTTTCTGAAACCAGTCACAATAAATACATACTTTTACTGTATGTTGTTAAAAGAACATCTTACAACTTATCATCTCTCTTGTCACACTAAGCGGTTGATGTCATTTATTAGCTTATACATTGGTGTCTGAAACCAACAATCAACCAGTGAAACGACGAATAGGTTGATAAAGTTAACTTACACACAGCAACTCCGATACCAGGGCCCCTACTCTGCATTGCGAGTAGGGGCCCAGGTTTGAGAATAGTAAAATGGGTTTTGTTATACCTAGTCTATTAATGAGTCATTTATAAGCTAACATTCCTTATACACTCAAAATGATTAATTATGTAATTATATGATGCAGAATTATAACATGAACTCAAAAGACAAATTTAAAACACAAACAATATTTATTTCAAATTACTTTTACAATAACATTCGTTGAACACTCTCCGAGTAAGCAGGAACATTTAATTTCTTTCCTAATGCCATTTGATCCAGCCACTCGAACTTTTTGCTATTAGATTTGTCAATATTCCCCGCTTTGTGGGTCGTCCTAAAGAAAAATACCTTAGCGCCAACACTTTTGCCACGCACCGCACTTGGATATTTATATTTATAAAATCCACAGGGAGCATTTCCATAAAAAGTCACATCAAGTTTATCACCACAGTGTTCCTTTAATACTCGCTCTGCAGTTTGACGCATAGATTCACCCTCCACACGAATTCCTTGTGGTAGCAACAGAAAACTTTTATTTCCAATTTTCTGTTCCACAAGAAGGTATAGCGTGTCTTCAAGCTGTCTCTGAATAGATTGTAAATTATTCGTTTTATCATCGGTAGTTACTCGAGAAGCAAGTTGAAATTTCTTTGCTTCGTCTATGTAGGCATCCTTAAGATCTTGAGCGGTTTGTTTTGCAGATGTATCATCAAAGTCAAGTTCAATCTCGCCCTTTTTGATCAGTTCCGCGTGCACCAAATCTTTTTCGTGTTGCAATTCATGATCCGACTTTAAGCTATTCTCAAATTCCACTTGCCAAAGGATCTTCTGGAATTCAGTTTCGATTGAGTTGAGTGTTTTCGAAACAACAGGCAATCGTTCTACGAGCACACTTGCATAAAGATCCCATTTCTCTTTCGATTGAGGTTGAGTGGAATACTTCACGGATTGTGAACGAAAGTTTGCGACACAAGTTTGAGAGAGCCGGCGCAACATACTGATATATCTGTGGAATACAATTTATTATTTTCAATTCAACTTTTATGTGAGAAATTATGAAATCAAATAAAATTTAGGCTTACAAATGAGAAAAAAAAAATTAAAACCCTATCATCTATGTCAAAGTGACAGTTGTCTTCGGTAGAAGGAGCGTGTTCAATAAACTCGCAATCACAATATAAAAAAAATACTCCTGGATGCTCAGAGAGCGTATTAATTTTTTGCAATTTTTTTCCATGAATTTTTTTAATTTAAAAATTCCAACTTTAAGACCGAAAATATCATTACAGTTACTGGAAACAATGTACTACAAGTCATTCTGACTGGTTGTGTCATTTTTAATAGGTTATTCACAGTTTTTCATTTAGATTTTTACTACACAATGCATTTTTATTATCGAAGAGTAGAATATAATAAAAATAAAACAAGTATCCAACTGTTTGTCCTCGTGAGCAGTGACGATTGTCAAAATTCATCCTTTTGAGTGAACAATGAATCCATGAAAGCAATTTAAGTTAAGTGACCTCCTCCGAACCATGTGGGGGCCTTCTGGACTCCAACACATTTACCTATGCCCATAAGTAAACTTTCCTTTATGATGCATGCACATATTGCAATGTACTAGAATAAATTATTGTTAGTTTTATAATACCTACTGAAGTTCTTCGAATATTTCCAAAAATGTTCAAAGCACCTTGAACTTGACATGTTTACCTTCACGTCAAAAATTAGAAAATAAAATGGTACTCTTGCATTGCATTCACCCTATTTTTAGACACAAAACATAAAAGTTTACCAATGTCCTCTACACCATTTGTGCAAGAATACCATACTTGCCGACGAAAACACGGCATTTGTTTATTCCACTCGGCACGGCATCATTCGAACAAGTTACTTGTTGTTGCTTAAATTTTCCGCGGATTAATTGTATTTATTTTAATAATTAATAAAGTTTATTTATAAAAACTTGATTAATTTAACTACTTCTCACAATGGGTTGTGCCGAAAGTAGGGATAGTGGTGAAAATTCCCGTCCAAAGTATAGGGTGTGTACCGACACCTTTTGGCTTGGCTTGTTCATTCTCTTTTGGCTTTTTCTGGTAAGTTAAATCATAGCGAAGCGTCTAATTATGTTAATTAGGATGCGAAATTATACTTCGGATCTAATTAGGTTAAGTGAAAGTGACTAATAAAGAGAATTCCGGAAATGCTTGTGATGAGATCATGCGTGTGGGGTGGACACAATAGTCTATTCTATTAACACTGTGCATGTGCCAAGAAAAAAATTAAAATGCATTGGTGATCTCATTCATTTTGCTATAAAGAAGTCATGATTTTACTTTTAAATCAGAAACAATCCCATTTCAGATTGTCATTGCGATATTTTCATTTGTTTATGGCAATCCATTGCGTATTATCAATGGATACGATTCGTTTGGTAACACTTGTGGTATTAAGAGCAATGAACGTTTCAAGGACTTTCCTTTATCCGGTATGGATACATCAGACAAACCAGATTTGTTCTTTTTCGACGTGAAGGAATTGCGGAAAGCGCTGAAGATTTGCGTTAATCGTTGTCCTAAAAGGACTATCATCGATCCACCTGATCTATATAAGTATTACAAGGACGAGAAAACCCAGCTCTGTCGATATGACTTCAATATGAGTTTATTGAATGGTTGGGCACTGGGCAGTAAGAATTATTTTGACATATTGGGACCATGTCCAAAGCCTCCTATTCCTGAAAGGTTCGTAATGGAAGTCTGTTGCAAAAGCAAACTTTCTATCCTAATGTCTTTTTGTAGCTCTCCAGTATTGCACAGATGTGTTCCAAAGGGCGACGTGGAATACACCAAGGAGGTATATTCACTCTTAAATTCCTGGGATGTTGCTCAACAGTTTTTAGGGGATATTTACTCAACATGGCATTTCATTGCTCTTCTATGTGGTTTGGCGTTGCGTAAGTATATAATATGCATGTTATATTACATATTTCACAAAGTTTATGAATCTATTTTTAGTAATTTCTATTGCGTTGGTCATCATGATGCACTGGTTGACCAGAATCGTCTCTTGGTTAATTTGTATTCTTGTTATCATCGCAAGTACCGCGCTGTGTGCTGTGCTTTGGTATGCCTACTACAACATCAAACATAAGACTGAAATTAAGGTTCATTACTCGCTGCTGGAGGAATACGTTCGAAACGAACAGGCAGTGTTTACTTTGGCCATTCTGGCTACAATCACAATGGTGATTCTCATAGTTATTATATATTTCTTAAAAAGCAAACTTGCTGGGCTTGCAGCGCTTTTCGAGGAAGCAGGAAATTGTATGCTTAACTTGCCAGGATTGCTAATTGCTCCGCTGATTGCCTTTGTGGTTCTTATTGCGTTTCTGTCGTTTTGGATATACGTTGTGGTTTGCATTGCTACAGCAAATTCTCCAGGAATGACGATGATGGATCCGAATGCGAATATCATAAGACACAATACAACGCTGGAAGGTGGAAAGAGTAACTCTCAGGATGACTATAAATGTAAGTATTTGGAATTTCCTTTAATTGCTTTGGTAAAATTTAAGTAAATCTTTGACGATAGAGAGTGAGACGACTTATTATTCTTATTTTTCTGATCATTTTAATTTTATGGTGTACGTATCGAATATGTTCTTTCAAATTATCGACTTATCGGCAAATACGTCGCCAACTATGTTTCATATAAATTGTTAAATAATAGATAAGGAGCGATGTGGCACACGTTTAATAATTAAATCGATTTGGACGATAGTAAAATTATTTAGACAAGAATTTTCAACGTTCAAAGCGGCATGAAAGGGAGTCAAGCGTTGCAATTAGCTGAGTTGTTAACTAATACGCAGTTTAAATGACTCGTGGCACCCGCAACGCTTATGAACTTTGATTGGTGGTTGGACACGCTTTTTGTCTTTCGATTTCTTTCCTAGCTTCATCTATTTTTAAACAAACCACAAGTCTCTCATTTAAATATTTTATTTCTACAGCTCTTTTGAAAGTGGAATACGTTGAGGCCACATGGATTCGCAGTATGTTCTGGATTTATATTGTGGGTCTAATATGGACAACAGAATTTATATTTGCTTGTCAGCAATTCGCCTTAGCTGCTGCCGTAGCATATTGGTACTTTAAGAAACCCACAAATTCTCCTACATGGTATGCCATTGGTAAATTACTTAAATACCACTTGGGCACTGTAGCAAAGGGATCATTCGTCATCACTATCTTTAAGATTCCAAGACTGATTTTAACCTATCTTTACACGAAGTAAGTTATAACACAAAAGAGTGTGGCCTTAGAAAAAGAGACACTTTACTTATTTTAGATTAAAGAAAGCTGAAGATAAAGGATCTGAATGCGCGCAGTGTTGTCTAAAATGTTGCATCTGTGGCTTTTGGCTGCTAGAAAAATTCATCAGATTTCTGAATCACAATGCTTACACTGTAGTGGCTATTGAATCGATTAACTTCTGTCCGGCTGCTGGAATTGTAAAGAATTTATTGTAATTTGACGGACATTTATATAATTTTTTTAATTTCAGGCATGGAATGCAATGGCGACGAATGCTCTTCAAGTCGCCACGATCAACAGCGTCGGCGATTTCGTTTTGTTCTTAGGAAAACTGGTTGTAGCTGCTGTAACATGTCTCGTCAGTATAATATTGCTTAAAAATCGGGCAGAATTAAATTTCTATATTGCCCCAGTCATAATTATTACCGTGTTTGCATTTTTCATTGCACACATCGTGCTATCGTTGTTTGAAGTAAGTTCTTATATAACCTTTACACATGTGAAACATATTTAGCATTGGTTTTCCTCTCTTTTAGATGGTTGTTGACACACTGTTTTTGTGTGTTTGTGAAGATAAAACAATTAACGGTCGCGGTGGACGTTGGGCTCAAGGAAATTTGGCTAAACTTTTGGGCGAGGAACCACTTGGACCAGAAGAAGGACCAATTCAAGTGGTTGAAATGACTCCTATTAACAAGCAGCCGTTTAGTTCTATTACTCCAACAGCAACTTCATAAATAGATGATAGCTGCTCATAGTTACATAGATCTTGAGCATTTTACATTATTGTGGGATCACTTTTTAGTGAGTCCATCCATTATTCGTGTGTTTATTTTTTACGATAATATTTTTTTTTTCAATTTGCTATTACAGCACAAAGATATGCGCGTAACGTACAATTTAATGTTCAAATTTTTTCATTTTTAATTATAATACGTTAGACAGTGTAACCTCGTAAATATTTATAAAGTTATTTATACGAAATAGATAAAGTTTGTTTAAATATTTATTTATCTAAAAAAACCAAACACTGACTTTCATTTAGATTGCTGCATGAGTTGTAACAACTCCTTCGAAGAGCAAGTATATATTTTTTTCTTAGCCGTCGTTTAGTGGTTTAACAAGTAAACTTTTATTTTTTTCGACATTAACTCGGTAAGCAATGGTAAACCACCGTGAGTAGAATATATCATGAAAAGAACTAGACACAATAGAAATACTTTCTAGATAGCAAGCCACTGTAAGTACTGTGACATCAGGGTAAATTGTGCAGTTGACAAATTAGTTGAACCACGACACAAACATAAAATTAAATCTCTAAAGGACTGCCTATGGAAGATTATTGACCTATAAACTATACAAAAAAAAAAAAGTTTCATGTTTCACCTCGATTCCATTCGATATTTAAAAAATTAATTAATTACAAACAATTTTCAAAGTGATTTATTAAAAATTGAAAAGCAATTTCACTTAAATTTAATTTTAAAGTTGCTTCTTACTTTCAATCCATTTTGCTAATGAATAAACACGACAGCTCCGATGATTTTCATAGCAGTAACACTAGTAACTGACCTATGTGCATCTGGTGCAGATCAAAAAATCAAATCTTTCTAAGCAAATTTTTAAACTTAAGTAATTAAATGTACTTTTACTAAGTTATGTTTACATAAAAAAAAAAGTTTAACAACATATCACATCATCATGGGATGTGTCGGGAGCAAAAACGTCCTTCAAAATGACCGTAAGAAGTCTAAAGTGTGTACTGATGTACTTTGGCTCTGTTTGCTTATCATCTTTTGGGGTTTTCTTGTAAGTATTCTTAACTTAAAAAGTAACTAATAGTCATGATAAAATATTTTACAAGCAGTGCATAAAATTAAAAAGCTATACTTTTACGTCTTCTTTAATCTTGCAAACATACTAGAATGGTTTCTAGTGAATGAGTGATTGAATTTGAATTCAAAAGTAAAACTCATGCCGAAATATTTGAGTCTATATATTATAGGGTTGGTTAATGTAAGCAGACTATCCTTCTGTTTATGCTGGAGGAATTAATAGATTTTTTGATTTGACGAAGCTACTATACTATTTTATATCTGGCTTTATATGGCTTAAGTTCTTGAGCTTTTTTTTACTTGAGAAGGATTTCATGCTGAAAAAGGAAAAAAAGTTAGCAAATTGAGACTGTTTTTAACTTGTGTTGCCAAATAAAACATTGATTTGCAGCCGCGGTCGGCATGTTGGGAAATCTTAAGCGAATATGATAAATATTTTTTTTCATTTCAGACAGTTATAGCGGTATTCTCAATAATTTATGGAAACTATCTTGCGGTAATCAATGGGTATGATTCTTTTGGCAATGTTTGTGGTGTTAAGCACAACAAACGTTACGAGAACTTTTCTCTTTCCGGGATGGATACCTCCAGTAAACCGTATACATTTCACTTGAATTGTCATGAGCACAATATACAAAATTCTGTGAAAATTTGCATCGAAGAGTGTCCCAAGAAATATTTTCCAACTGCCGATGATTTAGTCGATTATGCGGATTCCAACAAAGTTCAACTTTGTCGATACGACTTCAATATGAGTGTTCTATTGGAATTACCATCTACGCAAGACTTTTATATGTATCGAATGGGACCATGTCCTGTGCATTGCACGGAAACGATGTATACGCTTTAAATATTATAAGAAAATTCTTGCCAATGAATTCTCATTTAGATTAACAACCAGGCACACATGTGTGACAGCAGGCAGGGAGCCACTACTAGAGCACTTGTACTTAAATTTGAATTCCGGACTTGGAATATTTCAACTTTTCTTTATGTACACTTACTCAAGCTGGAAATACATTGCTGCCTTAAGTGGAATTGCATTTGGTAAGCGATAAACGACGGAAATCTGTTGAAAGGAATATAATTTGAAATCCTTTGTAGTCATGTCCATGGTATTGTTGGGATTTATCTGTTGGCTACCGAAAATCTCCTCCTGGTTTATTTGCTTTTTTATGATTATCACAAGCACAGCACTCTGTACCGAGTACTGGTATATTCTTTCTAATATGCTAACTGAAACTGAAGACAACGAAACTTTAGACAGATTTAAATCTTACGTATTGGACGATTTCCTTATAAATAAGAAAATCATTTACGCCTTAGCCATCCTTAGTTCCATTACAACGGTAAGTTTATTGAATAGTTAGTTATCTTAACTTTACATCAGCTCTCCTTTTTAGACAGTATTAACTATTGTTGTAATTGTATTAAGCCTAAAACTCTCCAGGATCGCTGTGCTCTTTGAAGAAACTCGAAGCTGTCTAATCCAGCTTCCAGAATTGATGACCATTCCATTGATTGCGTTGCTAGTATTAACTGTATTTCTTTGGTTTTTCAGTTATATTATGCTGTGCATGGCAACAGCAAATCATCCAGAAATTTCATCAATTGGGTTTAAGGATAAGGAGTATACTTATTATATAAAGTTAATTGATGACATTTGGAGAAGTAAGTACATGCATTTTTAAGATCCAATTTCACTGATTTCCAAATACATACATATATTGTAAGTGGTAACGTTACACAAAATATGATATACAAACATACATAAGTAGGCGGCTCTCTTTGCTCGCTTCTACAAGCTTTTTAAACCCCACAACAAGATTATCGGGTAAATTACTTGCTTCGAAGATTTCTAGTTGCCTAGTTTTTAGGCTTTTATGTTTACGCAGAGAGGTTTGGTCAAGCGATAAAAAGTTGCTTCATCTGTTTTCATCAGAAGATACCTATACATTTGATTTTATTCTCGAAACCAACTCCGCAATTGTTGCCAATTTCATTTGTCTATCTAGGCTATATTTTGATACAAAGATGACTGAAGGAAATTCATAAAACAATTTAAACATGATCCTGTTTATACGAGGATGTATGCAATATTTAATAAGGATATGCCTCAGTAGTTCTTACAAAGGACATAGTATCATCCATTTACAAATGAGCCGATATAACAATAAGCACACACCTATTCCTTGATATCTAGAGAACAAGCTGATGATTCAAACTAATCTTTTCTACTCAGCATTTAAGAAGATGGAATACGTCCCAGTGAAGCCGCTTCGTAACTCTTGGTGGATTTTCTTTGTGGCTTTCATATGGACAGCAGAAATTTTATTCGCTTGTGAACAGTTTTTACTAGGTGCTGGCGTTGCTCACTGGTACTTCAAAAAACCTCTGACATCTACCATTGAAATGTTATTCAAACACCACTTGGGTACAGTGGCAAAGGGTTCCATTATCCTTACACTCTTCAAGATTCCCAGGCTGGTTCTAATTTACCTATGTCCAAAGTAATGTAGGATCTATTTACCCTAAACACTTAAGCTAAATGTCATAGTTTAGGCTGAAGAAAATCAAGAGTTTCAAACGTTGGAGTCATGTATTTGGTTTGGTGGAAAACTACTTTGGGGAAATAAATCACAACGCCTTCACAGTGGTGTCAATGCAGGCGA
Organism: Criorhina ranunculi; assembly: GCA_951813785.1. NCBI lineage: Eukaryota > Metazoa > Arthropoda > Insecta > Diptera > Syrphidae > Criorhina > Criorhina ranunculi. The sequence continues at coordinate 51,390,308 of OX638382.1, forward strand.
TTGACTTTATTCCCGCTGGTAGGATTGTAAGTACAAATACAATTCTTTGATTTTTTCTGACAGAAAGTTTGTTTTAAAATTATAGGCTTGGAAAACGATGGCCGGGAATTCAGCGCAGGTTAAGAGTATGAAGAGTCTGGCTGATTTCGTTTTATTCTTAGGTAAACTGTTTATAGCCACCGCCACATGCCTCATTGGCGTGATAATGCTCAAAGATAGGGAAGATTTTCACTTCTACATGGCCCCTGTTATATTCAGTTCAGTGTTTGCATTCTTAATCGCGCATGTTGTCTTTTCATGGTTTGAAGTGAGTATTTATTATAATTTATTTTTATGTGAATTAAATATTTATTTAGTTATTGTTTTCAGATAATTATGGACAATCTTTTTCTCTGTGTTTGTGAGGACAAACAAATTCATAGCTGTGGTGGACCTTGGATACGAAGCAATTTATCTAAATTTCTTCAACAAATGGGAACCGAACAGGTTCCCATCCCAGTTGTAAATATCAGATCTATTGATCGACAACCTTTTAGCACAACTGTTGTTCCATAGGGACAGAATAAAGTTTTTACGAGACTTCATCTCCGTTTAAGAAAGTGGTCTTCCACTTGTTGGCTTTTCTTGTTTAGGCACACAGTTTTGTAAAAATAAATTCAAAGTGTATTTTAATTTTAACAATTGCAAACAAACATTTTAAGCAATTAGCACAACAATATACTTATCAGTTTTTGACCAAATCGGTCACATTTAAAACATTCGTTTGAATTGAAAATTGGTTATTAGTACACTCCAATCAGGAACTTATTAATATTCAAAGAGTCAAGCACACTGTGAAACTGTTTTAACTGTCTTAGCCTTCAAAGCAGCCACCGAATTTGCGCAGATAGCAGCTGAAGAAAACCTTCAAAGAAATTGGCTGAAACTAGAAGCACATCACAATATTGCTTTCAAAATACTTCATAGGAAACGTAACCAGTTGTTCTACAACCCCGACTTGATTTGTATCATCTTCAAGGACCAAAGACTGAGATGAAGTGGCTGCGGCCCGGAAATCTTCGCATCCACCACCAAGGGATGGTGCAGTAGAGGAAAACCGGGACTCAGATGGGGCACATAAGTCAAACTGGACCTTAATCAACTAAGGTACTTCTTGGTTGAGGCTCGGATCCACCCCGGACTGTAGCGCCATATCGATGGATGTTATTCAAAAGAACGCCATCTTATAGAGCAACCTTGAGAGTGTACGACTGCATACAAATTGTTCCTTCTTGACAACCTTCACTTCCCTTTGAGAGGAAAAAAAACAACAAAGAATTTGGGGCTAAAAATATGAGTGATACATACTTGCACATACATATTTAGCACGATAGCTTATAGAAAGCCAGTGCCTAGCTTTACGCAACCATTTATGTTGTGCGTCCTATATTTTCCTAAACTAAGATTAACTGACGCTACATGCAAGAAAACAAACCAAATTATTAAGGTCATCATTTATTTAATAAAAACCGCAAAACTAAACTAAAACAGTTAATTACTCGTCAACCTCTTCACTGTTTTGCGTTTTCTTCGGTTTTTTGCCTTTACCTTTCTTCTTTTCGATAACTTTTTGCACACGTTTCAGCTGTTTCTCCTTGATTTTCTGTTCCAGTTTTGCTTTGATAGGTTTTGGTGTTATTACTTTCTTCTTTTGTTTTTCTAAAAAGAGAATTTAAAAATGTTTAGATTAAAATAATGTTATTCGATCTCGTGCTGAAGGAAATAGTGGCAAGTATATGTATAAAAATAACCCTAACACTGCTAGTTCGGTTTGGGCCACCTTGTATAAAGCGCCGAGTACTCAGCGTTAAGTAGAAAGAGCATATATTGAAGTCCTTCGAGAAAATATAAGGTCCCTTGTGAGGGCGAATGTAAAAGCTTTAACCGCCAACCTTGAGTTGACCAGGCGATCGTGGATGCCAAAAGGGTGAAAGCAGCGCGCCCTAGATCAAAAAGGGTGCAAAGCTGTAGTGTCTCTGACACACTATTCACGGATCGGAAGCCCGATAAGTAGATCATACATATATATGTAAGTATAAAGAAAATTAACTTACCTGCTAACGCCTTTGCCGTTTCAATTGCATCCTTAGCCTCGAACAAAGTATCATATTCATCGCCTTCGTACGCATGCATAGGTTTTGTTGCTTCATAAAGCGCTTTCTGTTCAACTCTATTTACATACTTCTCGCTGGCTGCCTTCTTCAATGTCTGTCTCTGTTTTGATGGGCTGACATAGTTGGGATTCTCCCAGATAGCATTTCCAGTAAACGAACCTTCGAATATTTTCACAGGATTCATAACAAAACGTGGTCCGACTTCGGCCAAGCCTCCATCTTCGGAAAGGATTTGGAAATTCCTAAACCAGATCCTGTTGTCCAGGAATGTGAAAGTTAAAACGTGGTCAACAAAGGGTTGACTTTTGGGATGGTAATTAGGCACTCCAAAAGTTTGAATAAATAGTTCTTTCAGCAGACACAAGTGAGGAATTTCATCGAACTTCTGGTCGAATGAGAGCAGTGGCCTCGATCCACGCAAACAATTACCGGTCATTTTCAATTCACCCATTGTATGTATGTTTTCCACGAGAAATTTTGCAGAAGGACCCTTTGGGACATTCGTCACCCACATGTATAGATCACGTTTTCTCCTGCCTTCGAAGAGAACAGACTTGTTGCAATGCTTCATCTCACACATTTCATTCACAACCGAGAGCGATTTGGAGCGTTCCATTTTTGATTCTGGCCTGTGATGGGGCATTAAGGTTTTAATGTCACGCATTAAATGACGATCCCTATGATTGATGCCACGGGCAGCGAACACAAGTACACGCTGTTTGTTAGTCCACTTTTCCTGGTAGCGATAAAGTTTTTTTTAGTACCCAACTGAATTGTGTCAGAACGGTTCCACTTACCTTCTTGGGAACTGGTGCATCAGATAATCTTTTAGCTGGAAGTGGTGGATTTTCATCTTTAGGTATTTCTACTGGTGCTACCTTTTTCTTTTGAAACTTTCTACCCATTTTGTTTATAAAGAAAATAAATGGAAGAGAAACGCACGTGTTTAAGAAATTGCAAACAAAAATTAAATGACTGGAAATGTCACTTTGACAGCCATATAGAGTTCAGAGGGTAGATTATTGAGGCCAATCAAACGAATAATATTTGGAGCGCGTTCACGAGAGTAAAAGTTTGTGTTAGCATCAGATGGACCGACGATTTTTTTTTACATATTCGTGGAATATTAACCTGCGACTTTCACACGAGCGAATGCACGTTTTCTTGCTATATCAAACATTTAATTGCGACTTACACAAAAGCGAATTTTCATGTTTTCCATTATTCTTGGAGCACTCATACAGCTCAAAAACTCAAATACCATTTGAAGCCATCGGTATCGATTCTGTTATTGTTGAGTTTATTTTATAATTTGTACGCCTGTTATTGTTTATGATGGGTATAAATAAAAACGCCCATGTATTCCAGACCTGAGTGGTATATTGTTACTAAAGTTAGTTATACTTTAAGTTTAAGCATACGTTTTTTCATGGCAAAAACACAAATTCTGGACCAATAATTATAACGATCGAATCACGTTGAAATTCTGTAGCTATAAGGTGTGATTGTTTTTCTTGAATAGTTTTGGTAATGTAATGTGAAGACTTGAGCTCCATCTAGCTCGGTCCTAATCGCATTCACTTCCTTCAATGTCAACTTAATCTTGTATTAACCGTCTAGATAGCCTACCTCATTTTATCTTGTTTGAACGATCCAGCTTTTATACCATGTTTATGAAGACAGCAATATTTTTCTTGATTATTGTTGGCAACACAACCACTGTAGATTATTTGTATCGAAATCTTCCACCATTCTATGAAATTAAACGTCTATTTTTTATTTTTTCTTGAATTAAAAATTTGGGGGTGGTATTTGTTGGAAGCTTAACAAATTCACTCATCAATCTTGCTTTGTAGTTCAAGATCCAGATTCCACCTGCGCTGAAATGAGCTTGAGGTCCTCATAATCACGCAGGAATTAGCTTAACATGTGTCGAAGAACTTAAAATTTGTTTTTTGTTAGAAATGGGACTTTTTTTATTACTTTATGATTAATAATGTATGTACGTACGTATGTAAGTTTTTAGACAACAGATAAAAACCAACTCTGTAGTTTAACAGTTTTATTTAAATATAAGTTTACTATCATATTCGTTTTTTTAAATAAAATTGTACATCATGCATAACACAAAAATTCATCTAAGAACTCTGTTTTTTCTTTTTTTTTAAGGCAAATTAAAACACATAGTAGTTTTTGTTTAATTTTTTTTTGCAAATTGCTGGGTTATACAGTAGAAGTTATTCTATTATAATTTAGAAACATGTATTTCATACTCTTAGAAAATACGTTCTCTATATTAAGTCCTGCTTTCTACGACTAATCTTATGTGTTTCTCTCTTTTTTTTTTATTCTATATAAATAATCATGATCATTATCAGTTATCAGTTTCGGTTTTATTTTGTTTGTTGCCAACGTTGCCCATCATGTTGCGATCAGCAGATACATTTAGCTAATAACCGGTATTAGTTAGGTCTGTCTGATATCCAAGCGTGTGTTTGTTTGTTTGGGGTGAGTGGAGTGTCTCTTGTCTGAATGTTAAAACATTGTTGTTGCCCTTTCCCCCGGATAAAAAAATAAAATCACAAAAGCACTTTCCCAATTCCCATCACGGAATTGCGTCTCTGAATAAAAACACTTTCTTTCTTCTTCTAAAAAAAAAAAAAAAAAAAACAAAGAAATAGTACCTATAATACAAATGAAAACAATTATTATCCTTGGTGAGGACATTTTACAGTACAAGACCTCTGTTGTGCGGGTAATTTAAGCAGCGCAATTATCCGCAACAGGGTGCACTCTGGCTAGTTGTCATTGCCGCGGTTGCATGCTGGGCGGCTGTTCACGGTAAGCTTTCAGCTTTGTTTCCATAGCCTGCAACAAAAGAAATTGCAAGTAAACCGTTGGGATTAGTGTTTGTCCAGACTTTGGATGACTCAAAGGGTGTTAGTTTAAAACACAAGAAAAAGGTGATTTAGTAAGCAAACATTTCAGTTCAGTTTGATAAAACATTTCACAGTCGTAATTCGTGGAATTTTTATTACTATTAATTTTTTTTTTCTTTTTATGGTTAGTAGAAATCTTCTGCGGTTAACAAGATGAAAATTTATGGAATAGAGAGTAGGAGAAAAATGCAAACAAGAAATAGCAAACAAAAGTGGTTACATTGTTCTGATCATCGACAGTTGAAGAGGAGGATGAGGGCGACGACGATTGAACACCGCTGACACGTTGGGCAAATCGTTTGAAAATATTTGACCCGAAGGACTGGTTGGCTGAATCAAAACTCATACTCGTTCGACTGCTACTGCTCGTCATATTTACGAGATTGTTATCGTGTTGAAGTGCACGTTGTTCGCAAATACAACGAAATTTATCACAACGTGAACAAATAAGTGTTTTATCCAACTGAAAGAAAACATTTAAAACATTTGGGGAAGAGAAAGAAATAGAAGTTAAGCGTGCAGGACACATAAAAGCAAACAAAAAATTAAATTAATTAAAATAACGACTTTTTCCCAAAGCTTTCCTTTTTTTCTACACTAGTACATGGTTAAACGGGTTTAGTAGTCTCATTGGAATTGTACTCACATTCAGCTTTCTTAACATATCAGCAACAATATTCAACGCTGTTGTGCGGGAACTCGCAGTCATGGCATTTCCATTCAGCAAATTGTCTGGATCTGAAAGAGATTTCTCAAAATCATTTGTTTATAGCACAAAGGATCTTTTGGTATAGAGTCCCTAGTCACTAGACGTGCACACGACATTTAAGTTAAAAGATGAGAATGAACTCTTAGAGGAATGGTGTATTTGCTTTTTATTTATAAAATGCTTTATGGGTTTTTTTTTTCTTTTTTTTTATGAGTGAGTAAATATGTGTATGTGTGTGAATAATTTACAAGAGCATATGCATTAAAATGAAGTACATATTGATGATAAAATAAAATTAAAAGATTATAAAAAATATTTATATACACGAAATGAAATCAAATCACATGCGACATGACTTGGAGATTTTAAATGCTCGTTTGGTTTGTTTTAATGATGATATTATCTTACTTTTTAGAGAATTTTGATTATATTCGTTCAGGGACGACTGGCTGTTGCCTATGTTTATAGTCGCATTTGTGGGATTTGTTAAATTCTCCGAATGTACTGAGTTCTCAGCAACGCCGTTTGGAGTATTACTGGGGTATCGTGTTTTAACATTAAGTTCCTGTTTTAAATCTGCAAAAAAGGAAAACATGTATTATACATAGCAAGCAAGTTTGCATCGGCGTAGAGATGGTTTAAATAGTAAAAAAGAGACTAAAAATATGCATCAGGAAGTAGTGAATTATATAAGAACTCAGAGAAGATAAAAAACGCTGCAATGTATCCACAAAAGCTGCAGTTAAGCTTGTGGATAAACTTGTGCAGGTAATGGATCATATTGCGGAATTGAAGCAGAGTTTTGTAGGTACGTATCCTTTATGATCAAGCCAAACATGTGGACAATTACCTGTATTATATGTGTTCAACTAGCAGGAACAGCGGGATGAGACACTACTAAGACCTATGGACAAAGCAAAATTCTGAATTCCCTGCCGAGGAACCTGCTAGTCGTAGCACATGTGACAGAGTACACCACACAACTGTTAAGCTTTGGAAAATAGTTCACCGTAAGCTTTTTTTGCAGAGAGTAATGCAAGGATGAAGAAGTATTGAGACTCATATGCAGCGATCTTCACCGACGACTTAAAGATGGACTGCGCAATCTGTGCGGAAATCTCAGGAGCAGTAAATACGTTTAGGTCCTAACGATTTCCAGATTCAACGGACGTTGTTGGCAATTCGGGAGGTGTGTCGGAACAAAGGACACAAGATTACATCCAAATTTTACAGATTTATTCAATGATAGTCGCAATCAAGGCCATAGATTCGGGAACCTCATCCTCCAAATTAGTAGCAATGCAAGGAGAAACTTGCTTGTTTGGGCTGTCGGTTCAAAGTCAACACAGAATTAAATTAAACTATTCGAATTTGAGAATCTCTTCACACTCTTCAACATAACACACTTCCAACAACATGTGTCGCTTCTAACCACCACCTCTACTCACCTAACCTAGATTTGGTTTTTATAATCAGCTTGTTCAGGAAAAGCCAAAAGGTATTAGATGCTGAAGGCACAAAAATCGGCCACGCTGAATTGGCTACACACTAAGAAAATCAAAGGACACAATCTTTTATATAGAACTTCCTTGGGTTTATGCCGAGCTAGTAGATAATGTGGAGATAACCGGTTTAAGCTGAACAACATAAGCACTGGTTATCCTTATGTAATCAACATTTTTCATAAGGTGCATTCCAGTCGTCAAATACATAATTCGACTTAAATATGTTCTCATTTTATTTACACGCAGGTTCATCATGTTCTGACACTTTTCTTTATGATAATTGGAGGAAAATCCATTTCAGTTACATATGTATGTATGTACATATATACATTTTTGATATCGATTTTCTAGAAACAGCACACAAATGAAAAGGGATGATGACAAATCAACGCATGAAGAATGCCGCACAATTCAATGCGAAAAACGATTTATAGTTTTGCTAAATAATTTTGTTATATCACATAACATATGTACGTTGTTGAAAATATGTTCACGATAAATTTCATCCATCTCAGTAAAACAGCTATAATTTATGATACACTTTTTTGGCTGTCGTGCAGAGGAGACATTAATATGAGAATGGGATGGTCAGTTCAATTAATGAGCTGAATAACTCAATCTATCTTATTTATGCAGTTTGTGGTGCGTGCTCTATTATACATCAAATTAATGGGAAAATGATGTCTTAAGGTTTAAATTATGTTTAACGACTATTACCGCAAGAAAACTATTGCATCTTGGCTAAGACTTATGCCCATGCTTTTCAAATAGTCTCCGTTTACAACTTGACAGTGACTGTCTGCTTATGCTCAAGCATAACCTTCTCGCCAAACCCATCTTTCTTAAGAATATTGCTATCATTTGTTTAATGGTTGAATCGGACCATTATCATTATTAAATATCTATATCCTACTCTTCGACTTTGTTGAAACGTCGTTATTAAATGCACAGACCACATTTGGATTTCCTACTATTCAGGGTCATCTCTCCTTGAGCGTAATGGCATGAGATACGCAAAGATTGCAAAGCCTAGATTGCAACTCGTCTATTTTTGATCATTTGTTCCTATATTGTGGCTATCGAAAAAGGAAAAGGGTAGGTATGATGAAAAATAATTGTATAAACCTATGCAGACAATTTCGGACATTTTAAGGAAATACACAACTACAAATAATCAATAATTCTATAGTTTAAAACACAAATAAATCTTTACACCTGCTTTAGCTGGTTTAGTCAAGGCCAAGTCTACCCTGAACATTTTCGAATAGGAATAATTACGGACGAAAAATTTAAGATAAAACAAATAAGTTGACAATGCAAACAAATGGAATATCAAGATTCTAAATACGACTGTTGTGCGTAAATTACTCACACTAACGATGTGGAAGATGAGAAGAATATTTATTTCTATTGGTAAAGAAATACTGTCCTGCGAACATTTGTTACCAAAAGAGATTTTCTTTAGATTTCTGTGAGAAATGTGGTCTTCCCTTATAGAGAAACGCCTAAAAAGTAAATCAGGACCCGCAGAGACTGCAGTTATTACACTAACTTTCTTTTTTTCTTGAAGAACGAACTCATTTCGATATAAGGTTTGGAGGCTGAGATCTATTGAAAAACCAAGAAACTTGTTCGAGGGTTAAATAGCAACCCAAAAAGACGATAATTAATCACACACCTAATTATCTACGTGTCTATTGTATGTGCACATTTTAACTGCGTGACAAATAAATTGATTTTTCTATTGAAATTCATCTCACCTCTTGTTTCATCCATTAGCCTTTGTAGCTTTTCCTGTAGCATCTCTTTTTCATCTACCTCCATTTCGAGTAGGGCATTCTTTTCGTATGCCTTGTCAAGCATCGCTTCGAAATCGGCTATACTCTCGTTTAGTATCCGATGAGCTCGCTCCAGATCGTCGTTTTTCTGTTCCAATTGACGCAGGTACTGCTTCATTGAATCTCGTTCGATTTTGACTGTTTCCAATTGTTTTTCAACATTCGCAAACTCAATTATGTGAGAATCTAATTTCATCTATTGACGACATCAAGAAGGAATACCCATCATCATTATGCAATCAAACTACACAAAACATACAATTGTATGTAGTATGTACTCACTCTAAGGGACTCATTCTCCTTTTCCAAATTTGTTAATTTTAATCTGAGATCTTTGATGGCATTTTGTTTCTGTTCTAAAGTTGCATCCATTTCTGCTTCCATTTGCCTAGATTGTTCAACATACTCATCATATTCTTGCTTTACATCTGTCCATCTGCAAAGTGTACCAAATGAAAAAAGTCTTAAGGTGAAAGGAAAAAAAAAAAGTTTTCCTCTTACTCTTTGTGGTAAAGCTTGGCCCTTTCCTTCCAGTATCTGCATTCATCTTCGACACTATTGAACATCGGCGGGGAGTCCATTTGTAAAAGAAAATTTGAAACCTGTGCTCGGGTTTATTATTGGATGCCTATCCCAATTCGATGAAGCACTATTTTTTAATCAAGTTCGCGTGGATATTATGTTTATTAACAGGTGATTACCATTCCGGGAAAAAGAAAATATTTTTTTTTTTAGTTTTTACTGACAGATAGTGAAAATCAAGGAGAAATGAAATCATCGCATCTTTTGTAGAAAATGCGTGGAATACGACGCACAAGAGAATTATCGATTGTACGACTTTGATAGTGCCTAATGGAAACTCACCAGATTAATTGAATAAATATTTGTTAATTGACTTTATTCGGGTTCTCAACACGTAACTTAAAATCAAAAAGAAAATCTTTAAAAAAATCTTGTATGTTGTTTGGGATAAAATGCCATGGAAATATCGTTGCCAGATGTGGTGGAATTCTACAGCAAATCCGTTGGCATCGACAATTGGATGAGTTCAGTAGGTAGTTGTTTGTACTGTCATGACAAAAAAAAAGAAAACTGAATAAATTTTGAAATTAAAAAATGTGTAGCTTAGAAAAAAAAAAAAAAAAATGTATATTTAAACAGAATAAAAGATTTCGTGTTTGCATTTGTAAAAGTAACCAGCCAATGTTCAATTGGCATGCTGAGTGTTCAGATTCAAGACCCAGCAACAACCAGACATTTCTTGACATCAGTGTATGACAGGCGAAGACAACACGAATGGTAAGACGGCTTTTTGTAACTCGTGAAATCGTCTGCCTATAAAGTAAACCTAGATTGCAAAAACGACACCTTAATGAATAGCCGACAAAGGCTGAAAACCTAAGAAAACACGTTCACTGCTACTTTGATTTGATGAAATAACAGCGTTTAAAACTCTGCTCTGATCGCTTTCGAAAAATAGTTCGTAGAATATGTAAAAATATAAATATTATTCATTATTTTTTTGAGCTGTGTCAAGATGTGGATGTTTAACGCTCTTGCACCCAATGGAATCTTCATATGCTTTGAAATTATTAGGGAGACTGAACCTCGATTTCAACAATTAAGGACGTAAGAATTTTTGAGAAATTAAAAGCTAGTGTTTCTTGTAGAAACTCTTCATTAATCAAGAGCCTCTCAAAGAAATCGGTACAATTAGCATTCGATGGGTCTTTTTTGTTTTTTTTTTTAAACGAAACAATTGAATCTGCTAACTATTCATAATTTTTGAGAAATTTCCTTTTTGATGTTGATTACTTGATGAACCATCAAACACAATGCAGTCTCAGCCTTATATTATCATAGCTTCTCGTATTTGTAACCAGATGTCTCTTTGTACTCTTTGACGTTTGTTTACTTCTTTTATTCGTGTTGTTAGTGCTTCTCGTTATTTCTTCCATTTCGCAAGTAATTAAATGTAAAAAGGTAATTTTTTTTTATTTTCCCTACAACTAACTTGAAGCTAAAGATATTTTATCACGAAATCCCTTCCTCATCGTATCTACTGTAGTTATTTGTTATTTCTAAAGCCTCATTCACATCCGCACAAAGATTTTCAGCTAACGCAAAAGAGAAAAAAAAAATACATTCCACTCCGGATCGTCGAAGGGAGGATACTACACAAAGAAAACGCAAAAACAGAAAAAAAAAAAAAAAAACCATAAACCCATTCGCCATTGTTACTGCATAAAAATCATCAAATTTTATAATTTTAAATAGCTCTCTCTTAAATTGGAAACGTTTTAAGAAACCAAACAGTACATCCGACAGAAGTTAGTACGATATAATGGGCGATGCGGAAAAGCAAACTTTGCTCCCGAAGCAGTATGAGCAGTCCGGTGAGATGTACACTACCGGCGAAGGGACGACTTCAGCAGCCGAGAATCCAACTGAAGGTGCGTATTAAAAATAGTTTTTTCCTGTTCTCTTTTTGAACTTTTCTCTATAATTTATCTGGAGTACCAGCTACCACCGAGTAGTGTTAATGTATTCAACTGGTTATTGAACTTTTATCGATGAAACCCTTAAAGTGTCTTTACTTTTGCTTACTAATTAGCAATCGACACAATGGTAATCGAATTTAACTTTCTCTAAAGATCGAAGCAAAAAAATACGTGTGTGCATATACGTGCAGATTGATATAATCAGCAACAATATCATATTCCATCCAGTATTCGTACTGATATCAACTTGCGTTGTTTTGCCTTCGCCAGTGTACATGAGTCATCAGCATGGCACATTGATTTATTTGACTAAATGTTGGTCTTGTCTATGCATCAGCCACTGATAGCACTTATATAGTGTGGTTTTTTTTTCTACTAATTTGGGTTCCATTTTTTCTTAAGATCCAACTTCTATGATAACATCGTGAAATATCCATTCCAATGTGTTCTTATCGAGTTTTCCTTCAACACAAGTCTCGAATAAACAAGAGAAATGCGGGTAAATAAAAACAAAACAGAGGATACCCATTGAAAAACATTGAGTGTGATTGTAAAACAAAAGACAGGACTGTTTAAAGAAATGTTTTACTAGATTTCAGCAGCATTGACATCAATTACAATCACTTATGTGCTCACAAAAATCTGATGCCGTCAGGGAGTAGAATCTGGGATCATTGATCAGTACAAAACTAAAATTCTTAAACGATCAGTGAAGTGGTCTGCAATGAACCTCTATTACAAAAAAGGTAATAATCTGTTTAACTAGCAAATGCTGTAACGACAAAAGCATCAAGTTTGGGTTCAGTGAAGTGAATGATTGGCTGCTCTGTGTGTAGCTTTAAAATAAGCACAGATTTTTAGGAAAATTTAGAGATTCGTTTTGAATTTAGAAATGTACTTTCAGCAAAAATAAACAGACTAGATTATTTTCTGAATCATCTGAGTCACTAGAGCAGTGATTTGATTTCGTGTTCAGGTTTTGCATAATAACATAACAATAAAGTTCATGCGAGACTTACGTATAAATTCCTAGAATCAAACTAGCTTGATTAAGGATATAACAAACAGGGATAGATCACGCATGATAATAGAAATTTAAGAGTGAAGTTAACTTTTTACAAGTTTCGTCTGTGTTGGAAGATACATGTAACTATGATCGGTTACTAGGGTTGATATGTTGGTTAAGGTCATTTTCCACTTGCGCACGCCCCCTGAGCCCCAGTCTGCCTCTGCTGTGCCGTTCATTGGGCCGCAGAGTTAGTGTGCATCCTTTCTATATGTTCCAGCCATCTTGGTGTATCTGGATTCTTCTGACTAGGTTTCGCTGAGTAGCCCATACAAATCGTTGTCGTCTCCTCCTTCACACACCGTGTATGCAGACGGAACCGTTAATAACCCGAAGAAATTATCTTTCAAAATAACCGAAGACAACCTCTACCATGTTTGCAAATTTCATGCTTACGCCCCATAAACAAGACATGTGATGAAGTGGACTTGTATGGAGTCACTTTAGTTGTTCGACAAAGGGTTTTACTACTCAATAAATGTGATGACACTGAGATTTGCAAGAGTTAGGTGCGAGTGTCGTTGTTTGAGTTAACAGCGGAGCACTGATAGAAAAAGTTCCTCACTTATTAGGTATTTAGTGTTGACGTTTTGTCCGAGATGCTGGTGTTAGGTTTCGTTTTTGTTGACATCATATCGCTCATTTACTTTAAGACTGTCATAACGCGATTGTGCGGAAAACGCGTTTAAAGTTTTCAATTGACTGCCACATTGAAGAAAAATGAACGGCATATTCTCTTCTAACGCGGAGAGCATATAAGATATTAACCCGGATTGTGCCAGCCTGACCGTACGGTCACAGCACAGTAGCGTTATAGAATAATGTCATATGTGTTATGAGTCTAATCTAAAATCCCTACGAGTTTGAAAAATTCGAACAAAATAATTCCAGCACTACTCGGGTTTATATGAAACTCTTACACAATATGAAGCATACTAAAACGAATAATTCTGCATCGTTAACTCAAAAATCGCATTTTTTGAGTTAAGACTGTCTTCAAGTAAATGAGCGAAATATGTTCGTATTTATGTTCCTTGTATTGCTCTTGTGACCGTAAGACTCAACAATATCCCGCATGAAATTGTGATAAAGTTCAGTAAATGTACATTCATCGTATAGCGTATCTTAAAAGATTTCTTTTACGGACAGCACTGTAGAGCATGCTGCATCTTAAAGTACATACATTAACATATGGACATACATACATAGTTGTTGTAGCCCAGAGTTTTTTGTACATACTGATTTAGATGTGACGTTGCATTGGAGGTGAAGTGATATGGAGTTTGTCCATCGTTGCATTGTAAGTGCTACTTGACTGGTAACAAATCCAAATTGATTTGAACATGAGTCAGCTCGTTGAGAGTGGACACTAGATATAGGAAACATATGAGTGAATCAATCGAAACGTATCAATCAGAGCTTTGGGGCGAATGTTGCGCCTCACTTAAAATGAGACGATTAGCTTCAATTACGACAGTATAGAATTCACAACATCAAAACAATGAGGCGTGGTAAAAAGTCTGCGATGCAATGCACTGTCGTTTGCGTATGCGCCAGTTATCACATACACATGTAGCGAAATGTTGCTCGTTTTGAATAGCAAGCGATGTCACATATCGAATTATTAGTTGTATTTACTTCTGTGGTGTAGCTATACGAAATGAAATGGTGAGCGTTGATATATTAATCAACAATCATCATTAATGCTGACACGATTGAGGTGGTGAGATGAATGTTTGGGAGAGAAAGAAAAACAAAACAAAAACTAAATTTAAATGCTATACATTGTGGTTTTGATTAAGAATGTCGACTTTGTTTAAATTCCTTGAACTTAACTGTGAATTTTACCACCAATACAACTACAAGGTGATATGAATGCAACATATTGGAGTTGCAATAAGACTAAACGCATAAATCAGAAAAAATCAGCCCTCATCAATGTAAAACCGTGCCGTTTAAAAATGTTAACGTGGGGCGACACTACATCTTCTCGGCTCGACCAATAAGACACGTGTTTGCTTACAGGCTGAAAGACTTAGACAGTTCTCTATTTATTTCAGATGGAAATCATCTTAAACGATGTAAATCATGCCCCATTGTCAAACTTGGACTTGAGTTAGAGAAGATGATTTCCTGATGCAAAAATCGTTATATAACTTAAAATTCGTTAATACGATAAGGAATTTAAAACTGTGTCAGTTATTTACAGTAACTTAACTAAAATAGATTTGCATTTTTACTGGAAAGAAGATAACAGCGTACCACATTTCGCAATTTGTTTGCTAATGCCAAAATAAACATTTAAATGCCAACGCACGGAAAATTCCAAAACATACTCGTGCTACTACTGCCTAGATGTGCATCAACAAAAATTCGACATACACCAAGTATTACTTCATAATTATCTTCTTCAGCTGTATTTGCTTTCACGAAATCGTCGTATCGTCAAAACAAGTCGATAATAATCTTATTTATTATCAACCAATTACGTGTCAAGTGGGATTTGTGCATTAGTCACCAAATTATTCACACTAATTAATTTAATTCTTAAATGCGATAAATTACAATATTTATTTTTCTGTACATACAGTACAAGTTAAAAGAATTCGGTGGTAATTTTTTTTTTTTTTTAATTTGTTTATTTTATAGGTGGTGTAGCTCAAGTGTTGGTTTCATCGATTGGACCAGATGATCTACCGCCGCCATATCAACAGGCGGCAAGTGGTGGTGTGCCAATGGTAACATGCCGCGTTTGTCAGAGTATGATCGATATATCAAGCAAACGAGATCAGCATGTCGTCAAATGTGGACAGTGCAATGAAGCAACTGTAAGTTAAATTATTCTTCGATTCAAAACACAACTGAAAATCTATCTCTTTCTTTTTATAGCCGATTCGCAATGCTCCACCCGGTAAGAAATATGTCCGTTGTCCATGCAATTGTTTGTTGATTTGTAAAAGCTCATCGCAACGGATTGCATGCCCTAGACCCAATTGCAAACGGATAATTAACCTGGCCCCCAGTCCAGTCACACCCCCAGTGCCTGCTATGCCTGGTATGTGTCGTGTTACTTGTGGTCATTGTTCGGATACATTTTTGGTAAGATTAAGTTGTGGTCAATATAATATATACAGAGTGGATACAAACAAAATTGAACAGCAACAACATTGGATTTAAAAATTTTAATGCAGTCTCTGCTGTGCTATTTAATATTTTTTTCTAAAGTGAACACATTTTGTGTGTTGATTAATTGTTACAAACAAACGCCAATTATTTACAAAAACGGTCCCATCTCCGATTTTATGTGAAAAACGTTGAAAAGTGTCCGGCATCCGTCGTAGAACAAACACAAATAAATATGAAAGTCATGTTCAAAAAAAGTGTTAAAAATAAAGAATCCAAGGACTCAGTGGTAGCCAACTTAACGAAAATTTGATTGTGAGCTTGCACCAAAAGACAATCGGAAATTTTTTGCATTCGAATGACTTAAGTACTAACAAATCCTGGAGCAAGTCTAAAAATAAAACTATGTTAGGTTAATATTCGAATTTGAGACTCGTGTGAATGCGAATGCCGTCGAAAATTAAAAAAACGTGAGTACAATGGATTATTTGCATCCAATTTGCCAAGAACAGCTGCTAAACTTAGGCTTAAGTGACAGTAATTAACAATTCTGGGCGTTCGTCTCTGATCGAAACGGAATAAGGGCTATACAAAGTCTGAACTCAAGTCCAATAGAACACACGTAACGATGTACCTTTGGACTACAATCTTTTTGAATACTAAAGCAACAGTGTAGACATCAGTCTTGAAGACCATAAGATCACCGGTTGTGTTTAACTATCTCCAAATTGTATTAGATAACGTGTGATAACGTATTTCGTTCCGGTGAACAAAGAATACTTAAAACAATGTTGAACAATTAATTTACACTCTGACATCCTTGTAAGCTTGGTCCTTAAAACGGGGGTTTGTTATTCCCCGGCGTTTCGAACTTGAGAGCTTTGATTTGAAGATTTCCTTGGCTGGAGCATTATTGTCCATTCGCTCGATATGACCGAGCCAGTGTAGTGGACGTGTTTTGGCGCTTTGGACAACATCCACATATTGATACAGCGCATAGAGTTCGCGGTTGTATCTTATTCGCCATTCGCTCTCTTCACATAGGGGACCAAGTATTCCACAATGAATTTTTCTTTCGAAGGTGCCAAATACATATCTGCTATGCTCTCCTGCGTCCAGCACGTGGCACCATATAGCAGAACTGGTAGGATTAATGTTCAACAATCTGGGTTAATAATTTTTAGTAAATATTTTGAAATTCAATCGTAATTGCTGTTCAATTTATATTTTTTATTTTCCCACTTTTGTAATATATTTTCTTTTAATAACAAGTTTAATACGTACACCAATGCATTGGCTCGTTGTCCCCATTGCCGAAAAGTCTCATCGGTCGGCTCAAAGTTTGCTCGTGGTCGTGGGATGATCTTCTCAATACTGGGTCTGCTTTTCTTTATCGCTGGTATCGGAATCACCTTTGGAACTTATAAATATGCCAAAGTGAGTCTCACTTATGAACAATGCCCGTACTTATCTTAATGTTTGTATTTTATTTTTGTGTATTTTCAGGAACATGGAGGAATTTTCGTTGCTTACGTCGGCGCTTTCCTTATCGCTTCATTTCTATTCGCTCGAGCGGTCTACTATTTCCGCCTTAAAGTTAGCGCCATAGATGGCCCCATGTAAAAGCTCTAACCATTTTTTTTATCATTCCTTTTTTGATATTACAAAAACCAGAATTCGAGAAAAAGAAAAGTAATAATAAACAAAAACAATAAGCAGCAACAGTTGTAGTAACACGTACATAAATTAAAAAAAGAAAAGAAAATATTTTTTCAAAAAAGTTTTTCGTTTTTTTTTTTTTACCATAATTGTACGATAAATCGTGTAAAATCAATTAAATCAATGAGAAACAAGAGAAAAAGAATGAAAACAATAAGCCAAGTCTACCGTATAGAGCATGTGTTTGTTATAATTTAGTAGATTTTTAGTTAAAGAAATTGTTGTGGCTGCGAAAATGATTGGATGAGTAAAGTTTTGTGTAGAATTTTTTTTTCTTTTTTTTAAATCTTATCATGTCCGCCAAGTCGGTTTCTTTTGTTTTAGTTTTCTTATGTTTAAATTTTTTTTTCTACTTTGGTTACGCAATTAGCTATTATGATGATAATTTGGCATGTAGTAGTGATAGGGACTACTCCCTGTCTATGTAAACAAATGTTGTGTATTAAAAAGAAATGATTTTATAATTTATTTTCTCTTAAAAAAAAAAAACATTTTTTATCTCCTCTATACACGCATATTAAAATAAAATAAATTTTCTGAACAAAATTCAAGAAAGTGGTTAAACAAATTTAATATTTTTATTGAACACACAGTACGTAAGAATATATTTAGTGCCGATTAAGAGACAGGTATAGTAAACACATATACTGTTGTAATAGGTTCTTGTACGAGTATATGAGTATTACATTACAGAGCGAAATAAAACAAAAATCAAGTAAATATATATTATATTATTGAACTTATACACTTATAATATGAATAATGTAAATAAATTGAATAAACTTACAAGCATTGTTGGTTTTTTAACATAAACTACGTTTTATTTGTTTAATTTAGTTACTTTACTTTTAAAGGGCTGCAAAGCACAATTCTCTACAAACAGCTGTTTAAAGTTAGATGAGGTGGACTTCCTCTACTGCGTTGTCATACTCTTCGAATTTGTTCATTCCACAATCGTTGGAAAACATGTCAATATTCGGTGCAATTAAGCTAGAAATATGTATTTATGCATAAATTATGCGACCAAGACGAACTCATTGGGCCCCTTCGTCTCTCTTCTACGAGCCATCTGTCAGAGGTGTTCTTCGGATTTCAGCCCAGTTCTTCCGCGACCGCGATTGCTCGTGTCAACGCTATCATTTGTGCGGAATATATTTTGCTATGCTCAGTCTCACCCTTACCAATCTTCTCAGATGTTCGTTCGTAGCTCATGTAACGATCATGTCCTTCACCATTCCCCTTATCAAGAGCAAAGAATGGTTCAGGACTTACAGACTCAGAGGCTGCTTCATCAGATTATCCGCCTTTTAATTTCACTCCGCTTACCTAAACCAGTGTCAAAACATTTTGAATTGCTCAGTTGTTAAGTTTTCGAACAGATTAAATTTCCACTCAATCTGTTCTCTGAGCCTGACCACTGCTTGGTTGATATTTTACTTCACGCATGTAACAATGCCAGCATCTCCGTGGGTAATTTTTTATCTCCAGATTAAAGTGCCATGCGAGGTTAAGATTCTGCGAAAAGATATCTGTTCCTGCTCTACCTGGATCTTTCCACAACAGTGCCATTTGGCAAGTGTCGTAGTTACTGAATAAATAAACCAAGCGTTAGGATTCCCAAAATTACTTTCATTGCACTGTTGATGTCGTATGTACAGCGCCAGTAGTAACAGAAAACCAAGCATCTAGACGATGTACACTTGAAACCATTTTATTGATTTCTCTCCTAAATAATCTCTGCCAGAATTCATTTTTCTTCACTAAACAGTTTCCAGTTCGATAGATTAAGCTCAACTCTCGACTTTTCTCTCAAACGGGCTAAAACATAGCTCTGATCATATAAAAATCTGTCAATTTGCCAAGCTGCCAAACCTATCATGGAGATGCCGATATTGAAATAGCTTAACCTAGGTATTGAACAATTAAACTCGACAATCAAATAAAACAAACAATCATTTACGGAACATGGAAGTCATGTTGTCCTCACTATATTTATTTAAAAATAGTTCCTAAAATTAAATTGGATTATAAAACATGTTATCAATGGAAGAAATCCTTCCAAATCTTACGTATAATTCAAAGGGGGATTGCTGTTGCTTGAGCTATCCCCAGAACTCAAGGTCTCGGGAGTTTCCTCCTTGGCTTGAATACGAGAAATGCTCGGATCTTTCTTATCTCTCTTCTCGCGATCTCTTTCCTTATTGTGCTTATGCTTATGTTTGTGTTTATGCTTTTTCTTGTCCTTCTTTTTCTTTTTCGTCTGAAAATAATTTCAAATTTCAAAAATGAAAAAACAAAACCGAGTGAATGTCTTTCTTACCTTTGAAGAATTATCAGATTTTGATTTGCTGTCATCTTCCTGCTTGAACATTCCAGGTTCAAAGCCGACCGGACCGGGCGTCGGTACTGCCCCAGGTAATGATATAGAATTATCCGAATAGTATTCGGTTTTTAACCTCTTGGAGTCTCCACCATACAAGGTTTGTTCAACGGTTATGCATGATTTGACATCGATACCATCACCATCAAACGGTTCCACTTTAAGCTCGTCTTGTTCTACTTTGATGGGAGGTTCGTCAAACGCTTCGGAGGCAGATCTTTTTACGGCACCCATTAGATCAAGTGGTTCTCGTGGGGAATCATTTTCGAACGGTTTGAATTCTTGTGCAGACGACCGGGATTTTGGTATTGATTCCTTAACAAATTCCTTGAACATGCTGGATACATCGCTTGACTGCAGACAAACTGGTTTCTTGATACCATACAATGCATAATACAGATCTACCATATCGCATCGTAGCTTTGTATCATGCGAAAGATTGTTGCTATTGGAAACAGAACTTATAAGTCTATGATTCTCCAAAAGGATTCTTTCTTGTACTTACTTCATATTTCGCCAAATTCGTTCTACCAGTTCTGGCTTATCTAGGCGACTTCTCTGCATTTTTGTAAACGGAGGATTCTCTATTAGGAGACGAGCCAATGCATGACGCGCCGCAGGATCTGGATCGGATTCCAGAAGTGTGATCAAATGATCGATATCCTCCCAACGGCCATCCACTTTAACAAAGTCAACCAAGCACTCCATGGCAGCTATACGTACATCTATGTACTGGCCGTATGCAGCATAGCAGCGGTAAATCTTCGGCAATGATGGTAGATGTCCACACTTTTGCAGTTTCCTTATAACTTTGAGACATGACACCGACACTGTGTACTTGTAGGAAGGTAAGTGTTTTTCTAAATTTAAAAGTCTTGTGACCTCTTCCAGCACCACCCTGTAAAAATGGATTAATTTATTTAAAAATCGCTTAAGGTTTACGATTTAAACTTACTTGGCATCAGCAGACAAATTTTCAGATGTAATAGGGGCACCTCGAAGCACAACGGACACCACTGGGGTGATGGAGTTACCTAAAGCATCCACCAAAGCGGCACGATAGTAGTTATCGGAGTAGTGATTCCTAGAGTTGTCATTGTACTTGAATAGGTCCAAAAGGAAGCGTATTACTTCGGGTGGACAGATTCCATGAGACGTGCGAAGACCTGCAAAAGAGAGATAATTATTAGCTTTATTTCGCGAGAAAAATGCCTCGCAAACTGAAATCTTTCCCGGGAAGTATTTTTTAGGTCACAATGATTATTTTTGTACTTGCAGCTCTGACTAACAAACGAGATCCCCTGCACCCGTTTATAGAAGAACAAGAGCTCTTGGATTGACGCCAATCTTTATTCAGCTCTCATGTTCAAAGCAGTGAAAATAAGCTTTTACTCGAAATTCTAAGCGAATAAAATGAAGGATTAGCTAACAATCAATGCCGCTTATTAGACGACAATCAGCACTGCTCATCCGACGAAGTGATCAATAGTTAAACTCACCTGACATAGCAACTGGGATTGTCTTCTGCAAGAAATAATGCTGAAAGTTGGAGAAGTTATTTTGCTTTATAATGTGTGGCGCACTAAACGAGCCGAAGAATTTCCGGAATATGTTGAGCATCGCTGGTGGACCATTCCACGACGTAACCATCGCGTTAGCTACCTATAACAGAAAAGTTATAAGACATGTATGATAAAGGAAGGCGCTTTTTTCACCTTAGTCAGACAATGAGCTGCCTCACAACGAACTTTGTAAAAACATCTCTCATTCTCGATGGTATCAGTCAGTGCTCGCCTGGTGGCTGAGGTGGGATACTTTTCCAGCGCACCGATGGCTTCAAACTGCGCCGTGACATCTCGCTCATGCCTCAGTTGGAATTGCCATTGGAAATCTGGTTGTTCGATGTTCAAATCCCTTAATAGAATCATCTCAGGATCTAGTCGAATCCACAAAACTGGCGAATCGTCCATAGCAGACAGATCCATATCTACCTCTTCGCCAGTACACAGGGGGATCTTTTTCTTCTTATTTCGTCGACTCTTGGAATGACATGTAATGTCTGCCCTCACCACAGTGTTCTCTATCTGTAGCGTATGCTTGAATGTTCCATCCAACTCCTGCAGTTGCACCAATAGCGGACCGTTGTACTTTTTAACGCCCTTCTGACTCACTGAATCTTGGCGAACTTCCAATTCAATTGTATTTCTCTTGCGATTGAAGACTGAAGTGAGTGAGAACTTTGCGTGACCTCCGGTGCGTACCCATTGATCCATGAATACCGACATATCCTTGCCAGTGACCGTGAATATAGCTTTAATAAAAATGTTCGTCGAAATCAGCAGGTGATGCCACAGTCCATTGCCGATTTTGGTACCTGCTGCATTTGTAGCCAATGCCAGCTGTTTGTTGAATACTTGTAGTAGTAGTTCCTGACCGATACGATCCTCCAACATGCGAATGACTAAGTGGGCCTTTCGCCGCATTGCTTCTACGTACTTCGGCGACACTGTGTGTAAGCTCTTGATGGGGAAATAATGGGGAACCTCTTGTGATTTGTTCGCCACACTGGAGGGATTTGATGTGGAAACTGGTAACGGAGCTGGTGGTTGACTGCAATCTAAAATAATTCCTCCATACTGTTCCTCATAACGTACTACCGCAGCGAGTTCCTTCTGAATCCATTCACGATACTCATTGTTACCGAAACACTTTTTCGAGTACAACCCACACAGGTACTCGGCAATGCCCTTTGCCAACCATGTATCCGACCATCGCTGCGTTGTAATGAAACATCCAAAGAACTGTTCAGCTATAGCCTTTGTCATAGCCGTCCGAGTGCCGTAGGTCTGGTCAATTATAGCAATTGAATGGAGGAGATGTGTGGAAACTATGCTTAAAGTGGCATAGGCAGCGATATTCACATCTGTTTCGTCTACAAATACTTGTTTGTAGCACGAGAAAGGATACCGAGTGGACAATGTTTCTTCGAAGAACTCAAACGCCTCGTGCATGTACCGCACGGAGTTCTTTAGCAGGGGCATAAGCTGCGGCAAACAGAAGTGGGTTACTTCATGCATATGTGGATCTACGTAGATTTCGAAGGGTCCGATGGCCAGAGCTATATTTGGAGCACTCACAGGTGTTGTCAGCGAGTAGTGAAATGTTTTCCTTCTCAAATCTGGAGTCATGACGACCTCAACCAGTTCTCCACACGATACTGCGGTCAGATGTTTGTCCACAGTGAATTCTAGCTTCCATGTGCATGGATCAGCGAAACTATCTACACATGGAAACCACAGCCGAGTGGAATTTTCATGACCATATGTGAACATATGTGCTGAGTTCGGAGTCGGTGGTTGTCCTTCGATTTCAGGAGGAATCACGAAATGAATGCCGCCCTGCGGATTTTCAATGGAAAATTCAATTCCAATTCTCAAACCGCGACCTTCTTGTATCATATGAAAGCCTTCTGGCGGGACTTCAACTATAAGCTCTCCGGCATTCACATCAGGGTTGGTTTTCTGAGCGGCGCTCAAGTGATGTTTAGAAAAAGTCTCCAAGGAACGCCTGCAAAACATTCGTGATTAAGTGAAAAATCTTTGTCATTCGCTCTACATACGTCTTATTGTCCGTCTGGCAGACATTCATAAATGGATCGAAGTAGACAAACTTCGCTTCGCAAACATCGTTCAACACCACACGATAGATTCTGCATTGCTGGGAGTTTAGTCGGATTATGTGAAGATTTTCCTTAGCCGGGACAATTGTTAGTTCCACAAAACCCTGAAATACGATTTTTTTTTGTTTAATTTTTCACTGGGGAGTGCAATATTTCCACTTACAATGATACTCTTCCGCTCGAAACTGATCCCTGTGAGGCTGACAATTTGATGAGCTGTGTTGCGAAAAAAAAAGACTTGTAAGTTAAGAGTTATTTTTTACATTTTAGGGAATACTTATAGTTTAAATGGACGTGTAATTTCAGGTTTTTCTACTTTTTCCACCTTCATTTCGGGAAAATTAAATAGAATATGGAATTCAATACAATTTGTGAAAAAGAAAACAACACGACACGGTGTTTACTACATGGCTTGAGCAAATGAAAATTCTGACACATCTGTCGACTGTCAATCCCTTTATACAGTAGAAGGCTGTTTAAGTGAACTGTTAAAAGATTGTTTAATGAGAAATGCATTATAAATGAGTGCATTCAGCGAAATTGATAATTAGGAAAGTTTAAATTTGATTAAAAAAAAAATTAAAATTGACAAATACTAATTTTTGTTATAATTGCATTGTATTCTTATGTTACTTTATTGGCTACAAAATAAATAAATATTTGCCCTACTACCTACTATCCTTTCCCCTTAGGTGGACGTAAAAACTCCTCAGGCCGCGTCATTGGTGTCCACGCACTTCAATATTTGAAACTTATAAGCTTAAAAAGTCATCCGACAATAGACTCCTCCGAATTTTAGAGTATGAAGCTCCGTAGAATTAAGTAAGTAAGTAAGCTAAAATCAGGGAATTGAAGACTTTCTGGAATATGAACGTTTCATAGAAATATTGACGTAAAGCTTTAATTTTATATATTGCCTTATCGATTTAACTTATTAACTTTAATATGGTCACCTGGAAGCAAAATCCGGATAGAACTAATGCTAAATGTTCTCTTGATGAACTTTGTCTCTTAGTTACCATTGCAATGGTTGCAATTTATAGCCACTAAATAACTTTATTCAAATTTAAGTAAGTTCGTTTGAAATACAAAATGTGTCATAATGTTTACTACATTTAATTAAAATCTATATTTTTTATACTACGTTTATTTTGGGTAATAGAAAAATTCTAAAATGGCAGATGATGAGAATGCAGTTATACCGAAGACTTTTGAGGAACTTTTTGTTATTTATTCAAATTATAAAATTGATCCCCTTGATGTCGATAATGAACACTATGAAGCTATTCTGTTGAGCCAAATCGATATTTGGTTGGAAAAAGCTGAACTTTTAAGGAATGTATTTAGCATGACGGAAACTGGCATGGCTTGGATGAAATTTAAGTATGTTAAATAAAGCAAAAGAATTTACAATTTAAAACTTAGTATGGTAAAAAAAATTCATTCCAGAAAATGGCGGTTGGATTACGATGAGTTTGTTGACTTACTAAAGTCTATATGCGCCGACAAAGATTTAGATATAGATGAAATTAAGGAGCAAATGACTGAAGCAGGGCCACCATCAGCTGAGGCTGAACAACCTGTAGCAGTTAAATAACATTATTTTAAGATCTCTTCTTATATTTAATTTTAAAAATAAAATCTAAATTATGCCAACCGTTTATGAGTTTGTGAGAAATTGTCTTATTTTAAGGGAACAGAATGACTACGAGCCTGCTTAATCGTTTTTAATACGATCGATTCCTTGTTATATAATTCGGAGGTCAAGACGACTCTAACTTTCACCGGTGCGTTTGCGAGTATTAAGACAAAAGCAGTCCAAGTCTGTTCTGATCTGAAAAAAGATTGTGGGCATACTTTGCATCAAAACCTACGAAAGATTGATTTCAACCTGCTTAGCGCGAGTCAATCATTGTCAAGGAATCGAAAAACGTTATTGTATGTATAATTGTTTTATTTTAACTTTTAACTTAAAAAAAAAATTCTATAACATGGATGCTCTTACTGCTTACTGGCTAAATGATAACACCTAGGAAATGTCCAATTCGTTGCATAATATAAATAAGAAGTAAAACTAAACTGGAAACTAAGTACAGCACAAGGACGAATGTGCATTTCCTTTTTGTATTACGAAGATGGGTTCTTGCCAGGAACAGCTTCTTCGGTCTGTTCTCGTGGATGACGTGGTTGCTGATGTTGTCGCTCGTGTGGTAGTGGTCGTAAGTAGGTGATAGATCCACCACCACCGGCACCGGCACCACGTTGTGCATGACGGTGGGGCATTTCAACATGTCCTCCTGAATATTCTGGATGCTGTTTGATGTATTGCTCATATGGGACTGGAACTGGTACGGGTACAGCTTGAACTGGATATCCAGCTTCGACCAGGGCCTGGAATTCAGCTTCAGTGATTGGCTTTCCGTTTGGAGGTGGCAGTGCCAGTGGTTTAGAGCCTCCTTGCAGCTTGGGCTTTTGAGAAGGCCTCACTCCGGTGCTTTGCGAAACAAAGATACTTGATTGTGAAGGAGCTGGTGAGGGAATGGGATATTGATGGAAATCTGGTGGTGGTTGGGATGGTTGTGTTTGCTGTTGTTGTTGTTGTGGGGGTTCACTGTAATAGAATTGAACTGGTCCCAGGTTCTGCTTAATCTGAGGCTTTGACTTTTGGCTTTGTTGTTTCACACGATATTGGCCGTTGGATGAGGCTAATTTACTTGGTTTAGTTGGGTTGGGGGATGATTCGATAATGTATTGTGGCTGTGAGGTGGAGTAGGCAGTTGGAACAAATTTCTTATGTTGCTGGTGCTCGTGGGAAATTGATGGAACTGTTGGCGATGGTTGGAATCCGCTGTATTGGAGAACTGATGGCGCGAAGGAATATTGACTTGCTTGACCAACTGTTGTAGGTGGCGAGGCTGTTGTTGAATATGATTTCTGTTGCAGGTAAGGCGATCTATTTGAGACAACTGCCGGTGGCTGTGAATGGCGGTATCCCGCTGGTTGATTAGAAGCCAGCAATTTCTCTATTTCTTTCTCCAGAGAAGACTCTGCTAGTGGATGATTGGGTAGGGTTCTGTAGCTAATGGCCGATGGGCCGTGGTAAAAGTTAACCTGTTGCTCCCTGATTTGCGCATGTTGTTGAGGTTGCGGTTGGGATCGAAGGTGCTGTGATTGTTGACCAGAAAGTGGTAGATATTGTGGTCCTTGATGAGGACTCACTTGTTGCTGCTGACTATACCCGGCATATTCAGGAGTTTCTTCGATCTTTGAACGATAATTACTCAAACCTTGTCGCTCTACGGGAACAGGTCCATTTTGTGGACCTGCCTTAGAATATGACCCTCTAGCTTGAGATTCTTGTAATGCTCTTGCTTGCAGCTCCTCTTCAATAAGTTTCAACAAATGTTCCTCTTGAATTGATTGAAATTGTGGCTGCTGGTGTTGTTGCTGTTGCTGTTGCTGCTGATGTTGTTGATGTTGCTGAGGGATGAATGCCGATGGTCGGAATTGGTCATGTCCAGGATTAAGCTGAACCTGAGCTTGTGCTTGTGGCTGCAACTGTTGGGCATAATGCTCTTCCCCGGCATATTGCTGTTGTAATTGGGCAGCTGAAGGCTTCTTTGGTACCGTATGGGATTTGCCATCGGCAACAGCCTTGGCTTGATGGTTTCGACTGATGTCTTGCAAGTAAGCAAAGTGCTGAATCTGTAAGTAGACAATACAAAATGTTCATGAACAGCGGGTGATAGTGCTGAGGTACAATCATAGATCTATCTGTTACACGCAGAGACAATGCGTGGGAAGAAAGTGGCTCAAATTGAGAAATCAAATAAAAGAATAAAAGAATACAAAAATAATTACAGAGTACATGAAGCATGATGAAGTCTTTCTTCTCGTACCATGGGAATATCTCCTCATCGATTCACAGAGATGTGTGGCGCAGAAATTACATCGAGTTGGGCAATGTAATTGTCAGGGAGCTGGCCATAGAATTGCGATGTGACTTCATTTCTATCTTATGACAGTCATGGCTGGTGGATGTGAGAGTGTGTGGTGCTGTTTGCAATATTGCACAATGAAGGCGTGGAAAGTACTGCGTGTAATTAATAACCGAAACGATGTGAAACGAAAATTGTCACAGTTCCTTGGCAGGCGTGCAGTAAAGTTTCTTGTAAAACAATTAACTTGACGTGGAATTAAGTGGTTTGTGGTCGGTTTTTGTAATGCAAATTTTGGCAAATCGGATATGCGAACACTATACGCATTGTTGTGTTAAGTCTTTTTTTGTAATTGGAACACTTACATACCTACAAAAGTGCCATGAAAATTGTTGCTTAAGACTGCATTTAAAAATGTAATGTTAATCAAAACCTCCATTTACATACGCATACTTTGTGACTTGACACTATAAGGGTAGGCATATTCCATAGAGCGAAAAGGAGCAATGCCGCAGGTACATAAGTATATAAAACGCTATCGATCTTTAGCTTTCGAAAGTGCCTGTGATTTTATCGAAAGAAGAGTTCTTCAAATTACCAGATACTTCAAGACGTTTATTTTTGAATGATGTCAAACTCAACTCATCTCAAGTACATTTCAATTTAATTTCATCATTTGATCCCGAACCTACGAGTATTTCTTTGAATCTTCACACGGATAACCATTAAACACGAATAAGGCGCATAAACATTTTGCTGTTTCGCTATACTAGAAGATATGTATCTCTATGACAAAATATCTAATAATTGTGCAATCACAGATTGTGTCCACCACTTTAATTCAAACATTTAAATTTGAAGAAAAAGAGGTTTTCAGTTATAGGTTTTCATAACAAGCAATGAGTTAATGAGAGGCCACATCGCGGATTAAAAATACAAAAAAAAAAAAAAAAAAAGTGCTAAAGACATCCGCTAGCACTTAAGGTTGATGCCAATGGACCGAGAAATCCCACCGCTCACATCACCCCACAGTTGTGGTAATCGAAGAAGAAACGTGAACTTCAAGTCACGACAGCGACCTCTTGAATAATCTTTTTTTTTTGTCTGCTGTTAGTAACTAATATTCCAGAATACCGCGTGCAGAGCTGTTGCATTAACCTTTTGTGTTTTCACTTTCACAATACAAACAACAGCACACCATTCCATCTAGTCGCGTCTTATTGTTGATATATTTCCTGAATTATAAGTGAAACACAAATCATTAAGACAGAAAAAAAAAAGCAAATGCAAATGCAAATGCTTTCATCTCTAAATGTAAATGCATTTATTGAATGCACTTTCAGATACAGATGCATCCAATCGTTGTAAATCTTTGCGTGAAGAAAGCCCACGTGGTATTGAAAAAAAAAATGTAAATATATCGAAAGTTAATAAAAAAAAGAAACCGGAACCGGAATCCGGTCCGGTGAGCCCACATATGTATAATCTATTTCTTACCTCTTGACTTTGCTCTAGTTGTGGTCCTAACGCTTGTAACTGCTGACTGTGTGGCCTACTGGTTGGTTGGTAGTTGCGCAACTGTTGCTCATGCGGCGATATTGGACGAATTAGGAAATGACTTGGCTTGGGACCATAAATCGTCTCTTGCGGTTGCTCCGGATCGTCTTGCTTTTCATTCGGATATGCTGGAGTATCACGTGAGCCAATTTGTCGTTTATCCTTAGTATCGGATGCTACGCTCTTTGTCCCGTCATCAGGCGTGACTTTGGATGGTTTTTCTTTTTTATCAAGGCCATATGCATTAAGAATGCCTATAAAGAGGTAAACACAATAAAAATTTCATTATTACAATGGAAATTACTTAAACTAGCCTTGGACAGTCGAGTACAGAAGAATTAATAGAGGCATGATAATAAACGGAGTTGACCGAAGGTGTTCGACTGGCTACAACTAAACCAGGTGTCATCATCTTTAATTGCTCTTTGTGCAATGCAATGAGATTGTCATTGAACCAACTTGTGGTTTCTCTTTGTTTAATTGGGTTCATTGAAAACTACTTATACTATGGTTGTGATCAGGGAGGATCACTCTTTATTAAAGATTGCCCCAATGTTATTTAGATATGGTTCCATACTCAGCATGATGCAAAATGAATGTTATATAAATCAACATCCAACATTCAATTTAAGTTACTGCTAAGTGCACAATAACTTGCTTTTAAGTACCTTCTTTTGTCTTGCATCTGAAACAAATTGTGTCAAATCGTCATGACGATATCAAACATAAGCTGTTAGCCTTTTAGATAAATTAAGGCAATAAATTAAGAAAGCCGCTGCCTTCTACTGAGCAATAAAATAAAACTCTACAACCGATTTGATACGGACTTCAATTTACTATGGCCTCAGCAAATAATATGCAACATCTTTGTTTAGTACAAGATGTGCCAAAAATTCAGGAAGATATGACAGATGAACAGAACAGTGTAAAAGTACAAAGAAGGCCACAAGTTCGTTATCGTGTAGTTGCTCTATCCGCAGTGGAACTTCAGTCGTTCAAAAGGAGATTAGATATTATAATTATCGGTTATGCAATTCAATTACCAATCCTTATGAAGGAACAGACAGACGACTTATACTATATTTTGGCTAAACCTAAATGAGGTACACATACATAGGCAGTTTCTCATAAGTCATTTCGAGGTTTATTCTGTATTCTCTTCAGTAACTTATTTTATCTGACGGTTGTTGCAGTAAAAGATGTCAGATATCCTTTTTTTCGACAGCAATTATTCATAGTCGCATCGCAATGTGGCAGTTCATTTATAGAAGGGTCTTGGGCAACCTAAATATTTTTTTTCCGAGTTAAGAAAAGTAGGTAAGCTTTCAAAGATAACTTGACAGACTGCGTGAATCGAAAAATGGGTTGAACTAGCTCTTGAATTCTTGACGGGAAGCATCTTTATGATTGAAAACCGCTTATAATACAGATCTTCGTCCAAAGATCATTATAAAGCTTGTCATGGAATAATAGACGTCATGTGCATGTCAGTGATATTCTTAAAGCTATTTCTCACCACTGATTTCTTCGGTTATATACTAAAAAGTCTTTGAAAAAGTGCATCTCCTTTGATCTTAAAGAACATTTTGTGGACTTTAAGCTAATTTTTATGAACGTTTTAACCATTTCAAGGTCAACTCTCGGGGCATGCATATTTTAAACATTCCTGTAATTTATATTTGTCTTTAAAACAGATACAACATTTTTAATGATGTTTATTGGTCCAAATAATGTGGCTTATTGCTTATTTGAAAAAAGGATATAGGAGTAAATGGAGAACACTCAATGGGACATGTAAGACTCGTCAGTATTGAAAGGGTTAAAAATAAAACTTTTAAGCCCGCACTAGAATCAATGTTATTTTGGATATCTTAATTTAACTTGATTCCAAACGTAGTTTTATAGATCTTTTCATGACGAGCAAACACAGAAAAGTATTGTTTGCTGCACATAGAGCTTCACATCAGACTTATGTAAATAAAATAGTCATGCAATAAGTTTCTTTGGCAGACATTCGGAAACGAAAGCAATAAGGCTGAAAAAGCTTCTTAAAAAAGGTTACTTAATCTGGGATTGATATATTTTAGATCTCCACGTTGACTTCCTGGTTAATTGTTCCATTAGGCTCATTTATGACCGGAGGATCTTAACATTGCACGAGCTCATAAATTTAAAGCAAGATAAAATGAATATAATTATAAGGTATATACTATTTCCTGACTTTCACTTGATTAATAAACCTCTTCTAACCTAAAGGCAATATCGACCAAATTTTGCACTCATTAAATCCGTCCACTTAGCTTTAAGTGAGTGTTCAAATGAGTATTTTATTTCAGAGAAGTCCATAAAAATGAAGCAATTACTATTTATTTGCAAATTTAACAATCTCCTTTGCAAAATCGGCTTAAGAAATAGGAAATATATTGAAAAGGGTGTCTCAATTTGATTGTAAAGTTAGAAACTGACGAAAGTATTTTTCCTTTCGAATGACGGCATACTCATAAAAATAAAAACGAAATTGTAAGTAATTGGCTTTATTAAGATTTATAGTGACAGATATAGTTTAAGTTTAAAACTCACCTAAAAGAAGGCAGCACACGAGTAATGTTCCTTTCATACTGCCCATTAAATTCCAATTTTTTGCAATCGAACTATTAAATTTTTATAAGTTTTACTGTGTACTGTGTACTGTGACTAATTTATACAAGTTATTTCACACACTGATTTATTATTGCTTTTTAAATTGTACACAATTCCATTGGTAATTCCTATTACACAATATCCTGTAAGGATCCTGGGGTATAGATGCTGAATATTTTATCCACACTAATTAATAATTTATAATTAACAAGTTAGAAAAAACACTAGTCTGTACAACACGATATAGGCGCTCCTTAAATGGATTTTAAAATTTAACAATTCACGTAACGTTCAATGGACTAATAAATTTTCCGGACTTAAAACAACATGCCAAGAGAGGACGGATACTCTTAGCGGCTCCAAACACGATTCTGTGGAATGAATCTATCTTGCACTGGCATTTATAAAAACTTACCACCGATGAGACCTTTTCGTTAGATTTAGTATGTGTTTTCCCTGGCTTCGGTTTTTCTTTATTTTTATCGTCTTTTTCTGTGTACGGAAAGAGAAAGGCCATCTATAGTATTGTGGTGCAGTTGCTGATGGAGTTCCATCCACACTCTATATCCACGGAAGTGAGGAGGTGGGCATTGTGTGTCTTGTGTTTAAATTTCCATTACTATTTTTTGTTTTGTTTTTGGTGGTATGGTATGGTCACCATACCATGTTCATGGGATATCCACCGATAGATCTTGCAAAGAAGATTCCGAAAATGAAGATTAATGTAGCTCTGGTAGCTCTTGTTTTAGTTCCAGAAGGCAGTTGGACAAAGAAAATTCGGAGTATTCTTGGTGCATAACTGGTTATAGATTCAATTTTTATACCATAAGCTTTTGCATCTTGTCATGGCTATGCATATAATTTCCAGTCGCCAGGTCGTGGAAGGTATTTAATTGGCTAGAAAAGACAGAAAAAAAAAGAAACACGAACTCCTGTCGAGTTGTATTGTCTGAACTCATTATTTGGTGTCTGGTGTTGAAGACGTAATCCATCGTTTGCTGGAATGCACGGTGATGGGGAGAGAAGTTGTAAATTACTGTGTTGAGTTCTGTATGTGATTTTGGATTTGTGAACATTTTTCCTGTGATATGCGCGGAGATCTGAATTGGTAAAGAATTTATTTGGCAATTGACAGGCGGTAAAAGAATATGACCTTAATAATGGAACTGAGAGTTACGTCTTTTGAAAGATTTGCACTGCCATTAGCGGATAAAGGCTTGATTTATAAGTAAAAAGGTTTAGTAATTAAATTGAGTTTAAAATGAACGCTTTAAACGATCCATAGGAGCGTAATTTCATTTTTCAATGGTTTCACTCAAGAATTCAATCCTTCTCTTTTCTAGTGGAACGTGGAACTTCCGCTTAATTTTAGTGGTGAAGTGTATTTAATGTGTTTGAATGACTCGAAATATTAAACTTTTTATGCGGCAGGCAATAGAGAGCAACCATTTGCACCAATAGAAGGAATTTGCAGTTTTCTGTTGGCAGATTGAGGTGACTAAACTAGGAGGCTGATGAGCGGAGCCGAAAACAGATAGCTAAACCTCATAAGGACAGTAGGTGTCCCATTGGCAAGTATTAAAATTACAATCAATGAACAAATTCGACAGGATTTCAGCAAATACTAGGCGAAACATGTAAAGTGCACAGATTTATAGTAAACGAGCTAAACAACAACTTCGCTAAACGGATCCTGGGCTGAACCTGAGAACAGGCAAAATTGGTGTTGGACTGAAAAAACATTCCGTCCCTGGCTGATGGAGACAATCATTTACTCCAACTGTAAGGAGAAGAAGGAAGACATAGAACAGTTGTGCAGGCACTGCGCTCTTATAGTGAGGTTAACGAAACCAGATCTAACATACAGGCAGAAAAAAATTTATGATGTAATCGAATTTGCTAGATGGACAAAAAGCTTTTCTGATCGCTATACATATGAACGTTTTTTTACTCTCTAAGATGCAGGTAGACCAAACGAATACTTCCCAGGGTCTTTAAGAATTCTACCAGACTGTAGACTATACTAAGTAACACCACTGTGGAGAGAGCGACGACACTGCAGAACACTTTCTATGTATGTACATGTGTATGCGATTGTCTTGGCTTTGCTGATATCAGGTGGCAGATTTTTTGGGGCTACTGTGGTAAGTGGAGGTAAACTAAGTTCCCTATCACGGAAGCTCTTACTCGTCTTTCTAGGAAAGAACACAGTTGTACCTGCTGGTAGTACAATTGCCCTGTCTTTGAGTACTCCAGGGTTCTGTTGTAACACCCTGACAGAAACTGAAAGAATTAAGCTATGGATCGAGCTAACTTATTGGCTAAGTTGACACGTGATTGCTGAACAATCAAAGTTAACAAGATGACGATGGTCACTAAAAGGGTTTTAAGACTGAACAATCGCATTTAGGACTCCCAAAATATCCCAGCTGTTATTTTTTTTAAACAGGGGATGCTAATCAAGTCACACTGGCTCGAGGCCTTTCTGTCAAATGTCATAATTACAGTATTTCAAAGAGCATGTGCGAGTTAAATTGCTATATCACCTAGTGGGAGGAGTAGGAGCTCACTGTAACAAACATGCGCCAATTCAGATCCATTTATCTTCCTGCTTTCTTTAAGTTTTCAAAGATGCCACCGATAATATTGTTGTCAATCATCATACTCCAGAAGACATTAGTTTGGAAGCTATGATATAATAAAAGATGAAACAATAAAACAATGTGTAGGTACTTGGAAATAAAAATTAAATTGTTTTTTTGCACGACATCACAAGGTTCCACATCAATAGTCTCACATTTTTCAGCTGAAGATACCAAACAAACTTTTAACACTTGCTTGCGATTCGATCCTTTCAGCAACGAATGTGATGGTTTCCCAAGCCCAACTGAAGCGTATCCATAACATGATGGGAAGTACTATCTACTTCATAGTTTTACATACGTTGTGCAAATACAATACGAGGACATTTTCATAAATAAAAAACTTAACTTCCATATTATTGTTTTAGTTTTTCTGAATGCAAGATAGTAAGCCTAAGAACAGAACTTCCGGAAGTTAATGTTTGCTACAAATTAAGAACATCAGGTGAAAAAAAAAACATATACTAAAGCTCATTCTGCATGTATATTTCCATTAACTCAACTGGGCCAAACGATTTAAAGTGGGAAAATTCGAAAAAAAAAAATCAACAAACGATAAATCATTTTGATTTTTCCGCTTACTGTATTCCGCTACCCAATTTGTTCGCAGTGTCAGCCAGACAGCCACCATTACCGTGATTTGCTCTGAAAAGATAGTTTTAAGTATCCGCCACCTGGTGGTTTTTACTCCGGCTAAATACACGATCCGCGAAAGACCTTCAGAATTCCCCCAGCAGCGCTTGTGAACTCGCTATAGGAAGTGAAGGAGCAACCATAGTCACAGAAATACTGACTGCAAATAATGAGAGCATTGGTTTGCTCTGGTCGAGTTCTTTTTTTTTTTTACCAGAATCCGTGGAGACAGATGCGGATTTTACGAAAAAACTTTTCAAGATATTATGTCATTAATTTCAAATGAGATACAATGATATACACTCAGAGGATGAATTAGAAGAACTAACCGGGTGTGTCAAATGTGGTAAGAGGTTTCGTTTTGGTTTGATTCATGGTCATGTCTTGGATCTGTTATTAATTATGTCAGCGATAATAATGGCAGCTTAATTAGATAACAGTAACAAAAGGGTTTGAATTTTAGATGGAGTATGCGCAGGGTGGCTCAGAGTTTTGAAACTGAAGACAATGATGATCAACGTATACAGACTATTGACTGATGACCTGCCGCAGAGGGGAGTTAAGACATCGATGTTTTTTTTCATGAAAAATGCATTTATGTTTCTGAAAAATGTAGTGGACGAGGCATAACGAGAGCATCAAGAGAAGAGGCATAAGTCTTCTCAATAATTTGCTGTATTGCGTGAGCCCTGAAGCTTTTTGTTAACAACTACCAGACTACCATTGGCCACACTTCGATAGATCTTGGAGAATATCGAGGAATTTCAAAATAATATCCAGCAATGTTTGATAGTTTTGACATCTCCGCCCATTTCGTCCATCTGTGCAGGGTGACGATGGAGAATGCTTGCTACTGCATCAAGGTCGGAAAAAGCCTTACCGAATTCTTCGATGTCAAAATAGGATTTGGACAAGGCGACGTGCTGCCATGTGATTTCTTTAATATCGTTCTTGAAAGAATTGTACAGAATTCAAACGCCAACAATAGACGTACAATCTTTCAAACCCAATCTTTTAGGAACCAAATTGAATCTCGTAAAGCTTCCGAATGTGACTTTCTACTCGATTACTGAATTGTTAACGAATGTGACTTAAGGTGAAGATTTGGTTTATTGCTGATCTCTCAGTCAGATTGGTGGACTATTTTTAGCTCCACCCTGTACGATGTAATTATGCATCCAAAAAAGACTTTCAAATATTTTGAGCTACTACCAACATTTAAAAAAAACATTTTCTGTAACGACTTCTCAAACGAAAATTACACCTTTCACAATGAAAATTACCAGCTGTATCTCCTCAACCAGCTACTGTAATCATTTTACTACTTCCATCAAAAAAAAATAAAAAATTGGAAACAAATTACTTGTTATAAACATTTTCCTGGAACCTATGTACTTATAAATCCTCTTCCAGCCGAGACAGAACTTACGTGAGAGACACCAAATTTTCGTTGCAAATAAATTATTGCTACCTTTGAATAAGTCACACCGTGGGTACATCTTTCGTAATCCCCATTCTTGTCTTTACAGTGCTGACAAACCCATGGATTTATACATTAATCTCATGAAACGACGACCGATTTATAAGTATTCGAACAAAGTTAAGATACAAAATGATAAAAATTTGCATTTACCAACGACACATAGCTACCAGCTAGACGAATGGGGGTCAATTAACTCACCTGGGTGGGTAATATCATCCGGTCGACCTGGGCCTCTGCAAATTATCACTCTGTACATGCAATGGAATTGTAATTATTATACTGCTTTTCTGGTTTAATTACCATGATTGTTAGATTGAGTAACAGAGTGGAAATGCCGATAAACTTATGGAC
The DNA here is from genome assembly GCA_951813785.1 of Criorhina ranunculi. NCBI lineage: Eukaryota > Metazoa > Arthropoda > Insecta > Diptera > Syrphidae > Criorhina > Criorhina ranunculi. The sequence goes on from OX638382.1 coordinate 51,427,164, forward strand.
TCATAGACATTTGGACAGCATAAGTATGCCGAAGTCGGGTAAGCCTATTTTTTTTTTTTTTTTTGTTTTTGATCGAATCAACAATCTTCACGAACTAACAAATATTTACGGTAATTAAAAAATGGACTAGTAATTTCTCAACAAGCCGTGACTTTACCAAGATTTTATGAGATGAAATTGAATTGCAATCAGTTGCATGATGGTTATGGTTGCTGTATTTGAGTTTAAAGGGAAAAGGGCTCCATTTTTTTTTTGAGTTACGGAAGTGGAAGTCAAAAACCTAATCATAATCACTAATGTGGGTGAGCACGTAATTCCGCAAAATGAGATTAACATGATTAAGATAAAGAAATATTTCGAAGCCTCATCTATCCACCACATTCATCATTAGCTTACATAATACTTTTCTTTATTGTATCCAATTGGCTTGAACCATTGTGCGGTTCACGATGCATGATTATAAGCAGATAAAAGTTTTCATTTTGAATGGTGTAGTATTATTTAATTATTTATAGAAAAATTTTCTGGTGGGTTGTGTGAAGTAATTTTTTTGTTTAAGAAATTTTTATTGGTTTCAGTTCAGCACATTATTCAATAGATGAACGTGTTAAAAAAAAAATTGTTGTCAAAGATGGATGCACTCCAATTGTTGTCTTTGACAAACGAACCTAGTAGATTTCATTGAATAATTAACGAATTTTCATTGGTTAAATTAATAATCCGGGCAGTTCCAAATTGTGTAAACAAATAAACGATGAGATAAACACCAACGGCAGCTCTTGAATCGACTCCGAATTTTTCTTCATTAGACATATTTTGTGAAAGCTTGGCAGCAAAAACTATATCAAGACTCAAGGAAGCCGGTGGCTGAATAATGAGTGCCTATGAGAACGCTTCAATTCTGACTAGACGGAATATTTTAGAACTCGAGAAGGAAACGGATTACATGACTCCATTCTGAGAATCCAATTATGCCTGAAACAGATGTGCAGCAAAGATGCATGCAGCAATGCATGCAGCAACGCATGTGAAACAGACGTGCAGTAAATTGTTGACATTTCCTTGAATAGTTTGCTGTCATCATCAGATGTGACAATTGAATTCCGAAAACAAATTTTTTGCAATGGATATGGAAAGACGTGATAAATAAAATAAAATAATTATTTTATAATTAGTTTTCAAAACTTATTTGAAATTTGAGCATTTTCTTTCGTATTTCTTCCTCAGTCCAATTTAAATTGTAAAATGTCTCTTACCTGAAACGTCAAAACACAAAAATTTTACCAAATTGTACTATTTTGCTGTTCTACTACTGAAGATTTGCATTAAAATTAGAAATAGAGACAACTTGCGTTGATGCATGGCCGTGCAGCAAACACATGTGTCCTCTTCCATATAAATCCATGTTCTCTAATTTTGCTGAACGCATTTTGCTGCACATCTGTTTCAGGCATTAGAATACGAACTAGCCATCAACACCGACATCCGGGGTTGAATTACGGCATCAGTGATCGAGTAACTCGTCGCGTAAAAAGGAGCATATTACGTTGGAATAATCGTTTATACGTAATAATGCTCATTTTTACGTGACGTGATGCCGTAATGCGACCCCTGGTTTCTACCATGAGTCCCAAAATAAAAGTCGCCCTTTTAGACTAAGTGGTGGCTGTAGAACGAAACAACTTCTACAACGAACAAGTCAGATTCGAATCGTTGCAGGCTTTCTAACCGGACACTGTCGGGTAAAAAAACATCTCATGACTATGGGAATAGCACAAGACAATACATGTAGGATGTGCAATGAAGACGAAGAATCAGCTGAAGACATACTGTGTCACTGCAACTGTCTTACAAGAACACGTCATCATTTTCTTGGTAACTAATACCTCATGGCGGAATATATAGCCACTAGCTTACCCAAAGACATCGCCAGATTCATTGCTCATACCGGCATCATGGAGAAGTTTCAAAGAAGAGGACATCACAATAGGCCCACTGGTGGCCGCAGTCATAAAGGACTAAGGTTCTAATCTAGTGTTCTTAATGTTGAAAATAACTAGTTACACCACTTAGCACACTATAGAGGAATAGACGTAGAATTCATTGAGAGACCGAATGTGTGTTGGTGTCAATTAGATACATTTGATATAGTTATATCGCTTCAACCAGTCTTCGATAAGAAGATATCTGTCAGTCGAAACAAAGCTTATCCGTAAGGAAAATCGCACCGTTTCTGAGAGCCCAGCTGCGTACTGCTCGGTAGGCAAACACGCAAATACTATTCCACAAGCTGTAGAAACGGGGAAGAAATAGAATCTATTTGACACTTACCGTGCCCTGCTTTCGGTAATAGGTACTTTTCAAGACTGGAGGACCTACGAAATATCCTACATTTATTTGAGTGATTTTAACCAGCGGTTGATCAAGTTTTTAGCTTCCCACGGTTTTGAATGAATTTGAACATTTGACCCATTTGACATTTTGACATTGTGGCTCAATGGCTTGACTGTGGCTGAGCTAACTGACTTTGGTTTGAGTCCAAGAAAAACTTCACCGTGGAAAGAAAGACTTAAAGAAACTCAGTAATTCGGGTCTGTTTCGATATTTTCCTGGACGTATACGTAAGATAAATATATCTAACCAAACGCTCAATGTGACTATATAGAGCTCTTTCTTGACGTCTCACATTTTCATTTTCTCTGCTTAGATGTTTAAGATGGTCCTCAACGCTGCCTTTATTGCCTCCATCACGTTCATTGCATCCTTTGTTGAGCGTGTTAATCAAAAGCCTTTTTGGTGTCCTCGTGTATTTTAAATTTTTGCTTCGAGCCTGTTCTAAGATTTTTCCAGCCTTATCTTGAAAACAGAGCAGGCGACATGATGGTTTGTTTTCTTGGACAACAAGCTCTAATCTTAACAGTTTCTATTGGTCAAGGAGAAATAGTTTTATTGAGAACGAATTATACATACATACATGCACTAAACTTCATTTCATTTTAAATGTCACACCAGCATGTCTAATTTAAATGATCCGTTGATCTCCACTGATCTATCAAAAGACGGAAAATGATTTTCAATACGGAAAATAAAAATAAAAAGAAAAATCTAAATCGTGCATCGAGGTGCTGAGTTTGTGTACAGTTATCACTGTCTATTTTCTTTCAAGTCTTGTAAGATACTCTTATACCAGCTTAATAGCACGAAAGGGAACTCAGCTGCACTGTGAGATTTTTCGCGCATTTTACGTTTGAGAGTTATTCAATTAGATTGCATCTTCCGCATTGTGTAAGCTGGTCAGTTTGCCAGTTTTGTTTTCCATTTTTTCCTTTGTGGACATTAGAGGCTACTCTTAATTCTACGTGAAAACTGGTAATAGCTAATCAATTAGTGCCATTGATCTGATAATGGAGCTGATTTTGGAACGCCCCTCTAAGACCAATGGCAAAGAAAGTCGTTATTTTTATGTTTGGCCATATAAAGACTAACTATTGAACAAGTTCAAGAGCTATTGTGTTCGTGAACAGTTATAATGACTATAACATTTGTAAACGAGTGGAGCTAGGTTTTCCAGTCTCTGCAAGGCATAATGGTGCTCAATTACTCGATTATAGCACCGTCAGGCTCTAGTACAGATTATAAAAATCAGTGAACCAAGTCCATGAAATTACACATTTCTCATATTGATTTATATTTTCAGGTACAGTAATGATTGCTTTAGTTAACTTTAGGTCCTAAAGGGGTCGATTTGTTGAAGTTCAATTGGCTGTTAGGGTTAAGTGGGCAAATCCGGATGTATCGTCATAAGGAAGTTGGTTATTACTTATTGCATTTCATCTAATAGCTAGAGTTGCAAAATAAAAAAAGGAAAAGGAAAATGAGGCCTAAAGCAAGCCCGACAACGACTAGTCTGGAAGTCTGGAAGTCGTCCGGTCTAGTAAGTCAACATATGTTGGAGCAGAGATTGTAAGATTGAGTATGATATTTTGGCACTTTTGTAAGTGTCGGGATGTTCCTGTCTGATGTTTGCTTATTATACAGAGGGGGTTTTGTCTAAACGTTCTGGAATATTACAACGATAAGAACCCAGCAACTGTCTAGTTGCCTTTTTAAGAGATGGGCAGTTCTTTGTATGATAGATATCCTTGAAATAGATTGCAAGAGGTTGGTTTGTTGACTGCTTTATGAATACTGCGGAAATCAAGTTCCACATGGGTGCTTGCTGTCCAATGGCCCGAATAAGTTGCGACTATTCGCGCAAAGTCTGAGTAAGTTCTACTGAGGAGAAAGTATTTTTTGTGTGTTGGACCGCTGTTAAGTGCAAGACGAGCTTCGAGGATTGACAGCAGATCCATGTGATGGTAGGTAGGTAGAAGTGGTTGAAACTCGTAAGCCTGCCAGAGACACAAGTAGCGCGGATGCGCCGTTTTGATACAACAATTCACGTGACCTGGATGTTGATGAGCGTAGCTGAGAGTGTAGTTTTCAGATCCATCCTGTGGAATTAAGAAAGTTGATGATGTTGCAGAATTTTATGTGGGAAATCTCAGAGAATTCCTTGAAAAAGAGTTTTCCGAGAATGCGCTGCCTGGCTCTGGCAAGTGCCGGGCAGTTACAGAGAAAGTGGAATAATATTTCCTTTTCTTGTGAATTGTCGCAACTACGACTTGGAATCGATTTTCTTTTGTATGTTTACACATGACGTCGGGCGATTCCTTGGTATTGTGTGATGCAAACAAGAGATCAGTGGGTCTCTCATCATCCTCATTAGATTGGCAGAGCCACTTAACTTGGGTAGTCGGATGATTTTGCGTGTACAGAGCTGTATGTGGAAATGTTTATGAAATTATATAGTAAGTCACCTTGTCCGACAGCAACACTTCCAAAAGTTGGGTGTTGTTGCGCTTTCTGTTCCCTTCACTTTTGGCTTGTCTAGTCATATGAATATTTATTTGAGTGGCTTCTGAAACAAATGGGTTTGACTTTGTTTTACCTTCAAGGCGGACCTTGCCGCAAGCTTAATAGTGATAAGTGTTGCACTTAACCGTGTTAAATTTTTTGCACCGGAATAACGACATCTATTCATTGTATGGGCACGATTTATTCCCCCACCCCTTTAGTAAAATCTTTTCTTTCGAGTTTCATCAGATCACCAGGTCTCCAAGCTGCCGATAAAGAACAAATTGAAAACACAAAAGTCAAGCTCGCATACACTACTTCAGTTTCAAGATGCCAAGGCATCCAATTGTCATGTGCGACTTCCCCTCAATCCCGTCGCAATTATGTAATCACACGCGGGGACAATTACCGATCGTGCAGTAGCAGCTAAAGCAGCAACAACACTAGCGCAACATTTCTGGTTTCTGTATATTTCTGTCCACTGTGACTTCGGAGCGCTGATGGTGATGCATCTAGTGGTGGATGTTTTGGCCTTTAGAATTGCCGTTTTCCAGCTTCTTCATTGTTTGCGACATAACTGGGATACCGCAGAGCACGACGACGACGTCCACACTACACACTGGACACTCTTCGCGCTGAAATGATCATTGCGTTTCAGATAGATACAAATAAATTATTATTTAATTCGGCAGAGGACGTGCGGGACACAGTGGCTCTCTTTGGGGATACTTTACCTACACTTTCACTTTTACGCATCATTTTTTCTTCTTCGCATCATTCATTTTGTTATGACTATCACTATGGTATGGCATCGGCGGGTATCTGGAGAAAAATCTGATTTACATCTTTAAGATATTTTCTTTGGGATTTATTGCTGCATTGTTCGCTAATAGATGGCGATTAACTTTTGTTAGTGTTGCAGTTTTTTTTTTGCAATTTCTGCTGTAGTTAGGAGTATGTTTAGTATTTCACGCTGATGTCGTCGCTGTTGTTTTTTGCTGGAAGCCTAAATGCCAAGGTGGTTCATCTCTTATGGAGGTTCGTCTTTTTGTTTCTTTGCCTTCTTTTTCTTCGTTATAGTTGTAAGATGTAAATATAACTTTTTTGCTTTATGCATGTCTTAGCTTTAAACGATGATAGACGAGTTTTACAAAAGAAAAACGCAAGAAAAAATAAACCTTTGATGTAGGGAAAGCGAAGTTCAAGACGCTGTGCTTGCCGAAGGTTAGTTTCTCTAAGTAGATATCTTTTTATGGTATAAATGTACAAATTACGACTTTTTTGCATAAGCTTTTCACTAAAGCCTTTTGAACATTAACATAAATAGTTCACATTTTAGAGGGATCATTGCCTTTTGAGAAATTTAGAGGATTGAGTGTTGGTAGATCCAGAAGAACATAAGAAAGCTGATAGCAATGTTATATAGAATCTTGATGTCATAATTTGTTACTAAAGTTCGTATTTCGATGGCGATTATTCTGCGTCAAGTTTTAGGTGGGTGCCCCAGGTGTGACTATCTTCAACAGCTTATGTCCAAATTCACTGATATTCAGGAGCTATTCATCGATGATGTTAAAACATTAGGTCAGGGTCTTATTGACTACTTATTTATCAAGGCCATTGAGTTCCTTATTTTAGGACAGGAAATCTAGCTCAAGTTATGGACAGCCGCTATGAAAGCGAGGCGGGTTTGATTGTTCGTGTGGAGCGAATTCGAATTGTTTTGGTCGTTGATTTAATTGTGCACGAATTGAAGGTGCTGTCAAGAAATTTGTAGTTGTGCTCCAACATGGCAACCGATGTTAACTTATTGGATCAGTACCAGTGGGTAGATTTGGTTCAAATGGATGCCGAGAATGTCGGTGTGCTTCGTAGTTTGAAACGTGCGAACTTCCATGCATTGTAGAAGAGGTTAAAGGATCGTCAGACAACCGCGATGGCTGCTGAGAAGAAACAATTCCGTCGCAGAGATGTTCTCGAGTTGATGGATGGGCTACATGATGGTTGTTTCGGAGGAATCAAGCATTTGAAAAGCGCTTCGCGTTCAGCATCCACATAGAAATTCGCATGCAATGCAAGATGCATCACTCGCAGTTGATTGGAAGAAATTAAGTCTGAAACCTATACAATGAATCCGTTATGACATTCCATGTGGAACTTCATTTACTTCATGTCGATTACAATAACGAGGGTGGCTATGTTTCCAGTATGGTACATAAATTCGTGGTTCTTAAGTCCCAGTCTATGCTGTTGCAGGCAGGAAAGCATCACTTCTACCTGGGACTCTGAGGGTCGTTGCATTTTTATTGGAGATACAATTTAAGCACTCCTGACCGTTTGAATCTCCTAATCTTTTCATTGGATGTACGTTCCAGCCAATAAATTCTCATACCGGTGGTATCTCAGGCGTTAATTTGTCGCATAAACCCCACACCAGTCATTTTTACGGGGTGGAAAGGCGTCTTATGAATCACAATTGAATTATGTTTTATGTTTCACGGAAACGACTGCTGTGTACACGATTCCTCTGCCAACTTAGATGATCCTTGATACCCAATTAAAGTTAGTTGACCACGTAAGTGCATTAATTCCTTGGGAAGTGACCAAAAAGAACCAATCTCCAATTAAAATTAAACTCAACTATACATGCTATTAATTTCCATTTCAATGGACAACCATATGGACACACATCGTACTATTACAACGTTGCACTCCCCAATTGGCAAACTGCCCTTTACTGTGAATTTCACATTTCACATCTGTGGCGTACCACTATAAACGTTGTTGATGACTGGGAATGGGCACTCTAATGTTAAGCGGCAAGTTATTAAATCGTTTGTGTGCACGTACATATGTATGCCATAGTGCTCCATGAAAAGTGAGAGGACAGGCAAATGAATAGCAGCACCAGCTGGACACGAGGCAATTCACTAATCCAGTACGGAAGAGAAAACAAAATGTTACACTTACTCTACATTGTTTTGGCATTAGTTGAAGAAATTAAGAGTTATGCAACCCAGAAATATAAGTCAAGTTGCATACGGACTGAGTTGGCATCGTACTTCTGGCGGTATATGTAAAAAAAAAATTTGTTAACCCTCTTTCATTAGCAGAAGGATAGGCTCAAGTTATAGTTTATTTCTACTGCTAGCACTACTTTAAGTTTCCTTAAGCAACAATTTTTACAAGAATTGATTGTTTTTTTTTTAATTTATTTATTTAAAAAAAGAACCTAACGTTATGAAGCTATTTATTCGGCGGTCACTTCAGCTTTCTTGTCTTTAGCGGCCGCGTTTGCTTTGGCAACTGCGTTGCCCTTCACATCGAGTTTCTCTTTCTTTACTTTCACAACGGGAGTGGTGCATTCTTTCTTCGGTTTTTCATCTTCAATTGCGACAACAGGAGTGGCGTCTTCTTTCTTGCCGTTCACTTCCTTGTTCGGCTTGGATTTTTCACTAAATAGAAGAAATACATTTAGAAATGAACTGAGGCATATGTATTCGTTTATGTCTCACCTCTCAATGTCAATATTCAGCACGGATTCATCCTCTTCTTCTTCCTCCTCTTCATCGTGATCATCTGGACCGACTTCACGCAGCAGATCACCCAAGTCTTTGTCAACATCTTCCCACAATTTATCTTCTCCAGCTTCCTCACCATCTTCAGCCCCTTCGACCTTCTTTTCAGGTTCGACTGCTTCTTTCTTTTTGTGGTCCTTCTTTTCGGCACGTTCGGCCTTGGCTTGGAGATTTTCATCTTCTCGGTGGCGTAAGAATGCCTTTAAGTGACTGCGTGAGCCGCAGTGCTGTTTAATGTACGCCTCCTCGTCTTCCTTGACACCGTTGTATGTTCGGCAAAGTTCACAATAGAATGCTTCAACTTTCTTGATAAACTGGGAACCAACTGGGACTTTCTCCTTATTGGGTAGGCTGGGATCATCATTCAAATGATTCTCAAGATCTTCATCATCGAGATCATCAATCTCGCCAACTGAATCGACAGTCATGAAGTTCTTTAGATCGACCTCTTTCTCTTCATCGGCGCTAACGTCGCTGTTGTTGGTCTCATTGCTGCGAGCTTTGCGCTAAACAAACAAACCATTTATTAGAATCTTTAAAAACAAAAAAACCGGAAAATAATTATTGAACTTACTCTGATATGCTCCAATGAGCAACGATGTGCCTCGTAAAGCATTGGGCTCTTGAATGCCAAACGGCACGTTTGACAGTAAGGCATCAGGAATTTCTTCATGTCCTTGTGATGTTCCGACAGCTGATGTTTGGCCTTTGGTTGCCGATAGTTCAAACGACACAGAAGACAGAACTGTGGTTTAACTTCGTCCAAATCATCTTTAGATTTTTCTTCAATCTCACGCTGGGCATTGCGTTGTTGAGTACGCATACGAGCAAGGGTCACACGCTGGCGAATCGCCACACGGCGCATAGCCATCTTGTGCATTCGTGAATACAAATGGCTTGTGTATTCCTAAGTTAATAGGTAAAGTTGAATATCAAGTGTGTAGAAAAAGTAGAAAAGCGCTCACCTTGAATGTAAGGCAATTCATCCGACAATGAACACAGGTCAGTTTAATATACTTCGACCTCCTTGGGGGACTCTTGCTGGTGCGCTTGCGGCGACTTTCCTTGCTAGTTTCGTCCTTACGTTCCTTGTCCTTCTTTTCTTTCGATGCGTCTTTACCTTCTTTTCCTTCGTCAGCAGTACCATCTGCGCCGCCGCTCTTTGCTATCGACGTATTCTTACCTTCCTTGGTTTCATCATCTTCTCCCACTACGGTATCCTCTTCATCCATTGCTTCCGTTCCCTCTTTTTTGATGGCTTTTTCATCCTCATTGTCTTCATCATCCTTATCCGACTCCTCACCATTCTTACCCGGTTCGTCGTTGGCGCCATCGCCACTTACATCAGCAGCATCTTTCTTTGCAGATGATTTGAGCTTCTTTTTTACGCGTTTCTCTTTCGCTTTGTCAGAATCCTCATCTGCGTCTTCTTCGACCACCTCCTCCTCTTCATCAACATCCTCATCATCCTCATCTTCCTCCTCTTCGTTGTCTGATTTCTTATCGCCACCTCGCGACTTGCTGCGGTCGCCGCTTGGGCTCTCAGACGAACGAGGATCCTTGCGCTTGCGCAACGAACTAAGTATAATATAGGATACAACATTGAAATGAGAAACAAATTTTGATTTTGAATTTTTTTTTTTTTGATCTAAATTCAGCTAGAGAGCAAGGAAGAGAGCACAATCTAAATTCACAAATACATAAACAATAGTGTTATGCGCGTGTCCGTCACATTTTGCCAGGGCAGCAGCACATACATCGAACCAGCAACCATCACCATTGTTTGTTATGTAATTGTGCGGTATTCGGTTCGACACTTTATATGTATGTATATGCTTTTGAGACGAGGACTCGCACGCAACGCTGACTCGGCGGCACATGAGCAGCTCCTGTCAGTAATTGCAGTAAGTGGTGATATTTATATCATTGTTTAGTTTTGGAATCGTATGTGTAAACACAACACGCACGCTTTGTGGACTAGAAATGTTTTTGTTAAATTTTCGGAATTTGGTTTTTTATGTTTACCTCGTTAATCGGGCGATTTTAATCAATCGCGCGCGATCTCTTTGCCGGGCCAGGAGCAGTTTCCTTCGCATAATTCTCATGTCTGTTGATTCTTTGCGTATTACGCGCATGCCTCCTCGGGCGGTTCCAGTTCCTCGGGCACGACTCACTGTGCCACTGCCGCGTGGACGCACCACATAGCTACTGCGTACTGGCCGTTTTGGGGGCCCCATCGAATCGTTTGCGGCTGTATGCCGTCTGCCGGAGGAATCCTCTCTCTGGCCACGATGGTACCCGCTAGATCCTCGTGCCTGATAATTGCCGCTGGGCGAACTCATGCGATTGCGACTTGTGTCGTTGCGATTGCGATACGATGATGTTGAGGCATAGTTCGAGCTTAGCCTTGAGTCCTGTGTGACAAAGGGGAGGAGGAAATTTTTGTTGTTTGTTTTTCATTCAGTTTCGCACTTGTTTCATGATAGAGATAGATAATTTTTTTATTTTTTTTATTATTATTTTGTACTACATAGGATGAAACACAGTCTGCTTATATACTTTTTGAACTATAGGCGCGCGACGCACTTATATCCAAATCGTTAATTGAGAATTTCGACTCCTAAATGTGTGGAAAATTGTCTTAGCAAAGTGTGCAGACGCCTTACTTTTTCATATACAGTGCGCAGCGTTCTCTTTCGAAGTTATTTATAGTGCAGTTGAGCGCAAGCAGTTATAAGTAGTAGTAGTAGTAGTAGTAGGTATACATTTGAAATACAATACAGAAACATGACTTGAAAAAGGCTTCAAACGCTTCGACTTTCTACATTTTGGGACTGATGCGTTCTGCGTTTGTCAGTCTGTCTCAATCTGTTCTTATTTGACTCTGTTTTGACACCTTCGCTATATAAAACTCAATAAAGTTAAGGATTTGCGAGGATCCTTTTCACTTTTGCTCAATCAAAGCATTTTCAGAGTTTGTTTGCTCTAATTATACTTTTATATTCTATTTGTGTAAACATCAAAATAAAGTTATTTAAAAAATTTGTTTATGCTTATTTTGGGTTAAAAAAATAAATAAATGTTACAAGGTTATGTTGTGGAATAAATGTATGGAAGGTGGATGATGGATGAGAGAAACTTGTATGCTTACCTCTTGGCGCGGACGCTTGCGATCATCGGAGCGGTCTCTAGAATTGTCCTGGAAGTGAGAAAAATTAAGGTTTCGGGTTATTTTACAATTTAAAGGGTGAGTATGAGTAGATGTAAGTATTGCTTGATAGAATAATGGATCTGGCGATGGGGTTGGTAAAAACGTTGATGGGGGGAAGTACGACGCGCGAACACAATGCCGAGGAAATCCTAGGAAATGTCTTTTCCGGATTCAATGTCAGATAAATGCTGAACACAAGATTTGAAAATACACGCCATGATTGTTGTCATACCTATGTGCAGACCAGAGATCTCGAAATTTCGCACACTTTGAAAATTAGACGCCTCTCGCTGCGATGTTTTTTCTCGTTTCGTAACTTTCAGACAGCAATAAAAAGGGAGAAATTCTTCAAGAAGTGCAACATGGTATCATCATCCAGGGCCCTGGAACTTCAATGAGATTGACATTGAAGTGTTGAAAAAATAAACTACGGTGTACATATGCATATTAAGTCTCTTACCGTGAGAAGCGGCAGTTTATTCGAAAGACAAAGAGATTGTTTTGTATGTGTCAAATGTTGGCCAAGACCAGAAGCATCAACAGAAGGAACCACAGGTGGCTATGTGCAGACCACTCAGATGTCGTCCGTGTGATGCACACCAACTTTTCTCGATGGGTAGCTTAGTTGCAATAACTTCAGTTAAAACGTTGCGCATACGATATGCCATTTGAAATTTACTATCGCTTTCAAAAGTACGCCGAGGGTTAAAAAGAGCTAACAAAGCGGAAGTAGATTCCATAATCCTAAAAAGCCAATTAACTCGATGGGCGACGACTTCCATAATTGCGTTTCAAAATCGCATTCGGTGGAGAATGAGTTAAATGCATGAAGAGGGATAGAACCCAATGACATCTGATGTAAGTTCACATAGATTCACTGAAGCGCTTGAACTGACTCATAAGAAAGTTGAAGACACAATTTGTTATTTGAAAGGCTTCACTGACACCCTCATACATAGCAAAAAGGAAGAGCCCTGAGTAATAGAAAGGGGAACAATGATTTTTTCCTATATGACAATTTATATCGAGGATTTCTTTCAAAATAAGAAATAAAAGCTCCTCTCACAGTCATCGCCGAGGACACAGACACTCTTGAAGTCTTTAGAATCAAATAAGATTGAATTGATCTTGATTGATCACTGGTATATTTTGTCTGCTTTCTGTTTTGCAAGAAAAACCTCGTGTCGATGACCGTTGAAGGCAAGGTCGATGTTTTTTGCTGTTGTCGTTAGGAATTCTCCACTGAATTCAATTTGTAAACAAACATCTGTATAAAGCGAAACTCGCAATTAATGATGGTAAATTGAGTGCTTCCTCATAGCACTGCGTATCAAGTTACCCCAACCACGAAACTTGAGTCACACGTAGAGCTTACAGAAAATTACGCAAGAGATACTAAGATGCATTCCTTGGAGTCAACTCTCTCGAATTCTAACACTTAAAGCACATATTTCAACTTCGCTTTGTAATCAACCCAGTATTCCTTTTTTCTACATAAGATTAGTGCGCAGAACTGGGCCCCAGCCCCACCATAAAATCGATACCCTACTTTGAAGCCATATAAATCAAATCCAAACTCATCATCCAAACCAAATATAAATTAATTTCATTTTGCCAAACTTACCCTGTACGACCTTTTACCATCGTGACGATTCTCGTAGCGTGATGGAAATTTATCACGACTCCTTGAGTCGTAGCTATTATAACCGGAATTGTATCGGGAATTGCCGCCTCTGTAGCCGGTCTCGTGGAAGTCGGGTTTTCGCGAGCCTCCCATGCGGTTGTAAGTCGAACCAGATGAACGGTACGAATTACCACGGCCACCACCACGACTGCTGTATCCTCGCCCACGAACCATTTTTTTTTTTTTTAATTTTTCTCTAAAAAAAAACAAAAATAAACTTATTCATAAATTGTACTTGCGATGCCAAATTAATTCCAAAATTAGAATTTTTTTTATCGCTTTGCAACACTGAAACTCCATTTTCTTCTCCATCCATCGAGAATGGAATGCGAAAAAATGTAAAACAAGAAAAAACTCACATTCCAGAGAAATAAATTCCTCAATTTTATCACTATGTAAATGCTTATTAATGTTATGAATATTTAAAATTAAATTCTTTTGTATTTTTTTTGTTAAAATACAGAATATTTGCTGAACAAATTGAACAGCGTTAACAAAGCAGTTGCTTCTTTGCCGAAAATTATTCTCACAAATAAATGGCGTCGAGAGAATGGATTCTCATGTACGAAAAAATACAAGCCGGCTGCGAAATTTTTAATATGGTCACGGCGATGGCTAATGGCTATACTTTACAACAGCGATTTTCTAACTGTATGGTAAGGTAGGTTTTTCGTCGGATGGTAATGTGGTGCGGTAAAGAAAATGTATGTGATGCCAAGCCAACTGTGTAAAGAAAAATGTCGTCCGTTATTCAAATTCAAAAAATCAGAAAAAATTTAAATTGAAATTGAATATTTATTGTTTATTCAGTCAATAATTGTTTTAGTTCGACGGTGTTGAAAAATAAAGGGATAATTAGTGAGAGGAGGTATCCTTGATTATTTCGAGAAAAAAATTCGATCCCGGTTACGTTGGCCGACTTTGGATGAGAAGATTCAACGACAAATGGTACGTGCTGTAGGGCGACATCGATGTAGTTAAAATAAAACCTATGTATTGGACATTTCAGAAAGCTAAAACACGTAGAGCGAATGGACATTAGGCGAATGTAATACCCCGCCTTAGATGTGGTGCAACAGATCGCTAAGTATCAAGCTAACTAGAGAGGCTTTTTGGCTGAAGCTCAGATTCACCTTGAACTAAGTTCGTAAGTAAAGGTCCATTACGGACCAATGAAATTCGAGTGCGTGTTCGTGCCCTACGGTCAATAGAGAACATCAAAGCAGTTAGCGGAAGTATCGCTGAGAACCCGAAAAGATCTATTCGAACTCGTTCAAAACAATTTAACATTTCAAGAAGGTCTCTCACTGTGATTCCTCGCAAGAGACCTGCAACTGCATAATTGTTGAGTCTTCTTTCATTTATATTTCTACGGTCGTGGACCTAAGTCAGCCCAGTTTTCTAATCACTGAGCTGGAGAAAATATTTCCAGCCATTGTTATAAAATTCAGATTTGACTTGTTCCACTCACCTGGAAAGCGTTCAGTTTCTCATGCTCTCCTTACAAATGGATGTAGCAGCTCTGCCGATTAATTTTGTGCCTCCTGTAAGAGCTCAACAGAGACACCAACTATGCCTATCGTTTAGTTTTTCTTAAGGAGTCTAAACTTTGTGGTTGCCGTGGCTTAGTGGTTAGTGCGTTGGACTACTAAGCGAGAGACAGGTTCGATTCTCAAAAACCACCAAACGTTTTTTCGCGGCACCACCTTTTCGCAGGCATGACAAACCTGCAAGAGAATCTGTCATGAAAAGCTTCTCAATTCGCCGTTCGGAGTCGGCATTAAACTGTAGGCCCTTCTATTCGTGCGAAGAATATAATACGCTCAACATGAATGGTTGTGAGAAGCTAGGCCTTGGCTCTCCATGAGCTGCCGTGCCAAACATACATACATACAGTCTAAACTCTATCCGTCTGTAGGTCGGTAGACGGTCCGATGAGTATCTACTAGGTAATTTAATTCGTCGGAAGACTCATTCGAGTTTGAAACTATAACCGTCGCACCATAGCGAAATGCTTTCTCCATCGTCTAAGCTGCTTCCCTTCTGATATAAGAAAGATCAAGACGTAGATCTTATTCAGTGGCGAACAAGTAGGAACCTCATCTCTCGCCTAAACCAATCCAAAATAAATTTAAAAAAAATAATAATCACGTAACTATCCCTTAAGCCTTCCTGCATTCCTTTTAGGTGGAGTTTAATCCCAAATTTCTTAGCTCACATTAACTCACAACTATGAAAATTCCTCATCTTAATTTCCCTTTGTAACGAGCATCGACATAAAGCTAGAGAGCATCTGCAATGTTTCCATCCATTTGCCACCCGGAGAGTGTCACTCCAAGCGGAAACTCCATTCAACAAAACTTCCCATCATGCTCGTACGTACAAACATATGCATGTGGTATGTTCATTACGGGAAAAAGTTCTCTCCTCCCGGAACGACCAAAATCGTGAGTAAATCACCGTGAAACCATTCGCATAGTACGGGCGGCATTAAGGAATAAGGAATTCCATTATGCCCTGGCAACAATGTGCTGCTAACAAGGCATTCAAGGTGGAATTACCCTCGAGCGGAATATGTAATACCATCACCTTGAAGCATTCGCCACACACCATCACAAATGTACCATCTCCGCCAGGTGTCGGCACATGTGCAATAATTAATATAATTATTGTTGTAATAAAATACACAGCCACTGATCCCACAGGACCGAACAACGACAACGAAGATGCTGCCGCCGCCGCCGTCGACTACGACGACGACAATGACTGTTACCCATGTCAGAGTCAGAAACCACACATCTAATAACTACCCACATGCGGAGAGTCTTCTAAATTATTGGCCACCCACTGCACCCATTCGGCAGCAGGCAGGAGGGAGGAAGAGAAGTCTCATAGATTACTGCTATCCTGCAACAACCCATTCACATGGGGTGGTTCTGAATCTCTGCAAAAAGGTGGGGAATCTGAAGCATGTCAGCGTTTACAGCATACCGAACATGGTGCTGTTTTTCCATCCAGCTTGGGATTCCTGAACCAACACCATAAACAATAGTTGGGCCACGCAAGGAATGGCAAGGAATTTGCAGAGAAAAGAAAATAATACTTGTCTGATCTGAATGGGGAATTAGATGGCGGTGGCAGTGGCGGTGGCAATGGAGAGGAGCTTTTCCGTCGCACGCAGGGCTGAGTTGGAATGGGAGACGGGTCCCTTTTGTCGTCCTCAAAGCCAAGGAGGCTTCATTTCGTATTCAGTTAGCAGAGGCGAAAAGAATTCAATGATTTGAGCTTCCACCGTGGCGGAGTGGAAATCCTTATTAAAACGTCAGTTTGATTGCGTTTGTGTGTGCGGGGGAGGGTGTTTCCTTTTTTTTTTTTTTGGAAAACTATAGCTTGGCAGGAGCAGATTTTTCTTGAGTGGCTGGCTGGTTGACTGACTGCTTTATGGTTACTGGCTGGTGGTTGGTGTTTGGTGGGTCATGTCCTGCGATCGGTCAAAGGAATTCCTGTCGATTTCCGCAGTAACCATACTTTGACTTTGAAGTTATTCCTGTGGCCTTCTCTGGAGAGGGTGGAATTGAAATGTATTCCGATTCGTTCATTGTCGTCGCAAAGAAGTGGGGCTGTCGAATCCGGTGCGCCTTTGAAAGGTGAATGCGGTGGTTGTTAAGTTCAAGTAGTGCTTAACCTATGACCGGATAAATGGTGATTGTGGTTCGGTTAGTCAGAACGGAAAGTTGTATTTTATGTCCAAGAAGAGGGCGTCTATTGAATTATTTTCTAAAAATTTATGTAACGGTCTTGTAGCAAGGATTGTGTGAAAGCGAACGGAAATAGAGTGGAACGTGTCAAGTTGATTGTTAATTTGATGATATTTTGGAAAGCGATATGTGGATTAGGCACGTAAAGCAATCTTAAGACCAAATTAGAGGTTTGATTTGATTTTTCTTCTGGTTCAGCAGTTTTTTTTATTTATAAAGCTGTATCGGATTCTCTCTGTCCAGAGCTTGTTAAGGCTCACTCATGTAGTTGCACATATACATATAAAAGTTTGGTGTAACGCAGCCTACATTTGAGAATAGATCTCAGTTGATGGAGTAAGCCAAGGTTTCTAAATTCATTCCATTGAGCCATTGGACAATCACAGAAAGGGATACAGTCTTGGTATATCCCGGGAATTGGGCTCTGAGGATTTCCTCCATTGGCTTGGAAGGAACAAAAGCACTTCGACCTAAAAGGGGCTTCCATACTTTGCTTGAATTGCTCGAAACTTGAGAAGAGTTTAGATAGATTTATCATCAGATCAAGGTCGTTAAAAAGCCTTAGCATCATTCTAGCAGATGTGAGCTTGACCGTGTCTAGGGAAGTGAAACCTCTTCCAAAGCATTCCACAAAGTTAGAGAATCTAATGAATTGTTTGAGTTTCATTTAGAGGACGTTTTTAAAGAGGTCTCAAGAGTTGAGCTCTAGATCAGATTGAAATCCTCTCTGAGTCATAAACCCTGGAAATGGCTTTTTTATTGTGAGCAGCTGTATATCCAGGCAAGTTTAGATTGAAAACGATACGAGTTTTGAGCATTTTCATTGTCTAGCTTCGCATAGAGGTCCGCCATTACAATGGCGATGAATTTGTTTAGTCTTTTCGTCTCACTGACTCAGGATCAAATCTCAGTAAATTGTTTACAACACTTCTTTTTGACACGCAGCCACAGGCCTCCGAAAGTATAAAGAAGAAGGCGGAGGGAAACTAAGCGCTGACGCGATATAGGCCCTTACGCTGAATTCTTCTGCAACCAAAAGCTTTCAATTCAATTTGGCTTTTAGGAAGCTGAGGATAAAATGCTTGCTGTGGATAAAATGCTGACTGTCCTTCAACGGAAAACTATATTAAGAGAAACAAACGAAGTCCTGTCACATAATCAACAAGTGTATTCGGCAACATCTGTACGTATTCGAATTCATTCTAAGCTTGTGTTTGTCCACAGACGACTTGTGCGATGGAGGAGAAAATCCCCCAACTGTTTGAGCAACACTGCTATCATTCATCTACTACGCTTTCACCCCTCAAGCCATCAACATTCTCCAAGGAGTTCGAATATCTTACACTCATTATTTGCAACAACAAATCATCAAATACACTTTGAGTAAAATATCTGAGCAACATTAATTGCAAAAACAAACGCATACTTGCATTTAGACGCACACTTGAACGCCAAAGACACAACAATTATGCGCATCAATTGCAACAGCCACCATCTAAGAAGGAGTGTGCTGCTCCTTGTGCTCCTTGCGATCTTCTCACACCAAAAGCAAACGCAAAAGACGACGATGATAAGAACGATGGCAACAGCAACGGCAACGGCAACGACGACGATGACTGCTACCGAACACGCAACCGGGCGAGATCCAGGAGGGGTAACTGTGCTGTGGCGTAATCCAAATTAATTCCACCCTCGTTTGTAACTTTGATGGGAAACGAATTCAATTTACTTTTTATCACGAGCAGAAAGATAAACATTTACCTTCGAGGGTCTTTGGGGTTAGGTAGCAGGTTAAGGGTGACAGCGACAGCGACAGCGGCGAGGTCACAGGGGTGTGTATACGTTCCACATCTGGGTAAAGTGAGTTGGTTCCGATCAGCCCGCTCCTGCGGTGCGTCTTTGGGAATGATTATCTCAAATTTGTTTGAATTACAGAGTTGCTAACGAATTTCGCCTGAGCGACTTCACACGTTAAATTAACTTTGAGTCCTTGGGATTGGTGTGTGCACTTTTTGCTTTTTGTTGTTGTGTGTTGTTCCTCTCGATTCCTTTCTGCTTACTTACGACAACAAGCGGGATTACATTTTGGATGACAAGCACGACGACGATAACAGCGATGTGGTTGTACGATTTCCAGTGCTAGGATCTTTAATCAAATTGGCGGGAAATCCTGGCTTTCATAAATATCTAGTTGAAACAATGCCGGAGGCAGAATTTGTTCTGTACGCTGGTTTAATGGTTTTTGGTTAGGAAGAGGGGACTGCTGATGCTACTTCTACTGCGTGGCAGGATAGGAAAGTTATCTTCCCATCGGCGATTGTTGTTACATTTGGCTGAGTAGGCAATTAGATGAGACAAACATGTTACGCGTCGTCGATGGTAGAAAGACGACGACCTTGTTCGACATCATCGAGAAGGCGTATCCGAGGGAGTGGAGCAGATAGATTTCTCGAAACCATATTGGTAGATGGTATCTTAATGATGGCTGAAGCGTAGAGATTAATTTGAAATATATTGGGTGTATCTGCTACGGATGATATGTTTAACGTATTTAGTTCAATTTGCCGCAAGCTTTGCGTGATGTATGATGTTTTGAGTGAGCCGGGATGTGTTTAAAATGTGATTATCCGAGGACACTTTTGTCCCAAGAGAGAGGTATGGAACATTTAGACTTTTAAATTTATGTTGGCATGTGCAAACAAATGTCAATGACATGGGCGAAACCGTGTCCTTGTAGCCAATTGAGTTGGGGACAGGCATACTTTGTTTTTATGCTTTGTCTTCATGTCGTTTATGGACAATCATCCAGCGCGGAGGTCACATAAGACCTCGATAAGCAGACCTGCAACTAACCGCTGAGCCACGTGGCTTAAACAAAGGGGTCTACAGACTGGTTTTGCAGGATTTGCTTTTAACAGCTACAGTGCGAGGGAGGATGCAAGCTCCCATAAGGTAGTGATTGCATCAATTTTTGAAGGACATTTGCTGACTTATGAACGAATAGTACGCGACCTGTTGGCAAAATGCCCCCCATTTGCTGTTTTCATTGCGGTTCGAAAGCCCCATCGTATAAAATCCCACTCTAACTACTTATACGGAGTTTTTAGGACTTCAGAATAGCCATCACTAACGGAGCTGCGAAATGGAAGGCTGTAGATTGTCCAACTAAATGCTTCTTTCGTCGGGTTCCTATCTTGTCATGATGGCCAACATTCTGGATTAAACATTTCTTCATGTAAGTTTTGTTGAGCTTAGGTTTGTGGACTCTCTCTTAAGCACTCGTACATCTAACCCTACTTTCTTCAATCTACTTTAGTTTGGATAGAGCATTTTTGTGTGCAAAGCCAATGATGTTGGGTTAGGTTGATAAGAATCGCCCCTGTTTGATAACATGAGCAGATTAATTCTAGTTCTGTCACGGATACCCTGCACCAACCGAAGGATTTGAAGATTGCTTCTTATGCTTGCTTTAAGCTCCAAATAAGTTAGCAAATGTTCAACTATACGAGGATACCATAAAACTTGCTTCTATTAGAAAAATTCGTTGTCAGCCTGTTATAAGCGCATCAGCAACCTTACAACCCTACAACCGTGTACCGAAAGAATTAAGCTTCACAGCTCAAATGCTTACGTAAAAGTATTAAAAATATAAAAAACGCAACTATAAATCTATCTTTATTAAAAATGAAGAAACAAACAGAAAAATAGAGTACAAGCGTATGAGCTGAGCACGAGAAAACAAAACGGATCTTAACCAAAATAAGTCCTAAATCCTCCTCGCATTCTATACGGACTTAACCCACACGTAAATCACTTTCAAACTTCATTATGTACACAATTTTTCACCCCACTTACCCCGGTCGTACAAAAATTTGAAAGAGAAAACTTTACGATGCAACTTCAAAGCACGTACACACAGAGCAATAGCAACAGTACAACAACAACACTGAACAATCCTTGGTCCTTTTTTCTTTTCTTTCAAACTGAATGCTCTGGCACAACATCAGACAGCATGCACATGAAACTCCTCGTCGTCGTCGACAAATCCTTGCTCCCGGTGGTGGTGTTATAGTGAAAAGTTTTTTTTTTTCCCGAATAAGCCATTATTCAAACCGATTTTGAAAATTCCAAACATATTCCATCCGAAGAAAATCTTATAAATACCCCACACACACACACCAAGAGAGAGTGTGCCGCGCCGTCAAAAAGGAAGAACACAATTATTTTTACATGAATATTCAAAGGATGCAATGTTTCTTCATTCGCCAAAGTTGTTGCTGTCGTTGTTTTTCTTGGTCGTGCCGTCGTCGATGACGACGACATCGTTGCTGTCGGTTTTTGGTTTATGTTCACTACCACTGCCGGGTCGGGTAGTACCTACTTACTTTTTATTTCTTGGGTTTCAACACCCTCTGCCTGTTTACGTGAAGATTTGTTTACAATACTACGATTAAATTATCCTGTCACCCAAACCAAAATTGAAGCAAGTATACGACAACAACAAAATGCAAAGAAAAATTTGGAGAAATTTTGCAGGTTACAGTCGGACCCGGTTAATCCGAACTTGATAGGTGCCTGAGCCCCGGTTATTTTCTTTGAAGAGAGGACCCTCTACTATGACACGGAAGAAGGACCGAAGAAGTATAAGATTACGGGAGGAAGAAGCTCCATAAGGGCCAGTTCTGGGTCCAATTCTGTGGAACATAATGTACGATGGCATACTAAGAACAAAGAGTGATGCAAAACTGCAATCAAACAATCAAGAACGTGAAGCCATGGCTACAGGCGGACCATAAAACTGAAGACGTTCTCATTAGTAGTCGTAAAAAAGTGGAACACTTAACCAAAAAGGTCAGTGGGCACATCATTAAGTCGAAGCCGTACATCGAGTACCTGGAAGTGTTGCGGGACCGCAGACTCAGCTTAAGGGCCACATAATGAACGCAGGCAAGAAGGCCTTTCGCACAGTAGCGACACTAGGCTAATGCAAAATATTGGAGGACGAAGGCTGCAAGTTAGAAAACTTTTAACCCAAGTCAGCAAGTCGATACTCCAACTTGAGGTCCTGTCGTACATTCGATGGATGAAGTCGGCGCGGCGCAGTGAATTGCATCCTCAAGGATATGGGGCGTTTTTAGAACTGTGTCAGTGGACGCTGTAAGTATAATTTCAGGTCGCATACCTAGAAGCGAAGAAGACTGCTGCACTACGCGAAAACGAGCACGAAGATAGAAGAATAACCATGGCAACAATTAAAGCAGAATGGCAACATAGGTGGAACATCTCAACTAGAGGGTGATGGATTGGTTTCCAACATTGATGACTGGATTAGCAGAAAACACGTGGAGGTAAACTATTACCTAACACATTTCTGTCGGAACATGGATGCTTCCGGGAGTATCTCAACAAGTTCAGGCACGTGGATAATTCATTCTGCTTGCATTGCGAAGGGGGGATGCAGAAAATATGCCGAAACATGTACCGAAAGTTCAAGAAACCATCTTGGAAAGCGAAATTGGCTGTCAAGTGACTCCAAAAAGCCTGATCACATTCATGCTGGTGACAAGCGAATACTGGGAGAATGCAACAATAGCATATAGAGGAGAGAGCAGCGAAAAACGCGAGAAACAAAGAATCTGCTAGCTCTGGCAGCCGAGAAAGAAGTGATGAAATGTCAAGCCTGTCCCTATGAAGGAATGCCAAAAAGGGCAGAACAACAGAAGGATGTCTGTTCTTAGCACGTAGACATGCAGGAGCATTTAGTCGGGCATAACTTGTGGAGCGTGCCAAAAATAAAAACCAAAAAAAAAAACGGACTATCGGGGTCCTACTGTACCTCGTTGTCATATACTGAAAGTAGCTATGAATAAATTTGAAATATTTTCAGAAATATAAACATGAACAGGAAAAAGTTCGCGTGCAGGGATAATTTCCATTTAATCCATGTCTGGTGCTGAAAGTGTTTGGTTAAAGGGAAATGGGTAAATTTGTCAACTAATCGATTGAATTATGGTCTAACAAAAAGGTTATACAACACGGTGTACATGCGATGCTCATGCTTGTTATGATGTGAAAACGATATAATTACCTGTCAAAGGACAAATTGACATTAGGACACTCTTAACTACAACTAGGGAGCCTTCCATTAATGTTGATCCTGAGTATATTAATTACCAGGGGTGTCGTCGTCTTAAACATGATGGTTGAGTTCACTTTATAGTTCTAGGAAAATTAAGAGCGTGGAATCACTCCACTCATCATGCAAGGCTTGCTGATTGAAGTCCAAGTTCATTGTGGACTAAATATAAGGAAAACGTAAAAGTAGTCTGATTTAAGGGTATTTAGGAACAAAATGAATGTCGGTTATAAGTACTTCTAAGTAAATGAAGTAACACAACTGTAACTCCATCTAATACCCGAATTTTATCACAAGCTTGAATGTTACCCTCTTCCATTGTGGACGTCAAAGGTTACCGAGCAAACAAATTGTCAAATAATTTACTAAAATCCCAGGAATTAAGCCATTCACTGGCGTACTCTTTAATTCTTGAATACATATACACACACACATCGCACATAATCCTGAACAATTGCTGATGGCACATACCAACGCGTTGCGCTACAAACCTACAATCGTATTTAACCATAAATCCCAGCTACGAACGCAGATTACCAATCTCATCCCCATTTCCAATGGAATCTCACCCACTCGCTCTCTGGACCAGAACTTCCTGTCTCTTGTCATGCAAAATTCACTAATAACAAGCTGACACATAAGTGCCTTCATCCTCGCCACCTTCTGTCCAACACTACCACCATGTGATACACTACTAGTCCTGCTGAGCCTAGAGTCGATGAACACATTTCACTTCGTTTGATGTCATGTAATTGTCCAATTAAATTAAACGCTGTATTGCGAGTGGAACAAGCCCGGCTTAAGTCTTTTATTTCTAAGGATGCATGTCGATTGGGTTGATTTATTTGAGAGAAAAGTACTAGTTTCGTGGAAGCTACTGATACCTAGGTTGCCTTAGCGACTAGATGTACTCAAGTGAGTTCCATACCTCAAGACAAATTCCGCAGGACGATTATGAGAAAGTTAAAGTCAGCTCTAGGGATTTTTCCTCAAAATCGATGCTCAAACTGGCGAGTATACACCCTTGAATAAATTATAACATAACGGCGAATGTGTTAAGGTATTTATGTACCAAGCATATTCGTATGACGAGCTAGTTATGTGCATTCTTATGCTGTGCACTTTATTTACATAGCTGTGGGTACCTGCCAACCAGGACCGCCACCGTCATTTCGTCACCTGATTTCGGTTTGGCTCTTAAGCAAAGGTGTTTGTGATGATGACGATGTTGCTGCTGCTGTCGCTGACGATGATGGATGAACATTTAGAGAGCGCACCAGAGAGTGAGAAAGTGGTGTCAACCACAGCCGATGGGGTGTGGGCGACAGAACCGGACACCCTGTGCTCGAGTGACCATTAATGGAGCATATGTGATTATAGTTTGAGTGAAAGAATCAATATTGACCTACATGCGTAAATCCAACAATTTCCCAGGAATTTCTGGACCAGTCCTGTGTGCGCTCGTACACGAAAGTTATGTTATGATACGCAATGGGCAAATAGCACCATCGCAGGACGATGGTCGACAACGACGACGGAGGACAACAGCAGCACCCCGATGAATGTGTTGTGTATATACTGTGCGGCTGGAATGGCCGGGCTGCTGATGCTGTTTCCTGCTGCGTACAGGGATGGGGTTGGGTGTCACCCGGTTGTGTGCAATTTATACACAATTCGTTTGCTTTTAAATATCTCGTGTTAAGAGGGGCGTTGGCTGGATGGATTTTAACTTTGACGCAAGGGAACTCAGCTCTGGCCGGCCACTACACATATAGCGCACTCCGGAGTGCAGGCCAGTGTGTGGATATGTGGTGTATGGATTTTCTCTCTCTCACTTGGATGCACTGCGCCTCTGCGAGGCCTACAATATGCATTCCAATGCAAATGCACTTTTGTTTTTGTTGATAATTGGGGCTGGTTGCGGCACCCACGCCGCACACAACTGCAAATCACCATCGATTACTATTAGTGTTTAACATGTGTTTGTATTGAAATTATTTTCAGGATACGCACAAAAATTCGATTTTTGACGCATCACGGCATCGTGCGGTGGGTTTGTGTACACGTATTAGCATTAGCATTAGTCAGGCGAATATGTTGTTCCTGGCGTGGTCAGGTTAGACCTTTTGTTTTGGCTGGTTGCCTTGTTTTTTTTTCGGCAAGTTAGTCCTTGGCTGTGGTAGGCCATATTCATATTTTTGCACGTGTGCTGCTACATCATTTGCATCGAAGAGCAAGGAGCATGTATATTGTCGTTTCGGTATGGATGTCAACGGTGCGAAGTAGGTCATGTGAGAATTAATATTTTTTTTTTTTACGTTTCGGCCATTTTGGTACACAGGTGCATTGTGTATGTGTTCATTAATTACGACATGGATGGCTTTTTTGGATCCTTTATGGCGGCTCTGGGTGGATGTGATTGCACACAACAAGGCGTATAGTGCTTAAAAATGCAGATAGGAGGACCCAAATGAAATTGACATTTAAAATTTAAATTCGCTTTAAGCCGGTTGTAGATAAGCCCAGAGTTATAAGTTCCGTGATATGCTGGGTGGTATAAAATTCAAAAATTCCATGGAAGTCATGGTGTCCTTTTGTTCCTTTAAAGCTGTGGTTTTCGAATGCGAAAGAGTTTTCTGAGCTGGGGACATAAATACTTTTACTGTAGTGGAACTTTTGGGAAAACTCAATTTATTCATATTTCGTTCGTAGGTGACGCAATTCGTATATTTTTTCATTGTCCTTTGAACTTTGTCGTTCAATAAGGGGATTGATTTTCGAAGAAATGGAGTGTCCTCTCCCTCTATGCGTCAGAGTTAATGTTATAAACATAAATGGAGCCATCGCTTTGTAGTATTTGTTGGTATTTTCCAGATCTATTACCAGTTTACGGGGCCGGAAGATATACGAGTATATACACACGAGTATATGACTTTGAACAGTGGATTAAGAAACTATTTCTCCCTCAGAGGTTTATCATTGCCTTTTGAGAGGTGGTGCCTCGAAGAACAATAATCTGCTTTGCTGAGATTTGAAACTGTGTCAACTTGCTATCCACTTAGTCACGGCGACCATTCGGGTACATGCCAATTAATGCAAAATGGCTTCAGACGTTTACACAGTACGCTGTGTAGGATCTTGTTAGCAAAATTAAGCAGGGATATGCCTCAGTAGTTATGACCAGACAAAAGGGTCTCATTTTTTTCCACGGGGAGAAAATATCATCTCCACGTTTAAAAGGCTCCACCAGCAAGCCATTAGATTCAACGGATTTGTTGGTCTTCGAATCCGCGACTCAGGAGGTGCACACAAGTTGAAGGGGACCTTAATCAACTTAGCGTGCGAAATTGGAGGCAGCTAGCTATAGATCGTGCTGGTTGGAGACGCTTGTTGGTTAAGGCCCAGGTCCACCCCGGACTGTAGCGCCACCTTAAGTAAGAAAGTAAGTTAGTCTTCAGTTTCTGGATAGATCTGTTGCCTTATTCTTAATGGGGAGGAGGGGAATCTTCATCTTCTGGACTCTGATTAAAGAAACTGCTTCTTAAAATCATCTTCTGCATTATTGCTGCATATGCAGCTCAGAAATAGCGACAGTTGCTTGATTTTCTTGTAAAATCTGCGAATCTGGTTGCAGTCGCAAGACTCTTCGACCTCCTTGAGCTGAAAGGCCAAGTTTTTTCTTCCAATTTTCTGGCTCGATATACATTCATCGCTGCATAGTAACGGCCTTGTAGCTAGCAGCTCTGCTTCAAACAGGAGAAGAAATTTCAACCTTAAACAGTCTACTTGTTCTTAATCAATCTCGCGTGACTTTCATTCTCCACTTCAAAAATGGCATCTCGTGGATTTAACTCAGGCGTGACGAAATAGGACTCCCATCAACCACATGCAGCGGTACCCACTTAAAAAAAAACAATTACATTCGTTACAGAGCTGCAGTAAATAAATCGCAATTAGAACCACAATTACTGACGTTTGTCCGCAGCCATCCGCGTGCTCATTAATTTTTTCTTTTATCATAAAACACAGCACTTCCAGGAACCACCAACAAAAAGTGCAAAAATAATTTACGAGATGTTTTCCTTTCTTCCCTTTTGCATTTTGTTATCCTTTCTAACAAAAAAATTGCACAAAAAAAAAAGAAAGAAAGATGGAAAAGAAAAAATAACAACTGACCCCTTCTGTGCTCTTAACCCATGGCGCACACTTAACCGAGGTCGTGTTCCAATTTAATAGCCTTCGTTTCCGGACCACTCAAAAGTGAAAAAAGGACTCAATTCCATCATTCGCATCGTGGTTGTTCCTTCCACCTGTCCGGAGGCATGATGGTGGCCGCCGCCACCAACCCCTCGTCTTGAGCATGAGACTTGAAACTTGAAACTTGAAACATGTCGCCACCTTTAACGACAAAGGCGACTGACTCTGACTCTCCATACATGTGTTGTAAGCTATGAGGAGGATTCCACTACGTCTTTCATCATTAAAATGTGACTTAGGGGCAAGAAAACGAGTCCTGCTCAGTACCGTTTTACTTCTTTATACAAGTATATTTTTCATGCAAATATGATGTCGGTTATCGGTTGTGTACTTGTGGGGGGTTGTGTGTAGTTGTCGCCTACAACACTTTCATTACAGATGAAGGTGAATATAACGCGCCACCCATCGTCTCGCGTTGTATCCTTTTTTTCAGCGAATTTGCATTAAAAACATTCAAAAAGAGGCGACACGAAGGATACGTGAATTTTTATCCTGCCTCTCAGCGCCGCCGGTGAGAGGGCAAATCTTGACGACCTATTTGTAAGGATTTTTATCTCAGCTTCTCGAAATTTAAATCTCCAACCAAAGAGAATACCATCATTGCTGGCGTTTATGTGAGTATCCCCGAAACACAATACGTATCCTGATTGCGTGGCAAGGGAAGAGATCCGGTCGTCTTTTTTTTGTGCTATGTCTCTCCCCCGCCCTTATATGAAGCAACAGCAACACTGGTGTGTGAAGAACAACAGCGACATTATTTACACATGACGGAACCAAGCACTTGAAGGACATTATAAAGAAAACACATCCCCCAATGCTAAACACAAAAGAAGGCAAAGTCCTTAAAATGCAAAAAAAAAAAAAAGAAAAAATTGTGAATCCCTGCAGGCAAGCTTCGTAAACGTAGGCATAGGACTGTACACGTATACACAGCTCAACGTTTGGGATGTCAACAAATGAATCTATGCTTTTAGACATATTAGTCAGGCAGGATAACAACAACAAAAAAAAAAAAAAAAAAAAAACAGAAGCACTATAGCAATAATTATGATATTGCTTTCAAGTGTGTTCTGGTTTTCTTGGTGTGTGTACATAGACCGTGCTTCACGGCGGGCGTTGACGTATGCCGTGTGATCCTTAAAGGATGTGTGGAATCATTAATATTTTTATTCACTTCACATTTGTCTATTTCCTCCGCTCGTCCTGGTTTTTTGTTTGCGATTTTTTTTTTCAAATTTTTGTTCGTGCTGCGATTCCTTTGACTAGAGACACATTCATGACGACGACGACGATGCTGATGATATGATGATGTATCGAGAAAATAAAAAACAAAGGACAAAGGACGCTTGATAATTTTGACTTCAACACCGATCGGTGGAAGTAGAAGGACAGAACCAGGAGTCATCATCTTCATCGTACATCATGCGATTAATATTAATGATGTATCAATGGGATACCACGGTGGGTGGCATCGACATGGAAGTTTATGTCAAGTCAGTCGGACATAATGTCGATGAGAGTTCTTGGAAGATGTTTCATTTGTTTAATAGATCCCATGGGGAGGGAATTCATGAGAAATGCTATTCGTGTGTCTCCCTTTTTTCTTGTTGTTGTTTTGTTTTGGTACATGGAAAAGGAATCTGTGTAATTATTTAGCTTTCTTGCAACGGAAAAGGTATTTAAAGAGAATGTTAAAGTTGACAGTAGACAAAATAGAGGGTGAAACTGATGGGAATTCGTCAACGACGAGGGGATATCATTGGCAAGAGATACAAAAAGTCTAGTCGTTAATAGAGCTTACAAAGGATTCCAAATATGTTGTCGAAATCAGTGAACTTGCGCAGGCAACGAATCGACATATAGGAATTTCAAAGTCGGACTAAGAGATTGCTTGAACAGAGTCGTTAACATAAGTACTTGTTAAGTGGTTAACGAGGGCAAAACCATGTGTTTGGTGTCAACAAGAAGAGACGAATTAGACCGAACGTCACAATAGATTTGAGTTCTGAAAACGACATCTTATCAGAAATCAATCGGAGAATAACTCTTGCCAATGACTGAGAAGGCAGTTTAGTAGTAAGGCCCTATCCCAAAGAACAAAGAAGACTGTGTACAAGTGGCACTAAAGCACGGACTCTATCGAAGGCGGATGAAGATACCCTTGGTCGCTTCGAGTGCCATTTTCATTGACGGACTCTGGAGGAGGAGATTCAATGGAGAATTATACGAACTCTTCTCTTTACAGCAGTATGGAGACGAATAACTCAGTATTCCAGGCGGAGATCCACGCTATAGAACTATGCATCAGAGAAAATATAAACAGACCTCTTTCAAAAAAGAACATTTACATTCTTTCTGACAGCAAAGCTGCGCTTCAAGCGATTAACGCCTGCGAAATCAACTCTAAACTTGTTTGGGACTGTCTCCAATTACTCATAAATTTGGCCAGCACAAACAGAGTCCATCTCATTTGGGTACCGGGCCATAGCGGATATGAAGGCAATGAAAAGGCAGATGAACTAGCCAGGAAAGGTTCTGCATCAACTTTTATGATGCCAAGACCATTCTGCGGCCTCCCAACAAGCACAGCAAAAGGCTGTATAAACAATTGGCTACAGCACAACATTACTGGACAGCAACGGAAGGTAACAGACAAGCTAAAGCTTTTATCCCAATCCCCTCCCAAAAAAGAACGAAACAACTTCTACAACTAACAAGAAGTCAGATTCGAATCGTCACAGGATTTCTCACCGGCCACTGTCGGGTTAAAAAGCACCTCATGAATATGGGAATGTCACTGTAACTGCCTCATAAAAACACGTCATCGTTTGCTTGGTAAACACTACCTCGAGGTGAAAGATATAACCACCAGCTCACCCAAAGACATCGCCGAATTCATCACACACTCCGGCATCATGGAGGAGCTTTAGCTAAGAGGACATCACAATAGACCCATCTGTGGCCGCAGTGATAAGGGACTTTGGACCTCCTCAATCATAATCTAATCTAATCTTTACGAACCCTACACTGTATAGTCTACAGCGACATCAACTTAGTCAAAGAACTGCGCATTGGTCGTTTGAGATGGCGTAGATAGTTACAACGAATGGACATTAACGCTCTGTCCCGGAGAGTCTTCGGAGAAGTTTTTTGATTGAGCTTTGCTCTTGTTTACATTGAAGTACATATGGAGCAGGAAATTGTAATGACGAACTCAATGTGTTGTACAGCCTCATCTTCTGAGATGGAGAAGTAAAGAAAATGGAAACCAATGCTTCGTTCCAAAGAGTTTTCAAAAGTACTTCAGAGGGCCTAGTGGTTAGTGGGTTGGACTGCTAAGCGAGAGACACAGGTTCGATTTTCAAAAACCACCAAAAGTTTTTTCGAGGCACCACCTCTTCGCAGGCATAATAAACCTGCAAGAGTATAATCTGTCATGAAAAGCTTCTCAATTCGCCGTTCGGAGTCGGCATTAAAACTGTAGGCCCCTTTCAATCGTGTTAAGAATATAACACGCACAACATGAATGGTTGTGAGAAGCTAGGCCTTGGCTCTCTATGAACTGTCGTGCCAAATATACATACATACATACTTTGGAGGGACAACTTTTGTTGGAGCCAAGAAATTCTTGTCAGTTCATCGGTGTTTTTATAGTCATCGACGTCCCTATGCTGTGAGACCCAACAAAGTGAACCTAAGTTTTTTGAGCTAAGGAACTATTTGTAGCATTTTCTATGGCTGACCACCAAACCAGGCACCTGAAGATTCGAATTGGTCTAATGGTGGCCGTGTAGTACATCCAGTAAATTATTACGGATCTCGGTTATAATTTTTTCCAAAGATTGTTTTGCATTCATGAAAAGCAACGGTTCCAAACTCCTAACTCGAAGGACCAAAATCATGCTCTACAAAACCCTGATCTTGGCAGTCCTGCTTTATGGAGCTGAATGCTGGACGATAAGTAAGACAGCGGATCAGATCTTGGGATCCTTCGAAAGAAAAGTCCTACGTCGAAAAGTTGGTCCAATCTGCGAGGAGGGCGAATGGAGGAGAAGATACAACCGCGAACTCTACGAGCTGTACAAAGATGTGGATGTAGTCCGGAAGGCAAAAATCCGTCGACTGCAATGGTTCGGCCACATCGAGCGAATGGACGAGAATGCTCCAGCTAAGAGGATCTTTGAATCCCAGCCACCTGGTTCACGAAGAAGAGGAAGACCGAACCTCCAGTTTAAAGATCAGGCAATCGCGGACGCCAGAAGCCTTGGTCTAATAAACTGGCAGCAGCGTGCTCGGGACCGTAAAGGATGGAAAGTGGCATTAGTTCAAGCTCAGACCCTCCAAGGGTCGCTGGCCTGATAACTAAGTAAGTAAAAACCAACGGTTGGAGCTCTATGAACATTTACGAGTCCGCTTCCTATCTGAGGTTTACCCATTAGTCTTGTAAAATTAGAGCTCAACTCATTGAAGTTCCAAGTCAACTCAACTATAAGGCTTCGTCAATCCAAAAAGATCGAGCGGTTACTCAAACAGCAAGAAAAGTTATGAAATCGCTCCAAGCAAGTGTGATGTTTAGATTCTATAAGACCCAAGGACATGTGCCAACTCTGCTTAGAAGATGAAGAAATTGCGAAGCATATCTTGTATGAAAGCCTTTTCATAGCTCGAAGCAGTCAAAAAATCTTTGGTGAGGGATTCATCGCTCTAGAAATAGTTAACCGCAGTCAATACGCACGACCCTGAGGTTCCTCCATGACCTTGTCCTTCCTCTTCCTGTTGTAGAAAAACCGCGCTCGGCATAAAAGATGTTTTAGGTTGCAGTGCTATTCTGGTCCCTGTTAGCTCAGTAAGAGGCCCTTCAGAAGATAGCAATTCTTTTGATGTTCTATTAGTATCGGGGGTAATAAGTTAAGAAACGATCGGCTGGAGTGGGTAGGTTCAAACTGGACTACAACGCGATCTAACCTACAAGTAAGCCTTAACCCCATTAATAACTTGAACATAAACTCATACTCTTTTTATCTGCAATTCATTTTACGGTTATTTCTCCAATGATAACCAACACAAATGACTATCCATCATCTTTTTTTTTGAATAAAAGGACTCTAATAGAGTCACAGGACTATCATTTTTATGTCCACGAAATAGTTTTAAACTCAGCAAATTTATTCTCCTTCTCCTTTCTTCATTTTTTTTTTTTTTTATGAGACTATGCCAAGCATCATCATCTCTGTCTTAACCCCTTAAGGACGAGCGAAAAAAAAGGGCTGAAAATAAGTGATTCCTTCAAATCGTTCCCTATTTTACATTTTTTGATTATTTTCCAAAGTAATCGCATAAATTCTCGCACAACAGAAGCACTTCATCGCCATCCACATACACACATAAATACAGGACTCGAGGGCGAACAATATATTCTTTTCAATTTTATTCCTTACGCACATATAGTTTTGCCATAAAGTCAATAGCTTTTTATTATACTCCCCAAATTGAATTCAAACACTCATATGTCATAACCAGAGCGAGGAAAGTAGCCCCACTTCTTGTGGCATCACAACCCATAGAAATTGTCCCGCTTTCGAATGCACAAACAACTTGTGTACTGTACACCTCCTCGCGTGTAGTAGCACATACATATGTACATATATTGCTCCTAAGTAATGTATTCCTCAATCTGGAACCCCTACAAGTTGTGTGTTGTGGGTGCGACGACGATTGACGACACTGGATGTTGGTTGTATTGTTGCGGTAGCGTATATTAGGATCATTTCAGGAGCAAACATTGTTCGGGAAAATTGAATTTTTTTTTTTCAGCGAAACATGAAAATAAAAAAAAGTAAAAAAAAGGACAAGGAGTAAATAAAAAAGAAGAAGAAGAAGAAAAAAAAAAACAAAATTACAAAATAAAGTGAAAACGAAATAAATGACACCCACCCGCTATCCGGGTGTGCGCACACATATCCTGCAGTAATAATATTTTAAGCTCACAAAGGTACGCTGGCAAAAGGGGGATAGCGGGCGCGAAACGGGCGCGCCGAAAGAAAAACATTTTATTGCTTCTTGTTCTTACCTTTTGTTAATCAAAACCTCAGTAGTTATGCAAACTCCAAAACGTTTTGCTGTCGAGGTGTGATTCCGCCTTTCCCGAGTACTCTTCTTCGTCTAACCTTGACGACGAGCTAACAAGGGCCTTTGTTTTTTTTTTTTCTTTTATTTTTATTGGGAGAGTAGGGAAGTACACCATCAAACATATACTTATCTTGGGTTGGTGGTGTTTCCCTTTTAAAAGTCAAGATTATGAGTTTGAATATAGCAGTGCCACCTTAGGCTGTACACACAATTGTATAACACACCGGTACAGTGTAGCTAACAAGGAGATGTGTTTTTATGTTGCTACAGATAAGCACACTTGACAAAGTAAAGTTGCATTCGATGTATTCAATCGGAAATGGTTTAAAAGCGTGGTTGAGAACAAAGACTGCTTGAAAGGAAAATAGCTGAAGTAGCGTTTCGAACAGCCAATGAGTGCTAACTTCGACGGAGAAGCTTCTAAGCAGTGGAGCTGGAATGGAAACATAGAGAGTGGTGGAATGAAATGTTGAGAACAGGAGAATCAGTTTGAGATGGGATATGGTCAGGACACGCAGAGAATGAAGTATAAGAAAGGTTTTAAAGGCTACACTTTGGCAAAGAATTTTCTTATCAAACGGAGGTGATGCCTATTTCAAAAGGTCACTAGTTTGAACTTGGATTGTCGAGTCCTCAGACTTGTGAAGGAAAGAGGAGTAGATGATAAGTACATGTTACTGCGTTAAGATCTTAAATCCTAGAAATTAAAATGCTTTCCTACCCCTATCAAACTACCAAGTATCGATCTTCACCGACGGCTCCAAGATGGAGTGTGGCGTTGGAGCAGGTGTTTTCTCAGCGGAACTGAACGTATCCAAATCGTATCGCCTCCCAGACTCTTCGAGTGTCTTTCAAGCGGAGGTACTAGCGATTAGAGAAGCCTGCAAGATACTTAGCCTCAGTCCTACTACCTCTAACAACATAGGAATCTTTATTGACAGTCAGGCTGCCATCAAAGCGCTCCACTCACTTTCTGCGTCCTCTAAATTAGTTGAACAGTGTAAGGAAACTTTAACGCAGGCAAACGCTCGATTCAACATCACTCTCCTCTGGGTTCCCGGCCATAGTTACATAGAGGGGAACGAGAGAGCCGATGCGTTAGCCAGATGCGGCTCCACCCTGGATGTCTCCCACGCGGAGTCAGTCTGCTCCCCAATGGGACTCATCAAGGGCAAAGTTTTCCAACACTTTCTCTCTATTGCCAACTTTAGGTGGAAAAGTCTTGCAAATTGTGCCATATCTGGACAGATTTGGCCCACCTACGATAAAAACAGAACGAATGACCTAATCAATAGAAACCGCACCGAGACAGCTAGCATCTCGGCAATTAGCACGGGCCACTGGCCAATCGGTCCACACGCTGCCAGGTTAGGCATCCCGTTCAACCCGCACTGCCGTAGTTGCGACAATTCACAAGAAACGGAAACGCTATTCCACTTTCTCTGTGACTGCCCGGCACTTGCCAGAACCAGGGAGTGCACTCTCGGAAAACCCTTTTTTAAGGAACTATCTGAGATTTCCCACATAAAATTCTGCAACATTATCAATTTTCTTACTCCACAGGATGGATCTGAGAACTACACTCTTAGCTACGCCCATCAACACCCAGGTCACGTGAGTTGTGGTATCAAAACGGCGCATCCACGCTACTTGTGTCTCTGGCAGACTTACCAGTTTCAGCCACTACTACCTACCTACCTATCTAAAATGCTTTCTCTTCTAAGGTTCGTTATGAGTGAGTCGATAGCTTCCACAAAAATGTTAAACTCCAAGACAAGGGAAGGTTTCTCGCTTTACTCGATTCAATGTTACTGTATCTCCTTAGTTTCGAAAAATGTTTTAGAAATGAAGCGGCCACTGAACTGGTAAGAAAGGGATCGGATACTGCTTTAGTTGGACGGGAACCATACTGCAGGCTGCCACCGCATAAGATACGAGAATAGTTAAGCCAAACGAGCTTCCTAGGTTAAGACAGGTCAAATAACTTCTCGGGAACTATAACCGAAAAAGAAAAGAGGAGACTGGATAGAGAACAACGCGGAGACTGCAGATTTTATGGTTCATCAAGGCAAAAGGACTGGAGGAGGTGTTCCAAATAGATTATTTCATTAACTAAAGTTCGAACCTCTAAGTCCAGAGAGCACAATAGATCTCCAAATGTAGCAGTCAGCCTACACTTCTATAAAGAAAGTGATAGAGCAGTTTAGAGTCTTCGTTAGTTATTATCGATTGTGAATTAGGTACAGATACAAAGATCATTGTACTTTATTCATTGTCAGTAATACTCTACACAAATCTAGCCAAAGCAACGTGTTTAAAGGATTAAAATCTCATGTCTCCATGCGATGAAGAACAACATGCAACCATAGAAAGTGTGAGGGTGAAGAACGTTGTAAAAATCATTTCATTTACCTTCAAGGACTTAACTGTGGTCTCTGATTAAAAATAACAACAAAAATAACTCAACTCCTCAACAAAAGGTTAAACCACACTTTAAATGTGACCCCCTTTCTACAGTTAGTTTGCCTTCATTTACATCAGCACCTTTCTCCACACTTGCTGCTTCTTTCCATGTGCTGTTGCCTTATTCTATAGTTGTTGTCGTTGTCGTCCCCCTTTTTTATATGTTTGAGCACACGAAAAGTATGTGAAGCCCTACATTACTCTGGTGTCGCATATTAGGTTACCTCCTTTGGCTTGTGCCTGCAAGAGAGCAAAACTTTCAATGGCGTGCAATTCGAAGAATTTATAAAGTTGTTTTATGCCTCCTGGATGTGGTGGCCACAATATTGTCGTTTGGTTCTTTCTCCCCTCTGTATACTTGTACTCTGTGTTAAGGATATTCATTAGTTCTCAAAGCCTAAAGTTCACAAGCATAGGTTGACATTGATGCCATTCTTTAGTTCCTTCGTGCCTTTTTCCGGTCTTTATTTGTACTTTTTTCTCCCCGTTTTGTTTATTGCAGGACATAGACATAGGTATGTACACATGTCCTTTTATTTTCAAAGATATGGCAGCACTGCTTGTTCTTAATTGATTTTCCCTTTCGTTCTCCGATTCAATTTGCTGCAGCCATGGGAATCCTTTTAGTGTACAATTTTCCACAGACGTGAAAATCCTTTGAAACAAACTCATACTCACAGCCATGTCCATGCGGAGTATATGAGTCGTGTGCATGTTTTATGACACGGCTGGCAGTGGCAATATATTTTACTTTGGTTTTAATTTAAATAAAAAATATACCATCAAGGAAAAATGACGAAAAAAAAAAAAACGACCACCAGCCAGAGTAAATGAAAAAAAAAAAAAAAACACACAAAAGACCATGGAAGACCGACATGGAATGCTGCTTCCTTTGTGTTTATCTCCTTAAACAGAGTAATGTACCTGTAATAGCGGGGGGTAACGATGAAACCTGGTTTTTATATTTAACGGCATCTTTGGCTGTTTCACTGTCTTCTTCTGTGTGCCATGCTGCTTCGACTATCACCCCTTTTCAAGAAATCCTCTATGGATAGCGGAGAGAATGAACACACAACATTTATAACGATTTCATTTTTCAACCCGTTTTGGTAGACCATCCCCATATCCAACGCTCTTGCCATCTCTGGCCCAGACAAGTCAGACGGGTGTGCACAGAATCTGGATGCGCTATCATGTTTCGGTGCAGATACAACTGAAACAAATGAAAGTTGTATTACTCTCCCAACGGGCTAGATATATATTTTTGTTTGTTTTTATATCCTTTCAAGGAGAACACCTGTATTTGTGGGTATTTAATGACTCACTCTCCTTACTTGCATCATAAAGCTTGTATGTTTTAACTATTTGTGAAGTAGGTACATCTAATGTCGTTAAGCTTCTTTCAAACTGGAACAAGTCTGGATGCAATGCGACCTCAGATTTTATGATGTTATTTCTCGGTTTAATTTTCTCTTTAATACCGAGCATGACGACCAACGAGACAAGGATCGATATTTTATTTCATACTTTCATTGGCGTGTGTGTATGTGTGTTTGGTGTCATTTTATGGTGACAGCAACAATTTTTATTGCAAGTGTATCGTAAAAATA
Organism: Criorhina ranunculi; assembly: GCA_951813785.1. NCBI lineage: Eukaryota > Metazoa > Arthropoda > Insecta > Diptera > Syrphidae > Criorhina > Criorhina ranunculi. The sequence continues at coordinate 51,464,886 of OX638382.1, forward strand.
TTTAATTTTTCCACCGCAAAAAAAGGAAGGAAAACGTTTATCCTGCCATCTATGGGCACTTAGATAATGGCTTGTCACTTTATGCCGGATAAGTTTTTTTTTTTTTTTTTTTTAAACGGGTCGGCTTGTCATAACTGTGTTTTAGTAGCGTAGATAAGTAATTAGCAAACGCAATGAAGATGAGATATTTTCAACACACATAAAGATTGCAATGAATAACTGATTTGAATGTAAATTTTCCAAAAAGGATGTTGCGTTGGGGTTTTGTGTCTTGTTTTAGTTTTACCACGTGGCGTCTTTCTCGGTAAAGGTTGGATGAATAATTTAAACCTAATTAAAAGCAGAGTCGGTGGGATAGAGTATTTAAAATGACTTGTGGATAATATGCTTGCTTTGGCAATGCCCTTGAGGTTGTTGTAAAAAGCGCGCGTGGAAATACTTAATCTATAAGAGGCGTGAGTGCATGATGAATTCCAGAGAGAGCTGTCAAATTAAAATTATGACGAAGGTGTTGAGTGGAAAAGGTAGGTTTGCATTAAGCTGTTTCGCTACTAAAAATTATGATGATCTTTAGGTTCAATTATACAAAGCACTAACGAGCACGTCACTGATCATAACCGGAAATATTAGAGCAAAATTATCTGGCAAGTCATACACACTGGACTTGTTTCTTACCTCCCACTAGGATAAATACATTCTTGATGTATTACTGCCTCTAGTCCGGTCAGATAAGAGTATCGTATCAGTTAACGTTTCATATGTCCGACTACTTGTATTCCGAACGACGTTCTTGCCAGCTTTTTAAGGAGTTTTAATTTGTCGCTGTGGTACCTCTGTTGATACGATTACTGACACTATCATCCTTCAAATGAGCTCCTTTGTTCCTAACCGAATGAACAACTTCAAGCCAAAAAAAAAGAAGAGGAATGGTTTGACTTGAGCTGCAAAGACGCTTTCAGGAATTAAGACCAATTCGACGTGCTGAATTCAAAAAATGACAAAAAAACTGTAATAAAAAATACTAATGTCCCGAAGGTAGTAGACATTATTGGACATCAAAAATTCTGCATCGTCATCAACTCCCCAACGCTCGATTCCAACAACGACATTCCAGTTGTTGGGTTAGGTTAGGTTGAAGTGGCTGCTAGCTATCGCCAGCACACTTAGACCAGTGATAGGTCCATTGTGATACCACATGGATCTGAAGAGATCTCCAAACCTACTCGTTAAACCAATTGGAGCTTTTTATGAAGCGAAGGAGGTCTCTGATATCCGTGTTTATCAGATCACCTAAGTCGTTAAAGTAGGTCCAGTTGTCAACTCTTTAGACAAATCCAATCTGCTTGCTGCGCACTTCGCAGCCGAGATCGTTCCATTATTGGTGGACGAGATGGCTCATTTTCTGCTAGTTCGTCAAAACGCAACTGGTTTTATGGCAGACTTTGTGCTCCTCGTATACGAAGATGATTTATGCTGCAGAGGTCATGAAATCTTCTCTTTTTGTCATAACTATCGTCCAAGCACCGTTTTCTGTTCGAGCATTTCAATGTCGTGTCCAGCTTTTGCGTTGAAGATTTTCCATCAGACCACCATTGGGTATTAAATTGTGGCCGCCATCGGTCTGATAACGTGCATCGGAGTCTGTGCCTGAGACACTGCAACTTTGTATCCTTTTTGACCACATGTTTGATGTTACCAGTTTGTTAGACCAAGCATTCTGGCACCCACTATAACTTGGTCCTTATCGTGGTGGTTTGGTTATTCTGATGGTATCGAGCTTGAATGCTCCAAGCTAAAGATTCCCTTGGCAAGAGTACTGTTGAACATTCGCTTGATGTGTCAGACGTGAACTGCATCCATGTATCCACTTCTTAGCACACTAATAGAGTTCGTGGTTGTATCCTCTTTTCCAGTCGCCCTCCTTGCAAATGGTACTTAATATTGGACGAAGTACTTTTCTCTTTTAAGGTGTCGGCGTCGGCATTGTTTTCCTGCTTATCATCTAGCAAAAGACGCTATACAGCAGAACTAGGAGGATCAGTGCTCGATAGATCACTTAGCCGATTGTAAAGGTTGTCCGCTTCGCTGGTTCCGTCGGCGTGAAACGCTGGATTACGATGACATTCCTTACTCTGGCCGTTGATGATCATTTGTGTCAAAAGGCTCCCAGAATATGATTCTTTTGAATGTGTTTGGAGTACTTAAAGGGTGTTCATGGTGTAGTGGTTGCATCATCGCTTGTCACGCTGAAGGTTCCAGGTTCGAATCCCGATGTCACAGGAAAAAAGGCGGTCAATTGCGAAAAAAGCTTACGTCAACTCTACTGTATAGGCATAACACTGGCACTAGGGAAGGCAATGGCTTGAAAGTGTTGATCGTACTAATGACATCGGGATATTCGAAAGAAATACTGCGAATTATAAGCAATGGCAATAATTCTCCCCAGTCATTCTGGAAAAACCACCCTCGGAGCAAAAAGACTGAAACCTAATACTACCTGAGTTTCTAGTGAATTATAAAAAAAAAAAAAGTACTAAGTAGGCTTACACCAGCTTTACGTAAGCTTCGAGATGGTTTTTGGCGCATTTAGTCTTAAGATGCCCAACTGGTATTCTAGGGATCTTCCTGAAGGAGTCAAGGTCTTAACATTCCAATAACATTAATCGGGTATGATGCACAAAAGTCGTCAATGTGTGACAATAAATACAACACCCAAGGCATAGGAGATATTCCAAAGGTGCCTTCTCTCTTTTACGAAAAGGTAGGATGCCACCATAGATTGCGTGTCGGAGCACGGAAGTGAAACTTTTCTTTGGAACAAATATGAGGCAGAATCAATGTCAATACTAGTATGACACGATACAAATTTAAAAAAGCTTTAAAGATCCATGCAGAAGATACGGTCAAAAGTTTGAAGGGCATGGCGTTGGAAAGAACTTCTCGTTTGCGACTCAGTTCTCTCTACGTCGCCTTGGTGCATCTTAGCATCTACTAATGTCAGTTAAATCCGATTTAATCATCAATTGTAGGCTTCACAGATCGGGACTGTATCCAACTCCTCTAAACTCTTACAAGTAACAGACATAACCTCGATCCACATTAAACATTTTTCAAATCAAATTCTTCCCAAAACAAATCAAAAGGAAATCTGGAACACAAGACAACCTTTTAAAGTCTAAAACACCGATAGCTCTCGCTTACTTGTTGATATGCAAATTGTTCAGATAAATTGCACAAAATCCTCTTGTGGGTCGCATTCGCGCATCCTTCGTATCGTGGCCTCTTGCCACCCAAAATATTTCATGTTTTCACTTCACAGCCAAAAACCTCTGTTGCACCGAGCTGTGCCATTACCACTGAAGACGTCACCACCAAGAATAGTGCTAATTTCGCGATGCTCCTTCGTAAAATAGCAAAGCTCATTTCCTGAAACTCTGCTTGTGCCCCACTCCACATGCACACACAATGGCGCCCGTTCGGTGCGGAAGACAAGGTGTTCCTTGTCACCCTAAGTGCACGACATCGAAATTCCAAAACGCAAGTAAAAGATGACTTTTCGACTTCCTTGTTCTCCATCGTCGTTGTCGTCGTCGTCGTCGTCGATGTCGTTGGCTGGATGGAGTCCTTTGTGTCGCGAGCGCCTTGTTCTCGGGATAGTGTGCCACGGTAAATTTATAAATTCATATACATTATGGAAAAGGTAATTAAAATTCCAATTTAACCGACCAGCTACGTTAGATATTCCACCAACCACCCTCGGTTTGAGTCGTGCACATTCCCAGATCTCTCTGCCAGCAGCCGCGCCACCCGTCTGTCCCATTTGGGTGCGAATAAGTTGAAGAGATGTACCACTAAAGCTGTTCATATTTTACGTAAATACAACGGTAATAAGATTGGAGCTTGCCTTTACCGACGACGCGACGCGGCAGCGTTGCTGGTTGGGTTTGTTTTGTGTGCCTTTCGCTTTGCAGATGCTAATGGGTGGCTGGAGGGTGGGGGATGGTGGCGGTTAGGGTATTACTTAACTTTATAAGCGCCGGATGAAATTTATTCGTTGCTCGTGTGTGTGTGTGTGTGCGTGCTCGGTAAGGTGTCATTAAACCGAGACACATTCACACGCACGCATACCGACAACGACCGACGACGTGTTATTTAAGGTTTGACGCGCTTTAGAGAATTTTCCCAACGATTAGGCATACATCTTGCAGAAGCCTTTCTTATTGGCACAAGGGTGGCTGTTGTTTTTGCACATGGTAGGGTGCGATGAAGAGAGGCGGAAAGATGGATGGATTCATTTTCGCAGCAAAACGATAATTATGCTTCTTTTGTTGGAGCACATTCGGTTAATTCTTCTGTGGGGCCATTCATCATTGCGGGCTAATTGCTGTCCGATGTGACAAAATGACAAATGCATTGTGTTGCATTGCGCTGCATCGCGTGGACGGAAGGACAAAAGGACGAATTTTAATGGATTAAAATGCATCCGGATACACCTGCTCACATTTTGTTGTACTCATCGTGTTAATTAACTTTGCACAGCTTGCCTGACTGCAACGGAAATGATGGGAAAATAAGTGCCACGAGCTGGGATTATGCAGAAAGTTGCCGGCATCACGATGCTAATCCGTTAAAGGGCGAGAACTTTTCCGCAGGAACAAGAAGTTTTAAGGTGAACAAGGGTAAAGTTTCGCCAGAGTTACGAATGAATGAATTCCATGGCCTAGTTTACACAAGGCGATATAGTTCAGGAGCCCAGTGCGAAGTGTGCGGGTCTTATTTTATGGGCGTTAATAACTAGGCGAAGATGTTATTAAACTTTGACCAAGTGTCAAGGTAATAAGCGCTGGCATGCGGTAAGAAAAATCTTGACGATTTCTTGAATGTGTGTTGAAGTTTTTCATCAGAAATATGAAGTTGACTTGTGATTCTAGAACTTTGAGGAATTGTATGATAGCTATAGAAGTAGGTGATTCGAGGTATAAGAAGCCCTTCGCTAAGTATTTTCCAGTGAGCTACAGAAGTGAGATTTTTAGGTACAGCAGCTACAACCTAAGAAGAGTTAATTGATGCCTGAGCTCGAGTTGAACTCTATCGTAAAAGTGATGTGGATCTAACTTTTACAAGAGAGGATCGAGCAGTTTTTGATGCTGTTGCTAATATTTATATAACAAGTGTTCCGGAGGCTGAAGGAGTATTGGATTCGAACGCCATTGTCTGCTGGCTCACATTTTTGGAAGCAATGGTTTGCTTAAAGTCTTTGTTTAACTAAGGTTTTCTGAAAACTAGAAAGAATAATCACGAAAACGTGACCTAATTTTGCAGCTACGCCCAGTCAAACAACTTTTAGTTCCATATAAAACGTTGTCTGTGGTTTAATTGCTGGTGTCTGGAGCATGTGGAGTGCTTGTACTAGGACATAGAGTGAATTTTCTTAAGAGGAAAATGGCAGAATTGTTTGGTTATGATTAGAGAAAGTGACTTAAAGTATTAGGTTGTACCACATGAAATGTCCAATTTTGTGGTAAAAATTAAAAAGCCAATATTTATTTTTTATAAATTTTTATTCAATCAAAATATGAACCGTTAGCATCTATAACTTTCTTCCACTGTGATTCAAGGGCAATTATTCCTTTTTTATAAAAGGCTTGATTTTTGGACGCTATAAAGTCTTCAAAGGCTTTTATGACCTCTGATCGGTTTCGGAATACCTTCTGCCGACAAAATGACTCCAGACTGCGGAGAAGGTGATCATCCGTTGGAGAGATATCAGGAGAGTACGGTGGACGCGGAAGAATTTAAAATTCCGACTGTAGGAGTGTTTGCATCGTTAGGCGTGAGGTTTGGGGTCTAGCATTGTCTTGCAAGAGGATTGGACCATGCCTGTTTGCCAACGCAGGCTGGTTTTTATCAAATTTCGCATGCACTATGTCGATTTCCTCACAATATTTCACTGCATTTATCGTTGAAAAAATGAAAAGTGGATTGGTCCTTTCGATGTCCACCAGACTGTCACCATAACCGAGTTTGGGGGTTTATTTTGGGTTTTCGTCTGAATCCAACCACTGTCCAGATCTTTTACGGTTGTCATACAAAATCCTCTTTTCATTACACGTGATTATACGGTCCAAAAACGGTACATTTTGGTGCCTAAAGCTCTGCGATGCACAGATTTCTAAGCGGCGTAGTTTTGTGACTCGTTCAGTTCATAAGGCACGCACTTGTCGAGTTTTTTTACCTTTCCTATTTGAGATAGGTGTCGACTTATTGTCATGGGGGATACTCCCATGTTCTGCGCAATGTCCCGCACCGTTTTCGTTAGGTCTGCATTTACCGATGCTTTTAAAAAATTGTTGTCAAGTACCGTTTCCAGTTTCCCACGTTGTTCATTTTCGAGGCTAATATCTCTCGAACGGAACTTACCAAACCAACGTCGAATGCTGCGTTCCTTTACCGCTACATCCTCAAATGCGTCATTAATGTTTTTGGCCGCCAGAGATGCATTATGTCCCAGATAAAATTACTAAAGGAAGGAAATCCGAAATTGAGCTGTGGACAGCATGATAAACAATTCCTAGAAAAAAAATAACTGTACCTACAACGAACCCTAAAAGTCCCACACATCAAACACACATACTATCTTATCTTATTAAAAAAAAATTGTTCATTTTGTGGTACAGATGTTCACTCGAGAGCCTTCTTATTGAGAACGAAGTGAAAATCAGACATTACATGTGGTACAACCTAATATTTGCAACATTGTTCGGGTTGTAAACAGACTGTGTGAGTATCATATAAAGGTTTCTCTTTAGAATATCCGTGCTAAAACACATCGATATAGTTTTCTAACTTTAATAAACAGTCCTCAAGTTTGTCGAAGCAAATGATATCTAAAGCTGCAAATTCTCTACGAATGCAGCCAATGACCGCTGAATTGAATTGTGCTCGATACAGTTTGCAAGCCTTTTTACCACCTTTGTAATTCCCATTCATTTGCAGTTTTTTAACTCAACATTTGCATCATTAAATTCCAACCTAGTTAATTCATTGAACTGTTTCATCCTTCCATCAATAATTATGTAACTCTGTGAGAAAACTCTCTGCACACAAAACTTCAAACATCGTCAATTCCTCCAATGGCCCATTATCCTGTTCCAACCCCACACACACCTATCTATGCGTGCTCGACATTCCTATTTACATATAATTGACAATTATTTGCGCAAATATTCTCATCAAATTGTAAAAATGCAGCATCATCAGTGCGCATAATGGGCCAGCAATTTCCAATCAACATATGAATCCCCCAATCGAAAATGTTAATTTATCTACTAATTAATGCCAGCTGCCAGTGTTACAGCAGCCTCCACCACTTGATACAAATCCGTTGGAAAATATCAAACATCGCCTTGGGACGCACCAGTAACCAGTAAACCGTTCTCAATATGAGTGAAGTTTGGTCTGGTTCGAGTTGATATACGTGCTTAATGTTACAATTTTTCTCTCACACCCCCAGAGATGGTTGAGGGGAGGGGGGAAAGAGAAAAATTGAAAATTATCCTCGCAAAAATGATCCAGTGGGACGTTATCCCATACCAGGTTTTCCATATACCACCCCCATTGAGAGCTCAACAACAGTGCATCCAGTATCCAGATCCACCCCCCTAATCGTTGCAACTGCAACTTTACTGCAGAAACGTGCATTAATGAGCTGAAATCGTGTGCGTTTGTGGCATTCCTCACACACTGCTGAATAGCTCGCGTTAGAGATGATGAATAGTTTTCCCGCTCTTCTAACACATACACACTCACAACCATATACAGGGACACATCCACCCTCGTCAAATTTATAAGTCCTCATCAAGGATCGTTGCTTTTTTTTTTCGCTTTCTCCTTTATCTAGCACGTTTACGGTCTAGCATAATCCATGGCTTTGCTTATTTGATATCTGACCAACCACACACACACTGAGGAACATTGCAGGTGGATGAAAAGCCTTGTATACTCTCCCCTTATAGAGTTGCCGACCTGCATTACACACTCTTGAGGATGCAATCCGCTATGTGTCCGATTTGATGACGAATGATGGTGGTAACTACTACACGTCATCATCAGAGGGTGGCGGATAACTCAGTTTGAGTGGCATGCACCGGAAGTAAGTAGGAGCGCCGGTTGTCCTTCGTTCATTCAAAGAAACCATCACCACCGCCACCGCACGACCACTAACAGAGAAAAATCATTCACTTACGACAGGCCGGGAGGAATGAGAACACGTTGAACCCAAAAAAAAAAAAAAAACCTCAACGAAATGTCACATTCCAGGGAAAACCTATTTTTGGCGCATTTTTCTTTCGACGCGCCGCTCCAGCTCCCACCCAACTATTCGCACTGTCTGAAGAGAGCGCCCGAGAGCGAGTTTGGCTCCCCCAAAACAATGACAAAAACATGGCCAACATGGGAATTGTTTTCACCACACCACTACTACTTACGGACTCGATTGAGCCATTCAATGGTCCTTGTATGTGTGTGTGCAACCCCCTATTTCCCTATCAGACAGACATATCCTTTTTCCTGTGTTCATAACCATACTCAATCTCCAACACACAATCAGGTGCACGGCGTGTGGTGGATTCGGCGCACTACTCAAAAACCCCCCCTTGCACACACAATGCACTTGAGTCCTATGGCTGCATCCACGACTTTAGAAAGCCAAAAAATAAAATCTCATGTGCTTCGGCTTGTTTCGATTCGGATTCAGTTGTTGAGGAAAGTTCGAAGGATACGCATTTGGAAATGCCGCTACGGAAACGACGGTTATAACACTGAGCGCAGCATAGAGAAAGAGAGTCCCAAAGAGAAGGCATACAATATTGTGAAAAGCAAGGAACATCATCATCATCCTTCTCTCTGTGTCTCCGATTTACCTCTATCTATGGCACACACACCTACAACTACAAGAAAAAGCACATTGAATATCTAATTTGCATAAGGAAACCGCCAAATTTTCCAACAAAACACGAGCATCTTATCCTTGTCGTCCTGAAAACGTGCGTTTTTCTCTTGTGTTTTGGTTTTCAAGTGAAGTTTTTTCGTTTATTTTCTTTTTCGTGCCAAAAAAATTTTCGTAATTTTTTTTTTCTCGGTTTCGGTGCGTGAAAAACGTGTAAAGAGAGTACAAGGACTCCATCTGCCATTGTAATTTTTTTTTAGAAAATCGTTTTTCTTTTCGAAAAAATCTCTCCAAAAACTGTGCAGTTTCGGGTCAAGTGAGGTCAAAATTGTATTAATTTTCGTTTTTTTTTTTCATTTTCGACGAGAAAAAAACGCTGTGAGTGTGTGTTTTTTTTATGTGTGTGTGTCAAAAAGTATAAAAAAATTAATTTATCAAAAAAAAAAAAAAAAAAATTTTGAATTGTGCATCGTTTTACTGTCAAACATTCAGTCAAAAACATGTGGATTAGTTGCCATGTAGTTGCCATAATGATTTTGTCAAATATCGGTATGTATTGGTGGGAAATATATATACACACACAAGTCCTTGCCAAAATAAACCCATAAAATCCTTGTCTCAGTGCCTTTGTATGTGGCGCAGGGAGGTGTATCCTCTGTGTCTTCTTCAGCTCCTTACACTCGACACGGTGTTTGCTTTATCTTGAGAATGTGAGAGTTTTATTGTTTACAAAATATTAAAGATGAATTTTCATTCTTTTTTTTCCATCTGTGTTTGATGCGGGCAAGGATAAGACCATTTGGAAGCGCCAGGAGTAAACACTGATCTCCTTCTACCCCCTAAAGCCGGTATTTTCTTCTTTTTTTTTCTGTAAAATAAGAGAAATGTAAAAATTATGAACCATTTTGGCGTTTCCTCTTTTTTTTTTTTTCCTCGTGGAGCTTATATTACACCCAATGGAAATCCAAAAGGAATTTTATGATGTGACATTTCTTTTTTTTGCACACACGCACACATAGTCGTAAGACTGTGTGTCCTGGGTTGACGATAAGCAATAATAACAATAATCTTTGAAATTATGTTTTTGATTGTTAGGGGATTTCCACCAAAGTACGATATGACGGTGCGGGCTCTCGGTGATGTCAGTTTCAGTTCGTAGAATGGGGACACAACGAAAAAAAAAAACAAAAACAGCAAACCTACATCATTTACATACACATGCATATATTTATGGAAGATTCTGTTTGCGCCCCCAATGTCCTTTATCCCAGTGAATAGGCTTTAATTTTGTTTTCATTTGATGGGTTCGAGTGATAAGGCTTTCGCCTGGTTGATGGAGATGTGAAGCATAGAGCTTACGACACAGGATTCGCCAAATAGGAGTTTTGTTGGCGCGGATATATTCGGTTGAGTTTAATTGAGTGGAAGATTGGTGATTTTTTATTTTTTTTTTGTTGGGGTGTCTATAAGTACTGTGGTCTAGTTATTAGGATGGTGAATTGTGGTTTGAATGGTCCATTGAATGGGGTTGACGATGGCATTCGGATAAGAGGAGGGTTCATCTAATCATTGGAAGTATGCTTTCATATTTTTGCCTATTACTATCAGGGATGACGATAAGGTTGGGGAATTGAACTCAATTTATGTGGACCCTATGGCTTATCGTGGACAATACTTTCAATCTGGAGTTTCAAAGGGTTACGTCGTTAGGTATTCTATGGCTACGTTTCGGTTTTGGCGAGATCTTAACTGAATGAAGTACTTTTGGTATGTTGTAGCTTGCTCCTACACTTACTCCTTAAATCCTTTCTGTAGGTTGTTTCTCATAATCTTTATCTTCAATCTCAAGTGGTGATGGTTTGGTTTCATGGGAAGTACCTATTTAAAATTCATGGAAACTTAGGATGTCCTAACATTTTCCAAAAGGTAGGATTTACGAGTTTAAAATGGAGTCATGAAGAATGCCTTCCCTTTAAATTTACGAGCATTGAGGATAGATACGATAAAGAAATCGGGCCCATTTGTGCTCTGTGGACATATTTAGGCCTGTTATGCTATAATGTTGAGGCTTTGGATTCAAGTCAAGTGTGCTCACTGCATATGGAATACATTTGCAGGGCTTAAATGATTGTCCCTTCCATTTGACAATATTTAGTACACTTTTTGTGTCCGACGGGGGCTTCCAGAGCCACATTGTTCTATTTAACTGCATGCTAGGTCGGATTTTACAGAATTTTCTTGTCCTCAGCGATGAAGCCTTCTGTGATCTTATTTACTGGGAACCTATCTAGGCAGGCATAGGCTCTATAAAGAAAGAATGGATACAGTTTAGAGACCAAGGTTGAACAAAATTTGAGGGCTGCTCGATAATAACAAACGTTGTTGGAAACTGCTTTTTCTCGTGGTGGAAGAACAAGTTGAGCACTCTATACCAAAGCTTTTCTACAAGTCAAGTTGGGCACAGTTTATTATTTTTACATAATTTTTTCAAAGATCAAAGCATTTTGTGGAATGTTTCTTAAGCTTTTTGATTTCCTTTCTTTGGAAGTGATTTGCTTTGAGATATTCCCGTATAGTATTTTTGTTTCCATATCCTTTGGTAAGCAAAAAAACTGACGCCATCACAAGGTATCCTCAAACGATGCCAAAAATTCACTCTAGCTAGTTGCTTCCGCTCCTTACACTTTACACCCACAATATGCATCAATCATTGCATGATCATCAGTTTACCTTTCAGCTTTCTCTCGGACGTACCTGCTGTCGAATATAGGTTTTTATTTTTCCTAAGCCGTACAACACGAACGTGGAATGATAGCTCTGTGTTTCTAAGCAAGTATTTGAAACCGTTGTGCACAAAAATGTCCTTCGTCTCTTCTTTAATTTCCTTAATACCCGTTGTCTGGTTTAAGGGTAGTCATAATGCTTTTAAGGGTAGTTAAACGCTCTTTAATAATACAAAAACAAAAGGAAAAAAAAAGATATGATAAGTCTAATCCATCCAAGCGCCAGACTTGGATCTAATTTCAGTTGCGTTTTTCTTCTCCAAATTGCATTTCCATTTTGGAAGAATATTTAGTTTTGACAGTAGGTAATAGGGTTGACGGGAAAGGAAGTTCTATCTCCGCCACACTTAGGTCAATGTAGACCCATTGTGGTACTAGTTTTGACATTAGTTTTGATATTAGCCTTCCAATCCTTGGTAAAGGCAAACCAAACGATTACAAAATTCGCGAGCAGAGAGATGGCACCGTTAAAAATGGATATCTGCTTCTCAAATGTCAATAAATTAGCATTGCTTTACAGTTGTTGAACGCTTTTCAAAAATTAACCATATTTTTTGACAGCCAATACGATTTCGGTCGAGGTTTGACGTTTAAGTGAGGCTATTTGAATTTGTCACATGTGTTCTTGCCATCTGCCAAATTCATTCTGATTTGTCAAATATTCGTTAATCAAAAATTAATTTTCTCGGTACAATAATGACATTTTCACTTGCATTTTACAATGGTTCCACTTGTATGCTTTCAAATATATTTGAACTGTATGCAACTTGACATTTCAAAAACTTCCTAAATTCATTTTCGAAGGCTAATGTAAATTTGGATTCAACTTTTCAGTGGCAGGTGTTTGGTTTTCATTTGACGTTTCATTTAGCAAATGTCACTGAATTTGTACATTGACATCCTCATTGATCCAATAATCGATTGCCATCTGTTTGTTAGACTATGCTCCCTGTTGCTTGTGTTGAAGAAAGTCCTTGATCTAGTGATGTGAGTTCGGATGTCTCCGTGATTTGACATTTGAAAGACTTTGCATTAAATATTTACAAACGGATTTATTCAGTGTATGTGGCAGCGTATGCCTGTCTTTTGAATTCGAATGATTAGTGTCTAAATTGTGCAAAACGACTGATCCCTGAAACTGATCAGGATGTAGTTTATACGTTTGTATATGCCGCCTCATTTATTGATTCGTTTCAGAACTCCTGATTTCATGATTTCAGTTCGTTTAAACGAAAATGTGCCTTAAGCTTCCACCTCTCATCCTCAATCACATTCTACATTCTTAAAGCAGTCACTATTTCTTACTTATTCACTGTCCTGTTCAGTCAAAGTTCAAGAGCTTATCTAATCAACTTCAACAAAGGTAAAATCAGAAACTCTTCCGTCTTCCAGAATCGTTGATATTCAGTTTTCATCCCGCATAATTCCCTGTTCAGTTGATTGTGACCTCGAATTCCCAAGGGCCAGTATACACAATGAAATACCCTTCAGTATATGTTTTATGATAGCAAAAAAATAAATAAAAGAAAATCACTTCTTATCCCCCCGGTACTGCTTTATCGAGCACACTAAGCCAGAGGAGGTTCCGCATATAAAATATTCCACTCCCGACATTTACACAATCCGTTGCCTGAAACAATATCCGGATATGCTTGCTGCTTTCATTATTCTTTCATGTATTCATTTTATTTGACGAATATGAAATGAAATTGAAATCTGATAATCAACATACGACGTTCATTTTTCTTTTTTGATTACATTTTTTCCCTCATAGCCTACCGGTCTTACTCCATCCAACTTCTGCAACTCTTCGTGCAATCGAAATGAATACCCAATAATAAGATACAAAACGAAAAGCAATCACTATCCACCGAGATAAATTGATAAAGATACATGAGGGTATAGACTAGACCTACATATGTTATGTACATCCTTGAATCCAACACCCCTGGAGTATAATTTTTCGTGTTCCTCCTGATTGATTGCCTGAACGCGAGTTCTGACAGCCCCCCAAACGACTACAACAACGATGAATTCGTTATCATCATAATTGTCATTGTTTTGTTCGAGAATTAAACGGCTTTCGCTTTATCAATCAAAGGGAATTGTTATCCTTTATTTCCTTTTGAAGATGTACGACTCCAAGGGGAGAGTTTCAAACTTTAAATCCTTGTTCAAAGTTTGTTCTGAGAAAAAGTTTCGCCATGCAACAATTCTCATACGAAAGACGTCTTGTGTAGTGGTTTTCGAAAGTGTGTTCGAAAATACAATTGCTTTGCTGCGATGCGATTGCAAATGTAATTAAATTGAAAAACATTCAAGTCCAGGTCGAACAATTGCAAGCCAACAAACTTTGAAGCACTTGCAGTAAAATAGCAATAGTTTGACAAATTGTAAACGCTACCCTGGAGGACATTTGTTTTGGTAGGGGTCGTCGCTGTCATGAAAATTTGATATGTTCGTATAGTCGTTGTACTAGATTCGAATTGCCTTTGTGACCATGTGTTGTACTTACAGTAAGTCTTGGGGGTCATGTCGAAGAAATGATTGTAATTCTGTAACATTAGTCGCATATTGCTTTGTTTGCTGAGTAATTAATGATCCAGTTGGGTGGATTGGGAAGAGTCCTTTTTGAATGAATACTAGTGGTCGGTGTAACTAATTTTGCAATGACCAGTGAATTACTTTTTGTGTGCAATTGGATGGATTTGGTGGTTAGAATTGTATTGTGCATCTGTGACCATGATTCAATTTGGGAAGTTTTCTGATGCAACATTTTAGATTAATTGATGTGCACACACACAATTAGATGTAATTCATATCAATTAGTAGGTTTCCTTACCCACTTTACACAAAAATGAGACAAAAGTAGCTGGGAAAGTCGTGTATCAAATAGGCGTTCTGTTTTTGTTTCTTATTTGCGAAAGAAGTATCCAAAAGAGGCTCATAAATTCTCCAGTCTCACGTAAATATACTTGGGAATGAGAAACGCTATCAAAAGATTCAGTCGCAATGTGAAGCTATGTAGCTTTGTAGTCACAGAAAGCGAAATCTCTGGCTCAAAACGATCAGCAGCGTCCTGAGAAATGATTCGGAAAGTGAAAACCCGAGTTAATCAAAAACTCTAAAGGAGTCCGGCTGAAGCATTCACCAAAGGTTTGAAAGAGCAGAGTCAGAGAGGAAAGACCAATTACTATCTTAATTTGAATGTTGCTCTTCAATTGCTTTGACTCAATTCGTCAAAGCCAGTAGGAGTGTGTTCCTTGAAAAAATCCTTAAAAAAGTGGTGAAATGTTGGGCCAGCTTTTAAATATTTCAACCGTCACATAAGCCCACAAAAATCTACAATTACTTTGTTCAGAAGGCAGACTATTTTTCATCAAATGATATACTCTCAAAGTATGATACATGAAAGTTCAGACTCATTGAAGACATATCTTCGATGCATTCATAAGCAGACTCAAGGCCTGTATTTAGGTGAACTCGCTATCCTTACTGATCCTCCGCTTGATGATTCCGGGAAAAATATAGAACATGATCCAACCATCTCAGCCTATGCCTTCCAGGAAGTCCCAACTAGGTCTCACTTAATATCAGAAGAATAGTAGGCGTTAACACGACACGTCTTGGTATCATCTACTCAAACGATTTTGAAAGGGAGTTGTAGAAACTATTATACTCCCCTTTCTTTCCAAACCTAGAGCATTTCTGATCCAGCTCTATCGATTAGCCTGTTACGTATAGGGTCTTTCATTGAGCGCTCCTATCTTTAAATTTAAATAAAACAAAGTGTGTGAGATATCATCGACATTTTTTATTCGTTTCAAAGGCCTATTGATGCCATTATGTATGGAATATAACATCGTTCTAATGTCCGCCGCGGCTTCTCTGGGTGGCGCGCATCCGAAATGTCCAATTTTCCATGACTCTGGCGCATAAATCAGGCTGAATTTGACCGATGGCATGGGTTATGTTGGCTTTGAGGGCCGCTGTGGTTTGTGGCTTATTTGCATAGACCTGTGACTTCAGAAAACCCAACACGAAAAAGTCTAACGGAGTTAAATCGCACGATCTCGGTGGCCAGTTCACATCACCTCCACGTGAGATGATCATGCCCTTGAATTCCTCGTGCAGAATTTCCAATGTGGCGTGAGCTGTGTGGCACGCAGCGCCGTCCTGTTGAAACCACATGTCGTTGGTGTCCATATCATCCAATTCAGGCCAAAAGAAGTTAGTAATCATCGACCTATAGGCCTGGCCAACGTCGTTCTCGAAGAAATAAAGACCGATGACGCCGCCAGCCCAAAATCCACACCAAACAGTGACTTTTTCGGGATGCATTGGACGCTCTTGGATCTCACGTGGATTTGTATCGTCCCAAATTAGACAATTTTGTTTGTTGACGTACCCATTCATCCAGAAATGGGCCTCATCGCTGAAGATGATGATTTTTCGATGAAACGTTGCCCGAATAGAACACCCATTTTGATAAAACAATTTTATTATTTGCACGTGTTGTTGAACGCCATATCCGTCCATGATTTGGCAAAACAGACTGAATAAATGACATTCAATTTGACAGATGTAGCTTCAAGAATATGGCCGCCATCAACTGTCAAAGTTCGGAAGTCCCTATTTAGTACCGTCTTGGAAAAAACTACACAGATCTTTGAGGCGAAAGAAGATTTTGTTGTTGATCCTCTGAAGTTTCCTCCCATTCCGCCTTTAGTGTTGAGCCATCCGCGTATTGTCTGAAATGAATTAGAAATTCTTTAGAATTTTAAAGTGTCTAGTCTGCAAGCTAGACCACGAGTAGTTAGTAGTTACGTTCTAAGATGTTAGGACCAGGTCTGCTCCATACAGTAGCGCCATCTTAAGAAGTAAGTCATTAAGGATGTTAGGTTTCCCGCTCAGTTTTCTATCTAAAATGAGACATACAATGCGGGAGGATCTATAAGAGAAATCTCGTACTTCCAGGTAAAAAGGATCAAATCATTCCCCTACTTATCAGTCCACATTGAGAGCTTTGAGGGGACATTCTGTAACAGTTCTCTTAGCGTACAGAGATGCTTGCCAGAGATAGACATAACAACGTCATCTACTTATTAAATTTTAGTAAGATTCTGGCATTGGAACAGAAAGGAATACATATTGTGGTTTGTTTCAGGACCCTCAGCTTCAGCTTTTTCTAATATGCTTATCGCATGCCTAATTTCAAAGAGTGAGCTTCAGGAATTTTACAATAATCAACAATTCTTTTGTGAAACACGATACATTTGACTGACCCGACGGATACCATAACGAGAAGAGTCTACCCCTTTCTGTCGTATGTCAAACTGTTAGACTTAGTGCTACCATCATCGTCTTGACCGTGAAGCGTCAGAATCTTTCGCTTTATCCCGGGTCCATTAATCTTTTATAAAAACCCCCAAAACGAACCCTAATAAGAAAGAAAACATCGACGGTTATGTCCAACAATATTGCCTCAATTTTTAGACAAATGATTTCATGAGCTCTACATGTCACCCTTAAACATAATTCCATAATTGACTGCTTTTGCCGGAAAACACGCCCGAGTTATCCACTCAACTGTGATCCAAAGCATCCAATTACATCTTTAAACAAAAAAAAAATACAAACATAATGCAAAGGTATGTCACAAATGTCAATCAAACTGTCAAAACCAAGCATCAGGCATCTTTCCATAAACGTCCTTCAGACCAAATTCTGAATGTTATTGGCACAAGTAAGTGGTAAATCGCTCAACACGCGACACAAGTTAATTTCGTAAATCGTTGAATTATTTTGACAGCTCGATCAACACACCCACTTTGACACCTGTTCCATCGATTCTTTCACCACCATACGATGTCATTTGACGGTCGTATGGTCGTATTTTCCTTCAATCATACAAATGTCGCCTCCATTAATGGCTAACGACAATGTTAACTCGATTCCCTTTCCACCATCACCCACCATTCAAACAATGGTCAAAACAGAAAAACTCCAACGGAAAAAGAAAAAAAAAAAAAAAAAACACATCCACCAGCTTCTCAAGCAAGCATAGCATAGTCCTCGGCAAGTGGTTCCTTCCAAGAAATATGTCAATAAGCGTACAAATAAGCTGAAATACACAACACTTACGGGACTGCACAAGGACCCGTTAAAGTTTCTCTCTCATTCATTGCTCGAGCCAAAGAACATTACGCTTCCATGTACACTGTAACCCAATCGAATGCTTGAGCCAACAATACGCAAAGTGCGCCTTCGTCTTTCTTCCGCTTTCATAGCGGGACAAGAAGTAGCAGCGACTATGCCTGGAAGTACATCGATTCTTGTGCGCGCCTTAAGTCAATTGTGTCCGACAAACAAAATCCGAGTCCCCATCGATTCTGCCCTCACAATCTGGGAATTTTATTCCAAGAGCAACCACCCCTGAATAAAAAAAAAAACACTCAGATTGCTGCATTTATAGCCTCCAGGATGCGAGTAGGGTGGGTGTTCCATGCTCCACTTTGACCGAATTCTAGGGTGAGCAGCAAGGCTCCCGGCATACCATAGTACTAGGGGTGTAAAGAAAAAATAAAGTGAAATGGGGGTTACTACTAATATAATGGCAAATTTAAAACACACATTCACCGGCACACACATGAACGACAATTTACGAGACAAGCGCAAGGAGAAACGATACCGGATTGCCGGAGAAACGAAAGTGAAGATGGAGGAGGAAAAAATATACGAGCTAAGGACGACAACTACAACGACGATGGAGAAGGATCGGAAGCACACACAGAAAGAGTTATTCACTTTCAACTGCTGCTGGCTTATTGTGTGGGGGTCGTTGTAGTCCTGGTATGAGGGCTCGAAACATGTGGGGCGGTGGAAAAGTCACTCCTTGAGTGGAGGCAATGGCGGCGGTGGCAGCGTACAGATGGATGGATTGTTTTAGGCAAAGAAACACCCATGAAAGTCCACACACAAAGAAACAATAATTGCCGAGGGTGGCTGTAGCTGCAGGATATAAGAGCTGTTCTAGAGGGCATAATTGCTACTACTACAACCCGAAGCATTTATGCAATGACGAGTACAATAGGAGCACAACGACAGAACCACCAGAGCTACAGCAGCAATACACAACAATGAATGGGAATTTTGTATATCATTTTTACGGTCATTCGTCACCATGAATTGTTTCGCTCAGGATCACTGCTCCACTCAACTATTGCGTAGCTCCTTGCTCCTCTCGGGTATTCCTGGAGCATGTTGTTGAAAGTCAAATGCAACATTCGAGAGTACACAACACATACACTGTGTATGTGCATTATGCTGGATGGTTTTGAAGATGACAGCAAGGTTCGTGGAATTTTTTTGTTTGTTTCTGGAGTGAGTGCGGAGATTGTGGGACGTTTATATAATACACTAAGCGGCGGATAAATTGGGTCACTTTGCATTTTGCTTTGGAAAAGTCAATGCAATTGATTTCGTAAAGCCAGGAATACTTGAAGCATAAAAAAAATTGCGAAGCTAAGTGAGTCA
Organism: Criorhina ranunculi; assembly: GCA_951813785.1. NCBI lineage: Eukaryota > Metazoa > Arthropoda > Insecta > Diptera > Syrphidae > Criorhina > Criorhina ranunculi. The sequence goes on from OX638382.1 coordinate 51,484,152, forward strand.
CTTTTAGTCATTCAAAAATGCATGTGTGAACGTAGAATTGGTAGAGATGACGGTAAAGATACCCTTGCAACTTTCCTTGATGTTGAAAAGGCCTCCGAAAATATCGAAATAATGCTAGAAGACAAGCTTTGATTCGCGACTATTAAGCTATTCCCAAGGTACACTAAAATACAGACTAAGGTTCCAGCGTTCTAAACAACCCCTGCTAGCATGCACACTGGCATTTCAAAGTCCACTTTATGGTAAGCGAGCCAATTCCGCTGGCCGGGATGCCCACAAAAATACAACAGCTAGCAGCAGCGGTAAGAGCTCGAGTTATCGCCCAACGCACGGATTAGTTTTGAGGCAGAAGCGGCCAAAATGGGTTTATCGGCAAGCGAGGGCAAAGCCAGGAAAAACGATCTAACATCGACGAACTGTGCAGAGTATTACAATGGACAACTATAGCTTTAAGGTACCAAGGGACTTTGTCTACCGTGGCTCTCCTATCATTTATGATAACGACATCTCATCATAAATCAAACGAAAAACAATGCTTGCCAATCGCTGTTTCTTTAGACTGAAAAGGCTACTGAACAGTAAGGCTGCATTCCGAATGACTTAGGAAACTCTATATAAGACCCATATCATCTCAATTCTACTCTATGGGGCACATCCTTGCTCGTTTCCCGTTTGGGTTGACAAGATTTGCAAGAAGAGATTTAACAACGAACTACACGACATCAGTTTAGTCTTAATCTACACTAAATTTTACGTTTGAAATGGCTAAGACATATAGGCCAAATAGATAACAATCCTCCGGCCTGCTGGGTCTTCGAGTTTAACGCTGTAGAGGAAAACCTCACCCTAACTGGCAGACAAAAGTAGTTTAAGATCTCAACCAACTTGAATTGAGTAATTGAAAGCAGTAACGTTGCTAAGGATCAGGCCTCTGTTCTCCCTAAACTGTAGCGCCAGCTAAGTTACTAAGCAAAATCAAATTTTTGAAACACTGGGTAAGCACACAACTCAGAGTCATTAGATAGGGACACGTTGATTGAATTTTTAACTCCGTACCCCAACTTTGACCTAAATCATCAAACACATCTCCACACTAGAGCAAAATGGTTACATTCAAAAAGGGACAAACCTACTTTTGTCTGCCCAATGAAGCTTCCAAATTTTGGCAGTTTAAGCGAGTAGCGACTCGTCCTGTGAACTGTTTTTGCTAAAACTCCAACGTTTACACCCAAAAACTCACACTCTGTAGATTTCTGGGACATAGAAGAGTTTCCGGAAATGAACTGTGGCAAAGAAAGTACCAACCAATGGTCGAGCCACAGTTCTAACCATCAAAAATGAGATTTCTAAAAGCGAATTATTTAAATAGCACAATAGCCTTAGACAAACACTGCGGCGAAAAAAAACGTCGAAAAAATACGGCTTTCTTTCTGATCCTCGTGGTGTTATTCTTCAAAAACTTGAAAGAAACATCCATTCTAAGGATTCTAGAAAAAATGGAAGCCTCAGACTTCTCGGATCAGTCATCGGTACACCTTTTCCTAAACACGTGGCACAAGAAAGTGGAATGTCTTTTTTTCTTTTCTTATGGGATGATTTTTTTTTATAGAAATCTTTAAAGAAACGGCTTTGATGATGCAATTTGCAAAATTAGCCTGCAAAGGCATCTACCCTTTGACAAGACCAATTCCAAGTTTTCTTTGTTTTCAAAAAAATTACCAAAGTCCTTAGTAAACGAAAGCAAATAAAATGTTAGTGATTCTATACTACTGACCTACGCTGTACTATACAAAAAAAAAAAAAAACAATGCAACCAAACCACGTTTCATCGATGACGTGTACAGCTCACTCGAGTGGTCTTCATCGTCATAATCACAATCATCGTCGGCTTGTTCCTTCTCCCGTCGTCGTAGTAAGATGTTGTAGCAGTTTTGTCCTTATGTTACCACACACATCCTCTCGTACTTATTCCCCCAAAGTGCACTTGATGACAATGTTTCCTTGATTTCCTTATCGTACAGCCAGTTCGGGAGCATTAAAGCTAATATCGTGTTGCAAGCATAAATGCAGACTGCTGTTGTGGCAATTTCCGCTCAAGTGTATGTCTCAAACCTAAACTCAAACTTGACTTCTGTTTTCTAACCGAATATCACTTTAGACGCACCAAGTTCTAATGTCGGTCTTCCTTTCTTTTTTTCTTTTTTTCTTGCAGATATAATTTTGTCGGAGATATTTGATACACATCTGCGTGGTCCGGCCTTTGTGATGGAACCGCCCAGTCGTTTGGAGTTCTCGAATTCATCAGGTGGATGGCTGGATTGCTCGGCATCGGGAGGTCCTCAGCCTGGGATAGACTGGGTCACAGTCGATGGTTCACCGGTGGCCGATATAAGCGATGTACGGCGGGTGCTTGGGAACGGCACTCTAGTACTGTTGCCGTTCCCTGCTGCCTCCTATCGACAGGATATTCACAATACAATCTACAGATGTGTGGCGTCCAATGCTATCGGCCGAATTATATCGAGGGATGTTCAAGTCAGAGCCGGTAAGTTAATTTGATTATATTTTGTGAGATTTTTTTTCCAAACATCCCCTACCTTGTCTTGTCTTTGTTTTAAGCGAGATTTTGTTGTTTTATTTTTGTTTAAGGGGATGGAAGCGTGCAAAGTTTGTTCAGTCGTATGGGTCGGGGTGGATGATGAATTAAAGAACCGGAGTGGGAGGAATGTTCTTGCCAGGGGATTACTGTGTGTTAGTGTAATGAGTTTCATTTCTGGAAATGAGTTGATTTGCATTTTGTGAAGAGGATCTCATTTGGCGGCGAACAAACGAAGGAAGCGCGTTTAATGAGGGGGAGCTCGTTGCTGGGAGCTCAAAATGAGGAGAAATAATTTTTCGCTGTTATTGCTACTGCTGTGTTGTGTAACAGAGTCAATTGTAGTCTTTGTGTTTCTAACGATCTTATGGTTAAGGGCTTAGCTTTGTAAAAAAAAAAGTTTTTTTTTTGTTTGTATTAATGCGATGAGTGTAAGGTTTGTTGTTGAAGGTTCATTCACTCTGTTGGGTAATGGAAAAGGGGATGCTTAAGTATTACTTGGATGAAGAAGATTGTAAACTTTTGTAAGTTAGGCAATATAAAGCTTCAATGTAGGTATCCAAAAACATCGTGTACGGATGCTATTTAACTAAATGACGCTTATGATTCTTCTTTCCTTAGTTAACAAAACGTGGACGGTGGATAAAGTTGCTCGCTTGTCCTCAACCTCTAACTCTCTCGATTGAAATTTTGTCAATTTGTTAAACCATACTTAGACCGACAAGCTTCCCCCAAAGTCTTTATTGTAACCTTCAAACTAACTCGAATTAAGCCTCATGATCTCTCCCTAGATCTGGCTCTGCGTGGACATAAAAAGACTGACCTTTCAGTCGAAACTGACGCATCAATCATCATTTGTCGTGGACATTTTTGTAGTAGAAATAAACGGCACTACGGACATAGGCAAAGAGTCTGTGAAATCAAACGAAGTGTGACTCAATGTTTCCTAAAATGTCAGTGTGTAGAAACTACTCCTTAGGTTCTCAAAGCCCAACTGACTCGACGTCTTATCAGATTTAATTCACTCACTCGGAGTTAACTGAAAGAAGGTGGTAAAGACTTTTTTAAGAAATATTGAAGCCACTGTTTCAGAGCTGATCAGAGGTTGAGATGGTATATCATCATTACATTTCGCAGTAAAAAAAAGTGTTTTTTTATCTATTCAACTTTTTTCTAACTCCAGCTTAAAGGGGGTGTACACAGGGCTTACTGGACTACCTACTGACCATGAGCTTCTGCTTGAGACACGACCAATTTACATTTGCATCGTTGGCTTCCCTTTGCTTGGTTATTGCATCAGTGAATTTTCTTAACTCGTTTTGAGCCAGGCTTGCAAGCATTTTTAAAAAGGAGTCTCAAGTTCTTATTGTGCCGATGGCATACCACGTATTTATATTTCAAGATTTTGTCCAGCTCTTGTTTAGCTTTTTTTTTTTGGCTAGGTCTGAAGAGACAATTATTGTTTTCTGAACCTGATGTGTTATTTTGACTAACTTCATCTTGCCGGTCCTTTTGCTAATAGTACACTTACGCAGTTTCCAGCAATACATCTCCACTCTTTCTCAATTGTCGTAACTCCTCCTTCTTCTTCAAGCGCTGCTCTTATACAACACGGATTCAACATTGGAACAGAATAGTCGTAGTTTGATTTTCAAGGTGATTGGAATGCTTCGCCATGTTTTCGAAACGTTCACTTTGCCTTGCCGATCTTTTTTGGTTCCATTATCTGTCAAGGCAATGCTCCCAAAATATTGGAAGCTCTCTACCCTCTCTATCAGTTGACCAGCAATGTTGGGGGGTTCATTTGAATGCTAACGTTTCAAGTTTTGGTGGAATTAGTTACTTATTAAGACTGTTCAACTTCCCCAGGGCCCACTGTGATTGTCCTAAGGTGCATGGTAGAAAATGTATCTAGCTAAACCTTAGATCTGTTAGTGGTATCTTTGCCAAGTCGTTCAAAGAACTTGATACCCATACAGATAAGGCGTCCCTTTTTTGCAGCTAGACAGTGTTTTATAGACTCTACTTCTTCTTTGTATTTACAGCTTCTGCAGAATTCGTTTATGAAGATGCTTCCATGCGTCCAACCCCCAGTTATTATACAGACGATTGTTCGGATGTGGCTTTTTCCAGGAGACAGTAGGGTTATCGTTCTTTTTATATCATGCACTGGTCGCACATCTACACATGTCTTGCCATTATTTCTCAACCAGTTTAACAGTGACTTGGCCTTTAAAATACTTGGTTATGTTGAAAGTGGGTAGCACCTATCTGTCGTGCCTTTTCTGACATTTTTATCTGCTTTTTCATTTATCTGTTTCACTCCCAGTTACCGTTCAGCTTTTAAACTTTCTGAGCTGATGGCTTTATTATGCTTATGTAGATCCTGCTGATGCTCCGATTTCGCTCCGATCGGTGGTTGGTCATCATTCAAGTTAACATTAAAAGATCATTGTATAAAAATCAACAGAAGAAGTCTCCCCAAATTTTCAGAACCTACAGCTGTTTTTGTCGTTCCTCCTTACGGGCTCCGGTATGGGTAGTAAAACTTTGTTTTCTTACACCTTTTTCACAAGTTTTTTCTGACGTATCTTTGCATCTCCTCGAACCTTTAGGGCACGTGTTATTAGTTCCTCTTGCTATTACAATCTTATAGTTTGTTTAGAGCTCTAGGGACATCCGATTGACATCAGATTGCAGTTTTTTTTTTACGTTGAACTGCTTTTTGATATAACTTTACTGTTACCAGGTTATTCTTACCGATGGTCCTGCCAAAGATTACCTTCTTCATCATCATCTATGGTAGGTCTTCTCCAGGAACTTTTAGAAACAAAGTTTGTTGGCATCATTTTCTCTATGTGGCTGACAATCAAGCTCAAGACTTTTATCTAAGTTTGGCTTTCACAGCAAAACTGTACCTTTAATAGCCGATGTTTCTGTTTATGCAAGCAGTCTCCACAGTAGAGCTGACAGATTATTGTCTCACGTATACCTGGCTTCGCCCAATCGCACATCCTAGATTGATAGCCTGTGTAGCTATCAAGGATCTTATGTTTCGACTTTTTCAAGGCAAACAGTGTGAAGATCAAAGATTTATTGAAAGCCTAGTTCGGTCTGTGCAAAATTACAACTTTTCTCAAAGACAGATCTCAGTTTATAAAAATCCTAGTCCAAGTCCAATTACAATGTCATTGGCCTTGATTGATTCTTCAAGATAATATCTAATCCCTATCGAGGAGAGTAAAATCAAGGCACTTTAAGGAGGTGAATCCACCATGAATCACATCAACATTTGAAGTCTCTTACTCACTTCCTGCTTCAAATGCCAACCTAGACGAACAAAAAGAAAATTTAAAACAATCACTTTAAAGCTCTTAAAAGGATAAAACGAGGAGGAAAAAAGATAGGAAGAGGAAATCTGCTGCAGCAAGCTGCTGCTCTCCATAATTACTTCCTATTATTCCACTAAACACTGCCAGATTTCTTAGCTTCTCTCTTCCTCACCCTATGTGCGTGTGTGTGTGTGTGTGCCACAATTCCAGCAGTGTTATGTCTTCCTTTATTCAGCAAACGTTTACCCAAAGTCCTTTCTCTCTCTATCTCTCTCTCTCTCTCTGCTATCGTTCGCCCATTAAAGTGTCAAGTGCGAGAAGGATTTTGCTCGACTAAAATTTCGATATCGAATCATCGCTACCATAACACTATTCCTCTAGCACCACTACCATCATCATTATCATCATCGGGTATTCATGGCATAATTATAATCTTAAAATCTGGGCACACTTAATATTCCGCTCATTCACCCATGGCGAGAGATTCGCCACCAGGATTCACCACCCACAGTCTTTTCCCAGCCCAGCCCACCGACCGGCACCCGCCGCCGCCGCCTGAAAGGGTTCTCCTATGCGGTGGTGGACAAACAAACTTGCACATAGTTCGACACATCCTTAAAATATGTAAAATTATGACATAAAATATTCAGACACACGAGTCACACTCACTCTTAGCCGCAAAAAAGGACGAAGCTGCGGCAAGAAGAAAAACTCCTTAAAACCAAAAATAAAAAAGAAATAAATTTTTTTCCTTTAATTTGTGCTCGTATACTTACAGTGGTGGCTCAGGCTTACAAAGTAGATGTCGAAGTGTTATCAGCGTCAAGAGGCTGTACCGCTATCCTGCGATGTGTCGTGCCAACTTTTGTCAAGGAACTAGTTCGAGTGGTCTCCTGGGTTCATGAACCTGCAATCTACATTTACCCATCGCTTCAAGGAGGTACGTATACTGTTTAGTTGTGTGTGGTGTATTGTGTTGTGTTCCTGTTTGTGCCTTGTGCCTCCAGAGACTCTGTGTGTAACATTAACTTGGCCACTACAGAATTACCGCACTGGAGTCCTGGTTCTTATTTTTATTGCAAATAAAATGAACACCATTCATCTATTTTATCCTGTTAATAAATTAATGCCAGCAATAAACACGGTTTAGTATGGCACACAGGCATCGAACAAGAGACTGCGTGTATGTGTGCAATGTCCTGCACTAATGTCGAGGATTTGTTACTAATGGAGACGATTTACTGTATATTCCACAGATGGGAAGTTCCATTTATTGCCCACCGGCGAATTGCTCATACATAATCTACAGGATAGTGATGAATCACAATCGTTTCGGTGCCGGAGCATGCACCGGCTTACTAGACAGGTTGTGGTTAGTTCACCAACCAGGCTTCGGATTAATGGTAAGTAACTTTAATCATAAATGGGAATATGGTATTTGCTTGCACTTGTCTGCCTGCGGGGCTAGAGACGAAGAGGAATCCCTCTCTACCAGAGATTTGAGTTACAGTTTAGATTGCAGGCGATTATGTGCACTTGTTGTGTATCCCTGTGTGTGTTTTGGTGTACATTTGGGGTAATAAATTCAAAAACCAGGTCAACCCTAACGGCAGGGATTGGTTTTTTGTAAGAAGAAATATACATCCCTCTTGGCCTTAGGGATGGCTCAACCAAGGATAACTATTTACAGAAGAGGAGAGCTGTTGTCTTAAGGTCAATTTTATGGTTCATTTAGCTGTTCCTTTTAAAATACACCAAGACTACGGGTACAGATGCTACCCTGTTGTGTGTTGCCCCTAATTGATTTCTATTGACTAACCAGTTAAATCAAACTACTGACCAAATCATCTCATAACTCCAAATCACAGATAATCACATCAGGGATTCGATTCCACTTGAGTTGTGTTTCTCCTTGGGGAGAGCAAGGATCCTTTTGGATTGATTTCGTGAGGTGAATCCATATATTGACCGCCGGAGATGAGTCCTACGATGTGGTTTGGTTATTTGTGGTTAATATACTTTGTTTGTGATTAATAAACTTAAAAAATAATATGTGTGCAGTTACTGGCTTAATAGAGGAAGTTAAGAGGAATAGGAAGCACTTTGAGTTAAGAAGAGCGACTTTCACAAACCAAGATTCACCGGAGAGTAGTAGTTTATGTGCAAAATCTGATTTAGTTTTGAGCTCAGATGTGCTGCCTATCGTCCTGCAGTTGGTGCATTAAAAAGAGTCTTTCATTAAGCGCTTCCTATCTTTAAATTTAAATAAAACAAAGTGTGCGTGAGACATTATCAACATTTTTTATTTGTTTGAAAGGCCTATCGATGCCATTATGTATGAAATATAACATCGTTCAAATGTCCACTGCGGCTTCTCTGGGTGGCGCGCATCCGAAATGTCAAATTTTCCATAACTTTGGTGCATGAATCAGGCTGAATTTGACCGATGGCATGGGTTATGTTGGCTTTGAGGGCCGCTGTGGTTTGTTGCTTATTTGCATAGACCTCCGACTTCAGAAAACCCCACAAGAAAAAGTCTAACGAGGTCAAATCGCACGATCTCGGTGGCCAGTTCACATCACCTCCACGTGAAATGACCATGCCCTCGAATCGCTCGTGCAGAATTTTCAATGTGGTGGGAGCTGTGTGGCAGGTAGCGCCGTCCAGTCGTTGGTGTCCATATCATCCAATTCAGACCAAAAGAAGTTGGTAATCATCGACCTATAGGCCTGGCCAACGTCGTTCTCAAAGACTTTTTCGGGATGCTTTTGGATCTTATGTGGATTGGTATCGTCCCAAATTCGACAATTTTATTTGTTGACGTACCCATTCATCCAGAAATTGGCCTCATCGCTGAAGATGACTTTTCGAAGAAAATTAGGGTCAGTTTCCAACTGCTCCAGAGCCCATTCAGCGAACACACGTCATTGTCTATGGTCGTTCACCTTCAGTTCCTAGGTCAGTTGAATTTTGTACGGGTGCAGGCCCAAGTTACGACGCAAAATTCGCCAGGTTGTGGTCCGCGAAAGGCTAAGTTCTTGTGAGTTCTCCTGCACACTCTCACGGACAGTGGCGATGTTTTCGGCAGATCTTGCGTTTCGTCGACTTACGGGTGTTGGTTGATCGTTAACTGAACCAGTGGACTCAAATTTATCCACCACATTGCGAATAGTCTTCTCGGAAGGACGATTATGGCGACCGTATAATGGGCGAAGCGTGCGGAACGTTGCGCGAACAGAACACCCATTTTGATAAAACAATTTTATTATTTGCACGTGTTGTTGAACGCTGTATCCATCCATGGTGATTTGGCAAAACAGACTGAATAAATGACAGCCAATTTGACAGATGTATCTTCAACAATATGGCCGCCATCAACTGTCAAAGTTCGGAAGTTCCTATATAGAATTAGTAGGATCAGCTTTCTGTTGAGCATCAATTTTGTCCATCGTTTCACCAAATCGAAGTAGGAGAAGGTTTCTAGGGTTTCTTTTCTCCTTAACTAGTTTGAACTTGTAGTCTAGTTTGAAAGTCTTTCATGGGTCGAGGACTGACACTATATTTTGAACCGCAGTTACATCTGCACCAGGATATTAGAAAGGCCCATGGAGTACATAAGCAGACCCTTGTCGTCAGTTAAAGGTGTTCATTATCAAACATCCGTCGTATCTGCGTCATGACGTAGTGTTTCTTTTAGAATGACGCAAGTTCTACCTTTAGCCCACTAAGAGTTCCTCCACCACCATCTCCCGTTCAGAAACCTTTAAAATAGCTCTTAAGTTTCCTTATAGACTCAAATGTATCGAATTTGGTATTCGACGACACCATTGCAATATTTTCGTTTGAAGAATTCCTCCTCTTTCGAGGTTCTTTGGGTGCGACTTTTGAAACACTAAATATATAGTTCACCCCAAAAGTCTGGTTGTTCACTATTTCAAGTGTGGAGTTAGACTTAGTTGAATCGTAAGACTAAGTTATTGATATGATGGTTCTTTTTCGGAACCGTACTTGCGTACTTGCCACACGACTTCCGGTAGGACTTTGTAGCAGCCTCTACTTTCTAACATTCATTCAAGGTTGCCTCTTGTTACATCCTTCTTACTAGTCCATTCCGGTGAACAAGCTAGCACTTCATAAACAGTGATTGGACTAGTTTAAGAGCAACTTGGGGTTTCTTAAGAAAAGTAAATAATTAAGAATGCTAATGGCCTTGAATGCTGTATTGATAGTTTGAAACCTGAACCCTTTTTGTATCCAAAATAATTAAGAACTGAACTCTGATTCGTCTTGTAGGTTCTAGTTCTAAAACATCGGACTCTCATTGCTGCTAACTTGTATTTAACCTTGAAACCTTGTCACCCTAGTTAGATCCAGAGAACTCTTTCCATAGTCTCCATTTCTTGAGTTTCATATTTTTGACATGTCCTACATTTTGTAATACGATTGCACCCACTTCTTACACCCTAGATGGTACAGATAGTTTCAGTAGCTTTGGTCAAGTGCAGATATATTCAAAACTCCATCCAAGTTGAATATCCCTTTTCAATGTCAACCAATATTTTTTATTTGTTGGCACACAAATTCTCTCCTACCTGCCTCAGTACTTGTGTACATTCCGGGGCTCCCCGTAACCATACTGGGTCAAGAGATTCTCTCCACATTTTGCTCCTTAAAACCTAAGCAGAATATCTTACTGAAATTTATAAATAGTTCTTGTGGTTCCATGTCTATCTATCTATTTCTAGTTATTTGCTTACACTTGGATTTATCCTTGTACATGCCATCATCCTTCTCTATCAGATTTCAAAACCCACTTTGTACGATTCAAGTTTATTTTTGGGAGTTTTTTTGGAAAAGATTTATGCTTCTCTCAACGACCAAACGAACGAACGAATGAAACGTTTCATATTTCAACATGTAGGATTAAATTGAATCCTTCTGTCTCTCTCGCTGTCGCTCGACAGCAAACAAAGCCAGGATTCGGGTTCACAGGACCATTCCGCCCGCCACCGAATGGATAGACAATATTAAATTACTCTTTTGTCATACAGAGCGGGTGAGGTGGCAAAGCAGTTGCAATTCCACTCTTGCATTGAATAATTGCAGTGTGGTCATGTAAAATGTTTGCGCAACACTCGAAAACTACATTTCCCTATCCATACATATGTATATATACCAAGAGGAGTATTAATTGTATGCGAGCACTTGAGAGATACACCAAGTGCTGTTGCGTTGTTCTGTAAGAGTGTGTTCTATGTCTACCACACGTTCGTTCGCTCGTCGTCGTCGTCTCACGTCAAGAGATTTTCGTACACATTGTTTTCGTAGGGCGCGTGCTTAACCGCCCCCGGGTTGTTATGATGTATTGTCTGCTGACAATCGGTGTGCCTTTGCAATCTTGAATGGGGTGGTTAAGGACCACCCGGTATCTGTGTGTTACACACAATGAATATGTGATAAAATTTAATTTCGTAAAATTCTGACTCATTTTGAATTGTGTGTTTGGCTTTCTTTTGTAGCACATCGTGGGATAATATCACCAAGCGTTGTTGAGCATACTTCGCACGTAGCTGTGTCTCAGGATGAAGGTGCTGTCCTGTTGTGTGTGGCGCAAGGATGTCCATCACCGGAGTATAGGTAAGTTAAACATTTTAGGAAAACTTATATTTAAGAGAATCCTTGCTAAATTTTGTATTTCAAATCGAAGACTGAAACAAAGCTATTGAAGCTGAGGGCTAAGCTGTAAAAGTGTTTAAGAGGGGTATGATTAAGAGCCTTTGAAGCACATTAGTAGGAACAAATATAGGATGTGGGTTGCGCCAGGTGCAGTTTTACTTATTTTCACTCATTTTTCACAGCATTGCATAAAACTGTGTTTGTTCAGACAGCCGAATGCAAACTTAGGCCAAAGGATAGTCTTCAACCTCAACCCTAGCTGATCTTCAAGCCATCAGTGAAAATTCGATTGCATTAGTTCCTTAGAGTCTTGTGAAATGAATCTTGGGGTGGGAAAGATCGAGCATAAATCTGCACAGTAGTCTGACTTTCGGTACCCTAGTGTCATTTCTGATTTTGATATCATCAGAGCAGAGTAAAACTTATGGGGAAATACCCGTTGCAGTCAAGACAAGTCGTTGTGTCAAGACTTATGAAACCTTGTTCTACTTAACTATTTAGAGGTATAACATTTTCTAAGTCGATCAGCATACGTCATAGCAATAACCTCTGACAGTTCTTAGTCCACTAGCCAATGAATTGCTCTGTCTTTTAATTTTTGCACCGAAAGGGGTATTACACCATTGAGACCATGGCATTAATGAGTCAAGAAGTTGCCTTTGTTTTACTTACCCAACTTTGGACTTTAATTTATGAGATCTTCGAGTTAAGGATTCTACATCACTTAAAGTTAAAGAGATTGTAGATCTTTTGAAGAAAGCTGACAAGCCCGCAGATAATTACATCTTTATTGGTCCAGGCTCAATATTCTTGTGGAAGTTAGGTGGCTATCTGAAGCATCCGTTTTCCTCTTGACGCTTGATTTTATAAGACGGCTAATAAAGCCTCCCAGAATGTGAAGTCCACTCACGATCTGTCGGTTAGATTTTTGTAAAAAGTTCTTTGGTCTGTCAACAGTTTCTTTGGTCTATTTAGGTCCTAGATCTTTGTCTTTATTGTTTCTTCCTTATCTGTTCTTATATTCTTAACCTGAAGACCGGTCCCGATACAGCAAATGCAATCTCTAATACTTTTCCCTTCGGGTTGGGTACGAAAACTCCAAAATTAAAAACCCCAAACTAAAATCCCCAAACCAAAATCTCCAAAACCAAAATCCCCATATTGGGAATCTGTATTGTCCAAAATCGTTTAGAAGCACAGGTTTTTGTTATATTCCGAGTTATGGCCTTATATCGCCTTCGCCAAGCAAGTAATAGAGCAGAAAAGCGGAGCGGTAATCGCAGGACAGTTTGGAGATTTTCTTTGGGGATTTTTCAAAAGTTGGGGAATTTGGGGTTTGGGGATTTTGCACTTGTGTATTATGTAGGTATCCCTTTCCCTTCCACCCATATCCATCTTTTGAAGGAAACTTCCATACCAGTTTGTAGCTTATTTAGTCTACATAAGCTTGACGGACTTGAGAATCAAATTTATATTTCATTCGTATAGACTTGAAAGAAGTTCTCTAAAAACTCTTCCCTTTGTGATTCCTGGTACTAAGTTCTTTGGCTTGTTGGCTGCGCTTGTGCCACTGGAAACCAAGCTTTAATGGCTCCTCTTATGCAGATTAATTTTTTTTTTTAATTCTTCTAGGGGTTTCACGATCACATCCAATTAAGCGCAACCCGTATGTACATTTTATGTGATGCCAAGTCTATGGGTGCATATATTTCAGTGGGATTAGGTAGCATTCCGAGATCATTGACAGTGTATGTGAATATTTGCTAGCCTTTGTGGAATTTGTCTAAAACGAGGCTCTTCTTAGTGGATATCCCCTAGTTGTGTTCATTGTGGTGGTTCATCTTATGCAATTATGCCCCTCAATACTAAAAAAACAGCGAAAAAGCCGATTTCTTTGCAGTCTATTGCATCCTAAGCTAATTTTAGTAAAATATGGGATTCATCACATATTATAACCTTTCCCACTGACTTCATTAAGAACAAGGTAAGGCTGATTGGCGAAACAGACTTTTGTTGGTTGATGTCTGCCTTTTGCACTTTCGAAATGAAAACAGCTTTTGAGACAACATTACATCTTAAACGAGTTCCTTTCCTTCTCCATTTTGGGGAAACATAAAACAGATTATGCTTTAATCTCTTTTTGAAAGATTCCCTTCGAGCGAATGATTTCTATTTTCCGAAATTCAATTTCAAAAAGGCATTAATTATTATTCAATCACTCTCCCACTCGTTAGCTCATCGTGCCGCCCATAAAAGCTCTCTCTCTATCTCTCTGGTGCAATCAAATAATACTTAAAATTAAATCCACAGTGACAGGTGCATTGCGAGGCGGCCTTCATCCACCCAACCTACACCAACTCTCATCATTTTAATCCAATCGAAGTATGAAGAGGAAAAAAAAGAAAAAAAAAAATTAATAATTCTATATTGGCAAACGTTTTGATCCTTTGGAACTGAGCCAGAATACTAAAATGAAGAAAAAAAAAAACCGAAAAAAAAACAAGATATGTATAATAATAAAATTAATAATGAATAACATATACGGCACACCTGTACCGCGCACCGCTGCTGTCGCCGAAACGTTTTCATCCTTCACCTGCGCTCAAATATTTAATTCAATAAACATTCAATGAGCGTACGTGTCCTCCCTGTTCAACGAAAGCGCGCCTCATTCACAAATTCTCGCTCCACGCTTTCCAGTAATTACGTGGGAAAGCCTACACCTATCCCAACGGCTGTGGTCCTATGAATGAATATGAGACGGAGATGGGATGTGCAGGACGAGAGAAAAACAACATGGAAACAGATCCGATGGATTGTATTTATTGAAGCGTTTGATTAACCAGGAACCGAGCTCTGTCGCTGTCCTTTGCATCTGTTTCTCTCTCTCTCTGTCTTTCTATTTTTCGCTTCTTTTTGATTTTAATGCTTTCGAGCGAATAACAAAGGATGATATATAAAATAAATTAAAACCAACAAAATGGGTCGCAGAAATTGCCTTGCGCAGCAGGAATATCAATCAATTCATTTTTATGCATTTTATATAACTCTTCTTAATTTTTTTTTACGATATATAGGCTTTTAAGTGGTGAAGGCAGATCGGTTTTATTACATTTTTCTGAATTTTTTTTTTGTTATTTGTTTTGTTGATAATGAATGGAAATGAATTTAAGTGCCACTAGAGGGATACGAATCTGGTGTGGACACATGTCAACGATGCATGAAAGTCCTTTAAATTATTGAAATTTGAATATTTGTCATAAAATCATGTAACGACTCATTGAATGGTTAAAGCGTTATGACTGGTGAAGGACTGATTTTAATTTTAAGTCTAGGGTCGACCTGGATTTTGTGACCTACTTATTTGCTTGTAACAATGGAATTCGAAAATATGACTGGATACTGAGTAACCCTGTCTACTAGATAGAAGGGATATAAACTTCATCTAGTTTATTTTGGAAAAACATCCGCGAGTTGTGTCCTTAACCAGTGTTACTTCTTTGGAAAAACAAAATTAGATAGTTAAGCCCTTGAACGCTTTGCTGTTGAAATGTAAGCTTGTCGTGAAGATCTCTGATCGCACAACTCAAAAATTATTATGAAATCTACGTCAAGCGTCTTTTCAAATTAAGTCTGGCTGTACCAGAGTTGTAAAAGAATGCATACTTTTGGGATTTAATTCTTTTACAGCTCTGACTTACACTCAAACTCCACATTCAAGCTTTAAGGAAGGCCCAGTCTGTTTCGAATTAGTAGTACCTTCAATATTTCTCAAACTTTTATCGAAACCTCCAATTTGAGCTTTTGATATGATTCCAAGCCTATCATCGTGCTAGGTTTTGATCATTTTAATTTCTTTTTTTTCGGAAGGTGGAAATCTTCATAGATAATGTGGGCCTGTGCTCATCAGCATGCGAGATTTTTACGCACTTAAACAACATCCCTTGCACTGTTTCACTAAATTCCATGTGTAGCCATCTGGTTTTTCCAATCATTTATGTCTTTCTAGAAGAAGTTTTTTTTTTTATAATTAGCGCGCGCTAAAGGGGATATGGCTACCCTTAAACTAGAGCACGGGCATTAGGGAAATTAGAGCAGAGAGAAAGGAGGTACCGGTGCACGTTGGTTTTAAATGTTTGAGGTTTGTAGTGATGAGGAAACACAGAGCTAGAAGAAGATGTAGCAAAATACTAAACAGTATCCGTATACTGACTCACCTACCGTCCGTAGAGAGAACTTCTTCGCCTACCGTCCTTAAATACGGCCTTACCCGAATGAGTTCAAACTCAACCTAACACCTATCTTCTATATGTATCGCAACTTAATCTAAAACCTATCTTCTATATGGAACTCAGTTCAAACGGTATCCATTTACTGTCTCATCTACCGTTCGTAGGGAGATTTTCCTCGCCTATGTATGTAGCGCAAACCATGTTACTGAAAACTTGACGTCTAGAACTGTTTTCCTAGTTCTGCAGAAGTTTCGGTAGTCGCATTGAAAGTGTGTCGTGTCCTCTTCTGCATTGCCAGAGCTTCTTAAGAGGTCGGTAGTAGTTAGTCCCTTTTTTGTTCAGATACGTCGCCAATAGGTTGTGGCCTGTGAGAATGCTGGTCACTAGTGCTAAGTATGGTCTGTTGAGTGTACAAATTCTTCTTGTTATCGCTACTTATCTGCATATTTCATCTGCAATCTACGTCTTCTATGGGAGTCAGAGTTGAATTGATCAACCATTATTTGGTTCAGGTTAGATGCTATTGTAAACAGTTAATAGGATTTTTCATTGCCATCTTTGACCCTGAGCTTTGAGCTTTTTATTAGATTCTTACTAAGTCTTTGCACAGTCGAGGCCATTTGGTAAATGTTGACGATTTTATAAACTTTAGAGCTCCACCTCAACCTTTGCCGATACCGCAGCCTGGGCGACCTGTCTAAGAAGCCACCAAAAACCATTTTCAAATTCATAACGAATTCGGGAAGGTTCAAGGATAGTTTATTGTTGGTTGGTGGAACGATTCAACATAGTTGGATTGCGTTTCGTATCTCGAATTCATATAAAGATCTTTCTTATGAGCAGCGTGGAGAGTTAATTTGATTATGTCGATGGATAGACTCCAGAACGAAAATTTTCCTGTTCTGCTTCAAGTGTATCCTCAAGACTTGTCAGAATTAAACAAACTTGTTTCGTCTGAGTATCCGGATCGAGGAAATATTTGTCTCTTTACTGGGACTTGTTTGACTTTATGATTATAGAAATTAATATATGACTTGTCTTAACCTTTCACAGGGTGTTGGGTTGCATTGAGAACTCCGTCTTCTTTCTTTTTTATAACCATCCACGTCGACTTGAATGGATTAGGAACCTGCCAGCCAGACTGAAATTTAAAGTAATCTCAATAAGTTTTATGTTGTCTTCATCCCAGAAACAGCATTCCTTGGCAAGGTGCCCGGCTAACAGAAAGTTCAAAATTGTTAGTAACGAGCGTGCTGAGAGCTTCATTCGTATCCATTGTTCCGCAAATGGCTTGCTTAGACTCAAAAAAGTTGGGTTGTGGCTATTAGCACCATTGATACGACTCCATTCATTTCTTGTTTGGGCCTCAAGCAAGCCGACCAGAACTGAATGTCTCAATTATTGAAATTTCCAAAATTAACGTCAACCAAAAACTGGAGTTTGGTACTTGTGTCTCCAAGATGGATGTTGGCGCAATAGCAGTCCTTTTTCAGGTTCCACATTAGACCACATGAGCTATCTTTGACATGCCTCCCTAGACACTACCTTTTTTGAATTGAAAATTGTCTGCTTGTTTCTAATTTATCTAAATTTGTATAAGCTTCGACTAAGAGGAACGAACGGAATATTTAAGAGAGACTATGCGTGCTATCGCTTACATCTTTGGACAAATAGTGAAGGATGCACTCAGTTTTAGAGAATTGACAAATTATTACGAATGTGGTTCGTATGTGGCAATGTCCTCTTGGAACAAGTTTGGTTTTTGGGTCGTATGTCTGTCAAAAGTGCCAACATTTGACTAGTATCGCCTTTGTCGAACCAAATTTTGAACTTATTTTGTCTAACTTTGCCTAAGTCATCGGAACTAGAGAGAATCCTTTGCCTTGGGTAAGCGTGCAAAACTTCCTTTGATGGGTCACTTATTTAACCAGTGATTCTAAGGAACTTAAAGACTTAGTTTAAATTTTTTTTAAATATTTTAGGTTAGCTTTGCTGTAAACTTAAAACTCTTACTTCTAGTGGCTTCTACTCTAGTAAAGACTTCCATAAGTTCAATTATACCGCTCCGCTGTAAAATTCTGAGGTTAATCCAACGCATTGTTTTAGGTTACCTCTGTGCATTCACGACCTCTCGGTGAACTCATAAAGAAAGCAATCACCATACGATTAAAATGGTGCAGTCTGTGGTTCCACCAGAGTCTTATTGCACCAACTTTACTGCTTTTGTTTCAATTTCGCAAATAATTGTGTGCATGCGGTCATGTGTCATATGCACGGAGAGTCCTTTACCTCGAGTGCTGTGTTTGTTAAGCACGTGTGCTACACAGTAGTACCACCTTAACCACAAAAGCCCACGATACCCAAACTAACACCCCAAAAACTACCGTCAGTGTAGTATGATCTTCTAATTTATTTGCTTCACAGTATAACTGTAAAAGGTATCCTTTCATTCGCCGGCTTAGTGAACCAAGTGTTGCACAAATGGCTTTTATTACATTGGCAAGATGTTTTATTAAAATTAGTGAGAAGCAGGTCCTTTCTCTTGCTTTCGTTTGTATGTGTGTGCGTGTGGGATTTCAAATGAGTAATGGCGGCAATAGAGGGTGGTCTAGGTAATTATAAACATTCTCTCGCATGGATCTGTTACATGGAATAGGGACTGTCATTAAGGGTTTTTCGCTTAATATTACCGCATTTGACTGAGGGAATTTCGAAAATTTTTGCTAATAAAATTTGCAGGGTTAAGGATATGCCGCACAAAGATATACAGAGAGATACGAGAGGATTAATCCCTTGGGTGGTATCTTATCAAATTTTGAATTTTATGGAAGAGACATTTATTACGCTACTCGTGGCGTAGCGTAACATATGTCATTAGATGCGGATGGAGCGCACGTTGAAATGGGTTGATAACCCAATTCTATTGGGGTTGTTGATTAATTGTAATGGGATATGTTAAGGCTGAAGGTTTTGTGTTTTAATCAATTCGCTAGGACGAACAACCTAATTTGGTGATTGTTCGAGTTGATAGGCAGAAAAGTTGGTGGAGCGGATAATTTAGGGAACATAATGACTAAATTGGAGAATCTGCTAAGGCTTTGATTATTATTAACTCGAGTCTTAGGTGAGATTAGGTAGAGATGGGTGCTGTGTGTAGATCGCTAATTGTGTCCTATAGATTCTCGAAGAAGTGAATGTCAAGAGACGTCATTTTTCTTTTGAATATTGCAGGAGTATGTAGCTTATAGAGTGAACTACTTCGAAGGAATTTCAATAAATGATTCTAGATTAACCACCTTTTTCGAAGTTGCTACGGTAGTAGGAAGACGGATGCAATTCTGACCAGCTACTTGCAAGTTTATCATTGTTTGCGTTGCCAGTAAAGAGTCACTACATTGGCTGTTGATGTTGATGTTGATGTTGATTATGTTCCAGCTTCAGTTTCGTTTCGTTTTCTCGAACAACAAGCGTCTCCGTCCAACTAAATAGTTTATCAGTTGCTTCCAGTTTGCCTCCAGTTTCACACACCAAGTTAGTTGAAGTACCTTTTCATTTGCGCGTGGCATCTGTGCCACGCTGTTTCTCTAATATGCGGGGTTGGTTTCGAAGGCTTTTTAGGCCGGAGAGCCGAGCTAAATATTCCAGCCATTTTGGTCGTTGTATTGAAACTCTTCTCACTATGCAGATATCGCTTCTTCTCCATTCATCGTCTATGCATACGGGCCCGTAGATAACCTAAACGATTTTTCATTCAAAACAACCGAGGGCGACCTTGATAGAAGGCTTAGTCCAGATAGCAAAATGTCATTAGATCATGTCAATAGACGTTCTTATGTATGTGGCCTAAACTAGATCAAAAATTCTTTGGCTGGCATGGTTATTACTAACACTATTAAATATCAGCACAGAAACAAGAGTCAGCAAAGGACACTGTTTCATTGGCAGGAATGCAACGACTTAACCTCTTTTCAAACAACTTCTGCCGGAGCTGCGGAGATGACGAACTGGAAGATGTCAAATATTACTTCCTTTGTACTTTAGGACTTTTCGTTGGGAGATATTGATGGATCAACGAAAGCGGACGTTAGGAACCTCCAAAGCTTCATTAAAATGAATGTATTTCAATCTTAGTGTGTCTGTTCTTACGTCGGGGAAGGCAGTTGAAGTTAGAAAAACCGTTGCATGTTTATCCAACCTGAAGTGAAACCTTATGCTGTAACGCTCTATGAGTTTAGTAGATGTGGACAGGGAACCTTTCGTGAAAAATAGACTATAATCCTCTTCTTGCTTTCGAGCCCTGTCGCGAGCTTCACACCACAAATATTCACAGCTCATGCTTGCCCTCAGTGAGTCTCTAAGTGAATTTACAAGTCATTCGCAACGTTCTAAGGAAGGCCTTCTTAGGCTCCAAAACACCGCTTATAGGCTTTATTCCAAACAATTCATCAACTTTTGAGGTCAATCTTTGTTCAAGGAATTAACTTCGCATCCTAAAAGACTTCAGACCATGTCTCTGTTCATGCGACTTATTTCTAAACTGCTCCACATAAAACCCATAAGTACCGGCACATTACCAAAGAATCCGCATCTTCCAACGATCAAACAGATCGATGTTTATGTAATGGCATTTAAAACTCATACTCCTTTCGCAAAAGGACCTTCGTCACAGTTGTATTCCCAATTTTTACGCCACAGCTTCGTCTCAATCATTGACGAGCGAATTGATGGATACACCATTTGGTGTGTGCACATTTTTAACGGAGTCGGCCTGATCCCACAGCTTGTGTGTGTGTCTGTGTTTGTTTTTCTGTGTAGAAGAGAGGATATAAAAAAATATCCTGTCATCCTCAATCCGCTCGTATAAATTTATACAGCGTTAAATTATGTGTGTATTTTTTTTCTTCTCTTTATTTACCCACCTCTAAACGAAGGTGGGAGGGTGGTGGAACGATGGCAAACCGAGTTGAGGGATGCCCAAGCTCATGCCATTCTCCACCGAAGTAGATCACTATCTACAGGAAGGTATACTGCATACGTGTGCACACGTATATTAGTTTGTGTTGATGTTTATATTTTTTTTCTTGTCCTCTTTTCCTTTTTTTTTTTAATGTGAACAAAAATCAAAAATGCGATGAGTATTAGAGTGGCAAGCAGGCAGGGCCTAGAGTGTAGTAGAATCCCGCCTGGGGAAGGCACATATCCTTTTTTCGTTGCCGTTGTTGTTGTTGTTTTGCTGATGCCTTTTACAACCGAAGCCTTTAGCATAGAATTTCTCTGTCATGTGCAGTCATGTGGTAATGTTGAGGCATATTACAGATTTCACTGCTTTTACATCTTATATTTGCTGTAAGGACACTTGTGCTTGTGCTTGTGTGTTGTTTTTGTTTTTGTATTAGTGTGTGTTATTACAGCAAAGTGTATGGATGGGTGTAGATGAGTTGGTTCACATGATGATGGTGTAGAAAACGCCAAAGTGTTTAAATATGTAGCAAAGTAAAGTATGTGAATGTCATGGGACAAATAATAATAATGAAAAACGAGAAAAGAAATAGATAAAAGGAGAGAGGGAGAACGAAAATGAAGGAAAAACAACAACAACAACAACAACTGAATAACGATTTTAAACAAAAGGAAGTAGGAAGAGGATGTTGGAGATCATAAAAAGGCATAACAAAGCACCCCTATGCCTTTTTGCAGGAGCTACGCTGTACCGCTTGGATGATATTGTAAAATCCACACGATGATGGTTGGTAGGTGGATTGACGGGCATAATACACCCAGATTCGTTGGGGGTATGTGTACAATTTTCAAACGTGCTGATGCATAACTTCATTTCATAAAAGAGCAAGAAACGGAGCACACACAGAGAATAATGAGCGATATATTTTCGCCTCTTCAATTCACCGTCATTCGCTGTATCTTCTCTCTTGTCACAAGGCAGGGAGGTGGAAATGAAAATAAGAAATCTCACAAAAAAAAACTGAGAAAATTGATGGAATCCTGCTGCTTTTCAACTGGTAGAGTGTGTAGGTTTATGAAATCAATTTAGATCCCTCTAGGACGATGGATCTTACCAGCACTCCCACCAGCTCTCTCTCTCTCTCTCTCTCTTCACCGCGTGTACTTAATCACTCGCAGATAATTCAATAAAATTTTCTGATGGATTTGCAATAAATTTGTGCGTTTTTTTTTTTGTTGTGTCTTTCTTCTCTCGATTCTGCCATAACCGATGAGTGAAAAATGTAGATTTTGTAAATTTTATGGAGCGGGACTCAAGATACGCAAGGTTTTGTTGTGGAAAAATCCGAAACGAATGACTTATTTAAAGCAGGACGATTCATCATGGTGAATTGTGTTTGAGCGGCAAGGGAATGGAAGGTGTAATTAAATTTAAACGAAAGCAATAAAGTTAATTTATGACAGCACCAGAGAAAATCCGGGTTGGAGTAGTCCTGCAAATTAATTATTTCTTCTTTTTTTTTCAATTAATTTTACTTGAATCAAGTCCAATATAATCCCGTACCCGAGAAGTGCTTATTTTACTTTATAGTCCCAGTCCAGTGTAGGGCAGCTGATGCAGACCTTTGTTCTCCAAATGACAAAAGATGGCGTCATTCCTTGTTTATGGAAAAGTCTACTAGCAGTTCCTACAATGTTTACGTCTATATCTACATCTAGTCCCCGAGCAGGATTATTTGGATGAAGAATTAACAACTTGCAATGAAAGGGCAAGTAGTCAAACATCTTTTAAAAGGAAACTCACGTCTTTGTCAGGTGTGTCCATTTCAACTTTAGCTGAAGCAACACATTGTGAATATCTTAGACAGCGAAGCTGCTTTTGAAATACTGAGTTCCAATAAAATTAGTTCTAAAATGCTGTGGGAACTCCTTGATCACCTCAACGACCAAAATAAGTTCAACAGTGTCACCCTATACTTGGTGGCCGGCCACGTTAGAGTAAAATTTTAAGAATAGGCCGTCAAAGTAGTAGAAAACATTCGCGATCTTTGTAAAGGGCGTTCGGTCTTCCATGTCGGTGAAGCTGGGAGTCAAAGATCCTCTTGGCTAGAGCATTGTTTTCTATTCGCTAGATGTAATCATGTCAATATAGTCGATGTCTCTTGGTTTTAAGACTATATCTGCATTGCGATAAAGGGTTGACGATTTAATCTTCATCTCCATTCGCCCACTTTACACCTCAAGACGATGAATGCTGTCATATGCAGCTTTAAAGTCGATGACGATGTGGTGAGTTTCGACTTAAAAATTGTTGGTCATTTCCTCAATGTGACCGATGGAAGGCTTGAAACGTTCGCAGAATCTGTCAGATAGGATCTTATATGCAACGTTTAGCAGGGACATGTCTCTCGTTAGTTCTTGTAAATCATGGAATCGTCTTTTTTTAAGGCATATGCAGCTGATAATTCAGTCATCGGGTGTGTTTTCATCGATCCGTATTTGCTTCAGGTCTTGGTTTACGAGCTCTAACAAACCGTCACCTACATTTTCAAAACACTCTGCTGGTAAGCCATACGAGTCGGTAGCTTTGATTTGTTTTTTTTTTAGTTGCCCCAACCTTTTCTTAACTGGGGGGAGGTACGGCTTCTTCGTTGACTTGATTTGAGTTCGGGTTCCCCTTTGGTCCTGACACTTAGTAAGCAACTTCTGGAAATTCTGCTTGAACACATCGCCAATTCCCTCCGTCTCGGTGACTATATTTCCTTCACTGTTTCGAAGAACCTATTATCGGGATTCCTATTGAAACTCCAGATGTTGTTGCACTTATGAGACTCATCGACCATCTTGAGCTAGGGGAACGTGTAGACCTTTTTCTTTTTACGCGACATTTTTTGCTCTCCTTTCTGCTTTAGCTGCCTTGGTTTTGTACAGGCTCCGTATGATCTATCCAGGTGGTCATAAAATTCCGCTTTGTAGGGCATTCAGCCTCCTCGGTCGGCTGATTTGTAGCATACCTATAGCTTTGATGCGGTTCACAGTCACGCAATCACTTATCAATGATCCTTGACCGTAACCAGTTTCCCATGACAAATCTGTATCGTAACATGTGCAATTGCGTCTTTTTAGCATTTTTTCATGACGGATACTCTTCTCTATTTCCAGAATTTTAGAAAGGCTTAAACTTTTCCTTTCCTTTTCATCTTGACAAACCCATGTAGTGTCTGAAAGAAACACTCGTTGTAAAGTTGCTAATCCCTAAATTATCCATTGAGCTACATGCTGCAACATCCTACAGTATAACCAACTAAACTCTACTCTTTAACATTGACAGCATCAACCTCGAATGACCCTGACCGATTCCAAATGGAACCCGTGGTTAAATAATCTACCATCTCTACATTTCACAGTCAATTAAAGCACATTTCCTCCTCTTCACTACATTCTTGCATGGACTTCCCGTCCTCAAACCTATTTTCGCAAAAAAACAATATGACTGTCTGCGGTCCGGTGTAGCCGCGTTTTATAAAAGCACGCCTCTCGCAAAACAACTTAAGGTCTACACAGGACCGAACGATCGTTTTAATGACTTCAAACGAACTTATCCGTCGCGCATTTGAAATGATAATAGTCCCGTCGAGGACCGCAAATTAATATAAAGCTTCCCGTGGTAAATTCATTCCCCAACGTTGCCAGCTATTGGTATTTCTCTTTGCAGATATTATTCTCGTACAGTGGCCCCGCACAGTCGGCGGCGGTTGCTCGCACAATATTCATTTTAATCCTTTAATACATTATGCACTGGAGTGTCCTTTAGAACTACAAATACAACCATACATGTGTGTGTGTATGTTTTTTTTTTTTTTTTTAATTATAGCAATAATTTTATGTTGAGAATATATTCCTTCCCTTGCTCGCGTAAAAGGTAATAACCAAACCGAACTTCAGCACCATACACCAACAACAACCTCTACATGTACAGACAGCGAACAAAATAAAAAATCCTTTAAAGGAGCTCCCCACACAATTAGTATGCAGACGAACGGGTAGTAAAGGATTCAAATGAAAAATGGCATAAAATGTGAGAAAAAAAAAAAAATAAGTACAGAGCCAGGGATTCAGGATTCCGCCATGATTTGCGGGAATTCTCGAACGAGGAGGAGTCCTCCTATCAGTTTTAAAGGGGAGTAATCGGGCGAACGACGACTATCACCACGTACACAACTTGGTGCGAGTAGAAAAGTAGTAATAGTAGTTGTACATTGTAGTAGCTATGCAACATTGCAAGTTGCCAGTCTAGATACCAGATGGCGGCGGCAGCTGCACCAGTCTCTCCCCCGAACCACGGACAAAAACTCATAATCATTGTCATTAATTACTCTCTATGTAGATGTATCCTCTGTGTGTGTATGGCATTCTCGTTTTTTTTTTGCTCGCTTTTCCTGCTTATATTTCATCATCATAATTATCATCAGCATCTCCATCATCAGCAGGAGCAAGAGCAGCAGTATCGTCCTGTTTTTATAGAGGGATTTTATCGTATGTGCGTATGTTACACTACAGCGAGAGTGAGTATTAATATTCAGAAAGGCGAGTTTCCGCGGCTTTTAGTCCTCGAACGTCACCACGTATCAAAAAAAAAAAAAAAAAACCCCAAATGTGAGCGCGCACACAGCCATCAAGCCAAGCCCTGCCTCCTTCATCCAACACCCCATCGCAAAAAAAAAGGATAAAAAAAAACCTAAATTATGAATTTTTATTGTTAGTTTTGAAGTATGTACGTTGACTCTCGTGTGTATTCGTATCTGTTGATGGGAGGTTGGAAGGAGATATCCAAGCTTTTGTTTGAATTTTTATGCCTATCCTCCCACAATGTTAAAAGGATAAAATGGGATTCCCATTATTGTTTTTTTTTCCGAACTGAAAGCATTGAGTGCACGGACAAGGGCGGCCCTGTTGTCTTTTGCATTTCGATTAAAAAAAAAAAACGTATTCCTTTCCCAACCCCCCCGCACCTAAACGCATTTGTGCTGCCTATGGGATTTGAACGGAGAAAAATTTGCAGAAATATTATCCTTTCGACTGCATCTAGGTCTTGGCCGTGTTCATGGTCGAATAAAGAGGAATCATGTTGCAGATAGGGTTTGTTTTTTTTTTTTTCATTTTTTTT
This sequence comes from Criorhina ranunculi, assembly GCA_951813785.1. Taxonomy (NCBI): domain Eukaryota; kingdom Metazoa; phylum Arthropoda; class Insecta; order Diptera; family Syrphidae; genus Criorhina; species Criorhina ranunculi. The sequence continues at coordinate 51,510,114 of OX638382.1, forward strand.
TGTTTTAAACTTTAACTTAACAAAAGGTGCTAGAAAAATGTTGCTTTGAAAGGTGAGTGCAGAAAATAGTTTCATGAAAAATGGTTTCTTTTAGTGGAACCATAAGGACCTTGCTCTGTTTCGTGTAATCCTCGTGGGACTGATATTTTTTCATTATTTCAACGGAATTTACTGATTCCACCATCAATTTGCGGCATTACGGCAAGTAAGACGACAAGTCTTTAGGAAGTTTTGAGGGTCATCTCTTGTTTCTAGCTTAAGATTTTTTCGCACTTGAAGACCCACTTGGCTGAATTATTATTGCCATTTTCCCCCGATATGTCCGAGATAGTATAACCTTGCCAAATCTTTGCTGCTCTGAACTGCGCTAATTTCTAAGAACAGCAAATAGAGTTGAAGGTGGTTTAAGAATTTTGTTCTCAAAAGAGCTCAAGGAAAGCGGTTCTTCTTCTAAAATGTTCCAAAAGTGGTCACTGCATCGACTCAATGTACCTTTAGTTGGCGGTTGGTTGAAATTTGTTTGCACATGTCATCTCTTTGGACGTGCTTAAGTACGTTAAATCGAATTTCTTCTTCGGACAGCTTTTCTTCGTGGGACAATCGAGCGTTGAAGTAGACTCTAGATCGAAATCCATTAGTCTGTCCAACCTTTAAAGGCTTCCTATTCAGAATCTTGTCTGGAGTTTGTAGAATGTTTCAGATCTCACCGAATTTTTCTTCGCATCGCAGAGTGTCATTACCATTTTCTTCGTTCACTTCGATACGATTCAACCAGAAAACAACTGTTAACAACCGACAGAAGCTAACAAATGACAGTCTTAGTCAAGCTTTGAACCAAAATACGGTAAATTGATTTAAAGGCTCACAATGCTGCATTTGAACAGGATACTGAACACAGCATTTCCAATCGCAATATTAGCTTGGTTGGTGGAGCTGTTAAAAGCTTCGAAATCAATAAAACGTGTCTGAACAGTTGCCTTGGTATCGGGGGAAGACATAAAAATCCCCGGTCTTATTTCTTCTTATTGACCATTGATTTTTAAGACCACTCTAATACAGTATTACCTTTGGGCCTCTCAGGCTTTGATACAAGAGTTATAAGAATGCTCTTTCGGAATCTGTGCAGCTCAGACAAGTTAGGTAAATTGATCTAGAAAAATGGAAAAAGTGGTAGAAATGTCCGACCTCGTACTTGTTGTTTCCATTCAGAGAAATTTGTTGTGTTAATTAGACCCCAACTCTGCTTAGTTTTCCGCTAAAAAGTCTTAAAATGTACACAGGTTATAGAACCAGTTAGTAGACAGAAATCGCTGTTGCAAGGAAGTCACCGGTATGAAAAACATGGAACTCACGAAGCAACTAGCAATAAATGCTTCTTTTAACACCAAAGTGCTCCTTGCAGAAAAAAAAAAAAAAAACATAAACGAAACCTTTGAATGGATAAATAGGACGGCGCCGAGAATAACCCCTTTGGGATTATCAACTTTTGACATCTCTAACTTAACGAAAGTGGTCGACGACAACACATCTTCTGCATTCCTAAGCAATTCAAAAAGACCGAACGTGGTCAGTCGCGTCCAACTGATCAGAATTCCGGAATGAATGCAGACTGTATACAAGAAGAGTAAAAACTCATATTGTGTGTGTTTGAAGAATTGCATTATTGAGCTGATTCTCCTTTGAGGAACTTCTTAACAACTTCTGTGGTCAACTTGTCTATCGATCTCCTACAGTTCCATCCATTCGGTGGCTTACATTCATTCGCGCATAATTTTATGGTATTTTCATCATTTTGCTCAGTTTTATAGGAAATTTCTTGAAAAAGTTGAACCTATGGCTATGTCGTCTAAGGGAATTTCAAGAACAGGTGTTGCTTTGCACTCTATACCTTGTTTCCTAAGTTTTATGCTTTTTTTTCCCCATATGAGACATCATTACAAATTTTCAAGGTTTTAGGGGAAGTTGATCATATTATAACCCAAAACCTCTATCTTAGGTAGAAGGACTATGTATGTCCAGAGAAGGGAGTAAGTTTTTTGGTTGAACAAGTTATTACCGTCGTTTATGTATCGTATAGAGATCCCGAAACCCCTCCGTCCGTAAATATTTAGTTCATTATCATCCCGCTATACTTACTGACAATGATGCAAGGACACTTTTTTCTGTGTAGAGCTTGGTAATGAAATTAAATCTCAAAGTAGAAGCAGAAATTAAAGTTAATTTGCAAACTCAATATCAACGCCATGGCCTAGTCCTCGACAGATAACAAAAATATTATCAACATCTGCATAGTCCAATGCTTGATGATCGAGGACACCAACAAACCACAAGCAATACAGAATCCAATGTGGCAGCTATAAGCCAACAAAAGTGGGTTACAGACTGTGTGCAATATAGGGACTTTTATGCAAAAGGCATACGCCTTGTACAAACAGAGAAAAATTAAACCAAAAAAATAAAAATAAAATAAATAAAAATGAAAACACAAGAGAAAAATCTAGAACTAGGTCAGTCGGAGGTGTTGTGTAAACGCCTTTTGCAAAGCGACAAGCGGAAATAATACCATTGCCAACAATTTAATTTCTCCTCTTGTTTGTTTGTTTTAATTTAAATATTTAATCAGCGATGCTCCCCTTCTAAACGAATCAATCATCGAAAATTAATATTAATCCCATTGACCCAACCCACTGGCATTCAATAATGTAATTGAATTGGCCCGCCTTCATTAGGATCACATTACATCGTGACCACATCCTCGTCACGAAATAATTCATCTCTCTCCGACTGTAATAAACGGTCTTGAAAAATATTCAATTTAATAAAAATTGTATCCGCACACTTATTCCGAATGAAAGCATTCATCTTGAAACCCAAGCGTCCATTTCATTTGACCCCAAAACTAGACACACGTCCATACCTCTCCACGAAAAAAGAAAAAATGTATGAGGGTCAGTCCCGACAACAAATTGAAGACGCCTCGCTCACCCTGACCGATGGCAAAAATGTGATGATGGATTATTTCTTCCACAAAAGTGTTAACTCAACACAAAAAATTCTGCTCCTCGGATGATGGCCAAGAAAAGGATAACCTCAGCAGAAACTTGAGGCTTGGTGAGGGCAGTTAAATAAATAAGGGACATCCCCTTAAAAGTGAGAGAAAAAAAAAAAAAAGTAAATAAAATCGAAGCAAACGAAAGAAGGAACAAGAAAAAAAAAAAAAAACTTTTTTCAAAAGTGACGATAATGGTGAAAAATTTCCAACTTTTCGTCGCCTTTGAAATGGCCCTAAACCAACAGAATCACTGCCGCCGACCAAAGACGTCGAGGGAGGGGACCCCCGACACAAGTTGAATTCGATGAGAACAACTTTTCTTTTGCTGTTCTTTGGCAATCTTAAAGCGTTAATCGCACCCCTACTGTTGTCAACACAAATATCATCCCTTCATCTCGGGGGAGGCTGTGATTTTTAACCTTTTTTCTTGTTTTTTTCATCGGAGGGTAGTTCCGCGATTGATCCCCAGGGATTTGGCATGAAGTTAATGAATTTTTTTTCCCGTATTTGGCCCATTCCCTTTCAGTCTATCAGAAAGTGGTTGGAGATTTTTTTACTTTTTTCTTGGGTGCATTTGAATATTTAAGGAGCCTTCCGTTTGCTCCAAGGAAAAAGAAATTGGACACGAACAGACTGAATTCGATTGAACATGCCCCAGGAATTTAAACCGTTTGAAAAAATTGTTAAAACTGAAGCTCATCATCTTAGGAGTTTGGTTTATGAAGTTGTCTAGACATTGGTGGAATTTTTGAAATTAGAAACCAATTTTTGGAAGTTTAAATAAGTTTCTGTTTTGGACTCTACACAGCCAACCGCCACTTCAATGCATTGTTCAAACATTGTGATTTAACCTTAAGTTTTTACTGTCAAATGATATTTGACATTCCAAAGTATGAACTTGATAATAAAAGCCCAACACAAATTATATTTTCTTTAAAAAAACCCAAGGGGTTTATTTATTTTTGCTTCCCCATATACACACACTGTCAGCTCAGCGCCGGAGTAGGGACGTTGTCCTGGTCGTGGGGGCGGGATCATCATCTCTTTCTCCTGCACCTGTGAATATATAAGATAGACAACGCATGAGCACCTCTAATTAACTACCGAAACTATATTGTGCATTAAATACATAAAACCCCGGCGGTTTTTAAGTTATTAAAGTACAAACGGAAACGTGGAATGCGGAAGTCGTGCGAATCACGATCGCTGCATACGAAGCAGGAGAACACTCATCTTCGTATAAAGAAATAAAGGAAGGACAAGCGTAACACTTCGACCTGTCCTTCAAAATAAATAAGTGCAGGGAGGGCCCTGACCAGGTCATGAACCGAATGAGGAGGCATCTCCATCCCCACTCTTACCACATGCCTGGACTCTCACATCTCCGACTTGCACTGGCCTCGCCAACTAGGCAAGAGCCTCACGCACTCACGCACCCACAAATCCGGTAATTAGTCCGCTATTAAAAGTGATTTAACCCGATCACAAAGGAACACGAACGCGATGATTCACCGAGAATACTGAAGCGATACTTCTAAACTATCCTACAATACCTATACCAAAAATAATCTAACACCACTTAATTATATAATAATTGATGAATATAAATAAAAGGACGCAAAGACGAACACCAAAAAGCTCAGTGAGGCTTAACTCACAGATAATATCTTTAACCGATTTTAATAACAATAAAAGGGCGGACGAACAATAGGGCTCAGTGAGACTTAACTCACCTGAACTCCGTTGAGTTGATTATCTCTATGTAGTCTTCCCGATTAAAATCGCGCACCATCCACTCCACTTGAAAACTAAACTTCGAATGAGTCTTCATTTATATCCCGCTCATGGTCGGACATCAAAATTAGTATCTCATCCTTTCTTTTTTACAAAGAGATGTGTCGCCTTACACATATGATGTCTACCGAAACTACACGAGTACATAGGGTATGAGTGTGACGGGAAACCAAACAGACGATGCACAATTAGTGCGAAGTTATTTGTTTTTGCTACGACGATCGACCGCCGCAGATGTTCATTTTACCCTTAGTGGTAGGTATATTGAACGAAAGGGTCGAAAAACACAAACCATTGCACACATTAACGTGCGTAGTGTTTTCATAGATACGACGTACTAATGACGAAGTATCTTCGGCGGCGATTCGTCGTTGTTCTCGATCGAGTGCGACGATCCTCATAGAGAACGCAATAACAACCCAATGATCATAAACTTAAGTGGGATCTAATTTTGTTTGGCAAATACCCAAAAAAATAAAAAAATCGAAGACGTACCTTTTTTTTCCCTCCGTCTTACAGAAGTATTGTTCAATTAACTTTGGAACATTAAAGCTGTAATCACAGTTTACTAATTGAGTTTTAAAGGTGCCCCTTATGTGATTATGACAATCGGTTAGAGAATCCACTTAAACTTTTTCTAAAGAAACAAACAAGTGACACCTGTCATCTGTCACTAGCGACCCTTAAGCTACTTACGTGACCTCTGTACGACTCGATGTTTCATTGTGTTCCTTCTGAATTGACGCAATCATTCGTTAGAAAGGAATTCTCCTTACATCGTCCAAGAATTTCTCATTTTTCAAGATGACAAGTCGTTCTTTTTCTATTTTTTTTTTGCACCCGGAAGTACCAATGCAATCACTTGCACATTCCACGTAGTAATTCTCAATAGAATTACAAAATTCAGAAGAAAGAAGTAAACTAGGATAGAAAGGTGAAAAGAAAAGAAAAAAAGTTTTTGTTGAATAGAGGATAACGAATGCCTGGCTTGGTGAAACGTGTAAGGAACCGGTTGACAGTTTCCGTTTACATGATCAGAACGCTTTATGTGTGTCTGGTGACATTTTATACTTCAAAGTAGATTACACAGTTCACGTAAGTTTGGAGCTTAAACGTGAGTTGAAGATATATTTTTAAGGAAATCTCTTGGACACGATGAATTTGTTAGATGGTTAGGTGAGCCCTTTAATAGTACAAGATCGTGGGAGCACCATGTGGAGGTCAAAGATTCTTTGAGACGAAAATGGATACGAATAATTGAGAGAAGTACGTGGAGTCAAAACAGAAATGTTCTGTTAATCAGATCTTCATGCCCCGGCTTGGTATTGTATCTGAACTCTCTGACTAGATCGATGTCGCTTAATATCCCATGCAGTTCGTCGTTGTGTCTCCTTCTTCATTCGCGGTCTATGCAGATGGAACCATAGATTACCCGAAGGATTTTCTCTCAAAACAACTAAATGCAACCTTATCCATTCTTGCCAAATTTAAGTCACAAATACTTAGAGTGCTTGAACTCTTTTAGATCCCGATACTTGTCCTAAGTCAGTCTGGAGGCTACGTATAGATTGCATCAATCTTCGCCTTGAACTCTTTAGACTACGGTTTCATAAAACCCGGCGGAATGAACATCGTTTGAGAAAACAGTTTGAGGGGGGGCATTATCCTTGTTAAGTTTGGAACTCAACACAATTCGCTAAAATGAGTGAGTCTTCGTTACAATGTCACCATATCTGTGTTTCTAAGGATAACACCGGCATTTATCTCATTTGTCTTCAAGTGCACCACCAGCATCCTCAAGGGAGGAGAATTGTTTTCCTTCTGAGTATACGATATCCACCGTCCTTCAAATCCTTTTAGAAAAACATACATCTCCCGTCACACTAAATTCAATAAATAATAACCACTTTTTTTTGTTTCTTTCCAGTTGGTATACGCACAACGGCCCAGGGCCACTGCCAGTGCCTAGTGGTCCAAGAATACGCTTACTCGGTCCTATCCTAGCTATAGAAGCTGTAACAGCTGAAGATTCTGGCGTTTACAAGTGCACCGCCAGCAATGTGGGCGGCGAAGCAAGCGCCGAACTGCGTCTAACTGTGGCCACTCCAGTGCAAGTGGAAATCGTTCCGAGCGTTCTAAGTGTTCACATGGGAGGTACAGCAGAGTTTCGTTGCATTGTTATGAGTAATGGCAGTCCGGTGGGTATGCAAAATATCCTCTGGTACAAAGATGGAAGACAATTGCCCACATCGGGACGTATCGAGGATACCCTGGTGGTAACAAGAGTCAGTCGTGAGAATAAGGGAATGTATCAATGCGTGGTTCGTCGACCGGAGGGAGATACCTTCCAGGCATCAGCTGAACTTCAACTCGGAGGTAATTATGCTTAAAACCCACGCCCACACACATGCTGATACAATCCGTTTGACAGTGTATCGGTGTGGGAATGTAAATAGTTCAAGTCCATTAAATTGCGGTTTTATCCTTGCTGCTAAGTGATGTGCGAATTAGTGAGGAATTCAATAGAAATCACTCTTCCTGTCTGTCGTCCTAGTACTGACCATAATGCAGTACAAAGCAGTAGGACGTCGTTCTCCTCTACGACGACAACGATGATGATGACGATGATGATGGTGATGATGATGATGTTGGTGATGGTGGTTGTACGGACGAGGCGAGATGTTGTAATCTACAATAGCAAGCAATTTATTGCAAATCCCTAAATAATAAGGCCTGTCAGTTTCAATCTTCTCCTCATTCATCACATTGAACATGGATCCCATGCTCCGAAACGCCCTCACACCTCGTTTGATCCTCTTCACCCGGCAGATGTCGGATGCGGCACTGACAGTGAACTTCGGTACTGCTGTCGGTCGATGGATGGGATAAGGCGTACCTATTGTGTAAGCTCCGAGAGAAATTAACATTTGATAAAGGATGTGCAGGCCAATTTGGGGTGGTGATGGGTCGAGGGTGTAGAAGGACGAACAAAAAATCACAAGAAATCAAGTTTTTTTTTCCAATGAAATCAATTTATGAATTGAGTGGGGCAGACAAGGATGCTGACAAGGACGCAGTAGGATATTTTGCACCTTGCAGTTCACTGCACAAACTGACTACCGATGGGCAACAACCATATGCTATGAGCAGGTATATGTATGTACCTTTACATATATGTGTTTGCACAGGTATGTGTCTCAATGTCTGACCTCGTTTGACTTGTTCTGTTGTCTGTCAGATTGCAGGATGCCGCACAAGCAGGACAAGAGTGGAAAAAAAAATTCAGATTTCTATTTCCTGTTGATTTTCCGGAGAGGGAGCAATTTCTATAGAAATTTGGACGGTTCACACGTGCGAAGTACTTTAGTTTTTGTGGGCGAAGAAGACTTGGGTGATGACACGGTTGGGTGAACAAGGATACCCTGGCATTCTTCTCGACGTTTCCCTTCTTTTTTTTTTCTTTGCGTTGTTTTCATGAGAAATTATCATTTTCTGTGATTTTTTCGAAGTCTGCTTGGGAATGAGGAGAATGGTGTGTTCGGAAACTGAAATTGTGCAAATGGAGGCAGCAGACAGGGTGCATGGCAACGATGGTCTTAGAATCACTGTCGAGCAATATTGAGAATTTAAGTAATCATCTGGAATGGGATACAATTGTTGAGATAGAGACGTGTGTCTAGGTTAATTGCACTTTAAGTTGTTCGATCGTAAAATGGGAGTTTTTTCGGGTGCCATCCTCCTGTGTGTTGTTTCAGAAGTTTTTCAAGAAGTATTCTTATGTGAACGTTCTTCTACTAAAGCTTTCTTTTGGTGGACGATAGGTTCTTATGTGAATAGTGGATTGACTGCAGATTGGGTTCGTGGTTAGATAATGACTTCTAAAGTAAGTTAGAAATAAACCAAAGACTCAGATTGAACCAATGGTCCGGATGCATTTGTACATCATAGATCGATGCATCCACTGTTTTCTGTTACCAAAGAAGGCTGAGTTGTCCAACTATTTTGCATATAGTAAGAGCATTAAGTTAGACCTTGGCTTTCGCTAAAGATGCAGACACTTTGTCCTCTAAACTTATTTTCGCAACAACTTCCACTTGGAGGACAGACGCATTAATACGAAAGTCGCTTTCTACAAAGACCTCAGCAATTGAACAACTACTGGCTTTGACACTATCTGTAAACATTAGGCTAAATTTCTTATCTGGATTACCAGAGTCTAAAGAAAACCAGTCCTGGACACTTTACACGGTAGTCTAATCCTCGAAACTATCTTAGATCTTGTTGCTGACATAACGCTGATTTCTATTGTATATATCGCAATAGTAGCCCCGTTGCATTTCTGCATTTCAAAAATGGTAAGAATCTCGTTCATTACTAGAAGTTACAGTATTGGAGTAAACACTCCCCTCCAAGGTGTACCTCTACAAACGGACATTGCTAACTTTTTCGAAACAGAAGATGACAGTTTCGCGCTTTATGTAGACCTCAGCACGTTGTAGATTAAGCAAATAGATCAAAGTCAGGCGTACTCAGTGAGGACCCGATGCAGTGAAGACCAGCTATTCTTTGGAGCCTTGTGAGAACTTATTCCGCTAGTGAAATCTTCTAACATGTCATCTAATACAGTATTGCCAACAGCAGCCATCACATCAAAAGAAAGTTAATCTTTTCCGTGAAGTTATGCATATATCCGTCTCCAAAGAAACTTAAACTTATTTTCCCTAAACAGCTTTAAATCTTTCCGGAATCCTTAAACTTTAAAGGTTCCTATGAGTAGACAATTACGTCGGAAAGCCCTCCTCCGTCTGCCAATGTCGTACAATAGTCATTTCCGTTTATGTTTTTTTTTTTTGTCAAGCCGGATACAACACACATTTACTGTTCAAATTTGATTGCAATCTTTTCTGTGTTTAATTAACAGTTGGATCCTCCCTTATTCCTTTTTTCCGGTGATTGCACTCCCTAACAATTGCTTGTGATGTCGTCAAACTAGAGTGGGAACCACCACCATCACTATGTCGACCTCCTCCCCGACAACTAATAAAATCTATTCAGGGAGATAATTGAAAGTCTTCATAAGTCCCAGCACGTTTGAGTCCCATGGGAAATAATTTTAAAAGTTCTCCCCTACCTCCCACCCCGCTTTGGTTATATAGAATCGCAATTTGCACGTGCGGCATATGTGCCCGGCGCTCTAGTCAATGCCATACAACTACCGCATCTGACATTCAATTGCCACGTACGTATTTATTTTTAAAACCCCTCTCGCAACAGAGTACATGCCGTAGCCGGCAATATCCACCGCTAGTGGGGGTTGGGGTTAAAGTCAATTACAAAAAGGAAGTGTTCTAGGTACTATTAGTCAATTTTACCAGTTTGTTAACTCTTAACTGAACCGTGAATTGCTGGACGATTGGTTAATTGATTCTGATGAATAGGTTGTGGTAGGTTCAAGTTGAGTATGGCGAAGGCAAATGAAAGGTCATTAGCCTCCTGCGAACGCGATAAAGGGGGAGCGAATAAAGCAAGTTCAGGTTTTTTTCTTTTTAAACATTTTATCGAAAAAGTTCGTTTGAATAGCCGTGGGGTCTGAACTGGGGGGAGCATTCAAAGGTGTGGGAGTAATCGACCGATTCAAGATTTATTTATGGCATTGTTTAAAGTAGGGGAGAATAAGGGTGCCTTTAAGATGCTTTTCTCAAGCTCTTTACTTAAAATTGATGTAAGTATGTGGCACTTATAATCGGCCTGGGAGGGATCAACAGTGGCCAAATTTATGAATACCTTTGTTCCACTTGGAAGCCCTCTTGTCGAGTCGCTGACAAAGTGTTCAGAAGAAGTTTGAGCCTTAAAGGGATCCTTTCACTTCCAGAGGTTTTTTTCAACAACGGTTTGCCGGAAGCTTATCAAGTCCAACGGAGACTGACAAAGAACAACTAGAGATTCAATATTGTAGGAAAGCCCCAGAAAAGAATTGGGATCTGTTGTATCGATCTTGAGAAGAAAAGGGTCGGCAACACCTAGCTTTGAGACTGTTCAAGTGAACAGAGGAATGACAGTTTTCTTATAGTCAGGCTTAGGTAAACATAAAGGGAAACGCTCGATACATTTCCTCATCAAAGTTTTTTTCACTTCTTGCCACCGAAGTGAAGAAAGGTGACAACAACTTGGGTATGATTGAGATGTGAAACCATCATTCTTGTTGAACATCTTAAAAGGTACTTCTTTCAAAGACAAACAGAGCTTGGATAACTCTTGCTTGCCATGAGTTGGAATTCAATCCTAATTAAGGACGCAGCCTAAATAATATGTCTAGAATACATTTCCCAAAGGAACCGTTTACCAAACCCAAGCCGATGAAAACCAATTAAATCGGGGATCCTTATGCCACGTTTGCGTGATCTACGAAGGAGGACCCCAAGTGAAAAAATGCCTCATGTAAAGCCATTTCACTTCGCTCAGTCCCAAGATATCATTGCAGAAAGAATCCATACTCTCCGAGTTGGGGAGCATCCTCGTATTCTATAATCTAATCGGTGTCCAAGGTATCCCACCAAAACCAAAGTTTTTCGCAACGCCACCGTGGAATGAGGAATGAAAAAGGACCAAACAGTTATGGTCTGTTTCGATAATTCTTTGGAAAAGTACGTTGTATAACCGATACTTGCTTCCCTTTTTGACTACTGTTCGTCCTCTCACAATTTCACAATTTTTTTTTTAAATTGCCACGATGATACGATGACTACGCTAACAGAACTACAAGATGTTTGGCGTGTAGAGGCCCCTTTTCGTAATCTAGCCAACCAGCATCTGTTGGAAGATGGATCCTTTATAGTCTTCATCAAAGACTGCATGCCATAAGCTTCATGTTCTTTTTCAATAAAACCTAGAAATTAAAAAGAACAAAACAAAACTGAAATTCCTTAGAATCCCAAATTGTATTAGCTACCCACTTTGTTCTTTATGGCTTTGCTCCTTCTTTGTTTCTTTCTTAACCTTTCAACTTCAGTGATTTCCAGAAGCCTTTGAAGCCTTCTACGTTCTCTTGACTTTTCATTTCGAATTTTCAACTCTCTAAACCACGCACTCCATTGTTAATTTGACTAATAAAAGTCAAAGGAACTACCATCAAACACTTCCTTTTGCCAAAAAAACAGTTAATTAACCTCCACTCCATCGTAGCTATTCTAAGCCTCAAACAAAAAACTTTCATTTGATTCCAAAACTGAACTACATAAACCGCCCTCAAGATCTAATCCGCGTTTTTCATTATATCCAATTAAAGTTGCGTTGCTTTCAGTCGAAAGAAATGAATCCAAAACCGAGCGAAAGAAAAAAGAAATAAAAATCACCACCAGAATATGCTTATCTGGCATCGCTTCCTCTCTTGCACTTTTGCCGGTGTACCAAACTTCCACTACTTGTCAAGAAGTTAATTAAAAGTTATCTCGAATTTCATGCCTCAAATGACTTCAACAGATTGCATCGCGCGCATTCCATTACAAACTTTAACAATTTGTCTTTTGAAAGGGAAAATAGTAGTGGACGCACCAAAAAAGAGGAACACTGTAGAAAAATTTGCTTAACTCCTCATCCTCCAACGGAACTTCATTAATCACTCGCAGTTGGACACGAAAAATATGCACCACTAACTCAGCATTATCCCAAACATCAGCGTTCAACCGATATTCCCAACATTACATAAAGTTAGACGTAGTAGGCAAGTCTTTTCCAGGCTACGGGGCGAATACGCAACTTTAATTGAATTAACTCCATTACTGCGTGCACAAACTCAATAACTGGATACAGCTCTACGGTTCGTCCTCGTCCTGGCCACCGTACAACCAGCAGTGGTGATGTTGTAGGCGCATGTACCTATAGAATGTCCTTTTATCTCGTTATCGCCCGTTGGACTTTATCATTTTTGCCTTTAATTTGAAATTATCTCCACAGTTGGCATCGTCATCATCACCGGATGGTCGATTTTTCTCCCCCACCCTCTTTAGCAATTAAATTTTATTAACAAAAAAAAAAAAACATTATAACGCATTTAAACATTCATTTACAGATGCTCCACCAGTACTACTGTACACATTCATCGAGCAAACTCTTCAGCCGGGACCGGCAGTTAGTTTGAAATGTTCAGCAGCCGGAAATCCAACGCCACAAATTTCTTGGACATTGGATGGATTTCCGCTCCCATCGAATGGAAGGTAATTGAACTCGAAATGCACACTCAACATATACACCGCGCCTGTCATTACAATCGAATTTATAGTTGTAGTTGTGATTACACACATCCACACCAAGTTGCAACTCAAAGGAAAAAACGAGAAAACTTCACTTCGCATACAAATTCATAACAAATCCCCAATGAATTACACAAAAACAAAAATAATTTTAATTAAAACTTATCCCTGAGTAGAAGTAAACGAGGTAATTAAAAAGTGTAAGTACCTCCATTCCATTGCGCCACTCGGCTATAGATGCATTGGTATGCTTTACTCCTCCTTCACGTCGTCGTCGTCAGTCGCCGTTGGTGGTCTCCAACTGCCTCTCTGTAAATGCAAAAAAAAGGACATGGGGGTAGCGGGTGGTTGGTTGGTACAAGCCTCCTATTTGATGGCTGGTTGTGTTGGTCGGTTGGTCTCTCGTTCGGTTGTGTTGTGTGCGCTTGATTATTCATTCATTTCATTTCATTTTATTTCATTTCACTAGCTTTAGTCTAGCTTTGGAATCATTTATAGAAAAGGAAAATATCCAGCAGTGTTTGTTTGTGCATCGGTGATTCGTATGTCTGTGTTTGTGGAGGTATATATGTATGTTCAGGTTCCGCATACAAAGACGAGAAAATACTTCTGTGTACAGATGATTTTCCGTAACAGATTTTTCATTCAACATCAGCCAACGGTTATGGTTTTTTTTTTTGTGATGGAGTTTTGTTGGAGTTTTGCTTTGTTTTTTTTTTTCACTCTCTCTTCCTCTATCTACACTTTTCCCTTGGCTTCTCGGTTCGTTTTACATTCCACCACTTCATTGCAAAAGTGGATAGATGGGTATTTTTCAGCTTCGATTGATATGCAAAGTTAAGCAAATAAAATAGTTGACTATAGCAAGCTAAGAAGACAAATAAAACAGAGAGCGAGAGAGAGTACAAATATACATATGTATGGGGATTTATTTGTGTTTGTTTTTTTTAAATAGTTTTGCTTGAGCTGTAAGTGCCGGCCGGCAAATAGTTGTGCAGGGTGATATAAAAGTCAACACTGGATTTTACAAAAAGTCAATTTGTCCTCGCTTTTGTGATTTTCTATGGCTTCCATGGTTGTTCCATAGGAGGAGAGATAATTTGCAATTGTTGTCGAGAAAACAACAATGCTTCACGGTTGATTGCACAGTTGTCTGCTTGTAACATTAATGAGAAACTCTTGGTCTCTAACATTAAGTGAGTGTCAATGTTCGGTCCTGCATACTTTTGAATTTTAAGTTTCCTCGACAAGTCTAAAAAGTCTGAGAAATTAAAGAAGGACACTGTTTCGATTAAAATTTGTTCCGACTTTCTGCGGAATAAATTTAAATAAAAATGTCTAGGAACTTTGGGTTGATAAGGCTGGGCATATTTCTTTATCGCGAAGTCACTGTGCTTCACACCGTTTACGGATCTCAAACTGATAGGCTTGGCTTTCTTTTCACTAGAGAAATCATAGCTAAACATGTGCAAATCTTAAAAGTAGTAAATCTCATCTTCGGCAAAAGTTAAGCTAGGTAAAGTCTCCTGAAAGCAGATAGCAACTCCCAACGTGTAGTCTGAAATGGTTGCACATGCAGCTGACATCGCTTTTTCGGACTTGTACACAAAAACACTGTCCGATGAAAAGGAGATATTCTTGCATTATTCTAGTGCACATGTAAGCTGTGAGGTGGTAGCCAGCCACCAAAAAATGTAATCAGACCGATCCTTACATCTGGCTATGGCTGATAGTGTTCTGTGAAATATCAGTTCCAATCAATAAGTGAATTTGGCATCACAGGTAGCCAGACTTTTTCTCTTTCTACACATGTAGTTTGTTTTGCTATAAGATGTGGGTAAAATTATCAAGCATCGTAACCTTTCGAAATTCCAATAAACCGGTGCCGCTGTCTTCTTTACAATCTTCGGCGTCACTGTAACGAGATATCCAACCAGACTGTCACAAGATCTGTTGCATCGGGCACCATAGAATCTAATCAAAGTAATACTCTATTGGGCGCCTAATCAGTGTGTGTAACAAGACAGGGTTTACTCGTTACAGGTAACGGAAGTATAGAAAGCATAAACACATCTAAAGCCTTTGCCAAGGCAAAGTATAGATGAACATATTTTTATTACCACAAAGTCTTAAGAATCTAGGGGGCAGTCTTGCACATAAGCAGTTCAAATAGAAGCATCAAGGGCTGCAGTCTAGGACATAGTTTCGGAGAAGTAAAAATAGGCAGTTGTGCACTTCCTTTGCAAGTGTCATATTTACGAGAACGCCACGAGGGCTATAGAATAATTCAAAATGACCTGAACAACATCAACAAGAAACACATAGCGTCTCCTTATCACTACAAGTGGTCTGTTGACGAAAGAACTTACGAAATTTGAGTTGTATAACAGATGCACTTGCAACTCACACTTATTGCTGCATGAATGTTTTTAAACATTAAAATACATTTTTGTACCCCACTGTATCAACAGCACGAGAGTAAAAATTAATTTAAAATATTACGTATACGCCACAGTAATTATTTCTTAAAATATAACGAGTTAATGAGTTGAAGTTTCTTGAGAAATTTAAAATTTATTACACTCCTCAGTTAAGGGAGTCTTGAAAGCCAACACAAGAAAGTTGACTGTTTCCCCTACTTTGGTTAAATTCCAAAGTTTCTGTTTGAAAAAATCTCTTAAAATTGTTTAAATTAATGGAATTGACATTCCACAAAACCAGACTTGAGCCATAGCATTTTTTTTGTTGAGAAGTTAGGCTCTGAAAATAAGTCGATTGGCTCAGACAATAATTTCGATTTCTATTAAGAAATGTAAAACTTGCCTCACAAAGGGTCGAGTTACGAATAGATCGATAGCTGATACTAGATATTCACTAAGAAGGTGGTTCTTTAGGTCCCAAGACTCATCATTGGATTTCATTTGAAGACTTCAATAGAAATCAAATTTGACACTCAATTTCTCGTCAATAAACTAGACTCTACAGTTCGTGGGAGTAGGAATTCTTATATTTTATGCACGTAAACTATTCGTATGACCTCACATGTAAGCACGTCCATCTCTTCCCATCGAGTTTAACACGAACCATGAAGTTCATTCTAAGTTCAACGACTAAATTCAGCGTTACCCTGTACTTGGCCTTTGAATTTATAATGGGGCCTAGACTACACATTGAACGAAAACCATTCCCGACTACAGTTGGTCAAAGGATACGCTTCACATTGAATTGATTGATTATTTATCAGTAGTCTGATGGCCAAAGTTGGCAAAACAGTTAGTTTTTGCCCATTGCTACTATTTGTTTTTATGTCGCAGTCCTTGGCAGTTAAGAAACGTAGTTTTTTTTTGTAACAGAAACCAGAGGATTATGTCTACATTTCAGGATAATGGGAATGTGTTTTCATTTTTTTTCCTTCACGTAGTGGTCTGTATCTATATCTTTTTTGTACATTTCTTGATCATTCGTATTCAAGACAAGTGTCACTACCTTCATAACCCAGCATTACACATTTTGACTCACATGTTATGGTCGGCATGACACAAGGACTTTATTTTATTATGATCCTTCGTACATCTCATAAAAAGAACGAGGGTAGTTGATGAGCTTAAAGGCGAACTAAGAACTCTAAAAGGACAAACGCGTACGAGTGTCAATTTTAAGGTTAAAAAATAAAAAATTTAACAAAACTTCAACGTAAATGATCATAAAGTTCTCTCTAAGAGTCATTTCAATCGTGTCCTCAACCAGACCACAGTACAAACCACAAAGTGTCCAATAAATTCAAGTTGTCATCCCAAATGAACAAGAAAACTCCCACGAAATTTGTTTCATTTGATAAATTTTCATGAAATTGTTGCCAATATAAAGTTTTTTTTTTTTTTCGTGTTTTATGCTGGTATTACAAGACATCACACAGAGAGCGAACCACATCGTGTGTGACAAATGTCCTTAAACAATAATTCAGTTCTTCTGAAGCAGATTCCATTTCAGTTTTGTTCTCTTTTTGCGTTTGCTAGTGTTGAGAGATAATTTTTGTTAGTGAAGTTGCATGCCCACATATTTGCGGTGACAGGGAATAAAAACAAAAAAAGACAGAAGGACGAAAAGAGAGAGGATATGTGGGATGAATGTGGGTAAACAGAAACGTACTCATAGTCGTGTACATATCCTTCATCTGCGGGAAGAATATTCAATTTGTCGCTCATGCATAAAACAAACGAAAGTGGAAAATGGCGGGAAACGTCCGCCAGGATGTACATGTACTATGTGGTGTTGCGGATTGTACGTAGTGGCACCATTTTTTTTTTACTCTGTGCTCCTGTTTCTTTATTTTTTCTTATTTTTTTTTGTGCTCAAAAGGACTTACATATATATTTTTCAAACTGTTACTTAACTGCTTTTTACCCATGCGGTGTATGAATCTTTTAAGAGATTTTCTGAATGTTTTTGCTTTTTCCTTGCAGGATATTCCAGTGCGTTATCCCCGTTTGTTTTTTGTGTTCATTTCCTTTCTGCCGGTTTCTTATGCTAGCGTCATGAGATAAGTCGGTGTTTTGAGATTTACCTTTTTTTACGTGAGTGAAATGCGGTATATCTTGAAAAATTATTTTGATAGTGTGGCAAGAGGGTTATGTGTTGGGGGATATAGGACTTCCTTTCTCAGCATTTTGTTGGGGGAAAAAATTAATTTCATTCATTTTGGACATGAGAATGTGAAATTTTCAGAATGGTGTGCAGTATTTTTTTGTTTATTTGCATCAAAGTGTGAAGGAATGTTTTATGTATGAGGCAGGGGACATACTTAGATTAATTGGATGCTTCTTGGAAGGATGGGTAGGTTCATTTAGGTTACACGTAGATTGTAATGTGGGACAGGTATACTTTTCTAAAGACATTATGACAGCAGCTGATGCAAATTCAATTTTAACTCAACCTAATCTAAGTGTAGGGTTACCAGATGTGGTCAGATGACGACCCCTTTAATATTATATTAGTTATTAAAAAACCCTTCCAACATGTTTCGGATCTAACCCTTCCAACGAGATCTAGCTCTTAAAGAAGCCTTATCTGTGCGTTAGAGTTTAGAAAATGTAGAGTATCTTCTTGTACTTGTTTATCCTCAGCACATGTCATTCGTGTTTAGTTTCAGTCTTCCTGCGTGGTATCACAGCACAATATGCCCGATCATAGATAAGGATCTTTTATCTATTTGCAGGATTCGTTCGGTTGCCTGCTTGTTGTAGAATTGCCACAATTTCCTAGTTATGACACAGGAGTCGACCGCATTTTATCTGTCATTTGTAGTCCTTTGAATTTTATTCCCAGTTTCCTGTTTAAGATTAAAGAAGGGATTTTAACTGTTGCATCGGTTAGATCGGGGTCTAATGATGATCCTTTTCTTGACTGCTCATCAGCTGCTTCATTACTAGGCACCCGTTTGTGGCGGGGGACACAGTAGAGTCCAACATTGTGCTGCCTATCAAGAAGACGTAGCTCTTCACGACAGCTTCGATTTAATTTCGATGGTAGTGCTGTCATTGCAACCTGATGAGCGGCTGTTGTCACTGTCACGATTTCACCTTGGAAGACACTTCTGTACTTTGGAGGTTTGATTGTTCCAGACTGTCCTAGAGCCCTGGAAAATATTCCAGCAAACACTCTTACATCCATTTTGGATCCGTCTATGTAGGTGGGTAGCGATGTCTCATTTTTTTTTTCTGTCGGTGCGTTGGAAAACCACGCTGGAGCACTCAAGCGCAAAAACAGGTCCATTGTACTACCAGAAGGTACAACCCTTTTACGGTGTTTCCTTCGTCTTTCTTAGAAAGTCGAGTAAGAGCTTCAGTGATAAGGAGCTTAGGTTACCAGCACTCATTATAGCAGCCCCAAAAATCTACCACCTGAAACGAGCAAAGGCCGGACAATCACATAGGAAATGTTCCGCAGTGTCGTCGCCCTCTCCACAAGCGTGGAGACGATGTGTCACTAGTTAGTATCTGATTTTCCTGCCATTCATCTCATCTCTGCTGAGGAAACAGGTCGTCGTCCCAGTTTCCAGTTTGACTTATGCGAAGGGCACTTTTTGCTCCAGATTGTTGCACGAGCAAAGGGCAGTTGATTGAGCCTAGCCCCAGTGGTGCCAATGCAGGCCATTCTTTGAATCTTGTTGGTGGCTTTGCTTCTCACCAGACCAGACTTCCGCAGGTTAGTCTTCGGTCATCTTAGTATGTGCGAAATGACGTAAGTTACTGTCAAACTGACATTTTTAACTTTTAATGTGATCTGTGTGTAAATACCATGCGTCTTCCAAAGCACTTATTTGAATTCCAACAGCTTCTGCGAAAGTTTTTGAAGAAGAGGCATCTTAAAAACATCTAGGCTTATCGGACAGCGATATAAAAACTTATCCCATTACAACATCCACAGCTTTTTCAACTCAAAAGCAACTTATTAAGCCTACAGTCCAAAACGAAATAACAAGAATCATCACCTTCGGGAATTTTGTCCATCAACGGATGACTATGTAAACAGAATAATAAATCTCCATATACATGTCCTTTACATAACTTGAAAAGAAATTTGGGAGCATCCCAGTGGGCATTGTGTGTCTCCTGGCAATTTGTGTAAATAAAACTTAAATGTTGACAACTTAAAACACTGTTTCAGAATTTTTAAAGCCGACAAAGGAAAAAATTAAAGAAATTCTTTGAAAAGGATAAAAGCTATCTGTAAAGTGCTATTCCCACTTAAATGCTTGAATAAACTCACAGAAAACGGAAACATTTGACAGCTGTCAAAATCATAAAGCTTTAAATTTCAATTTCATATTTAGTAAGGAAAGGAAAT
The DNA here is from genome assembly GCA_951813785.1 of Criorhina ranunculi. Classification (NCBI taxonomy): domain Eukaryota; kingdom Metazoa; phylum Arthropoda; class Insecta; order Diptera; family Syrphidae; genus Criorhina; species Criorhina ranunculi. The sequence continues at coordinate 51,530,055 of OX638382.1, forward strand.
GCGTCAGTTAAATGCGTCTTTTGCGGCTGCACTTGATATTGAGTGAAGTTTTTCAAAATATATAAACGAACATAGATTTTCAATGCTGAAAGCACTTTTGGAATTGTCCAATTTTTTTTAAAGAAAACAGGTTAAATGTCAAAACAAATGCAGGAATCCTTCAGAAGACAATCCTTTAAAGGATTATCTGTTAAAAAGCATGAAATTCTTATGCAATTATTTTTTTCTTACAAATTTATGTCTAAAATTCTTCGGATGACTTTAATCCTTTGTTGAAGGAGGGAAAAAGGAAATTCCTGTCAATTTAGAAAATCCCCTTTTTTTTGTGGTAATGTGGTCACCTGCTTAGCTTAAATGTAAATTTGCTAATAAAACAAAATAGGATGTCTCAAGTATAGGAAATGACAATAAAAAAAGGAAATAAATCCCAGCAGGACACCCAAATGTCTTTACTTAAGTACAAGGTATATCGAGAAGGAAACATGTAAACAGAGTTACAAAACTCCTTAAATGTATGTCATGTAAAAAAAGAAACTCTATAAACAGCTTAAAGGACGACCAAAAAGTTCGTAAATATCCCTGTCGGCACTGTGCTTAAAATCCTCTTGAGAATATTGACGAAGGAAAATGTTGAATGTGGCATAAAAAGAAGTGTTTAGAATGTTGGACTAGGAGAATAAAAGCCGACAAAAGACACATGGAATTGTTTGGTGTAATTTTTGAGATACTATGGGTGGACGAAATATAAGTCAACGATGTGTTTTGACTATAAAAGTTACATAAAATTAAGAACAGTAATTGTTTTGTTATTTTTCACTTACATAGACTTTACAATTATGTGTCAACTCAGACACAACAAAAAGGTCCACCATACTACAACTGTCTTTTAATCGTCTTTCTAAGAAAGTCGAGTAAGAGCTTCGGTGTAAGGAGCTAAGACTATCAGCACTCATCATATCAGCTCCACAAATCTACCAAATGATACGAGCAAAGGCAGGACAATCACATGGGATGTGTTCCGCAGTATCGTCGACCTCCTTACAAGTCTCACAAATAGTGTTGTCACTTAAGTCACCTAATGTTTGACAAAAGCGTAGTGTCCCGTTATAACGCCAAGAAGTTGTCTGTATCCTTTTCTGCTGCCAGACAACAAGAATGCGGCGGACTTCTTACAGACGTCAGGAAATATCTGCACCCTGGAGGATTATGCCACCTACTGTTGTTTTTGCTAGAAATCGAACCATCAATGAAAGCCCTAACCGAAGACAGAAGTAAACTCAACGTGAGTTCAAGACGGGATGAATTCTCTTCTGAACCTTACCTAGCAAGCTCATTGGAGACTTAGGAGATTCAGTCTTTGAACCGAATTCATTGTATTCCTGCACAGTTGCCTCTTGTTGCTATATATTGACATGCCGTTTTAAAGATATTTTTCATCACTCTTTCAACAAAATTGTTTAACCATCCTTACTCCAGATGGTGTCAGCTCTTTTCAAGGTGCGTGGCAAAAAGGGTATTTAAGGTGACTGTCCTCCGGGTCATACTTCGTCCACAGGGAGAAATGATTCTTCAGAAAGCAGTCACCACTAGCTTTACCTACTTCATAAAGCACCCGACCAGTGCCTGATTAACAACGCTCTTCTATTGATCATTATTCAACGCAAGTTGTCTTCAGTTAGCTGCGCCAAGCCTTCTGTTATGACCTAGTCTTCAAAACGAAGGTTTGGTCGTCATTGGTATCTTGAGATAGGAATCAAACGTTTTACTGGCTGGAGCTACATCCAGATTCTGGTACAGCTCACATACAAAGTTATCGTTGACTAGGATGACTCTTGTTCTTTTTTGTGTTCGTGTCCTAGTTCCTAAAAACCTTTGGTTCCTTATGTTAGAGCGAGAGAGAATATTTGTTTGGTACAGTTTTGTTGGTGAACTTTTGAAATTTGAAGGCTCAGTATTCAATTTAGCTTACTAAGGTTCTTCGTCAAACAAAGATCCATTTTTAAGCTATTTGTGAGAGTACCACAACTGCTTTTTGAATTAGCTTCAGCAAGGTAAGCTCAAAAAGGGTTTACGAAATGGACATATCGCAATCCCAGGAGAACCGTCAAATGTACTGAGAAACCTCAACATTTCTCTCAAAGCACTCTAGCTTTTACTTGATCTGGAACATAAAGCTTCTGTTTTGGTTAATGGATCCCTAAACGGTGAATTTGTTCCACGTAGCCCTATTTTCATGTCCCAGACATTTTAATTCCTACAAATATTCCCAGCATCCTTGAAACCTTCCTTTTAGGTCTTTTATCCCATCGTATACCTTTCAAATTCGCCCCACAATCTCCGACAATATCAGCTCAATTCACTCACACGTGTAATACTTTCCCTCCCTCTGCCACTAAACCCAATGCAAAGTGATTTCCTCATTTCTCCGTCTATCCAGTCGCTTCGAAACTTCCAGCTAAAACAATAAAACCGAACTTACCTTCTCCAAATGACTGCGAAATTAATCATAACTGAGTCGAGTAGACCGCATCGAAATCACATTAACTTCTATTGAGTGTTCAAATCGAATAAATGTCAAGCGCTCAAAAGTTGTTAGCCATGCACAGGCAACCAGCCGTTGCGAAGGATGCCAAAGGATACGGACAACTTTCTATTGCTGTTTCGAATATACTACACCGAGAAGGGGATGTTTATTATTTCCTCTTCAGCTTGCTGTCGTAGTTGTCAATATTTTGCGCAAAGTTTCCTGCAGAACTTATGGACGTGTGTGAGTACATCTTCCGCATATGGACTCCGTGTACAAAGGGAAATAAAGTTTCCTCATTTCGCATCGGAAAGGTGTCTTAAAAGTGTTTACAAATGTATCCATCCAAACATACACACAGAGAGAGAGACAGATAGAGAACACTCCGATGTTGTGCCGATGTCTGAAGATATGTTTAAGGAAACTTTCCCCATTTGCGAATGCGACGTATCCTCAAATTGAATACACTTCACAAGACAAATGCTTTCCAAATGACTGCGATAAATCTTCGACGACAACGACGAGAACGACGACAACGTCAACGGAAATACATTCGACAATTGTGCGACGGAAACATTTCCGGTTGTTGTTATCTTCCTGTGAATTCAAATCGGGACTACCAGACCAGTCCTCCCCTCCCAAACCATCAGTGATGCTAATTTAAGGATGACGAAGGCATACACACGAAATAAAAATAAAAAAAACTGCTTATTTCGAAAACAACTACTTGTGCTTGCTTCCAGAAAGCCAAAAGACCATATTCAAGACCGATTAACTTAAGTTCATCTCCAGTCTCACACCCGTTTTTGCGGTAAAGCTACTGCGGAAGCCGATGAAACTTTTGCAAGTTTTTCATTAAATTTCGATTCCAATAGATTCTCGAGATAAAGTTTTTGAGAAAAGTTTATGTTATTGGACAAGTTATATCCAAAGAGCCGACAATTCCCCTCAGCACAAGGATGGGCGGCAACCCACCATTAATGCCTCGGGGACCGAACATCATCAACTTAAGCTTTGTGTGTAGTGTGATTAAAAATTATTTATGTTACGAGCGTAGCAGAGGGAGGCAGTCAAGTATTTATTGTAAATAATCTCCGATAAGGAATTTGTGGAATGTAGACTGATGACCTTGCTTATAGCTTAAGGACTTAATGAAGGAAAGATGAAGATGTACTGTGTTTTATTTTTTAATTGGTTACTTTGAGGAGGACTTGGGGATTATCTTTTTCGCTTTAAATTATTTTATTTTTATTTTTTCGCTGGAATCGTTACAAGAAGATAAGAAGTATAGAAATATGGATTGGGGGTTGATACGGGAAGACAACGGTCATAAAGCTTAATTTATGAAAGAATTTCGCGTTTGGATAGAGATTTAGAGGAATCTTGTGTTTGTAGACTAACAGGCACATGGACTTGGAGAGTATTTTGAAAACACTTGCAAATCCTGGAAAATTCTGGATTGGCACCACTTAAACATTTGTAGAATTTGTTGATAATTAATTAGCATAGACAGTATGCTATAGGTATCCACAAACTGTGGCTACAAGCCTTGGAAACCGTACAAAATATGTGCGTCTTCTAAGTGCCGGGACATGGCTTTGAGGATGGTAAAAAGCGGGCCGATAGATCGAAAGTGGAGGTTTAAAAATTACTAACTAATCTTGGACCTTAAAAAAAATGGAATTAGGCACTGAGGGTGGGGGTTGTTTTGAATAAAACATCGTTGTCAGAATGGGCAATGAAAGCCTAAGTAAACTTGAAAAGTTATCCAAGGTATTATGGCTGCCATAACAATGTTGGCCTTTGATTGTAATGGCATCCCCAATCGCTCGGTCTTTAAACCGGAGGTTGGGTTGCGACTCGAACATCCTCTTTGGCTTGAGCATTTTTGTCTATTCGCTCAATGTAGCTGAGTCAATGTAAACATCGTATCTTGGCTTTTCAAACCACATTCGCATCTCTCTACAGCTTGTACAGCTCCCAGTCAGATTTTGTCTAATCGCTCTCCTCATCCTCCTCATCAAAGTTCCCAGTATTTGCTCTGTTTTCCTGCCTATCGTCCAGCACTCGCCGCCATATAGCAAAACTGCCGGTATTGGGATCCAATAGAGCTTATATTTTGTTTTTTGAGTTAAGTTTCGCTAAGCCAAAGTACCGATGGTTTTCAAGGGTAAGTCTTCGTCGAATCTCCACTAGGGGCATTCGTGGAGTTGATGTTGACTCCGAGGTAGATCTACTCTCGTGGTTGTAGCTATGAACAACGACATTTCGCTCTAAACTGTGGACCAATGATGTTTTGTTTGTTGATATCATGCACTCGCTGACTTCCGGACGAACTTGTTTCACCAGTTCATTCAGTGCATGTTTGGTGAAATTCAAAAGAGCTGCTTCCAAACTGCACTTTGCATCGCGTATCCTCCAGCGTTACGCGACACAGCTGAATCAGTTGCTGAGATCTCGAATTCAACCATCACCCTGTAGAGCTCCAAACGATCAATGTTATCATATGCGGCTATGTAGTCGATGGTAGTGAGTCTCGTCTTGAAATTCGTTAGTCTTTTCCTGGATTTGTCTTAATGTGAAGATTTGGTCCATGGTCCATGGATCGAAAAACAAAACAAAAATGCATTAGATGATCACCAGCTTGTATGTTACATTTAGCAGAGATATGCTTAGATCGTAAGTGTAAGGCATAGACGGACTTATAGTTCTTAAGCTTTATGATAACTGCGCAAACCTCTTATATATAAAAAGGTGTGGATTACTGCTTCATTGACTACAAGTGAGCGCTCTTCTTGCTCTACTCCTGGAAATGCTACGATTTTAGCTATTTTACAAGTAATTTGTTAAATTTCCCTTATTTGTCAGAAGACATTACTTCACTGCACACTTGGAGTAACTGGAAGATACCGTGATATCTCTGGAAGTTCAGGGACTACTGCGGTACAATTTAGAACTATAAAGTAGCGACCAACTACAGTGCGAAAGTGGAAAAGAATAAATAGGACCTTCGATACTAGGATTTATAAAAATAATAAAACGTTAAAGTGTTGCCCACCCTGTAACATGTAGCACAGTATTGCAAGAAGCACACGTTGATTGTATCTATACCATGTATGCTAGGCAAAACCGTTGACACTTAACGCAGTTCGTTCTTCATTTAGCAATAGAAAATGCAACGTCAAACCAACACACACTCTCAGTAGAAAAAACTTCCTTCCTTTGAATAGCTCAATCTCTCATTTACTCCTGAAGTCCTGATATCATACTTTGAAAGGAAACCGCCTTTTCGTTCGAAATGCTGCCACAATTTCTTTTAAGTTCAACACAATGCTCTTTGTGTTTGCCCAGAGCCAGCTACCGAAGCCTGAAATACCGCACGTGCCACAAACACCCATGTGAAATGAGAAAATTCCTTAAAAGATCCTTTCTCTGTGAAAAGAAAAAAATAAGACTAATGTTTCTAAATATTCCGGCACAGTGCGTGTGGCAGATATTTAATCGTATTACATCCCATTTAAGCTAACCTCCTTACTCATTTCGAGAAATAATTGCATTTCGCTGTCTGAGTCTCTTCACATGCTCCATCACCTGATGCCAAATAAAAACGAAATTCTTGAAATCCTCTCCACAATGAACATCTGTATCTTTGTGTAACAACCTCCCAGCTGAGGGGCGAAACCCCACTTAATCAGTGTTCCCGCCCTAATAACCATTTCGCGTAAATTTTAATTGAAACAAAAAGATCTTCAAACACAGATTTCAGTTGAAAATTGTTCCCCGAAAAACTTTCCACATCTAAATTGTAGACAAAGTTTTAAAGTACCTTACTCTTCTCGAAATGAACACTGGAGCGCCACCAGAGCGGACACAGATGTCATTGCCCCCGCGGGTCCTTAGATCAAATGAAAATTGACTTACCTCGCAAAAAAAAAAACACACACACACACAGATTCTTTACGTCTGTAGTACACACGCTTCATTTTATGATTTGCATAAAATTAAAACTAACAGAAAACTATATAAAAAAAAATCAAGTCCCTGCGGTGATTTCGAAACTGAAACAATTACAGGGAGCACCAGCATGAAGTACACACAACAAAGCCTTGAGGGGACAAAATCACCAATTTGAACAATTCCCTTGGAAAAAATATTTAAAAAAAAAAATGTGTTTTCCTTGTTCTTTATTACATTTCACTGGTGTTCGGTGAACTCCTCTTCCTGCCCGGCTGCCGAATGTTGATGACAACAAGGACGACACTGTATATTTTGCTAAATTGTAAATAATTAACATTTTCATGCAAAAGCTACAAAGTTTTCAAGAGTGTATGGATGTAGAATCCTTATCGTCGCTTAATCCGGCGACTTGCCGGGATTACATTACGCGATGCACAAACCTCTATTTCCCCATAAACAGATAAACAGGAAAACATTCCTTTGAGGGCTTCCTTGCGCTATGTCATACTGATTCTGGTACAAGGGGCCCGTGCATTTTTGGGTAGAATGAGAGTCCTGTTACTACACAACTACCAGTACCCACCACTATGAACGACAACGACGATGGTTTACATGTACTTTCATCCTTTTTGCATTATTTGCACAAAGTCATAGTGAGTGTTGGATGCACAGTGGGTTCATGGGGGTGAATCAGGGGCAAATGTGTCAGAAATTGTGACTTGTAGATAAATCCAATTGACAAAGCGAAACGGCGACATAAAATTTATTAAGAATCTGTTTTCGCCCCTTTTTTTTGAATTTTATAACCTCGTTATGAATAATTCTTTAAATGGAGTCAAAAACATTCATTCCTCATCCTGTTTGCCATCTTTAAGTGCGAACTTATTCAAGTGCGTGAGTTCAAACACCTTTACCCTCAGCAATCAACAAAGAGGGTGTAAAAAGAATGTTAATGTTGAGCAAGGTTAGGTCAGTGCAAGTTGGTTGGGTGTGCGTTCGTTACTTTGTAATTGACTGTGACATGATGGTGGTAATTCGATGACAAGCGACTTTTATTCTTATGTAGCTTGTTCAAGCTTCTGCAGTCTGTCTGTAGGAAGTGGCTTCCTAAAATTGTTTTCCCCTTTCCACCATAACCGGACCCACTGTACATATCCACTCGATGCTCCATTATGAACAGTAGTAGTGTTTTCGTTCATTCGGTGTGCTTCTCCTGTAGCAATTTCGCAGTGAAAATTCGCTTATAATTGGATTTCATGTCATTCTGGGCGCCACCGGTGTAGTTCGTACGAGAAGAGGGCAACAACGCCGCGTCCTCGTTCCGGTGGTAGGAAATTGCTCTGTTGGAATTCAATTTTATAAAATTCCAGACTTTACGAACACACCGCATTAGCTGGCCTTCACGCCTTCATAAAACCTAAACTTCCATCGTCCTCGCTCTCTCTCTCAATTCCATGGACAAACAAACAAGCTTCCAGGTAACTATGTCCCCAGTTAAATGGCGAATGTCGTGCACTTTGAATCTGTGCGACACTGCTACTCTCCACTGTCAGACAAACAATGTAATTACATCCAACTGTGACAGTGAGCGACAGAGACGGTACACAGGACTGGGTGTAATCAAAATAACTTTTTCAAAACAATCTTAATTTGCGCACAAGGACTCGAGGGTTTTTCTTCCTCCGCCGCCGGGCAAACCTGTTCCCAGTTACGAGTACTAAATGAGATTTCATTTCCAGACATTTAATTTGAAGATTTGACAAGCTAATTGCGGAAGGTACAACACCCTTCGTAGACAATCGCTGAATGACGGATAAATTTCGCCCTCGTAAGACCGGGATAATAAATGTCAAAATTTACACACCCCATCCGTCATTCTGCCAACACACACCCACACACAGCCGGTGAAATCCATTTGAACTTTGCGTCAAAAAAAAATCGAACAAAAAAGAGTTACCGCTTGGCCTCCAACGAGCTTAAATTGTTTGGTTCCGACTACGATTTTTAGGTCACCTGAATACGAAATGACCAACTGGGCGTGAGTTCAACCACTCCCCCAACTGGGAACTTTTAACTCATCGTCTGTGTGTGCGGACATCCTCGAAAGGGGTATGGGGCTGCAATCTGAAAATTTTAACCGAACACTGTGTCTTTCGGGACAGATGGATTGAGATTTGCTATTTGGAGGTCGAGCAACTTAATTGGATGGAGATCCTGTGCTACCGCCGCTGGAGCGGATTTATGAGAACAAGGGGGTGGCACACAGCGCTCACATAGCCACATGAATCTTTGTGTATGATGAATTAATGATGTTTATCGTTCGGGGAGCTAGGTGAATAAATTATTGAAGTTTCGAACCAAGTTGAGGTGAAATTACACACAGAATTCTAATTAATCAAGAAACTTTAGTACTTAACCAATTACAGTACTAAATTCAAACACAAGTTCCGGGTTTTGTGCTTTGGGGCTAACTCCCAACTGGTCACCCCGTCTTACAAAACTTATTTAACAAACCTTAACGACTTAAAGACGTCGCCATCCGTGTTGGCCACATTTTCGCGGATATAATTGTCAGTTTTATTCGGTCGCGGTGAGTGGAAGTTATTAGAGACCACATTTCAAGTCGGTTTCTCTAATTACGTAAACATATAATTACGTTTCGTGTAATTACTGCCAGCAGAAGAGAACGAAGTAGAAGAAGGATCAAGAGACCAGGACAATCAGTGAATGTTGTTTTATGTAAATATTTTACGACGTCAGAGACGGGATTTAGACATTTACATGGGATTTCTTCAGTCGTGGAACAAGTTTATGGTACTTTCGGTTGGTTAATGACATTTCGTTTTGGGAATTGACACTAGATATAACACGCGTGTTACTGTAAGAGATGCCACTTAATTTTATTTTCAATTTAGCTTTAAAATTTGACACTTGTCAAGTGTCAACATTTGAAATCGATTTGTTAGTCAAACGAGTTGAATGTCAAAATACTTTTTGACTCATGATCTTTAAACGTCATTGGCTAATTGCGGGATGAATAGTATTTTTGACATTTTATCTATTTATCACATGTCTAATTTATCCAAAACCAAATTCGTTGTCAGAGAAATATGTTGGACGGCGCAATTTAGATCAAACTTTCAAGCTAGTCCGTATGACAGTCAAGTTGCTATCAAACAGATCAACTTTCATAGGGATTATTACACCTATTGGCGGCGGCAGCCCACCTTGAAAGAATGCATTTTAAGTATAGACGAGGTAAACACTTCAACACGCTCAGAGACCCCCTGAAGAATGCTTTCTCTAAGCTAACGAAATGGCCTAAAGAATGTGGACTCGGGGTCAACCCCCATAAAACGAAACTAGTCCACTTCAATAGGAAATACAAAATTCCTCCTTTCGACCCTCCTAAACTGTGCGGTACAAGTCTGGTACTTTCAGACAAAGCCAAATATCTGGAACTCATTCTCGCCAAAAAGCTCAGCTAGAAGTCTAACATCCTTAAGGGAGTAAAGAAAGCCACCACAGCTCTGTACTGCTGCTAAAACGCAAAAGGAAGTAGGTGGGGCCTACAGCCACGTATAACTTATTGGCTTTACGTATCTGTTATCAGACCAATCCTAACATATGGCGTAATTGTCTGGTGGAAAGCCTTGGACAAAGTCACTAGTCGTAGCCATCTCTGCAAAGTGCAAAGATTGGCCTGTATAGGTATCAGTGAAGCACTCAGAACCACCCCCACGGTGGCCCTTGACACACTCTTTCATCTGCTTCCTCTAGATATCTACTGTAAACTAGCGGCAGCCAGCTCAGCCATACGTATCAAAGAGCTTCACCATTGGTCCAGCTTGCGGGTTGGACCGCAAATCACCGACTACACCCTTCAAAGACTCCTATTTAATAAAAACTTCGTTACCACTATCCCTTCCAGACTTGATTGGAAGGATGATTTTGAGCTACAACAAAAGGGATCCATCTGTTTCTTTACAGATGGCTCTAAAACAGAATCGGGAGTGGGCGGGGGTGTATTCTCTAAGGATGTGAATGTAATCATCTCTTTCCGTTTGCCTGACCACTGCAGTGTCTTCCAATCCGAGATAATGGCAATCAAGGAAGACCTATCGTGGCTGAAGTATAATATACTATCCTCTCGGGATATCACAATTTTTACTGATAGCCAGGCCGCGATAAAATTCCTGGAAGATGTCTCCTTCAACTCAAAAACAGCCCTTAATTGTCGCTTGTCTGAGCAACTTGATGGCTGAGCAATTCAAAATTCACCATATATGGGTGCCGGGGTACAGAGACATTCAAGGCAACTGCATGGCTGATGAGCTCGCTAGTAAGGGCACATTTCTACCAATTCTTCCGGATAAAGGAAATCTAAGTATGCCTCTCGCCACCTGCAAATTGCTACTCAATAGAAACGCGATCAATATCGCCGATCATAGTTGGACAGTTGGTAGCACCTGTCTCATCACCAGGCAGATTTGGCCAAAGCTGGATCTCAAACGTTCCCACTGTCTCATCAGACGGAATAGACTGCTAATAAGCACCTTAGTGGGTGTCATTACGGGACACTGCACCATCGGCAAGCATGCCTATAGGCTGGGCCTCCTATATAACGACTTCTGCAGAAGCTGCATGGATGAGGAAGAGGAGGATCCTCCATCTTCTTTGTACATGCCCGGCCCTTTCAGGTCGGAGAAGAGCATACTTAGAAGCCAGCTTCTTCATCAACCTAAGTGAACTGGCTGAAATCAGCATAGGCAATCTCCAGCGCTTCATAGTAAGCTCCGGCTGGTCCTGCGGGTAGTATTTCTGGTGAAATACAGATCCTGGTGGTTACACGAAGGACCTTATCTGGTCTAAGTCAGATTGCAACCTGCCACTCTTACCTTACCTAACCTAACCTAGTATAGACGAGGCTTGAGCGATACAGACAAAGAAGAAAGCACAGCTCACCTCCTATGTGAATGCCACAGCTATACAGAACAAGAAAGACAGACAGAACAAGAGTGACATGTCTAAGGCCCAATTCACACAACAGGCTCTCTATCAAATGTTTTTGTTCAAATCCTGCAAAGTCGATGGTTTGTAGGAGCACACCATAATATATATGCAAAGTTTAAAGTACATCCGACCAATATGTGCTCTGACTGTCTTACGGTTGAAGACTTGAAAAGTTGAAAATCATCCTCAGGGTCATGATTCCGAACGTTGTTGTTTCGTTTCCATCCATGATTTCGATGGATTTAATTTTTTGACACGTTTGAGTATGCAGTCCACACATAAGGCGTCAAATATACAAGATGGGAACGTTCAAACTGAAAATTTTCAAAATTATCGTCGTCAGCATGCTTGGTGTTTAAAGTTAGTCTTAATCCTTTCCTTCAGGAGACTTAACCGCTGTTCGCTTATCTCTTTCGTTTGTCGCCATCCCACCAAAGCCGATATCCACTCATATTTCAATTTATTTACATGTTTTGACCAAGGATAATAATAAATTATTAATACATATCCACTCAAGCGAAGTTTTCAACTGGAAAAACAACCCAATAACACTACATTCCTGTCAGAGTCATTACACGCTGGCAAATAGCAATTAGTCAATAGAAATGCCAAAGTCGGGACAACAAAATACTTTTCGCCGAAACACCAAAGTAATTAACAAACATCAATAACATAACAAACACACACACACACACTGAATACCAATTAAAGGTCAAAGTGGACAACTTTCTCCGGAGCAAAGGAAAGAAATCACCCGCACCAGTAACATGTGAAAAATAAAAAGGAAACTTCCAACCGGCAAAGGAAAGCAAGCATTATTTCAATTCCATTGAACTTGGTGATAATGATTACACACTCGATCCTGGGGACCACCAGTCCCTGCAGCCTCTGGTCTGGTATGTGCAATGTGGCAGTAAATAAAGTAATTTACAGTAATTACCCCATTTGGCCTAATTGGCTATTTGCTCTTATGATTTTTCCCCCCACCCGTGTTGTCATAAATCTGTGACCATAAAATCCCATGTGTGTATAAGTGTGCCCACCCGCGTTATCCTTTTCTTGTTGAAGTTGAAGCCTTTGCAGGTTTATGGGCTGCTAAGTAGGCATCTGAAGCGGACACCTTACTAACACACAGCACTATTCACTATTCCTGTAATAGCTGGTGTAAGGATAACACGGGTGATAAAGGAGAGCGCCTCCAATTTCGCACAACCATCACCATCTGCCAATGCTTGAGCGAGCGAGCGGACTCTATCTCATCTCGGTATCTCTATCGGCTCGGATGGCAAATGAAGTTATCTCGGTGTGTCCTTTCGCATGTGGCCAAGGTATATCGTTTTGAAATATTAACTCATTTTGTGAAGGCCGAAAAGTTATTCCGGACGAATAAGTTTATTGCCCGATGTTACGTGAAGCAAGGACATTTTATTTGATAGCCAACGCGTCGTCGTACGTGTTTGTCGTCCGTCGCTCACATGTGCGGGGGCGATCCTACTCACATACGTAGTTATTCTAATTCGAGATGGGTTGTGCGTTCGTAGTTTGTGGTCGATTCGATGACACAACTATGGGAGGGGATGGTCCACACGCACATGAGTGAGTTTCGTTCAAAGTTTTCCTCTTAAGCCATGTAATTTTCCCGTTGATTGCGTCGAATGGTGGAAAGGATGCATGGAACCCACTATGGATGGGATTCAAGTGGATTTCGGTTGAGTGATTGAGGGCAGTTTTGCGATGCAAGATTAAGCGCAGACAGGGTTAAGGCGCCTGTGGCGCCTCTAGCGCAATTGTTATTCTAATCACCGATGAATACGTGCTACGACTTATCGAATACTCATCGGGTGCCTGGCAGCGGTTTACTTGAGCAAGTTCAGGATGAAGTAAAACTTTCCTCCGTGGGTCGTCGTCGTGAGTACAGACATTTCCATGACTTTCCACAAGTAGAAGGCACTAAAGTACGTCTTGCACTTGCACTCATCTGAGCAGTTGAACGAAGGATCCAGATGGAGAGGTGAGAAAGACCAATTTTGGGTTATTACCTAGCTTCAGGATTTGATGAGAGAATAGTAAACACACACAAATGAAAATATAAGAAAAGGAAAACTTTTAAAATTGAGAAACTTTCCGTTTAAGCTTACAATATTCAAGTGGAGTTTTGGGGCTGGATGGTCCTCAGGAATTATGGAAATTTCAGGAGAAAATAATATAATTATTGCTGTACGAGGTAAAGGGGATGTGAGAGGAAGTTTTATTGTTTTCAATCCATTGAGGAAGTTTCCAGAACAATACTTGTAAATATCTGATTTTTAGAATTACATGAACCGGTATAGGAAGGACTTTGTTTTTGTTAGTAGTTTCTGTAGTTGTTAAAATAATCGATGGGTTTGGGTACAATGATTTGCGGAGCTTAACAGTAGGGCATCAATGAAAGGGATTAAGGATTGAAACTATGTACAGGGTTGGCGAAATGAAAATAAACGATGTACTGCGGCTGATTTTTTTGTGAGGATCCTACTAATATAATAAAAGTGAAACGTTGTCCGTTTATTTGTTTGTTCCTCTGTAACACGAAAACTATGGAGCCAATCAACTTCAAATTTTGCACACAGAGTGACTGTACCTCGGGCCACAGTATAGGCTGCTTTTGGTTATTAAAGTGTAACTTCGCAAATTATAGGTGGGCGAAGCCGCGGGTAAATGCTGGTTTGTTATAAAGTAAGGCAAAGTCCAACAGTCCTTTTGTATTGTGCTATCAAAATGCATATTCCATTGTATTGACCGAACTAACGTTGCTTTTAAGGGCTTCATTTCATGGCATATAAACTTGAGTTTAAATGTGAAGCGTCACACTTTCAATGAGAAATCGTGAGTACAGCAAAAGACCGCTGCACCTTCATCAGATACTGTATGCAAGAATTCTGTCCTTTTCTGTATGCGATGGAAGTTTCTTGTCAACTTTTAGAGACATACCCAGTTCCATTTATTATGAGTCCGTGATGGTGCTACGACCGTGCAGCTAAGCAGTCCATTTAGCAGATTATTTGAGCTAGAATCAAATTGCTTAACAGTTTATTGGCCAAATTCTTTAAGCCTGACTTCACCAAGATTTTTTTGCAGACGTTCCATGCTCTTCACGCTTTCCTGTCTCATACAGTTTGGGGTGGACCTGAACATCAAACAAGAAGCCTCTCCAGTCTTTATCTGCCATTTCCAATCGCATACTCTAAGTTGGTTCAGGCTCCCTTTCATATTTGCACCACTGCCTCATGTGCTCATCTGCTCTTAGTTACCTCAAGCGCTAAAGACCTTCCTCTTTACGCTTAAGTCGCTGTATATCCCCTGTATTTGGTGACTGAATCTCCTTTTCTATTCACTGACCATGCGAAGAAGTTGTAGTTGGTGACTGAATCTTCTCCTCTATTCACCGACCATGCGACGAAAAGAGTCAAAAAACACTTTTTGCTGGCTTTGTCAAAGTTTTCGTGCCATACAGTATGACGAAGGATCGAGTGTCTCCTCAATTCTTCTTAAGGATGTTTTGTTTTGCAAATGCCTTCTTACCCCATAGAAGGAACGGTTGGATAGAGGTCCGTTTGGTATGTGATTTGTGTGAAATTCTTTGAGTAACTCGCCTTTCTTCGCAGTCTTACGCAGTTAAGCTCTTAGAGTACTAGAGCTAGCGACTTTGTTAGATTTGGTTCAAGTAAAGAGCTAAAAGCTAGTTTTTGGCCTTCATCGAATCCTCTCCAGATTTTCAACACCGACTGCGCTTACACTTTGTCCTTGCAGGCTCTCATTTGGATAACAAAACTTCGACTTACCCTCCACAAAAATTCTGGACCTCTTTCCTTTTGTCACATTCTTGCATTTCCCCGCTTCCACGTTGCCTATGTTCCTTGTTCCATCTTCTAAGAACGTCGCTATTGATGCTTGTTAATATGTGAAAATCCAATCCATTAGGATCTCTCATCAATCGTCAAAGATATCATTTTTTCTAAGGACTCTTCAACCCCTCTTTCCGATTTCAAGGTTTACACTTACAAGCACAATTTTTTGTCGCAAACATATCTTTAACATAACCCATATGAATTCAGCTCTTTTCTGTCTAAGCACTTCAAAGAATTGTCAAGGATGAACATCATACACACAGTTTCAATGACTTTCTTTATCCCAGTTTAAAGGATAATTCAACTGACGAAGCACAATTTTTTATTTGATTTCTAAGTACGATTTCTCATTAAAAGCTGATCTATTCATGAAAAAAAAAAACGTCAAAAAATTTCCCTTCAAAAGGAAACGTTATAATATACCATCCTGGCCCACCGCAAAGACTACACACACAAACGGAAACGATTCCCCACATATTTGCGACCCATAAGCCAAATGAATTCCCTCAGAACTAAAAGCGATTGATCTGAATCAATTAATGCAGGAGAATGCCAGTCGGAGGAGGAAGAGGAAGACTAAAAATATCCTTTTCACAAGTTTAAATCCTCTTTCACACAGGAGACAGAGAGTATAAATGCAGCACCTCCGCTCTCATTCATCACACGCCCTACAATCAGACTTAAATCAATTAAGGATTTTTAGTTCCTCGGCTAAATTTCTAATTCAGCAATCCTTTCGTTTCGTTTCGGCATTGCAATTCTTCCTTTTCCTTCTGTTTCTTGTCAGTTTTTGTGAATGTCCCTTCTTGTGCCATTTCCAACCCTCAAATCACTCAGAGAAATTGGGTCAACGTGTACTCCATCTATCTACTGTAGTGTTGCAGGAAGTAGGGTGCTGTATAGCAACAGCATATCCCATCTCTGACTGTGTAGCAACAAAGTTAAGCTCAAATGAAAGGATATAACCATACTCAAAAGAATCTCCCATTGGCACTGGAAAATTAGATCGACCTTCTTTTTTTGGAACTAGCGACCGGCCTTCACACAGCAACACACATTCCATCCTGATTCCATGCAAGAACGGGGTGTTGTTTGAAAACATCAAAGATACTCTATAGGCATGCCACACAAAGGATATAAATTGCTGCTGTCCAAAGAATCCGCATAGTTAGTGGATGTCATGTGTGTATGTATGTGTGTGCTGTAGTCGATGGCACTGGAATCATGTCCTTTGGGAGGACTGCGATTTATAGCATGACCAAACAAAATCTAACAAATACAAATTGTACATATGTGTTTTGGGCGTCTAGGGTGTTTGGGGTATTTAGGGTATTTGGGGTGTTGAGGGACTAAGAAAGGGGCAAAGCATCGACAATGTCCAAAAGAAAAAAGAAACAAAGAATGAGAATGACGAAGGGATGACCGGACTACTTCGTCCTCAGAGAAATTATTCTGAAATTACACTAGATGAGTCATAAAATTCGTATACGTTTCCCGAGTCCTGTTACATCGGAAGTATATGGTGTAGTGTGGCATCGTTGTTCGCATGAGACACAAGACTCTTATCCTGGTTTGCTTTATTAGTAAATGAATCCTGGAAAGCTTCGAGCCGAATAAATGGACAAGGAGTGTGTCCATAATTAATTACCTATAAGCTGAATTTATATGTGTCACCGTAGACGGGTACGTGCTGCATCAGGAATTGAATGACTCTTACAGTGTGTACTGCAAAGCGATGTTTCTTTTCATTCGTTCGATGGCACGGATGCATCCAATGATGGCTTCATAAATAACAATTGAAGAGGAATGGAGTATGAAGGATTTTTGAAACTTATCAAGTGTGCATTTATGGGAGACTTGATTGATGTCTCTAAACCGACTTGAGTAGGTAAGCTTTACTCAATTCAAATTTGTGGTACGTCCAAGAATTCACTACTTAATCTTGGAAAGAGAAGAGACAGAGTAAGGCTAGGGCTTATAAGAGGCAAACTAATAAAAACTTGGAGTCAGAGCCGTGGACTTAAGAATACTTAATTGGTAAATGGTATGGATATGCCTGGAAAAACTCAACAGCTTGCACAATATCTACAAAGTTTGCCTGTACCAAATGCCGGGCTACGTTCGAATGGATGATAAAGAGGGAGCAGCAAGCCCAATCGTAGAAAAAGAATTCTTCTAGTGTGAACATATCATTCGAGAAGAGTTACAGAAAGACGGGGAAACCTTCCCAAACTAAGGCAAGCAAGGACACCCCTAGGAAGCTACAATCTAAAACCCGCATCAACTTAAAAAGTTTCCAACTCTTACATCATCTTCCCGAGACGCTGGAAGCTTTGTGATCACATTACAAAGTTAGTCCTAGGAACCAATGAAATATGCAGATTCTGCGAAGAAATCAAAGAAATTCCAGATCACATCTTTAGAAACTGTGGGCCTCAAAAACGATACTATCCGACCATGACGATTTGTCTGACACAACTTTAAGTCTCTTATCTGAATCTGGCCTACACGATTCGAATGCCAAACTCTGTTAGCGGCTCTCAAGGCTTCTCGACTCGATTTTGAACTAATCTAGGTACAATTGTTATGGAAAAATTGATGAGTGGACTAAAGACTTCTCCTGTGGAAGGTGGTTCAGTACTGACAAAGTTTCTTACTTTAGCTGTCGAACTTCGATAAGAAATGGCCTCCATCTTGAATTGGTGCTATAAGTCGACCCAAGAAGTTTGCCTGTGAAGTAGCTTCTAGGGTCAAGCTGGCGAAAACCCCGTCCTTCCACAGTAAACTACCTCAGCTCTAAAGGTGCACTCGTATACATGTATCTAGTCTTTATTGTAGAGTCATTATCAGCTCGTTAAATAATCAATCCTAGCTCTGTTTACAAGGTTATAAATGACATCAGTTTTGCAAGGTCAGGGCAAGCTATAAAGTAACTTCCCTTCTGCAACCAACCACAATTGTCTTCTTCTGTCATCGCCTTCGATCTCTTGACACTTCAAACCGATTATTTGGAAGCACTTACTCCTTTTCTCTTAATATTCCTCTAAACTTTTCGAATTGAGCCTTATTCTACCTAATTGATGCTGTTACTTCTATCAAGGATATCAGGAACTGGTTGACGGTCCTTCTTACTTCCCGTCAAGTGACTTCCCCCTTGATGGAGAAACTGTGTCGTTCTGAAATAAAATCCTGCGATTGTACTATATATTCACATTATCCCTTATTACTTTTTTTTTTACTGTACTCTCATATTCTGATGGTGATATCCTTTCTTTCTTTTTACTTCCTTTCAAATACAGATTTATGATCGGACAATACATCACTGTCCATGGCGATGTAATTAGTCACGTTAATATTAGCCACGTTATGGTCGAGGACGGTGGAGAGTACTCGTGCCACGGCGAGAACCGAGCTGGTACAATCCAACATTCTGCACGGCTGAATATTTATGGTATGTAATTTTAAGAATATACCGTTGTTTTATTCGAATTTTTTTCCGCAGCGCACCCCAGTTTCAGGGTTTTTTCTCTTTTTTTTTGGGATTCCATTTATCTGCGGGTGTGTTCGGCTATTCTATTCGGTGCTAACCGAGAGTCAGCTACAGAATCAGAGTCAGAGCCAAAACCAACATTGTGCCAATGAGCGGAGCTGTGATTTTTATCCTTTCTTTTTGGACAGTATTTCGGTTTCGCAATGGGAAACATCGGTGGTAATGGTGGTGGTGGCAACGCCTACAAAGGACTGATGGTGTTGTGTTTTGTCATATTTTTGCGGATTTTCTGTTTTGGCTAGTTCTTTTCCTTTTGCTTTTTGTTATTCATTTTCGTTTTCGTTTTGATTTTCAATTCATTTCATTTTGAGATTTTTCTTTTTTTTTTCTGACACTTCCCATTTTGGTTGCGTTCGATAGCGAAGTCCTTTTAATGCAGATCTCCTTGTGTTTTTATTTCACGAAAACAATTCACATAAATGAAAGCATAACGGACATGCCCATTACAAATTCGTTTGCATGGATGTGACATCCCCAACAACGTGTGTGTGTTTCAGTTTAGATATGGATATGATTGTGGGTTTCCGGTGCGGAACGGCTTATTGCATTGTGTCCTGTAAATGGGAGAAGGGCTTGAGTTTAAAAAACTTGCCCAACGTAGATGGAAAACGTAAAAAGGAATTCAAATCGAAATGTGAGCGAATGGCTGTTGTTGAACATGGTCGCATATACGCTGGCCGGCCGCGTCACATTGTCCGTTCTGGTGTATGAATATGCGGGCTACACATTGACGTTATACTGACCCACATAGATATAGGATCTATATCGTATTCCCAGCCACCCTGTTAGGCGACTCACTCCAGGCGTTGTGTGTGTTCGTGGTGGGGTTTTTCATATTTTTTATTTCGATTGGCCGGACATGGAGAATATCTTGCATGCGGGACAGGCCGGGCTTTTAGTTGGAGGTATGTGGCACGGGTGATTCTCATAAATGATAAATTATTAGATTTCAATTTGAATGCAATAACATGGAGCACAAAAGCTGGAAACGGAAATAAAGGAAAAAACGAGTGAGCTGTCATTTTCATGAAAATTCTCAACATTGGATTTAGAAGGCCGGAAGGTATGAAGAGTGGAGGTTTAAACGAATTATTCGAATGCAGTTTGTTCAGGCAACGCAATCAACGGATGTAATTGAAGTTTTCGAATTAAGCCTTTGCAATTTAATTCAAATTAAATGCGGAATAAATGACAGAAAGGGATGTAGTGTGTGGTAGAATAGTGGTACTTGACCGATAAAGAGAGGAAATGTATTTGAATGATATGTGTGATCGAGTGAGACATTTATTTGACAGTTTCTCACCATAAATGGGCTTAGGGTAGATGGTCATTTGTTTTAGTCTATTGGAGTGACAAATAGATTGTGTCGCACTTCGTTTTGTGTAAAGTTTTATTTTTTAAGAGAAGAAAATGACATTTTGAAAACGAATTTCTAATCGTAGACAGCTTGGTTTTGATGGTTTTCTCTGGGTATTCAAAGACACCTGGATTTATGTCCACTGTAAGCATAAAAATGAGTCTGTAAAAGAATGGCGAATTCATAAAGAGTTGGAAGGAGTATCGTCCATTCTAGAGGAAACCAAAAACATTATGTGACACGATAGCTCATAAAGAGCCAAGAGGTGGTACCGCGAAAAACGTTTAAATGTTGTTAAGGTTGTGCTGTCTAACGAGTTAAACTCTAAACCACGTTGACCCTAAGACTAATTATGACTGTATGGTGCAAAAGACTAGAAGACTTTGTCAAAAGCTGGTGAAAGTGCACTTTGAATCTTCGAAAGAAAGGTGCTTCCTTCATTGGATTTATGGCCCTATCTGCGTTCACGAAATATGGACTACGAATTATGCGAGCTTTATAACTAACCCAACCTGGTTAGAAAAATACATGCACAACAATTAAGGTGTAGAGCGGATGAACGCCGAAGAGAATTCTTAGAGGACGACCTCACCTCGATGACATGCACAAGTGTATGTAATTGGAGCCCGCTGGATAAGGATCGTGCTGGCAGTAGAGGCTTGTTACTTGAGGCCCAGATTGACTCCGAACTGTAGCGCCATCTACGCTTTAAGTTACTAGTTCATCATTTAGCACTTAACGCTATCGAGCAGCACTGGCAGGAAATTTCACCATCCTTCAGGATAGCAAAACGTTTAAGATTTCTTGAATTGTTATACGCTTAGGTTAGGTTAGGTACGTGGGCCGGCGACGAGGAGTTCCTCTGCGCCACACTCAGGTCTCAAAGACCCATTGTGCTACCCATAGGAGGAAATCTTACCCTTAAACGTTACCCGCATAAAGAGTGTAATAGTAACTACTTACTGCGTTAGTGGTACAAACCATCCTGTGGATTTGATGAAGCTGTTCAGATCGTTCACCGGTTTACCAGACAGTTCCTCGAGATCCCGGAAGAAATGTCGCCCGAGGAATTTGTATCTTAGATGGTATAGGCCGGGACAGTGGCAGAGGAAGTGAGTTGTCTGGCGGTCCTAGCCGCTACTATGAGATGGTTCAACTTCAAAAGTTAGTTGTCTTTGTAGCTGCCAACAGAAACGTTGTTTTTCATGCGCTGAACTGGTCGATAGTACTATATATACGGGCAGGTTTCTAGAGATAATTCCTTCTGAATTCAGTGATTGTCTGGTAAAGCCTTAAACGATGAATGCCATGTAAGATTTAAAAGACGACGAAAATGAAGAGGTTTCCAGAGCATGACCTAAGATCTCTTGTGCTGTCGATTTCCAAATCAGAAGCTTTGTATATGTATCCAATTAGTCGCTACGACCTTAGTTATTCACGCAATAGTTTGATGGAAGTACTTGTAGAAGAAGTTAATTCTTAAAGGATGAAGGGGAGTTTCTTTTCTATCGAAAGCCCTTTCGAAACGACTATTTCATTAACTCTTTCCCGACCAAAAGGTATTATAGTTCTTAGAGTTCACCTTCGCTTTTCAGTGACATACCATACCACGTACCACGTAAGGCCGAGGAAAACCTTGAATGTTTCGAGGTTATTTCGAGACCGACTACCAGAATTAGCAACCATATGACGTGGTTTATGTGGAAAACTTCTACCTCTAACTTTGAAATCATATTTTTGGAAACTCATACACAAATTTTGAATTTTAAATAGAAAAAAAACCATCCCAACCAACTGTATTCAATTTGTCTGAAAGGAGTCCAAACATAAGGCGCTGCCAAGCTGGCACCTTTAGAGCCGTGTTGGTTGCAGGCATTTAATGGTCCACTAAAAGAAAACAGGAATCACCGTGCGCATTTCTATTGAAAGCCGCCCTCGACTACTGCCTCAGTGTTCAGCATTTATTCAACATCTACACTACAAATAATTAGGAATCCTTTTTTTTTTTTGTCAGGAGATAGGCTGAGTACAGGCGGTTGTATTTTTTAAATCATATCTCCCCCAGTTGTTCAAGGATTTGCTGAAGAGAATATTTTTCTGTACAAGTGGTGGCTGGTATCTCGCACTGTGCATCCCGTCCTATTAATGCACATTTCATATCCAAAAGCAGGACTATGTAAGGATTTCTGTTTTTTTTTTTTTTTTGCACGCTCTTTGGAATTTAAATTGTAAATCTAAATGCAAAACTTGTTCCTTTCATATTCATAGGCATGCACACACATATGCAAAACAGGATGTTGGTTGTTATGTAGCCAAAAGGATGTAAAATGTTCTGCTGCAGAATTTTTGTCGTTTTTTTTTTTCATTTATTTTTTTATTCGCCTCTTCATTCTTCGTTTCGGTTGTCGAGTTGTCGGCTGCAGAGTGTGTTTAATTTCCCTTCCTTTGCGCGGGATATGTGTGTATTTTTTGTTGGTCCTTACCAAATAACACAATACCCTTACTTCGTCCGCAACCCGTTGATCCTTAGAGTGACGACACTGCATAAACGTTTATGTGTGAAATTCAAATACTGCTACGTATACAATTGAATGTATGTACGTGCGGGCATAGAAAAAAAAAACAAATTTAGTATCCTTGTGTGATTTAAATCTTTTTTGTTGCAGGTCTCCCGTATATTCGTTTAATTCCAAAAGTCACTGCAGTAGCTGGAGAGAAATTAAATTTGAAATGTCCTGTGGCCGGATACCCCATCGAGGAGATACATTGGGAGCGTAGCGGCAGGGAATTACCTGATGATATACGACAGAAGGTGCAGCCGGACGGATCTTTGGTCATAATTCCGGTCCAGAAGAACGCAGATTCGGGTGTTTACACATGCTGGGCACGTAACAAACAAGGACACAGTGCACGTAGGAGTGGCGAAGTCACCGTAATAGGTTAGTATACAACACCTTTGCACCTCTATTGTGTACAACATGTACAAATATTGTTTTGTCACAAACTAAACACTTAAATTAAATTAATTGAAATTAATTTTTCCAGCATCACAAGGATATTTATTTTTTTTCACACTTTACAGCGCGAATTAGTGGAGAAAAGAAGCCTTAAAATGGAGATTTAGTGTGATTGGAATTTGTGGAACAGTGGAGGGCTTCACGTAGATTGGTTTAATGTTAATTCCTTTAATGGTGTCAGTGGAACGAGAACCTTCCATTAGGACTTGTTCAAAGTGGAATTCTAATGTTTTCTCTTGTGACTTATCTGCATCTATTCCTTCCTTTTGTGTCCTTACTCAAACCTATCTAATGCAACATTTTAAAGCTTTGGAGTCTTATAACAAAGAAACAAGAATTCGACTTATGACAATAGACGTTTGTTGACCAGGAAACTGTAAAAAAAAAAAATCAAATTTAGAACCACTCGAGTTAGGAGTCCTGCCTGCTCAACAAAGTGAAGTGAAGGAGTAACTTCTAAAAGTCTTCATTCTCCGACTCCATGTCGCCGACAGATTCAATTTTCCTCGTCCCTCGTCCCGAGACAATTCGCATGAATATCACTGGCGTAGTGCCCAGTAGTTGTGCCGGAGACGAACAGTGCCTCTTGGTGGCTAACTACAGAAAAAGATATCTTCTTGTTATAGGCCGGGCATGCGTTTAGCTGAACCCAGCGTGTATTGTACGATTGATTGCATCATTGGCAATCTGCTTTTTTAATGAGCTTATTGGAACGCTTACAAAAGAGAGGGCCTGTTAAGTAAGCAGCGCCTTCCCCTTCTTGGCAAATTTCATCAGCCCTCTCGCTACCAAGTTCCTCCAGTCATTTCTACCAGAAATTCTAAAAGTTTATCTCCTGCCGCGATAAATCTTCGGAGAGAAATGTCTCTCTGTTAAGTAACTTTCGTTTTTCTCGATAGATCCTTTGGAGAATCTTACAAAATGCTTGCCAAATTGGAATGTATTGATGACTTTTCATCAAGGCGCTTAGCATATTTGGCATGTAGTGGAAACTGGTACACATTCCTAAAAGTCGGACTCCAATGAAACTGATAGCCGGACACTGTCAACACCCATGTGTACTCCCTTTGGAAAAATACTCAGTCAATTCCATCGCTTATCAGTTCCACCATAGTTCAAAGCAACCACAACCTCACCATTATAAACCACTTTGAAACGTTTAACGCCAAAGTCAAGAAGAAATTCTCCGAAATCATTTAGATATATTTCAATTTCAAGACGTCTCCTCGCTTCATCCTTCCTCTCTCCCTTTCCAGCTCCATGCTCCCAGCAAGCACTTATCGCACCCGACAAATGATATTCATGGTTCTTCCTTTCTTTGAGTGATTTCTCAGCACACGCTGCTGCGTTATGGGAAAGGAAATTCTTTTTCATTTCCTGTCATTTCCATATTCAAATTCAAAAAAACACATTCATAGTCATTCCATTTCCGCTCACAACCCTCTATCAGCCATCAAATACATCGTTGTCTGGCGAGGCACCGGAACTTCCGTTTGCGGTTAGTTATTGTATTACAATGATCCAAGCAAGCCCAGCCAAGCATCAGCAAACAATGTTATAAGATTGCATAATTCACACTTCAGCAGGAGACTATGTCTTATAAAAATTCAACTCAAAGGGAAGCCTTTTACTATCTTCCTCCTCGTGCTCGTTCGTACCCATGCCCGCCTAACACATTAGATTTTTTGGAACATCATCGCTTCCGTTTTGGAATACTCGTGCACCTAGTGCTTTCCCAACTTAAGACGCTTGAATCTGCTCCAATGTATAGAAGTTTTCATTTTTCTTCAAATTTGTTTGTGTGTGCCTCCGTGCAATCCTCCAGCTAAGGACCCACTTGGATTCAGCTTAAATGTGAAAAATAAAAATCATTTTGTAAAGTAGTTGCACTTTTCTTTTCTTTTTTCTTCCCCCTCTCTCTTTCTGGAGGTTCCTCCGTTTGTCCGCCTTTTTCTTGTTCCCTTTTGTTGGTACAAAAAAAAAAAAAAATCAAAAAAATTCTCATAGCGAAGAACTCCTTGAAAGAGAGAACTCAAACAAAGAAAACCGAAAAAACTCGGTCCAGCGAAGTACACAATACAAGTGGAAAGCACAAGCGATATATACTCGTACACCAAGGAAGACGCAGATGAAAAGTTTTATTTGATTCGGCTTCATCCATTTGGTTTGTATGTGCAGAGAACTTGAAATCCTTTTTTCGCCTCGCAACACCAGCGCCACCCAATGCTCGGCACATTTTTCTTCTATATCGTAGTTTTAATTATTTTATTATTCGTTATATCCTCTTGCGCGCTAAAGAGAACAAAAAAAAAAAAAAACAAGAAACAGAATCCTGGAATGAATTTTTTTTTATTTAATTTTTGTTGAAAAGGATTCCTACTCTTGCACATTCATCCGTACAGCCGGCCTCCTTTCTGACTTGATGAATGAAAAAAAAAAATAGAAAAAAAAAATTCATAATTCTTTCTGGAAATAAAGGACGATGCACTTAAATCCTAGTTTGGGTACAGACTCTAGGGATGATGGGTGGTGGTGATGATTTAAATTGTAGTCGCGAAGGAGACAGCAAACTCCGTAACAAGACTGGAGACTTTCCCACTTTATCATATTTACATCGCCATGTTTGAATGGCGTCAAATATTACACAAAAGTTTTCTTCTTTTTTTTTTGTTAATTTAACTAGCTTGGGAATAACTGTCAGTCGACATTTCAATTCCCATGGTTACTTTTGAAGTAATGCTGATGCTGAACTGTCAAACAATAGTCAATATAGAATCAGGAAGACTTTCTCTTGGTGAACGTTTTTTTTATATTTTTATTAAATAATCCTTTTGTGTGTTGGCTACAACAAAACTTTAGGTAAATGAAGAAGATTTGTTGTCCTATGAATACTTTTAGAAAAGACAACAAGTAGAACCGGACAGAATTCAATAAACCCAATGAAAACTATAGTCACTTAAAAAAAGCTTGACTTTAAGACTGGGTTCATAGGGGCTTTCGCACTTTCCTACGAAAATCCCCTTGACACTCCTTCCTGACGCTGATTTATCAGTCAATTTCAAAAATCATTTGACTTCACTTTAAACAGATGGGTTTGACAGGACCTAAAACTGGTGATTTACAATAAAACCAAGGTATTCGTAACCAAATACTGAATAAATAAAATGAATGCTCTTGCGCATCAACTTGACTTCAAGTTGCGAGGCATTATAACAACTTGATAGGAAACACCTGTTTGTTGTTATAAGAGTCTCACTTGTTGCGGCGCTTCTCTTTCCATTCCATTCAATAGAAATTGTAACGACTTGAAAAGGACCATTCCAAAAGGAACTTCCAGTGAAGTTGATACTCACACAGTCTTGTATTTCTGAAAACACTTTTCACTTCGTTTCCGCCTTATTGGAGACCACAAAAATTAAGCTACCATCATACTCATACCTAAGGATGCACCTCAAAGCAAAACTAAATATTTATTGAATTTCAATAACTCCTCACTCCCATGTGCTTTCTAAGAATTTAAGAGAAATTTCCTTGAAAATCCTCACCACCAAAGAGGAAGTGAAGCTCCATCATCACGTTCACGTTTCAACATTTCAATTGTCATTTTGAAATCAAAAATTGTTGTTGGATGCGTTTACTATGTTGTTGGGGGTGTGTTCACGATGACGACCACTTTGATTTTGAAATGACAGAGTGGGACAGGATATAAAAAAAAAAAAAAACAACCATCCGTTGATGATGTCATAGCCAGAAGGCAACCAAAATACAGAAAAGTAAAATATTAAACTCTCGTGGTGTCAACATTGCCAGTGACAGGGGTCGGAAATGAGTTTTATGTTCAGATTTGGTTTTCAGTTTTTTTATTACTTTATTTCAAAAACTTGTTTGTCACCAGAGGCAATGTGGACAAACCATTAAGTGGTGTTATGTGAGCCATTTGAAGAGTTTTACATACAATTCCCGTCTTACTATCTGATGGTGGAGACTATCAAGTGGAAATTACTGTGGCTGGGTGATGATTATTATTGGAGAGATATATGAATGGTCTTCCATTTCTAAGACAAACTATGGAAACCTTGGAAATTATTGACCAAAGTCTTCCACTAGATTTATTTTTTTTTAAAAATGACTTATCACTCCAACATCGTTTTAAAAAGACAGACATAAACCCAATTCGAATTAAGCGATTCAATAAAGTTTTATTTTTAAAAGAAATGTCCTAAGCCGATGACGAATAAGAAGAAAAATTAGAAGCAAACTTTAAACTGTTTAGAATCTTGGAATTGTTAGTGTTCCTTAATTCTTGGTTCTCTGTAGCTTGTGATACTCTTCGCATTGAGTTTTTTACCTTATCTTGTACGCAATTGCTTGGTCCCAAATTCTAATTTATCCATGCTGCAGGATCCACAAAGGAATTAAGTGTAAATGCAGCTTCTTTTGTTATTCACTCCTGCACCACTTAAAATTTGTTTTCGTCCAGGCGTATCGAAATACCGCGAGCTTCATAAATATTATCACTTTGCTGATCCTTCATCCTCCATCCATCCATCGTCAGTTTCCAGGGCGACCAAAGAACGTTATATGATATTTAAAGAATTTCATTCAATCCCTTTTAACTAATCCCAGAATGATCACAATGCTCCAAGTTATATTGATTAAGTTTCCTTGTATCCGCAATCGATTGGTTGTTAAAACGGGTGTCAATTTGAATCTTACTTAAATACGATCGCCTTGCTTACTTAGTTTGCGCTTCAGTTCGGGGTGAATCTGGGTCCCAGCTAACACGCAACTGAGTGCTATTTGAACTACCAGAATCAAATGCCATGAGTTGTCGACACAGTTAAGTAAAGTTAGATTAGAGGGGCTGTGCCTCTTGACGGTACTTCCTCTAAGTATTGTTGTACAATTTCTAACACTGTTCTAGGCGATTGGTTCATATTCGAATAAACTCTACACACTTTCCCAAACAGTTAGGAAGGTAAATAGAAAGTGTTTGATGGTCGCTGTCTTTTCCGTATCTTGACAGCTCCTGCAATGCTTTGCTGAATTTACAGCAAATTCCTTCCTCAATCAATTGTGGCTCTATGCTACGTAATATGTTCTTTTTCATTTCACCACTAGAAGTTTTGTCTGAGTACTTTCCAAGCTTAGCGTTGATCCTCGTCTTGCAAGTAATTGTGCTTTCTCTTGTTTTCCTCGTCGTTTTGAGTTTCCCATGGCAGTGGTCAAAGATGTTTCCTTTATTGTTGCTCTGCCTAGTGCCTTGATTGCTGCTGTCGAATCTCAAGATTAGGAATTGTTTTGTAGATCAGATGCTGTCATATAAAGTTTAAATTTTTAGTTTGATCCTTCGGATTAGGAACATCACAGTGGAAGCATCCCGACACAAATATTACGAAGCGATAGAAATATGCACATCGGGAATTTTATTGAAACAAAAGATCGCCTTTCTTTCTCCACAAGATTCACTAAGATCAAATATTTATGTCATGGAATGGAACATTCTTTTGTCCAGTTGGGTGCACTCACGCTACCAAAGCATCACCTTAAAATTTGAAGCGTGATTGTATTTAAGGAATAACTAGGTTTTCTCCACAAATTTTGGGAGCCTTCTTTATTGACCCAAAGCTTGCTTGGATTCGCCATAAAATCGACAGGTGCTGTTCCACTTGAGAGATTTTACGAATTTCTTGAACTAGAGACCAGATAAATCCCCTTCTTTCTATTATCTTCTTTTGGCTCCGTTTTCTTCCGATTTGCACTACACAGCTTGTTTTTCAGATTAAACTTTATTCATCTTGCCAGCAGTCGGCCTTATGCGTCTTCTTATTGCCTTCCACTGTTCCCTATCTTCACAATCACTCCATCAACCTTCAAACGTGTTTAACAATTTTCTTACAGCAAATAAAAATTAAGAAACACAAACAAATTTTAAAAATTACTTTCCAGTTCCGCCAAAATTGAGTCCATTCCAAACATCAATCCTTCAGCTGAACATGGGGGATCGTGCCTCCTTGACATGTTCCGTTGTCAAGGGGGATTTACCCATCACAATAACATGGCGCAAGGATAATCGTACCATCGATCCGTCACAACATAGTATGTCGGTGAAACAGGTCGATCAATACAACAGTATATTGGTGATTGAAAATTTGGCCTCCGATCACACTGGCAACTATTCGTGCGTTGTTCGTAATCTAGCTGCAGAAGTGGGGAATTCTCAGGCTCTTTTGGTCAATGGTAACGACATGGATACTTCTACTACTACCATTACACTCGTCTCGAACACATTTTAAATAAATTAGGTTTTCATTTATTTTATTTTTTTTTATTTTTTTGTTATTGTATATCATTTTAATTTTCGTTTTCCTTTTCTAAACTTCTTAGAGTTACTGTTGAAAAGTTTGATTTTAAAATTTAAAAAAAAAAAAAAACTTTAATTTTCCTTAGAGAAACATTAAACTAATATATATATACATTTGTTTATGATTTTATATATAAATATGTATATTTCGTTTAGAGAGAATGCTATTTTCCACTATTCTATATATAAATATATTTCATTCTCTTCTATTTCACCCTTTTCAAACAAAAAAAAAAAAAAAAACTTTAACTGGTTGTGTGTTCTTTGGAAACGTTTTCTTCTTATAAATTAAAAGAATAATATATATATAACAAACTAAATATAAATTATTTTATTTTCTGTGTATGTTTCAAGTGTGAACATTAAGTAGATGATTTAAGTTTATTTTAATTGATTTTTTCAGTTTTTTTTTTTTATTTTATTTTTTGTTTAAAGAGTATCTAATGTAAATATACATAATATCAACTGAAATTGCAACTACTGGATGGGACGAAACCTCGCACGATAGAAAATGGAAACAAAATAATTAAATGTCACCGACACGGAAATGAAATGAAAACAAAAACAAAAACAAAAAGCAAACAAAATTCATTTTGTGTACGCTGTCTCTCTTTTTCACTCTATTTGAATGTGTTGAATCCTTTTGTTGTTATCATGTTTCTTTTTTATGTTTTTCAATTCGTGTTATCCGTTTGTTCTTGTTTTTTTTTCTCGTCTTGTATTCCATTACAGTACCTCCTATTATAGAGCCATTTTTATTCCAAGACGGACTGGCTGAGGGTATGCGAACGCGTACTGTTTGTGGGGTATCTAGGGGTGATCCTCCCTTAACTTTACGTTGGCTCAAGGATGGTGAGCCATTGCCCGCACTTTTGGGCGCCAATGTAACACTCTTAGATCAATATTCCTCACTCCTTAGTATTCCCTCCTTATCGGCGATACACTCCGGTGAATACACATGTGTGGCTACTAATCCAGCAGCCGAAATCAAATACACAGCTCTGCTGCAGGTTAAAGGTATAGTATATAAAATTCAAAAAAATCAAAACACAAACATAAAAAACACACACACGTTTTAGTTATACATATATCCCAAAACACACACACACACACATATTCATGTCATATTTATACAAGAAAAGGAAAATATTATATAAACCAATCGATTTAAAATTTAAATTCAAAATCCAGCTTCTTATTCTAACCCTCGCCCCTGAACCTACTTTGAGTTGATTTTTTGTTTCGAACCCCTCTGTCTCTGTATTTTATTGACAAAATTCAATTAAACATATATGCTTCTTATATAACAAATAATTGAGATTTTTTTTTTCTTTAAATTAATTTTTGAAATAAAAAACAAATTTTTTGAATAAACGTGAACAAAAATATGAAAATAAAAAATAAAATAAAAAATATAAAAAAATGTGTCCTCCCCATCCCAGTTGCTTTGGCACGCAGTGGGTTTTTGCGGCAGATCACCAGGTAACCTATTTGCACTGCTTAAATATTAATTTATTAAATTAAAATGTTTTATTTATATTTATTTTTAACACATTTGATTTTTTATTTTTTTTTTAATTCAAATGACTATTAAATATTTTATGATTTAATGAGATGTGTATACCGTGAAATTTTATTTTTAGAGCGGCTAAAAATGTGGGCAGGAACCTCCACAGTTGAATCTTTTTTTCTCGGTATTTCATTATATAAATCTATACGTGTTATTTTATGGGTCGAATTTTTCATCTACTGATTGTAGCTGTCTGAAATTGGCTTATATTGAGATCGAAAAGGAT
This sequence comes from Criorhina ranunculi, assembly GCA_951813785.1. NCBI lineage: Eukaryota > Metazoa > Arthropoda > Insecta > Diptera > Syrphidae > Criorhina > Criorhina ranunculi. The sequence continues at coordinate 51,561,520 of OX638382.1, forward strand.
TGTGAAAAACAGTTTAAGAAACTGTTGTTGGGCTGTCCATTTTTGATTTGTCAATATACCAAGATTTCTCGAAGTTTGTACTTGTATTCTTCTAATGTTAGAAGTCAAAGTCGATTACAGTTCAAGGTGCGCTAGCGCCTCAACCAACAAGACTCTATTACCTAGCTAGATCCTTAGCCAGCTGTATTCAATGGTGTACGCCAAGTTGCTTCACACCACTTACACACGCCATCGAAGATGATGTCGTACTCCTCTGCTTAGTCTCTTAGTTGTAGATTCAAAGATTCTTTAGGCTCGAGAATCGGTATTCATCTGTTTTCCATGAGCTAGCCACTTTAATTGTTGAATTCATATTTGTTGACTAGGTTGATGTCACTGAAAAGCTTGGTTAAATCTTCTTCTTCATGTTCCATCAATACAGATCGGACCGTATGTCGACCATAGGAGTTTTCTCTTAAAGACTCCACACGCACTTTCAGCCGATTTGGACAAAGCCTATGTCAGGACGCCATATTACAGGAAGCGAATGAGAAGTATCTTATATAAGGTCCTATGGAGGGTTGATCCCTGCGCTGATGTCGTTGGCTGACTAAGAAGCAGGACTTGGGTATATATATTTTTTTTTTTTTATAATTCACTAGCGCTAAAGGGGTTATGAATACCCTTATGATGCTATTAACACACGAAAAGTTTTCCATCGCGATGGTTTGGCCAAGAAGCCTGTATTTTGTCTCGGTGTTCACAGTCAGCACACACTTCATTTTATCCTTGTCCACATTCAGATCCATTTTAGCAGCTTCTGATTTGATGTTTGCTAAGGTGCAGTGACTGCTTGTTCCATTGTCTTTTCTGTAGTACCTGGTTGAAGTAGCTACCTACATGACAGGGTGTTGCCTTGTCTACAACTGAAAGTTTTGGTGGTTCATCACTGTAAAGTTTCGAAGTAGAATCTTTCGCACTATATACTGATTATGTGTGTGTTTTTACATTATCACGGCAAAACTACTAAATTAATCTTAGGTAAGAAGGTGCCATTTGCAGGTACAGTTTATCCCGATATTCGCACCAGCGATAGTACAACAATAATTCATAATAACTTGCATTTATCGAGTGCCACTCTAATTATAAGGAACTCACTGAAAGCAAGCTATTCTTCATCAAAAACCTCAGCGTCCTGTTTATTTGTCACCACTTTATCTTGAGTCTTATTAAAGAACTCAATTGTGCATGAAAATAAATAAAATCATTTCCACAGGCTCCTTCACTCCTACTCACTTCAATGTTGCCAATTCAAATTAAAGAAAAAAAAATTAAAGGACTTTTCATCAAAGTACGAGTAAACTTCTTCATTTTTAACTTTTCGACTGCAATAATAATTTTAATCATTGAGTTTCAGCGACATTCAAGTCCATCATCGTTTGGAATAATATTCCATTTTTATTGAAAGCAATATCAGTACTTTTACAGGATGAAGCACAAAAATGTCTTCCTCAGCATTGGGATGTGGTCGTGAAAAATGTCTACATTGACACACACCAGTTAAATGGAGCTTTTCATTATTATTTCTTTCGATTGTGGCACCCCAAGTGTCACCACAGTTCACGATTTTGATTAACCACTAAACCAAATGAAAATACTAATAATAGCCTCTGTGGTTCTTCTCTCTCAAGCCACCCTTACGCGCCCTTTTTATATATCTATACATGTATTTTTTTCTTTTTTTCATCAATAAATATTTAATTGGACAAATTAAAATGGCTGCCATTGGCCCCGGAGGGAGAGCTGCCAACAACAGATTAAATTGCTGGCTTTTAGCGTTATTGTTTGTTAGGCAGGCTGTACATAGCTGTGGTGACAGAGTGGCACGTCGGTGGTTGCGGATAAATTCCACAGTGAATTGAAAATTAGGTCAATCATGCACTTGTATACATAAGTGGACACTTATGTATTTTATAATAAATTAAAAAAATATTATATTACACACAACCGGCAAACCCTCGGTATAACAATAAAATTTGTCGTTATTGACGAATGAATTAACACAAACTAATTACATTTTAATATTAAAAGTTCAAACAGCGTGACAAAATAAATGGAAAAATATGTTATTATTTGCAATTAAATAATGAAAAATTAAAAAAAAATAAGTAAATACAAATCGGAAGCAAGCTTTTAATGACTTTTTTTTCAAATTCACCATTGGAAGTCCCGTGGGATCAATGGGAGTTTATTTTTATTTTTATTTTATTTACATATTTGCATTCAATTAAAATACTTTTAGTAGGGATAATTAATTAAAGAGAAATATTGAATGTTTATTAATCATTTTATTCCATAAAAAAAAACTTTTTATATTCATATTTATTGAAATATGAATTACTAAAATGAATGTTAGCTTTTGAATCATTAATTTCACAATTCAAATATAAATTAGCTTTTATCTGATAGGTAGTCTGAAAGTGATAACGCCGGACAAAAGGTCAACCAAACCCCTTAATTTTGTCAAATAATTGTGAGTTTTATCCCTTGAGACTGACGGGAGCATTTGAAGGCTGCATAGTATTTGGAACAATTCCCAATGTCCGGCTGAGGTCGTGTGACTAATATTTGGACAAAAAAAATGAAAAGTTTGCGAAAGTGATAGCTTGATCCTTCAAATGAAATTTGGTCTTTCTGATCATGTCGAGCCTGAGGGTTGCAATTCGAAGATTTTCTTGGCTAGAGCATTGTTGCCCATTCGATCTATATGTCAGAGCTAACGTAGTCGACGAGACTTAGCTTTTAATAGAGTTCGCGGTTGCATCTTCCATAACCGGGGCCGAATTTGCGGTTTCTTCTTAGGAAACTGCGGGAAATGGTTCATAAAAATGTAATTTCTTACAAATTATTAACTAGCTTTTAGCATTTATAAGAGTCGGCGTAATGGGTTTGAGGCCAGCTGCCAGTTCTTTTTAATTTCCCGATTCAGTTTCGTTAGTGAGACTCTCTAATGATTTTGAACTGAAAGACAGCGCAGGTCCTCTTTTTTCTGGCAGTAGCCTCCTCGCTACTCTTATTTTGCGTTGAAGCACTTGTAGATACGCCGCTTTTGTCACCTTTTTCCGACAGACATGAAACGGTCTCTCCTACCTTCTTCATGATAATGCTTGGCAATGGCATATTCGAGCGTTTATTGTTAAGGCGCTTAGACAGTAAGTCTCTGAGTATTGTCGGCATGCTGATGAGTTTAAAGTTTATTGCCGACCTTACGTTTAAGGGTACGTCACAGTTTTTAATTATTAGATAGTCGAACTTCGAAAAGGACCTTAATCAAAAATTGTCAAAGTTGACATTCGCCGGATGCTTATTGGATGCAATAAACATATACTCTACCATCATACTCTATATCAAATTTTTGTGAGGATTCACTAATCGAAAAGCCATGTCCAAAGGGCAGTTAACCGTACTGTACTTTCTGACTAACTTAACAAACATTTCCTTACTGATTATGGTCCTTAATATCCTACTCTGGACATTCTCTGGAGGTACTTTACAGGTGGTCATGAAATTCAGCCTCTTCGGTAGAAGTGGGTTCACATGTTTCAATTATGTTGGTGGCTTTGATCACTTACTAGCTTGAGGTAAATAACTCTCCATTGTAACGATTTTGTTTTTAAATTTAAACCAGCGTCTATGACAGCTGAATAGGGACTTTAATTTTGTATACGATTTGTTATTGATGTACTTTTCCTTAATACGAGAGGTTTATCCACTTCCTATCGTCACCACCAATATCGACAGCAATTATTTAAAAATAAACAAAAGGTATACATGTCATTAATTTATTTTATTTTTATTTATTTTATTTTCAATTTAAATTTTTTATTTATTTAAACTTTAAGTTTATTTTATTTTTGCACCCTTGTAGGCTTTGTGCATGATCTGTGTATATTTGTAGCTGTAAAAAAAAACCAACATAATGTAGTAACAAATAACGCTATTGCTAAACTACCGGAGTAGATTCCCCCTCAAAAAAAAAAAAAAAAGTTTCCATCCTTCCGCGTTGAATTCTCCCATGAGTCTTGAAATCTCATTTTCTCCCCCGCCCCAAATTATCGCTCGCCCTTCTCTACTTCTACCACACACAGCTTAAGTCTTAAGTCTAAGCCGCCTTTTGAAAAAAAAAAACTTTTTTTTTGTGTGCTTATTGAATTGTTTTTTGAAAAGAATACTGGTTCCGTTCTTAAAAAGAAAATGGAATCCTTTCTTAAATAAACCATCCGCCTACTTCTTTACCGCTGATTATAATATTTGCTGTACTCATCAAAACCAAAATATTGAAACTCTGCCTTAAACTTACTACCGTATTTCTCTGTTTGAAGCTTCGCAATCCCCGCCAGTGTTTGTACATAATCCATACAAAAAAAAAATTTATTTTTTGTATAATTTATTTTTCATTTACTATTTTTATTTAATTTTTTGATTTGTTATACAACAAATGCCTCTTGATTTTAATTTTCTCTTTGCATGGCTTGAATCTCAAATGAATGCATTTTATTTGTAAAATATTTTCTTGCACTGAATCTCTATACTTTGCCTATGACTTTAACATTTTTTTCTTATAAGCAACCCTAGTTAGATGATTTTTATTTTCCTATTGTTTTTTATGCTTTAAAAATAAAAACAAAATTTTCAATTGGATACGATTTTGCGCAAAGAAATTTGGGTTTTTTTTATTTTTGTTATTCATAACGCCATTGTGTGCAAGGATTTTCTTTTTTAATAGAATTATTATTTTTTTGTTTAGTTGAAACTTGAGAGTATTCTTTTGCAATAAGCGGTAACAAATAATAAGCTTCTGTATGCTTGAATTCAGATGCTTTTCTCTTATAACCAGCTTAAGTATTATTAGTTATGATTTATTAATGCTTATTCTAAAGACATGTCCTGCTTAGCGAGATGTCGTTTGATTAGTAAAATTAAGAAAACAAAATATGGAAACATGTAAGTATATAACTTACATGTATGAACGGTTTTACTATTCAAGTCGACATTTTTCGCCAAAACGTTACAGTGGTGATCAAATGTATTCTTACTGCTTTATCGCTTTGTAAAAATTGCATGTTATGTCCCTTCCTGTCAAAGTCAATGATATAAACTCGAAAAAATCAGTGGTTACCAGTTTTTGAAAAAAAAAAATTTAATTTATATTTAAATTTATATAGGACATCGGAGAATCTAGGTTTTAGTATTCGTTAAAAGAAGAAAGTAGGTCTAAATGTCTCCTCCTATTTATCCCATTTGAATCTTTTTTGAATAGTTTATTGAATTAGTGTTAAGTTTAGGTAAAATTTTTAAGTTCACTTACGCAGATATATAAAGTAAAATAAATACAATTTTAGGTATCTGCCTTATATATGTTTATTAATGTTTTCATAACAAAAAGGGCTTTTAATAAATTAAATAATCATATATAATAAAAAGAAATACTGGTGAAAATATACGTGCATAATTTTTAGCTAAGAATTTTAAAATGGAACTCCAATCTCATAAAAGTGTAACTCCCTTTCACTTAGAATAACAACATAAGTCAAGTATTTTGTTATTACATATATGTGAGTATTTAAAAAAAAAAACTATTTTAACACCACGCAGGTATTTATGTCGATTCAAATCTCAGCAATAATGGTCGTTCAGTTAAACTGTCATAGAAAGTATTTTTTGAGAAATGTTGGTTCATTAGTTTTCATCAACAGACACCGGAAACTCTTTAACAAGAGACCATCCATCGATGTAACCATTGATGTGCAGTAAACAAATGCCTAGGTTTTTTTATAGAGTTGCAGCAAATGCTTGAATATAATGCTCGTAAGCGTTTAACCGTATGTGGGGACGCGGATTATATTGCCTCCTCTGTTGCGTGGAAGTACGTTAATACACTAACAGCACACCTCTCAGTTTCTCAGACAGTGCTAAGTATCTACGTTTCGTTCTAGACACGAATCATTGTAAGAGTTCCCCGAACTGGGAATACAAATTAAAGTCCAAAACAATGCCTCTCCCAATTGTATCTCCTTGCAGGAAATGCTCATCAGATGGCAGTGCAATCCTCCACATAAGATTGAAGCTTCCTCTGTACTGTTTGTTGTTTAAGCTTATCCTTTACACTACGTCGATACAAACTGGACCGAACAAAAGGAATATTCGTTTCGAAACAACCGTGACGTCTTTTCCGCCGTATGGAAGGACTGGGATGATGAGTGTGATACCTATACCTGTAAAGTAATTCTTGTACTTTACTTTTTAATTTTCTTCTTAGCCCAAAGAAAAAGTGACTGCAAAAAGTAATTGTTGGCTTGAACTATGAACTGTTATTGTTTTCCGAATTTACTACAATGTCTTTATAGACAAAATCCTTAACTACTGTGTATGGTGACTCTGTATTCGATTTGCCGGTGTTGTGTGTCCTTTCCTTTATATTTTTAGATCGAGCTCTGAGACTCACAAAATGAATATCAAATGCTTTGATGCATTCTTTCTTTTACACTCATAAATCAAAAGAATTCCAAACCATTTCGCATCGGAACCTCCTTTTATCGCACTTCTTCGCCTGCGCTGGCCGGTTAACTGAATCTCAGCTTATGTACATACTTGAAGTCTTCCTTCAGCACAAAATCATTTTGATTAAATTCTAAAACTCTTTGGAAACGATGCATGTCCTCACCAATTAAAACGAAGATCTTGCCCTTATTATATATATGTATATCGATCCTCGTTATGCCACCTATTTTTGAAACCAGATTTGACAGGAAGCTAACAGGAGAGAAAATTTGTTTAAACCGATTCAATTTGGGGGTAAGACGATCCGTTTAACTTTTATTTTAGGACGACAAGAAAAAAACGATTTACACACTTGTGTATGCTGGTGACCTTAAAATCGCTGCTGTAAGCATCATCGTTTATTTAAGCAAATTTTGTCTCTACTCTAGAGGCCTGAAAGTATTAAGGTCCAACAATACAGTGAAATTTAATGCGTGCAAAAACCAATGCTGTCTTCTGTTACTTCAAACATCGAAACCGAAAGACTTTTCATCCTCGGTATGTCCTTTAATGTCAATCTGCAAGCATTTAAAACAAATGTGCATCGGTATTTACTTCGTTATAGAGAATTATTCATAATATTATTAGTTGGATTATTTATTTAAGATTTATAAATATGTATATGTATTCTTGAAATACACTTGTTTACGGTCAACAATAACCGAATGCATTCAGAGTAGTTTTCAATTATTTCTTTAATAAATAACATAAGAAAGGAAGACTAAACTATTTAAATTAAAAAAAACTAAAACATCACCACTGTATTTGGATAAATACAGTAAACTGATAAATATTTAAGAATATTTCAAACAAATAAGTTCACAAAAACTAAATCGTTGCACACATTTCTTTATGAAATAAATTATGAAACAAAAAAATAAATATGCAATTATCGTCTAAAAAGATCTAATTGGATTTTATATTAAGTTTCTTTGTTTTCGTATTAAAAACATGTTTTTTGTTTTGCATAATAATGTTCATTTTGTCCTAGATAATTAAAATATATTTACAAAATTACCAACAACCCTCCGCCCGCTTTTACTCTTTTACTCAACTGATGCGTTCTTTATTCCCATTCCCCTCCCTCAAAAAAAAAAAAAAAAACAACAACAAACATGTATGTAACAACAGTTCCGCCACGGTGGATTGTCGAGCCAGCCGATGTAAATGTTGAACGTAACCGACACATAATGCTTCACTGTCAGGCCCAGGGTGTACCGACGCCCAGTATTGTTTGGAAAAAGGCGACAGGTACGGGTGCATTCTCCCGGTCCGGTGGATACACAAAAATGTTTTATGTAACACGCATTGTTCTCCTTTTATGCATGCAGGCAGCAAATCGGGGGAATACGAGGAGGTTAGGGAGCGGCCATTCACCAAATTACTCGGCAATGGGTCGCTGCTGTTGCAACACGTAAAAGAGGATAGAGAAGGATTTTACCTTTGCCAGGCAAACAATGGCATCGGCACTGGTATCGGAAAGGTCATTCAGCTTAAAGTTAATTGTGAGTGTACCATGCACGAGTACGTGTACACATCCTGTAACCATTTTTTTTTTTTTTCAGCTTCACCATACTTTTCATCGTCGTCGAGGTCAGTGACAGTGAAAAAGGGTGACACAGCTTTGCTGCAGTGCTCGGTCAGTGGGGACAAGCCGATCAATATTGTTTGGATGAGATCTGGGAAGAATACCCTCAATCCGTCGACAAACTACAAGTAGGTTGGGTTGTTTATTTAGAGTAACCTTGTAACTTAATCGCTTGGATGAATAACAGGATCTCGGTGAAGCAGGAAGCTACACCTGACGGGGTGTCAGCAGAGCTGCAAATCCGTAGTGTGGAAGCCAGTGACAGTGGGCCGTACTTTTGTCGTGCGAGTAATTTGTACGGCAACGACCAGCAATTAGTTCAGTTGCAGGTTCAGGAACCACCACAAGCACCGACTGTGTTAGAGGCAGCTATGGTGTCGAGTAGGTCGGTGAATTTAAAGTGGCAACCGAGGAATACAAACACGGCCGAGGTATCGAAGTACATTGTGGAGTACAAGGAGCTTGACCGTAAGTTTGGTACATACATACGAACATATTCTATTGCTCTACTTAGTGCAAACGATACCTTCAGCCCTTTTCATAGAGCAATGGCAGCAAATGGAAGTGACGGACCCACCACAGTTTACTGCTTTGATTGAGAATCTGAAGCCAGCGACGCGTTATGCTTTTCGGATTATAGCTGAAGGTACTGCCGGTCGAAGTGCTCCGAGCCAAGAGTTGAACATTAAAACTGAGCCTCAAAGGCCAGCAGGACCACCCTTGAATCTATCTGTGAGACCGCTCTCATCCACCGAGTTGCTGGTGAGTTGGGTTGCGCCATTGGCGGAGCTTCGACATGGCGACATACAAGGCTACAACGTTGGCTACAAGCTGTCTAGCTCCGGAAGCACATCCTTCAACTTCACTTCTGTTTCTGGTGACGGGGAAGGCAGCACGGGAGAGTTGCTTTTGGGCGGCCTTCAAAAGTACGCACGGTATAACATTGTCATCCAGGCATTCAACCAAGTCGGACCGGGACCTCTGTCTGAACCGGTCTCTGCACAAACAATGGAAGATGGTAAGTCGTTAAGATCATGCGCACAACCTTGCTTATCTGATTCTTTTCCAGTTCCTAGTCGCCCACCGGATGACATTCGCTGCGCGGCCCTCACCTCACAATCACTTCAAGTTTCTTGGCAACCACCACCAATCTATCACACCAACGGATTGCTGCAAGGCTACAAGCTGCTTTTCGAACCAATTTTAGATGATTTCTCGCCTACGAAAGATGAAGTGGAAAGTCGTAAGACCACCGCCCTTACGACGGTGCTTACGGGCCTCAGGAAGTACGCCAACTACAGCATCCAAGTTCTGGCCCACACCCGTATGGGTGATGGAAGCCTTTCAAATCCACTCTACTGTCATACTGAAGAAGATGCTCCAGAGGCTCCGGCCGACATCAAAGTCGTCGTCAGCTCCCCACAATCTCTGTACGTGTCGTGGTTGCCACCAACGGAGCCCAACGGTGTCATAACTAAATACAATCTCTATACGAGGGTTGTCAACGGTCGTGAAGAGTTAAACAACGAAAAACGTAGTCTTCCCTCGCAACAGGCCAACTATGAGGCCAAAAACCTTCATCCGCACATCGAATATCAGTTCTGGGTTACTGCCTCGACTCGGGTAGGGGAGGGCAAGAGCTCTCGTGTGGCATCGCAAGTAACTACAAACAGAGTTCCTGCACGAATTGTGTCCTTCGGGGGTCCAATTGTCCGTCCGTGGCGTTCGACAGTCACACTTCCCTGCACGGCCGTGGGAAAGCCCAAGCGCGAATGGTATAAAGCTGATGTCACCCTGAGACAAGGTGGACCGCACAACACGCAACTGCTCGATTCAGGGGATTTGATAATATCTAGCCTTCAAGTGGCCGATAGTGGTAATTACAGCTGTCAAGTTGACAATGGGATTGGTACCGATCGACTGACACACGTACTGATTGTACAAGTTCCTCCGTCGGCTCCGGTCTTATATGTGACCAGTGCGACATCTAGCAGTATCCTGATGCATTGGAAGTGTGGATTCAATGGAAATGCACCGATTTCCGGTTACACCCTGTTCTACAGACGAACCTCGGGCAACCTAGAGGAGATGCATCTATCCCGACATGCTTCCAGTCACGAACTTAAAGGACTGGTTTGCGGAAGTACATATCAGATTCACCTTACAGCGCACAATAAGGTCGGTTCATCACCGGCCAGCATAACATTGCATGTTCGAACTCAGGGACAATCACCTGGAATGCCATCAACTGCCAATTTACTATCGCCGAACTCAACGTCGGTTGTTATAAGACTGCACACTTGGCCGGATAATGGCTGTCCTATGTTATATTTCGTATTGCAATACAGGCCGGTAATGGACGGTATCGAAAAAGACTGGATATTAGGTGAGTTACATTTACGTCTCATAATTTGATCTCAAGAGCCACGAGCCTATACTTGAATTTATCTTGAAATATTGCACAATCAGCTTCTAAGGGTCTCTTCTATATCTCATCTCTCTGTAGTGTCAAATGCACTTAAGCCACAACGAAGGTTCACTATTTCTACATTGAACCCATCGACTTTGTACCAAGTGAAAATGGAAGCACACAATGTAGCCGGAGTCTCGAATGCTGACTTTACATTTGTCACCTTGACCAAAGACGGTGACCCACCACCACCAGAGATAGTACAACGCGGTCATCGCTCCAACATATTCTATGGCAACATCAATCTGCTAATACCTAGCATAGCGACCATCTCGGGAATGATATGCACCATAGCGCTGGTAGTTATGTGCTACAGGCATAGTAAGTATCAAGAGGGTTATTGTTGTCACAAGTATGTGTGTGTGTATATTTTTATTTTTATTTTAATGGTCTCGTCCCGGCTACATCAGAACAAAGCAATCGAATACAAAAGGAGTCCTTGGAAAATCGACAAAACAACGAAGCTGCACAGCGTGAGCGCTACTATGCAACGATTCATAAAGTGTCCCTGCAGAACAATGAGAAAATTCCTGGTAAATTAAAACACATGTATATGTATCTAGAACGCATGGCGTTCATAGTAATTGCCTCGCGGACCTAACAGCTAACAGCCAACACTCATTGCTTTTCATTTTTAATTTATTCTTTCCTGCAGAGACATCCGAAGACATCTCACCATACGCGACGTTCCAATTGTCTGAGGCCAGTACACTGGCGCAGCCTCATCACGCTGGACCGGCAAACACCTTGCTGCACTCGTTCATGTACCATGAGCGGGCCCTGGCGGAGGGCTGCTCGTCACCACCACCACCCGCGGTACTTAAATCAACCACCCGACACAATTCCTCCTCAGCCTCACCATATTACAATATCGTGCGTTATACCATTGTTTTCGGTTTGAGTTCATTTTTCTTATTCTCGTACATAATCGTAATTGGCCGCTTCATTATGTGACTTTCAATTGTTTATCCTCTCCAGCTGCTCCCAGCTGCTGACGTGCTGTATACTGATGCTGATGCTGAATGCTAGTTGGAGTAGCGAACGCTTGATATTAATATTTTGTTGAACCTGACGCTGGCGCGTGTTTTATTTTATTTTTTACTCGTACACTTTCCTTTTGTTTTAATTTATGCGTCGCTTATGTGTAGTATTTAATTGGCACTGTTGGAACTTTCCTAAGGACTTCTTATTTCTCTCTCTCTCTCTCTCTTTCTCGATGTAGACATCAAAAAACCGACGAAGGCATTCACGTAAAACGGAGCCAGAAAGTGAAGAATCCGAATCGGATCCGGACCAATTGACATCGAGTCGAACTGAGTCCTCAAATCAGCATGAGGCAAAGATTAAGCACAGTAAGTAGCATTGTACATATATTAAATTGTTAAAGATTTTCATTTTGAAATTAGAAAAGGGTTAACGGATGATATCATGAAGATGTCCTTGAGAGTTCTGCGAATAGCAGAAATAAACATTTTTTTGAGTACCTTACCGATTTCACAATAAAATCTCTGTCTCACATTCATTTAGTTACACCCCCTTTCATTTCTATAATTTTCTACATCCCTTGTGTGTTGTCATATTTACAGGTATCATCTACCATGGAGCACAATCAAGCACATCCTCCGATCTCTCACCAATGTCTGAACAAAAGTCATTGCCCCGTCGCGGCAGATCAAGGTATCATCAACAATATCATTTTACGACAAACACCACACCCAGACACACAAAAACAACCAATCCGAATAGTAGCAAATCAATTCTATCACCGCGTAGCAATAACAATCTAAAACTATCCAATACATTCAAGTCACAAGACTCCATACAGTGTAACATCTCGACATTAGTCAAATCGCCGATAGCACCAAAACCAGGCGGTGGTGGCAATCTACCACCGCCATTGCCGCCACTACTGCTCGCACCAAAGCCATCATCGACCAAAATCGATCTGTTAGATAGTTATAATCCAGCCTCACAATTCCGACCCATTCCCCACAAGACCATCCCCTCCAACACTGACACAATCCTGAATCCTTCCACGGCACCATTGTCGTCGAAATTCTTCTCTGCGACAACGTTGCCCAAATAAGTGTTTTGTTTTTAAAAATCAAGTGTGATGGTCACCAGCTTTCATAGATTTATCAAAACCGATATGATTGTCATCAGGTGCGGGCCCCCAGGGTAACCCCTTAGGATAATTAGCTTTCGTTCTATGTTAATACGGTTTCTGTAGTCTCATTTTAGCATCATTCATTAAATCAGTCCAAAAACTAAAATCAAAATACACTGCCATCTTAAAAAAAAAAAAAAAAAACCAAACACCGAAATGATGTTGAGTTGATATGAGAGATATACTGCTGCTTATCCCGAACAGGGGAGGCGCTATGCGAACACTACTGCCTCTGCAGTTGCAAGAGAATCTTGCCAGCGGCATCGGAGCTGGCAGTGGCTTCCATCAGATACCAATTGAGGGAACCACTCCCGATAGGCCGGAACTCTCGGAGGCCGAATGTGACATTGATACCTTGAAAAAGTTAAAGCTGGGTATGCGATCATCGTTATGGTCACGACCATCATCTACTGTCAGCAGTATTCAGCAACAACAGCAGCAGCCATTACAACAACCATTACCCCAGCAGCAGCAACATCATCCCCAGCAGCATCATCAGCCGCAACCACAACAACAACAACAACAACAGCAGCTCCAAGAGCAATCACATCAACAGCAAGGATTACCTGCTAAACGTCACTCCGATTATTCGATAGCGGTGTGAGACATTCGTTAAGAAGTTCTTAAAATTAGCCCACACATAGGCATAGGCATGTCTTTATTCTGTGTATTCAGTTTTATTTGATTTTTGTTTTTAAGGACGCAATGTTAAGATGGTGGGGATACTACTTGTCATGGGATTTTTTCAAGCGAAACATCCATAAAAGACACCTGTAAAACTAAGAACACACGAATTCTTTATGTTTAATAAAACAGATCGTCTGGGACTCAATCTTAAAAGATGTAAATGTGCTATTAAGTCATTAACTAAGCTAGGGCATATTTGTCAAGTACAAGTCCATGGGAACTTCGATATCTTTATCCATAGAGGAAACCTAGTGAGATTTAGAGGACCATCAGCCTTTCTTTTTACCAATAGGCTAGCACGCGTTCGAGTTATTGAGTTCAACGCTATCATAATTCAGTAAAACGCAATAAAAATTGAAAGTCAGGCATGGAAACTGGACAACCAACCAAATCTCAATAATTTTCACGACATTGCCAGCTCGCAAAAACTCAACCGACAATAATGATTCATACTGTTTTATTTGGTGTGTTTGTTGCTCTGCCTCACGCTGTAAAAATCATCTCTCTATCCCTATTCGTTTGCGAGTAATTGAGATAAAAGGAGTTTCACGTTTTCGTGACATTCATTTCTGAAATTGAGCACCCTACATCTAGTTCGGAGAAAGATGTTGTTCTGCGTGAAAATCTAACGACTCTTGTGTCTTAAAAGGAAATAAGGATCAAAACTCAATTTGTCTATTGAGTTATTCGAGAAACTAATTACCTTTGAATCAAAGTTCACACATTCGGCATGTGAATATTGCTTTAGTTTGTAAAGTAAGAACTCACGCGTTCGTCGTCACAAACAACACAAATCTCAAATTGACCTATACGACAAAATGTGTTCAAAATTCGACAAGTCCTCCGCACTATCATGCAACGATGTCCTTAAGAAATGCGTTCTTCTATCGTCAGTTTATTTCTTCTTTAAACACAACTTGAATTTTTCTCTCCATTTCTTCTTCTCTCTCTCTCTCACATCATTACAAGCAAAACAGAAAATTTGGCAAATTTAGGACAAACAAAAAATTAAAACAAAATAATTCAAAATTTCTCGACAATCATTTTCACGTCAAAGCAATAATTCACAAAAAAAAAGAAGAAAAAAATCAAAATATAACATAATGCAACACAATATTCACAGTCCTTCATTTCCCTCCACTGTCCCTTCCTTCCCAGCCGCCATAATCCACCACCAAAAGAATTTCTCCAAAAAATCTATTAAAAAAAAAGTAAATAAATATATATATAAAAAAAACATTAAACTTTAACTGAACTGATTTATGCAAGTAACTATGTATCTTTTTCTAATGTATATTTATATTTTTTTATACACATTCAAATGTGAATTTTTGGTCTATCCAAAGTAAACTAGTAACATAAACAATTAAAAGAACGAAACAAAAAGCAACAACAACATGACAACAAAAGAAAAAAAACACACAAAAGTGAAAAAAACGAAATATTAACTAAAAATCAAATACAATGTAGTTATAGAAATGTTAAAATTGTTAGTTTCTTGTTTACAAAAATGAAATGCCAAATAAAAGAAAAAAACATGTAGAAAAATAATTAATTAACGTCTATGATATATGTAATACAAACCAAAAAACAAAAACAACTGAATGTTACAAAAGATAAGTAAATTTAATAAAAAAATAAAAAAATAGAAATAGATATAAACAAAAAGAGAATAGTTTTTCACACGTTTCGGAAACCATGTGCCAAAATTTAAAATTTTATGACAAAATCAAAACAAAAACCAACAAAAAATGCATTTTTTTTTTAAATATAAATTCTAGTTATACTCTCGATTTTTATTAATACAAATTATATAAATATATATATTTCTATATATTCAAAATTAGTATACATATTTAAAATTAAAAAAAACAAAAAGAAACAGAAACTAAGACAAAGTAGAAGAAAAAAATACAATTTTTTACACATTCAATGTAAGTAGTAGGTGAAACTTAAAAAAAAAAAAAAATAAAACAAATATTGATTTAAAATTGAAATATGAAAGAATGTGGTGTGTTTATATATAGAAATGTCACGATTAATATCATAATTAAGAAGGAATATTCGTAGATGCCAATAATTAAAAAGAAAACAAATTTTCTGGATCAAAATCAACATTGTAATATAGTAATGGTAGTTTTGAAACACCAATCAAAATGTAAAAAAATAAAAATTATAAGAATCAAAGTCAAATCTGTCGGAGGAATAATTTTTAAACTCACAAGTCAAGTTTTTAAGATTTTTCAAAAACTACTTTTATGGTCCAGATTTACAACCACATTTGACCGATTTCACTACATACATTGTAAGGAATATTTCTTATAGTCTATGGCGCGATTTCAATGCAAAGAAGATCTGAAACGACGCAAATGGCTGTGTTCTGAAAAGTTTCAGATCCGATCGGGAGTACTTTTCTTAAGAAAAAATTAAGAACCTCAAACCTAACAAATGTAGGGAAAATTCTTTTCCGGTTGACTAAGTGAGAGTGTCTCTGTCAATGCCCAATACCCATGGCAACCTTTATTTCTTGATATCCTCAACCTTAGAGACTTCCAAAAGTCTACCAGAGTTTACCTTAGAGACTTCCAAAAGTTTACCAGAGATATTTGAGACCTTGTGAGGTTTATAGGAAGATAAACCTTTATTTTTACCAAAACACCATCTTTCTCCCTTAACGCATAGTCGGGCCGACTTTGATATGATTTCAAAATCACATGCTTCTCAATTTCACTAAGTCTCTTTGGACGCGAACTGCTGGTGATCAGGTTGGACTTCTAAAGATCCTCATAGCAATACGGATTCTTTTAGATTCGGCTATCTGTATTACGGACTGTATTTTGACTAAAATTAATTTCACAAGCCTTTTCGACCCTATCATTCTCGAAAGAACTGAATAAAACAACAGTGGTCCAATTGTTAGTTATTCCCAGTCAGTGTGATTTTCTGACACATTTAAAACCGCAGAGGGAGAGGGTATCTACGGTCCGAACACCGAGCCTCAAGCTTGAAATTTCATATATTTAATTGAGCTTTATGCTACAGAAATCATTAGACGCCATCTTTGTGGGAAACAGATTGTCATATTTTTCGACACTCAGAAGGTGATAAATGCTCTGTCTTGCTGGAAGCTACTTACACCTTCAAGTGCCTTGCTGTTCTCAGAATATTTTTCAACTTTTGGGTTTTCAGACATAAGGAAATTATAAGCAACGAGATTACCGATGAGCTTGCCAAACAAGGAGCTCCTTCAACCTTTATAGGACCACTTATCTTCAATAGCTTATCCACCAACCACATTAAGTGCGAACTTAACTTATAAGAGCACCAAAAGAAGCTCTTTAACTGCTGCACTTCGCCAATCCAAATATGTAGTTAATTAGCTACCCATATTATGAGCTGCAGAAAGATTGAAAATCCGTAATTGAAAATCCGTGTTTGAAAGGTTGAAAACGATAGGAGCCCACTAGTTAATTGAGTTTCTTTGTAAAGATTGCATTTAAATGCATTCTATACAATCAAAATAAATCGTGGGTTCATTTTAAGGCTGAGCGAATAACACTATTTCACTATCAATTCCAAATTATGATTAACATTAATATTTCCTCCTGCTGAGAGTTTTAACATCAATCAAGGGCCACGTTTTGCTCAATGCTTTCAGGTTTAAGGTTCGTTTTTAAACATATTTAAAGACTACTCTTACTACCTCAAATGAATTCCTCTACGTGGTTAGTCCTTGGCATAGCAGTGTACAAGCTACGCTCCTTTCATTTCTTTATCGACTTAATTGGCAACCAAACTCCCTTTGTATTGAAGAATTAGAATTTTGGCCAACCCTTTGAACTTAAGAGCTTGAAATGGTATTCATGAGGCGACATTTATTATAGAGGCACTCTTGTCTCCTGCTTAACTGCCAATTATCGGCAGTTATTACCAGTTTGACAAATGGTTTACAAAAATAATCTTCTAGTGCAAATAAAAAACTTTTATAAACCCTGTGCCAACTTGTTAATAACTTGTGAGAATATCTAACCAAAATTTGATTTCATGTAGACAACAGTATTTAATGAGTTTAATTACAAAATTCAACAGAAAAAAATATAAAAAAAAACCATAAAACAATTTTCAATATATTTGATGTATATTCCCAAAATCAATAAAATCAAACTATTAACATTATAATTATTTAATTTATAAACAAAAACTTAAAACATACAACTACAACAAAAACATAGAACTAAACAAAATAAAACCAAGTTAGTTGTAAGAAAGAAGAAAATGTTAATATAACTAAATAAATTATAATCAAATTTTAAAAAGTTATTATTGTCAAACAAAACATTGCCTATAAGAATTTTATATATAAATATAATATATATGAAAATTATTGTATAGAAAATCATCTATTTCTTAAATAAATTAATTATACAATACAAAATGTAAATGTTACCAAAATACACCAAAAAACAAAAAAAAAAAGAAAGAAACAAATGAAATGAAATAGGAATTAACTATTCCATTAGAATTAAAACTTAAAAAAAAAAGAAAATATTAATAACTCTGAATCAACATCAAAATTAAATTTAAAAAGTGTATAATAATAAGTCGAATGTGTGGATTTGTTTTACACTCAAAACTTGGCAATCTTTGCTAGTGATTGGTTACAAGTCAAGCTTAAGCCCTACCTTTTCATTCTTTGAATTTAATTTTCTTCAAAGTCAATATAATTTGAACATCATTTGTTACAAGCTGTTTTCTTCCTCCATTAACGTATCTTCAAATAGCGACAATTTATTTTTTTTTCCCTTAATTTACTTTAAATTTTATTATGTTTACTAAAATATTTCAATAACCTAACTAGTAACCATTCGCTATAAACAAATTCACCACAAAAAACAAATCAAACTGCGCATTTATTTATGGTAAACAAAAATAATCAAAGTATATACATACATATGTATAAATCCAAAAAATAAAATAAAAAGTATTCTGTTGATACCAACAAAGAGAAAAACAAATTTGTTCTTCCATTTTTATTCAGGTTAAAAGTTTTATCCCAAATATTATAAGATTTTTATCATTTTTTATTTTTAAATATTTGTTTATATTATTAATAACTTGTTATTTGTTTTATCGAACCGATAACGTTAAAATTTTGTAAATTCATATAAATATAATTAATTGATATTATTAAACAAACTTAATTAACACATCGAAGAGTACGAATTTATAATCCAAAAACAAAGAAAAAGATGAAATTCAAAATAAAAATTAAAACAAAAGTAAAACAGATATTATATAACGACACACACACACACATAACAATCAAAATGAAATATGAAATGATTATAATTACTATTAATGATAATAACAATAAAAGTGAAAATGAAAACAACCTCAGAAAATTATTTAAAAACACTTTGTTTTATTTTAAATAATATTGTTGCTGATGTTTCCACCTTAGGAACTTGATTATTCCGGAAGTATACAATTTATTTTGATGCCATTTTACTTGTTGCTTAACCGATTCTTTGCAGTTTGACAATATCTTTATCATAATCAGGTCGGTGAGGATTTTAGGGAATTAATTCGGATTTTTGGAATAGAGTTGATGGTCGCCTGATTCTGATCCTGATTCTGTAAATGGACGAACGCTGACTACTTTAAAGCAAAATGATAACGATAGCGGGCGATCTAGTCAATAGAAAGGTGTTGAAGAAGAAGGATGT
Source organism: Criorhina ranunculi (assembly GCA_951813785.1). Lineage (NCBI taxonomy): Eukaryota > Metazoa > Arthropoda > Insecta > Diptera > Syrphidae > Criorhina > Criorhina ranunculi. Next base: position 51,580,737 of record OX638382.1, read on the forward strand.
TTAAAAGTTTACCAAAGATTAAATAAAAGCATACCAAAACTTGAACAGAAGTCTGCACACATAAAAAAGATAGCATAGTTTTTGAAAAGAGCAATAGTATAAACAGTTGAGTAAAATCACAAGTTAGGGCTTAACAGAATTTAAGAAGAAGCCAAGCCCAAGCCCACTCACATTGACTTAACCAATTCAATTCCTATTAGGAATTGTTCCAATTCGGCCGTTTTGTTCCCCGATTATTTTTCGAAACTGAAGGAATATGTTAGATTTGGGAAGTGTGTTTGGAAGCATGTAAGCAAGTAGATGTAGTTATGAAGTTGACACTAGTAGGACACGTAAGATCGGGAAAATCTTCCTGTTCCTTAGTGAAATTCAGTATATCACCGATTCATTAATGCCTGAAGTGCCTTTGTCACTCTTAAGTTAGACAGGGATACGGAAAGTATTCGAGATTCTCTTGTTTTTACAAATCGCTGCATTAGTGAGCCAGTCTTTGCACGTATTTCGTAAGGTTAATGTATCATGTCCCACCATCAGCCTTACTTACTTACTCTCTACCTAAACCAAAAACCTTTTTAATGACAGGGGTGTTTCGTTTCTCTACCAGCAGTCTTGCTACTTTGCACATCGAGAGATTTAACCAATGATCTTGAAAATGCTCTTTGCCTTGGTTGTTGTATCAGGAAAACTCAGACTGCCCTTAAAATGCCAAAGATCACCAGAGTTATTTTTTGCGTCATGTGGTTTATTATTATAATTTTTCGTTTTAGGCTGTACATAGTATAAAATTAAAAACACAACCAACTTACGTTATAGTTACGGCAAAAATTTAATAACTCCTTAAACTCTTTAACTGCCTGAGAAATCCTGCATTTGGTTGAATACATTCTCTCTTAGCCTTGACTAAATCATAAGCATCCTGAAAGTTGTGCCCACAATTTAAGATCAAATATCCGATAACAACACTAGCCGAGCGGGACACTCCTGCATTACAATGCACTAATGCTCTACCACCATCCTTTTGGGCTCTGGCAAGATATTCACATGCCGCAGGCAATAACCCTCGAATTATATCACTCTCCGGTAAGTCCAAACAATGGATATACTTTAAGTTCAATTCTTGTGGCAAAGCGGCATCAATTTGTGGCATCGGTATACCAACACTCAAAACATGTGAAATTTTAAATGTTTTTATATTTTCTAAATTAACAGCATCCTGCGAGCCTAAGAACAGAAAGTCATCTAAAATACATGCAGGAATGAGGTCAGGTTTTGTGTCCACAACAAATCCAAATGATTTCTCATCGATGATTTGCCGTTGTCCATTCGAAGATTCGATGTATTTGTTGCCGCTGGTTGTGGTTATTGTTGTTTTAGTTGGCTTGAGCTTGTCTCTCTTCGACTGGAGTTGTTGTAGGAGACTCATTATAAGACAAAGCAGGCACAGATTCTGCTTCAGTAAGGATTAAATCAGCTTTGTCGTAGTGTACTTTGCATAGGTAGAGACCAAACGGTGGTGCTATCGCAATTCGATGATTCCAACTTTCTTTCGATGGAATTGTTAACATTTCATAAATATCCTTTAGAGTGATTTTGTTTGTGGCCACTGAAACTAAACTTCCAACTATTCGACGAACCTGAAAAGAGTATGTCCATGTTACCATGACCACATGCCTTTTTTTTCACAAATTGCAAGCTTGTCTCGTCACCCTCACCTGCTTATAAAGAAATGACCGCCCCGTAATTTCCACATTCCAATAATCATACAATGCATCAGCCTGATCTGCATCCCAATGAACAGCAAGAGATTTCCCTGGATAAACTTTGATTTCTGATATCTTTCTTATCGTAAACATGGGCCCTTTCTACAAAAGAACAGAGCACTATTAAACAGATTCTTTTTATTAACACACTAAAGACCCACATCTCCCTGCTTACTCGTACTCATAAACGTACGAAAATCATGTATTCCCTGGAACAGACTAGCTGCTTTCTTAAACGTTTCTATATCAAATTGGTGATCCCTGTAAATATAAACTATTAACACCAACCTTGTGATCAATACACTAACTTACTGTATAAAATAACACCTCTTGGCTTCCTCAATTGGAATAAAACTTTGGTAACTTCGATTCTTTACCTCATCACCCGGTGGTCCATGTTTTGCAACAGCAATTCTATAAAGATATGTTCGTCCCTTGGCCTTGTAGCGACAGTGAAAAGTATTAGGAACTCGTAACGCGTTAATAACACGTATTTGAAGATTCTGTTTGTCCAGCGTTCTATTGAGAACACTAGTCAATGCACCCTCATTGTAGGGTGTACCACTATTTCGTTCCAAATCAACATGTATAGTGGATTGGAGAGCATGAACCCCTGCATCTGTTCTAAGGAAATAATAACTATAATTGGTAACTTGTAAAATATTTAATGTAATTCCTACTACCGGCTCGAAAGATGCGTCTGAATGGAGTTCACTGGTCGAAACACTAGAAGTGCCAATTCCAAGCTTCCTTGAATCGTGGTTGTATCCAATTTGGGATTCGCTTTGATTATTGTTTTCTGTACACCTCTGCAATTGACATTCATCAAAAATACTTGAGCATTGAATTTTTTATCGAGTTTAATTTATTAATCTACCTAAACTGCGTACCGATGTATGATATATTTAAAAGATATCTATTCATAGTTTGATATGATTTCTTACAGGCTTGAAAGAAAGATGAAATTGTCAGTTGTCAGAATGAAACGTCAGTGTAGCCGTGGGTATGCGTTCAATATAGTCCCAAAAAGAATTTACAAAATCGATTAGTTCTAAAATTGTTGTTGTCTTTCGAAAATAGTACTACAATTTTCTTAATTTAAAATGCAACTTTTACCTTTTCTTATAGAAGGTCCACAGAAGTAATCCATGGAAAGATGAAATAGAATTCCAAACCTACAACCAAAAGAGGATGCAATGGATGGATTTTCGCAAGTTCTATTTCAAGGCTATTGTTTGCCTGCTCTACTATTTCAATTTCCAAATCAAATGTGAATCGGTTCTTCTCTAATTACTGAATTCATTTTCGAAATATCAAATTTGGAATTACCTATAAAATAATTTGACAACTATAAATAAATTTCTTTCTTCGAACAATTCCCTTCAACTAATTTCCTGAACGTCTCCAGCCGACAGTTTTGACATTTCAACTGTCAGATAATGAAAAAAAATTTTTTTTTTCATTATTAATTTTGACCTATTGTACAATTCCACAAACATCTTGGAAATTCATAAAATAAGAAAAATATTAACAAATTAATCCTACATTTTGGAGCAACATTCTTATTTATTAATAAATTCACAACAAAATGGATTTAAATAGTTCCCTAACAGGCGATCACGAGAAGGAGATAAACGATTGGATTCGTTTCGCCATGCGATTGGGTGTCAGCGCCGCTTTACATCCATTCGAATATTCCAAAGTCCTTATACAAGTGGGTTTAAACAAAATTGGATTTATTTTTTAAATCGTTTATGTTCTTCATCTAGTTGGGCTATGAACCGATTGCACCCAAACCAGGATATTCACTGCTGGGCAAACCCATCATGTTCCTGCCGAATATTTTCCAATATAGTATGTCTCACATTTGTTAAAAGTGCCTTTATAATAAAAACAAAGCTTTACTCATCTAGCTGGTTATATAAGACGAATGGATGGATTCTTTGGAATGTACCGGGGATTGACACCTAAATTAGTGGGCTCGGTCGTGGGTATGATTTGCAGCGAAAAAATTGCTGATAAACTTGGTCTATCTGCTGAACAGGCAGATTTGGACTCTAAATCAGAAGGGTCTTCGGACTCAAAGAAGGACGATTCGAAACTCACCGAAGAGGAACTGTAATTAATTGAGTATAAAGAAATTTAAATTTTTACCATACATCCGATATTTCTAGTTTTATACAGTTTAAGACCAGTCTAAAGCGTGATATCGTGCTAAGTGTCAGCGGTTTGATCGTATCCCACCCATTCCAAGTGATTTCACTACGGATGATGGCACAATTTATTGGCAAGGAATCCTTGTACAAGTCTATCCTGGGTTCGATTTCGGAAATTTTCCAAACCGAGGGCATTCCTGGGTTCTTCTCAGGTCTGGTGCCGAAGTTACTGTGCGATGTTGCGTGCCTTGTTCTGACTAGCACCACAGTCTACTTGGTTAGCAATTACCTCATTGAGGATAAGCTTTCTAGGAACTACTTCGCCGGAGGTACACAAGTAAGATTAAGACTAGTTTATTTTCTTGTTTTTTGAGGATTGAACATGTCTGTCTATTTTATAGTTTGCCTTTGCTAGTATCCTGTATCCTCTTCAAGTTGTATCCACATGCATGGGTGTCACTGGATCGAGGTAGGTTACCGATGAATATAACTTCAGTGGATCTTATCAGACGTTTGCCTTAGGATAATGGCTGGACGCCCACCGATTATGCCTGAGTACAAGAGTTGGATGGACTGTTGGAATGACTTGCAGACACGTGGAGACCTCAAACGTGGTAGTTCCCTGTTTTGGAGGTAATTTTTGTTATATCCATATGGTTTCTCAGCTTAATTAAATTCTATTAATATTTCAGATATGTTCCTGGGTCAACACTGAAAACTAAACGCATCGAGATGCTCCCAATGCCAACAATTTCAAAGTACGCCTCTTAAGGAACCGCATTTATTGTTGGGTAGTTTGTTACAATGCGAGCTCTTACAGTTTGTCTAGTTTTTTTTTCGATTTTACTCCCAGTATAGCATTTTATCTAAGTTCGAAACAAAATTATTCTTCTCTGTTTATTTAATTTTGATTTTACAATAGATTTATTTATGTTTCGGTTGATTCATTTAATAAACAAGAATAAAACAGTTGTGGGATGATTTAGCATCGAATGTTTATTTCATATCAACCAAGAATGCAACACAATTGGGCGATATAGTAGATTCCGCATCGGTCAAGGATTGATTTTCAAAAGCGTACAACGCTGAGAATACGGTTTAATGTATTTTCTACTCAACCTCGAGGCAATTCGCATGAATTGAGATAGACACAATACATAAAACAAAAACCGTAAGCCTTATACTGTAGTAAATTCTTTATAAAACGATTTCGAGATGTATTTTTGTATTAGGGATTCGGCTGATATGAATGAGGATTTAGGAGTTCCGAGTTGCTAACTCTGGTCATGCGAAATTCTTTTCAGAGGTATGTAAAGGAGATCATTTATCAATTACCACGTAATGATTGACCTTAAACTAAACCACGTTGTGTATGGCCATCCTAGGGTTTAAGAAAATGGATATGATTGAAAAAAAAAAAAATCATTTATCATTACTCTGAATGCAAGCTAGTCGCCTTACATATTTTGACCTACTTGCACTCAGAAAAGATGTATGTATACATTTGCATTTATAATCAATAGGCGCCATGCAGCTGTGCGTTAAAGAGCACTGGAAGAAATTTCACTTGCATCCAGATTAGGAACAGATATTCAAGAGATCGCGAAGAGATTAAAGCACGTGGCCCTATTACTCTCTTCGAAGAGCGAAAAAAGCTTAAAGCTTATCTTTCATCATCGTGTGAGAATGTGGAAACTTCAGCGTATGATGCGCTGAAACCGACAAGCTGAAAAAGTCACCAACAGATGCGGCCACCATCGTGGTGGTGGGCAATTAAAAAAACAAGTAAAAAGTGTCTTTCTCATACTTTACAACTACAGCATTGTGTTGAATGAAATATTTTTTATTTTTTTATTTATTTTTTATATTTACCCTTAAACTGTTAGAGCACGGGCATTAGAGAAATTAGAGGAGAGACGAAGGAGGTACCGATGCACGTTGGCTTTAAATGCTTGTGGGTTATCTACAAATCTTTGCTGCATGGTCTCCTATTGGGCCCTGTCCTGCCTAGGCGGTTATTTGTAAGAACTCTTGACCTTATCACCATCCGATGAATGCTAGGTATTTTATACCTCTGGAATTTGAATATATTTAGACACAAAGAAATATATGCGAGATCATTGGATAGTGGTGGTTTGGGTTTTGACATTAAAGATGAAGCGGTACTTGATTTGCTTACTTATTTATGATGAAGCTACAGTCCGGGGTGGACTTGAGCATCAACCACCAAGCTTCAGCTAGTTAGTTTAAACTACTGAAATTTCTTTGTCAAAAACACTGCATCTCTAGACTTGTAGCTCGCCATTCTATCTCTATTTCTTCATTCGTTTTTCCTTCCTCAACATAAACTAACTGTAAACAAAATTTAAAAAGAAAAACAGAGATATTTCGATAACATTTTCTTCGCTAAAGAGAAATTTCGAAAAATCCTCCAACCGCCACACATCAATCACTTTTCTCCTCCCGCAGAACTTGAGAGCTTCCACAGAAAATTAACTCAAAATTTCCACCAGTCTCCGTTCGAAAGATCCCCGTAGTGGATCGAAAAAACCGAAATTGTCGGTTCCCGGCCGGTACTAAATTTTCTGAAATCTTTTTTTTTTTTAAAGAAACCAAATGGTGTACATACTACTCGTATAAGTACCTAGTATAAAGTGTTTAATTGTTAGTGCGGTAGTCTGTAAATAGCAAACAGTTTATAGCCATCCACAGTGAGATAACCAACATTTTAACACACATGGTTTTCGAGTGTTCTGTAGGAAAAGAAAATTTGCTTTTTTTTTTGTTTGTTCCATTTTATTCTTAAACCAAAAATAAATAAAATGAATGGAAATGATTATTCACGTACAATGTGTGGCCTCTTCGACACGGCTCTACTCCTCTGGTGTCCCGTGTCCCGGCATCTCTTTGTACTCTCTTAAAGTGGGGATACCACTTGGTTTGGCGCTTTCTTAAAATATCTTCACTATAGACAACGACTACGGCAAGCGTATTTACGAAAATAAATCTTTAAAATGCGTTCGACATACATTAAGTTTTTTTTTTTTTCCAAAATACACAAAGAATCGGTTATGTACACGTGTAATTCAATTTAAATTACAAAATTTGTAAAGGGTTATTAACTTTGTATTTGTTTATTTGTTTTGTTAGAGAGAAATTGGCAGAAAGATTATGATTACATTAGAAAGATTGAAGATGTTTTGAACAGATTATCATGAATTTAGTACGATGCCCATCCATAGATGATGCATTGTTTTTATAAATTTAGACAATTCTGTCAGAATATTGACTCACGACTCAACAAAAAGTTTTTGTTTCTTGTCGCCTCAACCTTTTTCCTTCGTTGATCCTGCCACAATCGTTCCAATTAACAATTTATTATTTGTTGAGCAACAAACAAATGAAGCATTTAGCCTCATTTTTTACAAGACCCTTCAACCTATTAGATCTGTGGTTACTTCTCAAGTATTGGAAAATCCTTGGCCCGGGGCAATAAAAAGAAAGAATGAAGGCGAAGATAGATATTCTCTCAAGACTGGTACGTGTTTCGAACTGCAGAAATCGCAGAATTAAAAACTTTCGTCCTGCAGATCGCGCGTTGTCATTATTATGTGTTCTCTTCGTACAAACCAGGACCACAGATCGAAACCCAAAAAGTCGAATCGTAGTAAAACACTCAAGTGCACGGGGTCTTGAATTTCCCAACCTTAAAATTTCTTCATTTATTTTCTATTTAAGCTACGTTCCACTAACGCGCTTGGCAGGTTAGGTTAGAGTAACTGTCTGTACCAGATACAGACACTTAGATAAAATGAAGTCTGTCAGAGGACCAAATTAAGCATTTATTCAAGCGGAGGAGGCTTCTGACGTCAATGCGGAAAAGGAGAAGGAAATGCTTTCTGTTCATTTGTTTTGTAGCCTAAACTGAGCTTTAAATAAGCCAATCAAAATACAGTGCCAAGTTAGATAAGACACAACTTAATAAACTATTCTCCAACCATTTTCTGAAAGGAATTTAATATGAAACCAACGAGATGGTAATAGCCGATCTTTCCCCATCGGTACTAATGGTTCCAAAATGGATGTAAGAGTAGGCACAGCTGGTGTTTAAGAAAAGCTCGTACCTTGTCTAGAGCTGTCTTCGATGTAGGAGTAAACGATTCCATGGATTTAATTGTTGCTAAGCTGAAGGGCTGAAGGTGAAAATACTTCTTTTATATAGGTAGCTGTAAGAACCATGCATCAGTAGAAGTGTACCTTCATTTCTTGCGATATGGCTCTCCGACTCGTTTCAAACAGGACTTTGTATACGCACTTGCATTACAGTCGTAACGAGGATGGATCAAAAGTTCTTCTTCGTTAAGCAAACCAAATCAGCTTTGATTCAAAAACGCTTCTAAGAAGTTTTGAACCCAGTTTCTCTGACAAATCGTAGCAGAAACAGGATAACCATTTAGACCTATGGTCCTAATGTCACAAAGTTCAGTTCCCTAACTGTCCCTGAATTCGCTACGAGTATATCGTTTTCTTCTTAGACTTTGGACACAATTCTCTTTATACTCGATTTTTTTTTAATGGCAAAACTTTAGTTAATTCTTCAATCACCTTCAGCTTCATCAGTCAACTAAATAAAAACAATTTTTAACGATTGCCTGGTGTCTCATATTAATATAAAAACAATTTTATATCCATGTCCCCTTTGGCGGATCAAAAGATTGTTTTTAATTAGAAATTCCAGTCTCATATTGTACACGATATATCACTAAAAATACATCCGTATACCCCGTTCACGTTCCAAAAATTAACAAAACGAAAAAAAAAATCGAAAAACAAATATTTTCGAAAAATTTTAACAGTGTTATCGATGCAATGATGTAAATTTTGTAAAAATATCCATATTCCGACTTTTGTGTGTTTACATGCATGACATACAGATGCAGTGAGACGTGATGATTATTTTCAAAAAAATATAAAACATTATTTACACGATATTCGAAGCGATTTAGTGTGTTTGTGCGTATGTTGTCTGGCGGCGTTTGCTTCAATAAAATTGAAGAAAAAATATCACATATTCATCGGCTGAACTATGTCAGGACGTAGAGGACATCCGTTGCCGCCACAAATAATGGAGAAACCATCTCGAGGCCGATGTGTTGCCGCCATCTGTTTCTCATGGAAGGTACTGACATGTGTTGTGTCACATGTGACACTGGTGTCATTAGTTGTCGCCTATTGTATAGGTGGAGCATTACTCTTTCGCCATCTAGAACAGCCGCATGAACTAAAGGTAAGTCGTCGTTTTTTGATTTAAATGTTATTTTATTTAATGTTTCCTCGAATGTGTATTTTGTTTACCTTCTGAAGTATAAACATGTTTCTTAAGAGAAAAAGTAACAAAACTGTGAGCCTGGTATTGTACCAGCGGAAATGACGATAAGATCCGGAAAAAATATCATTTCCTGTATTTCTATTTTTACTCTCAAAGAAAACTTTATTTGCTGAAACAACAAATTGTCATCACTGATATCATTGTTTTATGAATGACGACAATATTTTCGATAGTTCAAATAGAATCCGATAGATGGCGCCCGTATTTTTAATATTTGTAATTACTTAGTCCTAAAGTAGGTATCATGTGTATTTTGATCACAAAGAACCTGCTCTGGCCTTAGGTAGGTAGCTAGGTAGAAGTGGTTGAAACTGGTAAGCCTGCCAGAGACACAAGAAGCGCGGATGCGCCGTTTTGATACAACAACTCACGCGACCTGGATGTAGATGGGCGTAGCTGAAAGTGTAATTTTCAGATCCATCCTGTGAAATTAAGAAATTTGATGATGTTGCAGAATTTTATGTAGGAAATCTCAGATAATTCCTTGAAAAAGGGTTTTCCGAGGGTGCGCTGTCTGGCTCTGGCAAGTGCCGTGCAGTCACAGAGAAAGTGGAATAACATTTCCTTTTCTTGTGAATTGTCGCAACTACGGCAGTGGGGGTTGAACGGGATGCCTAACTTGGCAGCGTATGGACCAATTGGCCAGTGGCCCGTGCTAATTGCCGAGATTCTAGCTGTCTCGATGCGGTTTCTATTAGGTCATTCGTTTTGTTTTTATTGTAAGTGGGCCAAATCTGTCTAGATATGGCACAAGTTGCAAGACTTTTCCACCTAGAGTTGGCAATAGAGAGAAAGTCTTGGAAAATGTTGCCCTTGATGAGTCCCATCGGGGAGCAGACTAACTCCGCAAGGGAGATATCCAGGGTAGAACCACATCTGGCTAAGTTGGCTCTCTCGTTCCCTTCTATGTTACAATGGCCAGGAACCCAGAGGAGAGTGATATTGAACCGAGCGTTTGCCTGCGTTATAGTTTCCTTACACTGCTCAACTAATTTAGAGGACGAAGTAAGTAGTTGGAGCGCTTTGATGGCAGCCTGGCTGCAAATAAAGATTCCTATGTTGTTTGAGGTAGTAGGGCTGAGGTTAAGTATCTTGAAGACTTCTCTAATCGCTAATACCTCCGCCACTCGAAGAGTCTGGGAGTCTCTGGCCTTAGTGTGACTGCATCAAATACAGCCCTTTCTAAATATGTATCTTAAGATTTAGAAGACCACGAAATGAAGAGAAAGGGAAGGAAAGCCTCTTGGTACAAAATTATTATTTTTACCTTCAGACGAGTAAGTGATTAGAGATGGATATGATCCAAAATATGAAGGACTAATCCGCTGTTCAAAATCCATAAGAAAATGATCACTGTACTTAAAATAAACAGAGCGGCAAATATATGTATGTGATAGTCCTATTGAATTCTATGAAGCACTGCTTGTTTATTATATCCAAAGAAGATGGATCGCTGAAACTTCTTCTGACAATTTTAAGCCAGGTAAACGCAAAACTAAGACGCTTTTAAGCTAACCAAAGGTGGTTCTTGGAATCCTTTGTCAAATTTCTGAATATTTAGGAGAGCTAGCAATTTAGTTCGTGTGGCCAAGATCATACAGTGGAAACGAAGAGTAGTTTTTCATAAAGATAATGAAGAAAGAGATCAAAGGAGTTATTTCCTAAAAAGTTTCCAAACTGAGTCTTCTGAGAAGCTGAAATCTGAAGAGGTGTCTAAGACCTGCATCAGGTGCGACAAAAAAAAAACAAAGCAAAGGAATATAAAGGGCCTTTGTACAACTGGCTCTTCCGATCTTAAGGTTATCTCTAGGAAAACCTATTACACTCCAACTTATTCACATTCCACAAGCTGTTGATGTTTACCTTTCAAAATCTCATTTTCAGGTTAAAAAAGGCATCAGAGACATGCGTTTAAATGTCACCAACTTCATTTGGACAATGACTGAAGCTACCGATGTCCTCGAAGAAGACGAATGGACAGGTGAAGTGAAAAAAAGACTAGCAAGCTTCGAAAAGGAGATACTTACAGCGATGAAGACACACGGCTGGGATGGTGATGAAAATGAAAATCAATCCCAGTGGACATTTTTCGGAGCGTTATTTTATTCGATTATCGTTATAACAACAATTGGTACGTACAAAAAGGTTGAATTCTCTTAACTAGACTAAAATGCTAAACTTACCACTAACAGTTGTCAATATATATCACACATAAGAATCCTATAAGGATTGCCCGTCTATACCTTTTTGATTTTGTGAATTCTATCATCTGGGGACCGTGGCACTGAACTGTTTGTGTTAAAAGATTTACCTTCCGGTTTCAACGCTCTATTTACGCCATTTGTGGCGTTTTTGTTCATCTCGTCGTAGTCATCAAATGCTGATGCATATCCACTTCCTCTGTTGTACGGGGTGATGCCATAGGGATTGTTATTGTACGGAGAGTAGGGATCTGGAAATGGATACTGTCCTTGTGGATATTGTCCTTGGGGAAACTGTCCTGGTGGATACTGTCCCGGTGGATACTGCCCCTGTGGAAACTGTCCTGGATATTGACCGGGATATTGTCCTAACTGTCCTCCAGAACATGGATTACCACCAAATTGTCCACAGCCTACAAATTGTCCAGTTGGTAATTGTCCTCCTTGTTGGGGAAAATTATTACCTGCTGGGTATTGATTAGGAAACGTTGGTTGATTGGGATACGCTCCACTTTGTATAGGATAGGGAGCTCCTCCAAATCCTGGGAGTGGGTAGCCACCTTGCCCGGCGATATTTCCACTTAAATTTGGTGAAAGACCCTGTCCTGGAATTGGGCTTTGCCCTGGATACCCACCTTGACCTTGAAAGCCACCTCCGAGTCCAAAGATGTTACCGATCCCTGGATATCCCGCAAATCCTGAAAACCCAGCATTCACTGGAAATGGTCCTGAAGCTGGAAACCCTTGCATAGGTCCTTGATTTGGATAGCCTTGGCCACCTTGAGGCGGATATCCATTATTAGGCACTTGTGGATAGCCTCCAGTGAGTGGTGATGGATAACCACCCCCAAATCCACCAGGCCCAGTGGGATAATTGGCCTGTCCTGGCCCACTAGGAACTGGATACCCGTTGTTCGGATACCCTTGAGGATTATTCACAACATTTGGTGTTGCATAACCTGGCGGATAATTATTGACAGGCTGTGCTCCCGGAATCAGTGGAGGATATCCAAAATTTGGTGGTCCATTGAAATTTCGCAGCTCATCCGGGTTTATGAAGTCCTCTTCGTTCGGTTGTCCAGTTGTTGGTCGTCTAGTCGTTGGCTCTCGATCTTTCTCTCGATTATAGAAGTTGTTGCCATATTTATCGCCTTCATCATTACTGAATGCCCTTTGATTGCGATGATTCTTTCCCCAAACCCATCGATTCTCTTCTGCTGTCACGCAAGCTGCCACAACGATAACAATCACTAATCGCAACATTCTGTGGAAAGAAATGATGGTTGGTTTAAAATGTATTCAAAAATTTAGACACTCAAACTTTCACATTCTTTCTACCGCACACAGAATATTCCTTCTATCCAACAAAAAAATTCAAATCACCTTTAGTTACCGCGAAATGTATTCAAAAATTCAAAATCCCAACGCACATCAGTGACCGTTGTGATGTTTCCACTGCAAAAGACCGCGTCGAAATAACCTGCACTCCATGTTACGATCACTTCTTATATAACTTTAGTCACCCGCCGTGCCGTGTCCACAGTTCAACTTGTCTCTGTGGGCGAGGGTTCATTGGAACATCTTCACGCATTTTGGTTACCCACGAAGAATTTTATTGTATCCCCAGTGACCCACATCCCACGGTTATAAACAAAAATGTGTTAGAAATGGGAAAATAAATTAGAAAACAGAATCATTCGCAGATATTCAGGTGCTATGGCCCTTCTCCCAATGTCAGCTTAATGGATTTTAATTCCTGATCTCCGATAGGAAATTTATTAAAAGTGTTTCCGTAAATGGATAACGACACACTTTGGTGAGCACTGTGCTCATCAAAAGCAAGAGAGGAAGAGAGAAATTTGAAAACAATCGTTTGGTCCGTTAGAGCTGACCTTAGAGAAATACAATTTCCTTGGAATCGTAGATTTGGATTTTTATTTTATCTCGCAATTTTGTCTCATGCAAGGTCTTTGCCCGTCAAAATGGTGTATTTTGCGTAGTACTACGGAAGTACAGTGAGTGACAGAATTTGCTATAGAAAATGGTGAAGGGAAAGTTGGTCAACATTGTCGTTTGACAGTCTTTAGAGGCAGTATTTCCACCAACTTTGACTCCAATATAAAGTCGCCTTTTTGGTCTTTTTTATCCTAGTCACATTTGCTTAATCTTTTGATAAAACCTTCAAACATATTTCCTGCAACAACACTTTTCTATTGATTCGAAATTATGCTCCTCGTGTTCGTCGTTGATATCCTTGCCTTTGAACAACTGAAACAAACTCTCTTAAGATGCGATTTATTGTTCGATACAGTTCCACCAAAAACACCTCTCTGATACACTGTACCTTCCATCATGTTTGTGTTTCTATAGAAAACAACCTTAGATGTACAACTGAAAAAAAAAAAAACAATTCGTCCGGCTAAGCATGCAACGTAAAATGGTAAAAACACATTTCGCATACAAATTTGGAACATTTTGAGAGGTAGGTCATACTTGGAAATATGAATCACGATTTCATGACAAATTTTAACATAATCGCAGCCGGACTCCCATCACATTTAATTGTCCAAAAAGAGCACATAAACCGCACTATTACCGCAAACGACCGGCCTTAACCAAGTTTTATCTTTTTTTTTTTTGTTTTTATGAATCAAAATCACAATTCACCTACATCGGTTGACTTTTTGACACAATAATGGGAACATTTTCATTTTCCGTCTGTTATTCCTGTCCTGTCAGTGTTGGCTTATGAAAGCCAGAAACACTGTTGCAATCAGTGGAGATGATCTGAGTTCTGCCGCTACAAGAAATGTCAACCAACTGTGACGTTAATGTTGCAACTAACCAAGCAATTGGATGATTTGTTGCCGTCAAGATGGGTCGTCCTATTGTTTTCTGCTGACAAATGCAATGAACAAATCGCATGTTATGCTCAAGTGATCTAATTAACAATATGGTTATTTAGTTTAGAGTTAGTTGCAAAATGTGTGTAGACATTCATTGCGTGGGGTAGAAGTTTCTGAAAGACGATTTTCTCGCGGAAGAATTCGCCGAACGACCTTGCGTGTTGTATAATAAAATAATTACCACGTCCAAAATGGGAAACTGCTCTTGCGTAAAGTTCAATGTTACTTCGTGTTATTGAATTGATTTGGAAACTTTGCCTATGAGCCACAGCATGGTTGACGATTTTATTCGAATCGTGTCACGTCTTTTAAAAAGACTCCTATATTTAGTTTTCATTTTGACTTCGCTTCGAAAGACACGGCCGGCGTGGTAATCAAAGATGGAATTCTGTCATAAAAAAAAGTTTGAAATTCTATAAGGTCAGCGATTGAGGAAGGTTTATAAATTCTAGCGTAGAGTTTAAGCAATCTAAATGATATCGCATCACACGTGATAGGATTCATAGCTAGTACCCAAAAGCTAACATAGGTTCACTAATCCATACCTAATAACTGTGGTACCATTTCGCGATTTCTACTCCGTTGGTTCATGTTCGAACCACCCTGTGCTCTTGATGAATCGACTCAAATTCATCAGCAGATATGGCTTGAGTTCTTCCAATTCTCTAAACAATCTCCTTAATGAAAAAGGCGAGGAATTCAAAACTTAAAGTTGTTATATAGCAAATGTTTGATAGTCTTTATCTCTTCCGAATCTTGAGAGCTCTGTTGGTTAATTTGCCTGTCCTGTTAGTTTATCTACTAAGATACATATTTCCCTTTGCCCCATTACCAATTGACTTCTGATTCTTCTCTCACAGGCTAATGATCTTTATCCGTTCATCGTCTTATAAGGCTTCTAATCGCGAATAGGTACTATTGTTTTTCTAAGATTGTCCATAGAAGTTCGAAGTGGTGTTGTCAAAAGGCACCTTCCGAAGCTTAAAAAATGTAAGCTCTGCTCTCTTCGTTTAGAATCCTCCTTCGACCTTGAACTAATCCTTAAAATTTCAATACTTTTCCAGGATATGGACACATATCACCACGAACCGATTGGGGAAAGGTCACCACGATATTCTATGCCATCGTTGGAATACCATTGATGTTACTTTGTCTCTCGAACATTGGTGATGTTATGGCAACATCCTTTCGGTAAGCATGCATCCTTTCACACACACATAAATCTAATCAAAACCAATTTCAATTTTCAAGATTCATATATTGGCGTGTTTGCTGTTATGTCTGCACTCGTGAACCTCGTCGTAATCGAAGATCACGTCCAAGATCCCGCGGTCCCGCTGGCAATCATCGATATTCAGCACGATCACAGCCACCACCATTAAGGAGATCAATGAAAATCTCACCACGTTCAGCTGACTCCGGGTTTAGTAATTATGAACCTGGAATGTCGCACGCCTATTCCGATCCTGAGTTGAGGACTATGGAGAGGATGGACGATGAAAGAGATTTCTATCGTCATGGTGGACATCCGCATCATCATCACCATTATCATCATGACCATCCTGGTCGAGGACCTCCCCCTCGAGACACCCGTGCAAGTCGACAAATGATAGATGAAGAGGAAGAAGACTGTCAGGAGTATGATCAGCGAGGATCGATAAATAGAAATTCACGTTTCAGTAATCGACAGAGAAATCGTGATCGAATGCGCGATCGACACACTGTGGAACGTGAGCGGAATATAGGCCGATCAAAGCAGCAATTTGATTCCACGGAATTTTTAGATATACCCCCACAACATAAACGGGCCCAAAGTGTTCGATCGATGAGGTCTCCGAATAATCCACGTGAACGTGAAGTTAGCCGAGTTTATTCACAAACGCTTCCGACAAATTCCCGAGGGCGTTCCATGCCAAATAACCCAAAGATGCGAGCAAAATCCGTTGATCCTCGCTCATCGGCTCATTATGAAGATGTCGACGAAGAAGTTGTACGAAAGACTCCGATTCTTTGTAATCGATATGCAATCGATGAACTTGACCGACGAGTGTCTAATGACCATCGTCGCCATAAAAACTCTCCGCGGGCTCAATCAATGCCACGGCCCCAGAAGGGTTATAACGATCCGCCAATGCATGCGCCCAGCACCCCGCACACTCAGAGACGGGGCAGTCTGAATGCACCAACGCAATCGAAGTACGGAAACCGCTTGGAGCTTCCGGAACTCAATCCGATGCCAAGAAATCACACGAAGCCATCTCAACAACAGCGCAGAAATCCACGCTACGATGAGTTTGAAGAAGACTTTGACGAAATAGACGGCGGTTATGATGATTTACCAGTGCAGGCACCACGGGAGAGAGATCGACGACCTCGTCGTGGAAGACAACGTAATTGAGTTGCCGTCCTTTAATTACGTTGTGATTATATTTTCAATTATCTTTCCAGAAGAACTACCCCCATCGCCAAGAATTATGTCGCCAATGGGCTTCGCGGTTCGCCGGCAACCCAAAACTCGTCCTGTCTACGACGATGATGATTCGTATTTCGAAGAGGAATGGGATTATGGTGATATTTCACCCAAAGACCGTCCCGTTCCGATATGGCTGTGTGTGTTTCTAGTCGTTAGTTACATCCTGGCAGGAGCGTTCCTCTTTCACCAATGGGAGAATTGGACTTTTCTCGATTCGGCGTATTTTTGTTTCATCACTTTGACTACAATTGGTTAGGTTTCATGATCTTTTGAAGAAATTTCTAAAAAACATTTTTTCTTTTTAGGTTTTGGAGACTTTGTTCCTGCCCGAGGTGTCAAGGAGAATTCGCAGGAATCAATCGCGCTGTGTTCACTTTATTTACTCTTTGGAATCGCTCTTCTGGCGATGAGCTTCAATTTGGTACAGGAGGAGTTTATAGCAAATGTCAAAGAGGTTGCAAGACGATTGGGTATCCTTAAGGAGGAAGAAGACGATGAATAGACAGTTTAAGGTTGAAAAAATCCGGAAATTTCATTCATTCATTCCGAGATGCGTGTGTTGTTGGTTTTTTTTTTCTCGTTTTTGTTCGTTGGGAGCTGAGTTCTTAGCTATTAAAGTTTTAATTTAAAAATGTTAAGGGTTTTTCATTGTTTCTTCATCTTTGGTAGCTTGATAGCTAAAGTTCAGTAAAAATGCAATTCAATCGCCATACTTTGAATTGTGGAACATTACAACGTCGCCAGCTTATGTTTCCAAAATGAACAACTCGTCATGGTGCCTTGGAATTGGATACAAAAAACAAACAGAATCATGATGTGCCAGTTAAAATTCTCAAATAGAAAGCTGCTTTTCTAAAGACACGGCTTATCAAATTGTATTTAGAGTCATAGAACTTTCTAGACTCCTAGACGGCGTAGGCTGATAAGTCGGAACTAGCTTCCTTCTCTAAGTATTTGTTTAGAATCATGCATGTCCTAAGAGTCTTTGGTTCCTACTGTTTGACTGAGTAGTGAATAAGGCGCTCTTGACAGCATGTTCCTGCATGTAAAGATCCAGGGGCTGCAGATTGAAAACCGTTTTACACCCGCTTAACATCGTTGATTTGGGCTGAATTCCGCAAATGAGAAAACAAGTTACAGCGTTTCCTATCCATTGCCTCATTTACTAAATCATCTAAGGCCGGATCGGTGCTGTGGAAATAACTGGGGCGAGTTCAATGCTGAACCAGTATCCACATCAAACACAGTAAAGCAGAATCAGTGCTTTTTCAGTGCAGCAATTGTGGACATCTATCGAATCAGTGCGAAACCAGTGCACAAACAACTTAGTTACTTACATAAGGTAAGTGGGCCTGGGTCTCAACCACTAAGCGTCTCCAGCCAGCTCAATCTTTAGCTATCTGTCTCCAGTTTCGCACGTTGATTGATGGAAACTCCCTTCCAAATGCGTGCACCACCTGATTCGGTCTTTCTCTACCGCGCCATCCCTCGAGGATCGATTCGAAGATTTTCTGGGCCGAAGCATTGGTGCCTATCCGCTTTACATGACCCAGGCACCTCAGGTAGTAGACCTTCACTTTTTTGACTAACTTGATGTCGCTGTACTATTGTTTCTCTTCGTCCACTCAACGTCTATGCAGACGGGACCGAAAAAATTACAAAACTTTTCCTCTCAAAACCACTTAGAGCAATCTCATCCATTTTTGACAAAATCCGTGCCTCTGCATCAAAGAGCAGGACTGGGTTGGTTAAGGTCTTATGTATAGTCACTCTGATTGTTCGAGAAATGACTTTGCTACTCAGTTACATCCTTTATTATTATTATTATTATATAAGGCTCTGCGACCTGAAAGATCTATTGTGCCTGGAGCCAGTTAGATAAGGAAATCCTCTATCTTCCTAAAGAAGTTGAAGTTCCGTTTTGACCAGATGTCCAGACTCATTCTGAACGCGGAAGTAGGGATGCCGCAGAAGAGTTCGGCACCTATATACCTTTCTGAAGAACCTTTCCTTGCAAGTTGGTCTGCAATTTCATTGCCTTCAATGCCTCTGTGCGCTGATACCCGCCAGAGCTTGACTTTATTCCACTTTGAGAGGTCCTGGGGAGTATTGAAGCAGCCTAAAACGGCCTTTGAGTTACAGTAATGGAAACCCAGTGCTTTGAGCACTGCTTGACTGTCAGTGAATATATTGATGGTTGCTCCCTTGATGCCGGAACCGAGAATGGTGTTGGCGCAGGTGTCAAGAGCATATAATTCAGTCTGAAAGACACTAGGACATATTCCAAGCGCCTTTGAGATTTTGTGGTTAGGGCCATAGACACCTGCACCCACACCGGAGTCCAAGGTCGTCCAAAGTCATCGGGCTTAACAGCGATCAGCAAAATTTATTATTTGTTTGATCTCAGCATTGGTGTCGTTGTCTGAATTCATAGTGAAGCCTAGGTAGTTGAAGTCCATAACTACCTCAAAGTTGTATCTGTCGAGGCTGATGTTCTGTCCGAGATGTCGCTGTTACGTGTCCTTTTTTCTTGACAGGCATATGCTTGGCCTTGTCCTCATTTTCGCGGCTTCCGTCTCAATACTCACAAAAGCGCCACTGACATCAGGCTGTGTTCTTCCGATTTCAATATCATCTGCATATGCGAGCAGTTGCAAGGACTTTTAAAGGATTCTACGAAGTTAAAAAAATAGCTAAATGCAAACACCTCTAAACAAGTCATTCAAAATACACTTTAAAGTGAATGAAATGGATTATTTTCCACCCACTTTTGGAAAAAATAAAAGACTTTGTTGTGACAAAATAAAAAGTGCAATTTCTTTCTTTTTATTATTATTATTATTAAATTGTTCATTACAATAAAGCTATAACTTCTTTGAATGTGGATTGTTTTGGTTATCGTAGAAAAAAGTCCATTTAATTTTATTTTGTTGATTGTACACAAAATTATTATGAATACCATTCTATTAATTAAGCAGAAATTTACATTAATAAACTTTGTTGTACTTATCATACACCGTTCCAAAAAAAAAAGAAAGAAGGAAAAATCTACTTCACCATAGCTCACCAACTAGAACTTTGTTTTGGCTTTGTAAAAAAAAAATGGAGGTTAGAATCAGAATTTCTAATAAATTAAGTAAGCTATGGCAATGATCATCAATGACAGCATTGATACTCCGGTTATACTTGCACCTCCGGTACGGCAAAAGTATTCTTTACAATCGGCATTGTAGTATTGATGATAGTGTTTCATGACATCCGACCAATCACAGAGTCCTACTCTGCACCAGTCTAAATCCACGGGTTTCTGATTAAGGAAGAACATTACCTTTTCGGTATCAGAGGAATCTGTTGGGCAACTGAAAGAAAACAAAATATGAATTTCATGTTCCGAACAAAAAGAGTTGCTCTTGTGTCTTACTCAAATTTAATTGCCACCAGGTTAGAGGCAAAAGGATCAATAGCGCTGGTCTTCCAGCGGCGATCACCCATCGAGTTAAAATTACTAGCTGTAGGAGCAGTATTGTCTTTATTCAATCCCAGGGCTGTGATCACTGTCTGAATAGCAGTTGAGTGGGCAAAATATGTGATAGCATTTGGCTGAGTTTTACTATTCAATTGGAATAGCATGTCCTTGACGATTTCACATGGAACGTGGGTGTTGACGTCGTGCCCATATCCGGATTTTTTGTAGTATCTTAGATCGTCGTAGTATTCCAAAACGGTCAATTGTGCTGGAGTAAAAGCCTGAAATAGGACAAAGTCATGTATTTTCAAATGAATCGATTAAAGATGTGACCACTCACTCCACACCATGCACTAATACGATCGATATTCCAAGCTTGCTCATACCGACACATGTCCCACATAAGTTCGACGTCCTTAAAATCCAAAGAAAACTGGTATCTAAAGGAAGCAATTATCTATTTATATATTTCAAGGGTAAGATGGTATAATTTGTACCCAAGTCGAAGTGAAATGTCCGAAATTGTTTTCTTCATGAGATCTGAGTTCCTGAACTTAACAAATTCCGTACTGTTATCGTTCTCACTATTGTTCTCAGCCCAGAGTGGACAGTAGTCATATGGTCGTAGTAGTGTATCATTTCCTTCTGCCTTAGATAGATAAATATTTTGATGAACATTCGGTCCGAAAAGGCCTTCAGAGAATGCCTTGAAACTTTCCTCTGTCCTCTGGATTTCAGTGTGGCGGAACTGTAAGTAAGACAATAAATTTAACGTTTGATATATATATGAGTAACGCTTAGATTTCTTACCAAAAAGTTTTGAGAATTATAATCCTTGGTTAGAATGGTTGGAAATAGTCGTTGGTATGTCTTTGCCAGTAATTTTAAGTCTTCCCAGCCCTGAAATAAAAATAAAAATAAAAATGAATCCTCTACAAATTTAGGAGTGAAATTTTAAGAAAGTTCAATAGCACCGCAGCTGAATGGAACTAAGAGCAGCATCACCATCAGAAAAGATAAATTTGTTTGGCCAACAAATGTCGCTAGGACTTCTAAGTGGGATATGGACTGCTTACCAAAGCTAACTGAATGTTTCAGGTCCGAAACCGGTCTCCATCTAAGAACCGTCAGTAAACAGTATATCTCAACATTTCCTTGAAACAATTACTCTTTTTGGAAGTAACTAAACTTGATCGAATTTTCGGGAACCATGTCACATCTAGAGCTGGTTCGAACCTCAGCGAAAAAATATAACACAAAAAAATCCAACACAACGCAGGAGAAGGTAAAAATTTGCCCTTTTTCTGGTGTTAAAACTGTTTTATCATAGACATACCTACAAAGCCACAAGCATTCAAGTAGGCTCTTCAAATAGATTTCGAAACGATTGGGAACAGACCTCTTGAGAATGCTAGTTATGCGTCATTTAGGAGCAAAAATCCGATACGATAACATTTGGGCTTACAACACATAAATGACGTCAATTTTGACAAAAACTTATCAAGCTGTCAAAGTTGTTTTAATCAACATTTTTATGACGTCTGTGTACATTTTAAACTTACAAAAGTGGAACAACGGCAACTGTCTAGGGAAAAAGGTTTGAGAGATTGAAGATCCGAGCAAAATCTGTAGCAGAGCAGAGCTTTGAACGTGTGCGACTGGAGCGTCTGTCAAATGATTTTCAACTCAACTTCTTCGAGACAAAAAGTGCAAGACTTAAGTCTGGTGTAGAAAGTAAATTTGAAACGAGTCCAGGCTTGCAATTGATGCTTAGCCAAACAGGAAAATCTCAATTGTAAGCCTGGGGAGAAAACTAAACGACAGTATTTGGTTAGAGTTAGCTTCAGAGAGCAGGAACAAGTTTTTGTCAAAGTGCCTGCCACCGAAAGGGTCTTAAATCATTGACACCATACATGCAAGAACGATATTCAGCGAAAGCGTTGGTCTTTTTTAACAGCACGTCGTCGTCTCACAAAGCTTACGAAAACTATCAATTTCCCTGTGAAAATGTTAGGCGGCCCAAGTTATACCGATAATTGTTTCCAAATTAGAAGTGACAGCACTAGTGCGTTTTTCCCTGTAACGGTTGCTCTTTTGCATCAATAGTGTCAAAATGTAACATCGGTTGTGTAGCACTTTAAGACTTTCAAAGCTTGGGAAGATATTTATAGACGTGGTTAAGTTCCTCCATAAAATCATATGGACGGTATATCCATGTCACACTCTTACCTGAGATGTTAAGAAATTTTCCTTCTCCGGAGTAATACTTGAATTGAATTTCCACATTTGTATGGAGAAGAGATCCTCTGCACATAGTGCACCAGTATCTGGTTTTGTTTTAAGAACCTTATAGTTGTTAACAATTTGATCTCGTATCTGAAATGAAAATATTTTTCAAAACAAATGATTTCCATGGTTTTTTTTAAAACTGTTACCGCTTCAAGATCAGTTGCCTTTCCGATTGTTTTCGCTGACGGCAACCTTGTTCCGTGCCTACTTACGATCCATACTTTCGTCGCTGAGCAATCTTGAAAAAGATTTAGACATTTAAATATGTTTAAAAGAAATAGTTTTCTATTTCTTACTTGGAACGTCGACATGTTTGTCCAATTCTGTACCCTTAACAATTTGATAGGCAGTTTTCGATGTAAATTGACGCGTTTGCACTCGTTCATTATCCTTACCAAAGCAGTATTCCTCACAACATGTTTTCTGGGCGGAAACTTGGTATTGACTTAAAACTAATATCACGGTAATCCAAAGGACTTTCATTTCTGTAAAGAAAAAACAAAAGGATGTTTTTTATTATAAAGGCTAAAAAAAAGGGTAGCCACAAGATAGAATTAGAAAACATATCCTAGGTCAAAAAAAAAAGAAGTCATTCGTGAGCTCTGCAATGTATATCTACTTCTGTAGAAAAGAAGGATACTTATTTCCTACACAAATATACATAAATACATGGCGCCACAACTCATAGAGAGCCAGGATCTAGGTTTTCGCAACCATTCATGTTTTGCGTGTTATATTTTTCGCTTGAATGGAAGGGACCTACATGTTTATTGCCGACGACGGTGGATTGAAAGGTATTTACATGACAGACTATACTCTCGCAGGTTCTTCATGCCTTGGAAGAGTTGGTACCGCGAAAGAACGTTTAATAGTTTTGTGGCATGTACAGTACACTTATTCCCTCTACACAAGCACGTCCATAAGCTTACAAATGCCAATGTCTCCCATTTAGCTTGTGTCCTTCAAACCATGTACATATTTCTTGAAGACTCGCAAACATCCTAACATTCCAAATTGATAGAGTCCAGATTTTTGAAGGATAGTTCCTTGACTACGAAGTTTTGACTGTTGATGAAAGCATGCTTGATGACTGGGCTATCAGAGAGCCTTACAATCAAAAAAGACGATCTTACGTCTTATTGGAACTACCGAGGTATATCCTTGCTAAAATTTCGCATATAAGATCCTGTCCAACGATTTGTGTGAACAACTCAAGCCTTTCTGCAGCACTCTAATCGACCCTTGCCAGTGTGGCTTCCGGCCCGCAGATCGACCATAAACCAAACATTCACACAAATTTCGGAAAAGGCTAACGAATTTCAAGTTGAAACTCACCACCTCTTCATCGAATGTAAAACTGCATTGACAGCATTCATTGCCTTGAGCTCTGCATGACGATAGCTGAATTCGACATCCTGACGAAACTGATCCTGTTATGTGCTCCGTAGTACTGCAGCAAAATGTATGTATTCGTTACTGAGTAACGAATATTCAATAAAGTACCATATAACGAAACGTTACTCCTCAATGAATATCGTTACTATTATGGTATCGTTACTTTTTTTTGCCTGCATGTATACCATCGACGACCGACATCGGTACGTTCACTCTTTTCTCTTCTCTTCTAGTATATTTTTCTCTATACTGATTCAGTGCGCACAATGGTATTTGTGCCACATCAATTCTAAATAGCGCTCTTCGCATTCAAGAGAGACATACCATACACACTGAGCACGGAAAGGGATGTTTTGTGTGGAATGCGATGGCACGTATTTAGTATCCGTACGGTATATGTTTGGATTGGTGTATAGTAACGATGCGGTATAGTAACGATGTGTGGAATGATGGTATGTATCTAGTATCCTCGTTTTGGTATGTTGGGGATATATGGTATGTATCGATGCGGTATAGTAACGTTTCTATACGATTTGTTTGGTATTCGTTACTCTTGAAAATGCGAATATTTTGTGGACGTTTGTTTTGATTTAGTAGAGTAATTGCACTGTGTTTTTTAAAGAGGTATAATGAAAAATGTTCTACTAACAAAAACTATGGTTAGTTGTATGGTTAATTTTTGTACGAATTTTGTGATCTTTCATATGATCATATTGCATTATGAGTGTTTGTTTCTACTTTGCCACTCGTTGATTGTTAGAGTGCGAGATGCAAATCACAAAATATTCATATATTTTTGTGAGTGTAAATTGACTTATTAAGTTTGGTGTCCTTTTTACATTAAGCTTCCTTATTTGCACTTATCTTTTACTGTGAACTTCATAAAACGTAGATTTTTGAATGAAAAATCATTTCACATGTTCATAGTGTAGATATCATTCATGCCTACCTAAATACTTTATTCAGTTGAATACAACGTTCCTATTTAAGGTTCTTAAATCAGAAGAATCAATTTTAACATAAAACTAGCACTTTTGATGAAAGTAACGAAGGTAACTAGTAACGATATTAAAGTAACGAGGATTCAGATAAAAAGTAACGAATACGTACGAGTACTCAATTTGTCGTTACTTTTACAAACATGCACCTGATTTTGACAGGCAGATGCACTATCATTACTAACTTGCTTATCAGGCCAGCGACCCGTGGAGGGTCTGAGCCTGAACTAATGCCGTTTTCCATCCTTCACGGTCCCGGGCACGCTGCTTCCAGTTTACTAGACCAAGGTTTCTGACATTCGCGATTGCCTGATCTTTAAACCGGAAGTTCGGTCTTTCTTTTCTTCGTGAACCAGGTGGCTGGGATTCAAAGATCCTCTTACCTGGAGCATTCTTGTCCATTCGCTCGATGTGGCCGACTGCACGAATTTTTGCCGTCCGGACGACATTCACATCTTTGTACATCTAGTAGAGATCGCGGTTATATCTTCTCTTCCGAACGCCCTCCTCGCCAGACAGGACCAAATTTCGACGTAGAATTTTTCTTTGCACTATCAATTCTGCGAAGGGCAGTTCCCATCGAATGCTCCAGTGTACCATAGAAAATGCGTTCACGACAATTGAACATAAATCGAAACGTGTTCGTCTGAATGAGGATGAAACGAGAAACATATACCTATACATTGTGAATAAACAAAGTAGCATCAGTCGACGGCATAGGTCGAGACTCCTCACGGGTCAAAGTATATACTTAAGTAAAGACAAATGTTCGCAATAGAAAATGCAATTGTGTGAAAACGTGATACCGAACTTCCTTAAAGTAATGACCATTTGCAAGAGAAGTCTTGTCGATCAAATGTTGTATTTCACATTTAATCGTAGAACTTGCTAAACTATTCCATTTTTTAAAACCATCAGCTCCAGATCACGTAATGAAATTACTATAACCCTAATTCGTAGAAATTACTTCACCTCGTTCTTTAATTAAATTTCTCGACTTCTATCCAATCAAATAGTTTCCATCATTGCAATTTATTAGCGCCAGCACCATGCGAATGGGAACAAATCAATATTTATGACAAATCGATCTTATGGATTCAGCACAGCATATAGCGCTGGAATTTGCCATGCAGCGCCAGCCAGCGTTACATCATTCCAATTATACACTACCAGCTGACCCACCTGGACTTTCTTTTGTGATTTTACTATCTCGGGTCGGCTATCAAATTCCGTGCCTGACGCCTGACAAATAGCCGCGTCGTGGATATAGGCGAAGGTCATCATCATCATCATCGCGTGTCTTCCTTGAAATTTAATTTTTTTTTTTCGCAAGCAAAGATTTATATTACGTTGACTTTGGTGGGCTTGGCTATCATTCTTCCTCATGTGGATACACATGTGCATGTGCCTCAAAGGGGATGAGATTAACTGGTTTTTTTTTCGCAACTATGTAGGTTAAGTTTTGTAGCACTTAGTGGCATGTGGATAGAGCTCCATTTAGTGGTTTGTAATTTCCTTACAATTGTCCTGGCGTGCAACGTCTTGCATGATGTTGTAAATGACACGGGTTTTTGAAAGGCGCATTTTTATTTTTTTTTTTAAACAACAGGAAGTCCATTTCCCGCTACGGCTACTACATCTTGGGTATGTCCATCTAATTAATTACAATAACTAGAAACTATAAAATAAAAAAAGAACAGTGACACCGAAGAGTATTACTTTTCATTACGTGCGGTGTGTCGCTTATCTAGAACATGACACGCCAGTCAAACGCGATCGCAAATGAAAGTTAAGCGTTTGACGGATGATTGTGATAAAGTGAACAATTCAACGGACTAAGTGGCATTAAAGGAGATTATTAAAACCATTGATATCGAAAGTCAACGATTGGCATGGAATAACTGTTATTTATTTCCCTATCGGAGAGAAGTCTTTAAATAAAAGTGGGTATCCCTATAGCGACCACAGTCGAGAGCACGAGGGAAGTGCGTCAGAGAACATAACAAACACGTGTACGCGAGGAAATTAATTTTCTTTCGATTTAAGTATGCGATCACGTTAAGGAGACATCATAATCATTAATTTTACGTTTATTAATCCCAAGGGTGTTTGCAACCCCTTCGACTTCGACAGTGGGAATTAAGTAGAATGTGTCACACTGGTGGTTGGTTGCCCACTACAGTATACTATCTATCGCTGGCTTGTGGATGGGGTGCATTGATTGAAATTTATTACTTTGAAAACACAGTACTGGTGGAGTGATGGCGTCTGTCATTAGCATTTCGAAATGTTCTGGTTTACTTAGATGGTTTATCTCGGACCCAGTTTGATGTTTTTTGATCGAAATGATTGTTGGAAACAGTTCAATGACTGACTTACCGCATGTAGGCGGATTGGATTAATATAACCGTCTTGGTAATTAGTGATTTAGGTGTAGGGGACCGTGAATCAGCATTCTGAGTTCCTTAGGTCTTGTCAAAACTAATGAAGCACATCTTTGGTGGGATAAAATATCCTTATTAACAGCCTGTATCTTACGTTATTTGGCAGAGTTCCTACAGATTTGACGATGGTTCTAAGTTCTGTGGCTTTTCTGTAAACAAAGCGAGCTGGTCTTGCATTTTAGATGGAAAAGTAGAGTGATGAACTTTTAACCCAAATGCATGCCAGTCTCTCTGGTCTGTAGGTAGTTCCGCACAAGCA